>JANIPM010000232.1:50925088-50939631 GCA_027478405.1 Erythroxylum cassinoides
CATCATGATATACATCATATCAACATAACAAATATGCGAACAAGTCACATACAATGCATATACAAGCATTTGCTCATTTTGCACAAAAACCATAAATAATTTACCCACCTTAGCCTTGCAATTTCCAAAATCAATGGTTTCTTTCTCCTTGCTCTAGGATAGCCCCTTGATTTCCTAAACAAAATCAACAATCCATCATTTATTCTTCAATTTTCGAAATTCCCCTCCAAAACCCTAAAAATGTCATAACCCAAATCAAGCCTCCATATAACCCATTCATGAATCCTATAGGTTAGAAACTCAACCCCTAGGTGAAAATCCAAGAAGAAAGCCTTATGAGTTCACTATTCATCTTCTTCTTCCTACCACTTTCTCTCACTAGGATTTCTCTCCATTACAAATCCTAACCCCATTTCTTAACAAAACAAGAAGAAGATGATGAAACTTACCTTAGAAGCTTGGATTCTCCTCCTTTTCACGATTTTTCCCACTTTTTCCTGATTTTTCTTCTCTTCTTTCCTTCTCCCACGATTTCTCTTCTTCTCTCCTTAGCTTCCACGACAATGCTCCTCTTCTTCTCTAATTTTTGTCATTTATTTTCCTTCTTCTTTGCCCATTATACCCTTCATTACTAAGGCTCTTCCAACTATGCCCTTGGTTGGCTTTTAAAGACTCCAACTAACCCTTAACCCCTTAGTTCCATGCTAACTTCCACCTACTAACTACTTACATTTACTACTCACTTACTATATTAATCCCACTTCACCTACTACCTCAATTCAAATTCAATTTCTATTCCTTTTCTCAAATTCTAATTAAAGACCAATTCTATATATATATATATAAATCTAAGCCATCAATCAAGCATAAAGAACCAATTAGGAAATTAAAACATAAATAACCAATTAAACAATTTAAGCAAATAAAAAAAACAAGGTCTAACACAGCTACCCTTAGATTTACTTAGATGATAAACAATTGGGTCAGAAGACATTGATTTTCATGCTTAAAAAGAATTAAACTCACCATATTTAGATTTTTTATACTGAGTCAAATTAGCATATCCTTCATCTATTAACCCTAAGGCTAAATTAAAATTAGTGATGCTTTGTTCTAATTCAAAACCCATTAATTTATATTGTATCACATTATGACTACACAAAGTAGAATTGTCTGGTTTATCAAATTTAAAGTACTATAAGACTCCCTAGTTAATTCAATGAAGACTAGAAAATGAATCAACGCAAAATATTTCCAATTTATGTCAACAAGCAAATCATCAAAATTTTCTTTAGTTTGCAAATCCTCTAAGGAGGGGTAGTTTATATACTTACCCATATTAATATATCCAGATTTGATAGCAATATACCATTGTTTGCACTCTTTAGTGTTGAAAGTGAGATAACCATGCAAGTTAGATTCAGTTGGTGGAAAAATAAAGGTGCTTTTCACTATCCTAGCACATTTCCTTTTGGGATTGATTTCGGGTCCTACAGCAGATTGATGATTTGCAGTTGTAGTCACTAACAATTTTCCTTTTGTTGTGGTCTTGACAATAGTTTTAGAAAGTCCCATAATAATGACTAGTATAAATAGTAATCTACTCTGAAAAATAATAAAAACAACTTAATAATGATTAAAATTAAAATGAAAGGAGAAGAAATGAAATGTAATTAATAAAAATGAAGTAAAAATATGAGTGGGTGGTGGTGTGATGGCAATTTCTAACTGGAATGGAGTGACTGGGTGTTATTATGGAGTCGCATCTGTTATTGGCTAGATCTATATAATACATTAGTGTTGTTATATCTTTAATTTGACTAGGCATTTTTGTGGCATTGCGTCTATTGGTGTTGTTTGAATTGCATGATGCACAGATGTTGTTATGTCTGCTAGTGTTACATGAATTGTGTGGTGTTGCATCTTTTAATTGTGGCGTCGTATGGTTTTATAGCTTGGATGTTTTGTGGCTACGGTGTGAGTGACTTGTTATGGAGTGGATTGTTTGTGGTGGGGTTCTCTACTAGGGACTTCTACTATTACCTGCTAAAGAGAAACACTTGGATCATATTTTTTAATTTTTTAGAAAAACATTCACAAAACATTGGTTTGCATGAACATAAATCACTTAGATTCTATGGTCTTAATGACCTATTTTTCAAAAACATGGCACTTATTAATGGTTTAGTCTTTAAAGTTATCATAAAATTATTTGCTAATAGGAAGCTACTTAAAGAAATGAACAAAACTCTCATTTGCTTAATCCATAAATTCCTAACTCCTCTAACAACTAAGACTATATACCACTATCATGTTGTTATTATTACTTGAAAAATCTTCTCCAAAATGGTAGCTAGTAAAATATAACAAATCCTACCAAGCATTACTAATAGGAGCCAAAGAGCTTTCATCATGGGTAGAAACATGGGAGAAGATGCTCTCCTAGAACAAGAGCCTTTTAAAATTACCATACAAAATGAATGAAAATAATTAAATTTTGATTTTTAAAAAGCATTTGACTTTTCTAATTAGCAATTCCTTTTTGCTAAATTGTAGGCATTTAGTTGCAGAGTGGTCAAGTCGACCATGGAGGAGTTCTGTTCTTTCTCGGGCATGCAAATTAACGAACACAAATCTAGAGTTTTTTTATCTCCCCACGCTAATCGCCAGCATAAAGAATGCCTGCGACGCAGACTACGATTGACTTTCACTCCTGACTTGGGAGTTTATCTTGACGTTTCGTTTACTGGTACCAACTGGAAGACGGACTTCACACCCATTCTTGACAAGTTCAACCATCGCCTACAGGGCTAGAGAGCAAATCTCCTGAACACTGCGGGTCGCCTGACGTTGACAAAGGTCACCTTGTCCACCATTCCCTTGTATACCATGCAGACCTGCTGGCTACCTAGCGGAGTCTGTGACATTCTTGAAAAACGGTGCTGCCAATTCCTGTGGCACTCTACTGGCAGGGAGGGGATCCACCTCATGAATTGGCCGGCATTCTGTAGTCGCAAAGAAAGGGTTGGACTTGGTTTGCGCATAGCTCGGGACAACAATATCGCCATGCTAGGCAAGCTCATCTGGGACCTCATTCAGGGACAACACAAACTCTGGATCGACGTGATTTGAGACAAATATTTGAGATCTGATTCTGTCTTTCAGTGTTCGGCCTCTTCCACTGCTTCCACTAGATGGCGCGTTATCTACAAAGCTACTCCATACGTACGTGACGGCTTTCGTTGGAAAGTTGGCGATGGCACCAATATTTTGCTTTAGGCTGACCACTGGATTGGTGACACCCCTCTAAACACACTGGTTGCTCGCATTGATAGTTCTGATTACCACCTCTGGGTGGCGGACATTCTTACCGATCAGCGCCAATGGGATCTATCTCAGCTGCGTACCCTGCTGGGTTCCCACGTGTAGGACTGCATTATGGCTATCCCCCTCTCCCGATCTCGCCCGCCTCATGACGCACTGATCTGGGGGGAGACTTCTACCGATGCCTACACGGTCAAGTCTGGGTATGAATTCATCACCCGTCTACCCTATCCGCCTGAGTCTCGTTCGATCTGGCAGCGCATATGGCAGCTAGACATCCCTCAGAAACTCAGGTTCTTCCTTTGGCAACTTCGGTGGCACCGCCTCAGTACCAACCAGCTCAGGCATGAGCGAGGAATGGCACCATCGTCCTATTGTTCTTGTTGCGGCTCTGGCTGGGAAACTATTATTCATGCCTGCCACGACTGCAGATGGGAGAAACAGGTTTGGCTCTCTATATTTGGGCAGGTCAACACCTCTTTCTTCCTCTCCCCTTTGGATGACTAGCTATACACTCATGTGCTCGATCCGTCCCAACCCTCTCGCTCTGCTCTCAAATTTACCCTCGCGGCATGGATTATATTTGGTGTGCTCGCAACAGGGAATCCATCCAGGATGAGATCCTCTCCACGATTGGTCAATTGCAGTGGTTTTGCTTGATGTTTGAAGCGTGCGGCAGTGCAATCCTACACGATTTGCAAACAATGTCGAGAACGGGACGTTGGGTTTCTTGGTCCACTCCACCATTCAACTATGTCAAACTCAATTTGGTTTGGTCGGTAATCTGGGACTCGCAGGGTACGGTGGCCTGCTTCGCGATGCCCACAGCACTTGGCTTGTTGGTTTCTCTAGTTTTTTAGGACATGCTACCAATACGCTTGCAGAACTCCAAGCAATCTTCCTTGACCTGGAGCTTGCATGGGACCGTGGTGTTCGGTGTCTTATTGTAGAATTGGATTCTATGAAAGCCATCCAACTGGTACGTGGTTCGGCTTCCCCATACCACCCTTACTCAACCGTTATTGAAGACATTCGCCTTCTGCTATCCCGTGGCTAGGAATGCTCCATCGCTCACACCTTGCAGGAAGGCAACACTTGTGCAGACTACCTAGCTAAACATGGCTCCTCCCACCTCCAGCATTGGGTGCTTTGGGAGACTTCTGATTCCGAGCTTCGATCTCTTTTGTTGTTTGACGCGGGTCCTGGTGCACTGTTGCGACCTTAGGCTATTTGTCATTTCCTTTTTTTTACCAAAAACAAGTTTCCCGAGTGTTTACTTAAACTGACTACTATAGTGTGTCACCATCCCTACTTTCAACATCTTTAATAATGGATACCGTACACATACATTCAAGGATGTAAGAGGCATAAAACAAGGAGACCTATTTTCACTCTATATCTTTTGTATTTATATTGAAGCCCTCTCCGTAATTACATCCAAAAGGATTAAATAAGAGAACTTTACATTCCACAATAAATGTAAGAAACTCATAATCTTTTTAGTTCTCGTCCGCAAATATTCTACTGATTTTCTGAGGAGGAAATCCTACATCAAACTTTAAGTCCTCCTTAAAGACATCCTTTAATTTATTAAGGTTGATTTTTATTAAGAACAAAAGACACACTATTCTTTTTAGTAGGTGGAGTTGAATAAACATCTCAAATATTACAAATTTTAGGTTTAAAGGAGCAAAATCCTCCATAAAGTTCCTTGTTATACATATAACCACCAAAAGGATCTCTTACTGAACTTGATTCATAAAAGGGTGATCTTTTAAATAAATAATCTCTTTTCATATGTTAGTATATTGTAAATAACAATGTCAATTCCTAATAATCTCCATATATATTAACGCTCACACCTCTCCCTCCTAATCAACATAATCGAGTCAACTAAAAAGATCCTTAAGAAGTTTCTATGTTCAGGAAAGCCATTTATGAATCTCAGTCCAAGGTGAAGTGGGAGAAGGATTACCATCCCAAAGAAGAAGGACTAGGCATTATTCCTATAAAATTCATTAATAGGATGCTTTGAACAAAAGATTATAGAAGTTATTCAAGGATGAGGAGTTACTTTGTGTTTAATGGATTCATACACATTACTTAAGAGGGAAAATATCTATAAAATGGAATCGTGGTTAGATACTTCTTGGACACTTATACAAATACCCTTATACTTAGAATTTTGTACATCTGCAAACTCAACAATCAGCAAATGCTTCACTAGCTTTAAGCCTTAGGTGAGACATTTGGTTAGGTTTAAAGCATATAATGTGGTTAGCATAAAAAGAAAAGGTAAATAAAGCTCAAGGGTCTTAACAAAAGAAAATTCATATAAATAAGTAGGCTATTTGGCTAATGTAGCTTGTACAAACAAAGAATGCGTAATCATTTCCATGTTAATACATGTGATAAAAATGTGGTATTGAATAGAATATAAAAAAATCAAGATGTACATGTCATGAAGGTCAAATATAAATAAAAGACAATGAAACTGATATAGATGTGTCAGTCAATAAAGTCTCAAAATCTCACTAGTTTTGCTTACAACTAGTCACTACTCTTTTAAAGATCATGCACATTAACCAATCACAAGAGTAAAAGTACATGCCAAAGTTGCCATGGATTCTTCTAGTCAATTCACTCTCTAATAAGGACTATATAATCCTATAAGCAATTAAAAAAAGAGAAAATGTTTGATTGTTTGTTTTATTCTCTCGTTTTGTTGAAAACTTAAAAACAAACAAGAAAAAAAACTTAAAACAAAAATGCATATCCTAACTAATGTGAAAAAGTAAAGGAAAAGAAATCAACTTCCCTTGGTTTGCCTCCCAATGAGCGCCTTTGTTTAGTTTCGCTGGCTCAACTCTATAATTTCCTTACGTGACAAAATTATGGTCTTTATGTATTATAGTTTGAGCTATCTCCACATGAGGTTGTTCAGGATAGGGCCTTGGTTGATAAGCATTCACATTCAATGTATGCCCTATCTTAAATTCTTAATCTTTACTGAGTCCTTGCACTTTTGGAATATCTCGATTGTCTCTTCACCTTATTCGTCCTTGTTTAATTTTTCTAACATGCTAGGTAAAGGTTAAGAGTCAGTCATAACAAAAAATTGGAACTCAATATTTACCTCCAAGTTAAAAGATGTATCCTTTTCTACTTCGAGCTCCTCCTTCACTTCTTCTACGTAAGCAATTCTTTGAGTAGTATTCTCAAGGTTCTCAAGCTCCTCTTCACTCTGTAAGGTTTCTTCACTAACATCCCTTGGGTACACTCAGGTTGATATGGCTTCTCCTCTTTATTTTGTGGTTCCAGATGATTGTTATCTCCCTACTTAGACATTGCATCTTGCTGGAACCATTTCACAAATCCTACTAAAATTGCAAAGTTTTAATAGCCCCAGTGTTAACTAATTCTTCCAAAGATGTACCTGAGTTTTGATGGAATTCGCATTCTTAGAAGCTAGACCCAAATTGCGTTCCTTTTGCTGGAATTGTTGTACACTCAGTTGAAACTGCTGTACACATTATTGAAACTGTTGTGTACCCTGTTGAAATTGCAAAGCATTAGCATTCATAATAGTACTCAATTCTTCCAAAGATGTACTTGAGTTATGATAAGAAGCTTTTGGTCTATACGGGAATTGTTGTGCATCCTGCAAACTATCATAGAAGTAATTTTGTTGGTTATCTCATCCATAATTAAAGTTAGTATGATCATTCCAAACATGGTCATAAGATTGGGAATCTAAGTTATAGAAAAAATTACTTCCGTTCATGAATATTTTGTTTTCAACACACAAACATTAAACAAAAATTGAAAAGATCAAGTTATAACTTAAAAGAAATAAATTGCAAACAAATATGTACAAAACACAAATTAAAATCAAAAACAAAAACTAAAGCACCACACTCTCCAACAATGGTGCCAAAATTAACGTAAGCGAATCATAACGCTACATAAAATAAACTAGACCTACAACTATAGCAATGGTGAGTCTAAGTTGATCCCACATATAGTGTTGATTAGTTCTTGTTATGAAAATAGTTGGTGTTTTGGGTGGGTTTTGGTTTGAAATAAAAACAATGAAAATGAAACTAAGCTAATGAAAACAAATTAAAGAAAACATTGAAAAATGATGAAAGTGATGGATTCGTTAAGGACCTGATTCTTTGAGTCAATCTCAACCTTACACCCAATTAAACATATTTTATTGAATTGTTGTTCTTATGCCTTTTGTAGTAACTATTAATCATAGATTAACAACAAGTTCTGTTAGCCCTGGTTTTCCTTCAGGTCGTGTTTAATTAAAAGACACTTGTTAATTAAACCTAGCCATGAAATAACCTAAATAAAGCATTTCCTTGTCTTCTCTTGATTTTAATCTTCTTCTTCTTGCTCTATGAAGACAAAGGATTATGAATCTTTAAAAAATGACTCAAATATAGTGCTTTTAACTTACTTTAGCTGTTTCACTTCCGAATTGTGTCTAAAACAACATATGAGTCAAAATGAGTATCTTATGCATTTTCATAACAATAATCACTAAGTATTATGGAATATATTCATAATCAATTAAGCACATATCAAATAAATAAGCCTTTTATAGGCTTAAAACTTAGGACTAGAATCTTTAAAAGAAATATCAATGAAAATATAATCTAATTAGAGACAAATAACATTGAAAGATAATCAATTCATATGTAATATAAACTTGGAATTTATAACAGATTAAACTCTTAATTTATATAAGTATTAAAAGAAAATAGCAATAATTCATTAAAATATAAGTTTAGCACATACCTTGTCCAATAGTAGCATTGATTTTTTTTTAAGCTTCCAATTCTCAAATCAAATATAATTCTAACACCAGTTAGAAGTAAAAATCCAACGCTTGTTTGCTTCTGGAACTCCATTTTTTAAAACTCCACTTACTTCTAAGTAATGTTGCTCGTTACATTTTATAATTTCAATCTCCAATTTCTTTTTAGTACTTGACTTAAACCTTTCACAAGCATCCAGGCCCCTCTTCAAACCTCCCTTGTGTTGAATCTCATGTAGCTCTATTCAATTCTTAAGTTTGATTAGATAGTGATGTTGAATTGTTATATAATTAACTAGTTGAAAGCTTTGAAATTATGAGTATGAAAGAAAGAAGCTATCTCCCGAACTCAAAGAGGCACAAAAGGATTTAGATGCATGCAAAAATGAAAATGAAAAGATAAAGAGTGAATTGTATAGTATTAAAGCATCTAAGAGTATGACCATTGTTGATAATCATAAATTAGATGCAATAAAGAATGATAATGAGACGTTGAAGAAGAAGGTCCATGCTTTCAAGGACCTCTTTTTTAAATTCACTAAGGGAGGTGAAACTTGAAAGTATGTTAGGATCTTAAAAGAGTTAAAAATAATAGGCATAGAATTAAACACAACTATGTAGGTGTATAGGCATGGAATTGGATAAGACTATAGAAATGTATCCAATACAAAAAAACTACATTCTTTGAGGGTCAACATTGCACAGTAAAGAACCATTATCTAATGCAAACAATAAGAATGGTGTATCCACGTCTAAACATATATATAAATCATATGCGCATGCTACATCTAATATGCCTTACTTTAAAAGCAAGCCCCATGTTTTCATGCATATTTCTCAATTTAGGCTTAAAGCTCAACATTCTCAAGGTAATAATAGACACATTTTTTGTCCAAAGACATATGATAGCCTGCATTCTCACTCACATTCTTTTAGGCATCAACATCAACTTAGAAGTAAGCATTAAGCTTGCATTCACAGTAAGCCTCATACTAAACATAAAATCATGACACATATTTACATACCTTATAAGCATCAATATAATCAAAGAAATGTGTCTCACACATATAATTATGGTAGGTCATTTCACTACCCAAAAGGAGAATCCAATTATTACAATAGTCAAAGGAGTGCTCCCTATCACTCATATATCTAAAGAAGGTCTAGAAATGCATTGCCCAATTTACAAATTTAGAGATAAAGATGGAGGATTTATCCCTTTTAGAGACAATGCCTAGGATAAGATAATTAAAGTTGGTACGGAAAATCATACTATAATTGATAATGTGCTTTTAATTTATAGAATAAAACATAATTTGTTAAGTGTTAGACAACTACTTGACAAAGACTACAAAGTATGTTTTGAGGGAAGATCTTGCTTTATATCTATAATAGTTAATAATAGCATTAAATTTTTGGGTAAGAGATAAGGGAATATCTATAAAATTTATCTTAATGATTCTCTAGCCAAAATATGAAGTGTTTAATTTCTATTAGTAAAGACGTATGGATTTGGAATAAATGACTTGGAAATATAAGCATAGATCTCATCTCCAACTTAACTCCAAATAAATTGTCAATGGACTCCCAAGCGTCAAATTGATATAAGAAAGGTGTATGGAGCTTGTCAATGAAAAAAATCCTAGAGAATAAAGTTCATAACTTCCACTAGACTTTTATAATTGCTTCATATAGATTTATTTAGCCCAACTAGAATTACTAGTTTAAATGGTAAATTTTATGTTTTTTTATAGTATATTACTTTAATTTATTCACTTAGATTTTATTCTTAGATAGAAAAGATAATTCTTTGGAAAATTAATCGAGTTCATTAAGAGAGTTTATCTAGATAATGGTATCTTCATAATTTCTCTACTTTAAGGGCTCCTCAATAAAAATGGAATTGTTGAAACAAAAAAATAGGACACTATAAGGCATGGCTAGGATTATAATAAATGAAAATGGCCTTTCAAATTATTTTTTATAGCAGTCACGTGTCATATCTTCAATATAATCCATATAAGACCAATTTAATATGCTTTGGCATAGGAAGAAGCCAAACATTAGTTACTTCAACGTCTTTGGTTGTAAGTGCTACATTTTGATCACTAAGGATAACTTACAAACGTTTGATTCCAAATCAAAAGAAGAAATTCTCCGTAGTTATTCTTTAACTATCAAAACATATAGAGTGTTTAATAGGATGTCTTATTATTAAAAATTCTATGTTTGTTGTTTTTATTAATCTAACCACCCTCTTATATCCAAGAAAATTCTTGAAGATTGTGATTTAGGTTTCTCCAAGGATTTGGAGAAATTAGCCTTTGAAGATGACAAGATTGATCACTAAGACACAACATATAAGCTAAAAACTAAATGAGATAAACAACAAAGATTAGGAGCTTCTAAGAGATTCAAAACTAAAAAAGAATCAACCTCTAAATAAAGTTATAAATGATATTCATCAATAGATAATTTGTAAATCACATCTTATAGACTTAGTTCACCCTACTTTTATTTCTCAAATTGAGCCTAAGGCTATAGAAAAGGCCCTCAGTGGTGAAAGTTGGATTCTTGCTATGAATGAAAAATTGAACCAATTTAAGAAAAACAAGGTATAGACTTTAGTGCCTAAACTAAGAGGCTAGCAAATTATAGGTACTAAGTGGGCATCTAGAAACAAAATAAAGGAATTATAGGCATTATAATACCCTTAAGAAGAGGGTGCAGTTAAGAGGAGGGCATAGATTTTGAGGAAACATTGGCACTAACAACTAGTTTAGAAGGTATTAGATTATTACTTACATTTACATTGTAAGTAATTTGAAACTATTTCAAATAGATGTTAAAAGTGCATTGTATTGCTCTCATCATATGCTAAAATGCATTAGGTATTCAATCAAATTGTGAAATTGGATGTGTTAGGGCTTCATAATTGGGAATTTTTCAATTCTTTGCTACCTTATATTAATTCTTCAAATCGATACATTTTTTAATGAAATCGAAGGTTTAATTTAGGTTATTTGACTTCTATTTGCATTATATAATCTCTACTTTTGATTTAATTTGACTTAATACACTTTTGATAATTGAAAGTTGTTGATTTTTAATTAATGAAAATTACACCATATTTTGTGAAAACGATGATTGATTATTGCAGTTAGAAATATATTTAAGCTATTCCAACATTCAATTTTATTGGAATTTATCCATTCATGCCCTAATTTAATTTTCAACATAGGTATATTGACAAAATCTCAATTTTGAGATTTAAAAAAATGGAGATTTTTTCAAATTAAGTGCAATTGTGGATATTTCTATAAAACTAAATCTTTTTGACATTTTTTAAGAACATTAAAGGTTATAATAAGTTTTTCTTGATTAAGTTCATTTATTTTTATCAATTTTGTTTCAAAGCACTACAATTTTGATTTTTTAGTCAAACTTGTATAATCCTTAACATTTTAACAGTGAATTTGACTACATGAAGTGAACCTTGTTTTTTTATATTGATCATGGAATGAATTTAAGGTGAAATTTGATTTAAATGTCTTTACCTTTTGCATTTCTTTTTTATTCTTTGAATAATTGATTCCATTTCTTTATTATCCCTCTTAGAACCTTTTTAGGTCTCTTAAGCCCTTTATGATTCTTACTTCCCATTCGTATGATTAGGAGTCAAGGTAACTCCTTTTCCATGTTTAGAGAGTCTACTGATATATCTCCTTACCAAGCTCGTAATTCTAGAACTCCTTCGAAGAGGTAGGATCCTCCATAACCTTTCCAAGATTTAGAGGTCGCATGAGGAACTTCCACTTCACCTGCTTCGTTTCCACATATTCATGAATAAGAGTACTTCAATATCACTCACCCCATTTTTTATTAAAGTTCTCATATATGAAAATCATGTGATTTCCCCTTTTTGCATAGATCAATTTAAGTAATATGGTTTTTTTTTGTATTTATTACCTAAGGATGGGAATCTTTGGTTACTAGGACTTATTATGTGAGTCCTATAAATGTAAGACTTTTCTATTGCAATCTTAGATGTTATATCATTTGTGATGACACCCACCTCTTCTCAAAGGTCCACGATATAGAAATTCATCTCACCAATGACCTTATTAATGCGAATTTAAGCATTCACATTCCTAACGATTTTTCTTGTTATAGTTTCCATGCCAAATATAAACTACTACTTAACTTTATATATAGAAGATTCAAAGTTATCTTTAGATTAGATAATACGAAGAAATTACTAGAAATCCTAAAGATATTCATAGCCTTATGTCATTCCTCATCTCCACCGTCTTTTCATCCAATATAACTTTGTCTCTTCTAGTGAACATTTCACATTTTTTAGGTCATAATAATCTTTGGTTCCTTTTTAACCCTTGTGATGAGTAAAAATGTTTGCTCATTTTACAATATGACAAACTTTAATAGTATCAAGAAAAAGAATCAATCGTCCCTTATTTCATCATCATTAAGTTCTTCTTTCAACACTTGAATATTACATTTGCTAATGATGTGTTTGATTTTAATTTCTTCTTCAATTCTGTTTGTCTTAATCATATAAGATACAAATTAATTGATTCCAAATGACCAGACCTCATAAATAGCATAGATGCAACAATAGTCAAATTATAAGGCTCCATTATATGGTGTTGGTACTCATAAGTCGCTTATGAGTCATACGATTGAGTTACCTATAGATGAAGAGGCTCCCCCACCTCTCTATCACATCATGATTCTACACTGTATTCTCAACTCAATGATCTTACAGCTTAGATTATTACCTCACTACATCTAAACTGCATTGGGGACTTGGTTTTTATTAAGGATAACATTGAATTGTTCATACTAAATAATTCTTTGTTTCCTCCTTTATCTAGTTGATTTCCTTTTTTATGCTTCCAAAAAGAGGGAGAGATGGTTAGCGATATTAAATGTATTAAAGGGGAACAATTGATTTCTATTGGATCATTTAGATGTTTTTTGACTTTATATTTGTCTTTATTGATTAATTTTAGATGTACATTCGCATTTTAATTGTTATAAATGATTAATTTCATTGTACTAATTTTTTTTCTTATTTTGTTTAACTGTACTTGTGTACGAAGGACAAATGACCTATTTCTTAACCTTTAAGATTTCTTTTTTGCAATGCATGAATTAAGGGAGAATTAAAATATTCATGTTGTTTTGAAGTTGATAAATCATATATGCTTAAATGATTAATTTCATTGTTGGCTTTCTAATATCATAACATATTCTATCGTCATCAAAAAGGGAGGATTTTTGAACCAAAGGAGGTTATAATTCATGTTTTGATGATAACAGAGCATAATCACTAATAATGATTTATCTTTTAATGTTTTCAAAGAAAGCTAAACGAAATAAAATCAAGATACACTTATATGGACACCAAATGCGTTCAAGTCAAGAAGAAGACCAAAACTAAGGAAGATGAAAGCACAATAAATCTACAAAGTTATTTTTGTCTTTCTTGTATCTCTTACTTGATTATTTTAATACTTTAAAGGCTCTTTATTCATAAATATACCATGTTTTATTTTTAATACATAAATACTTTCTATTATTAATAAGACTTAAGATTTTTAATTCAAAGAAAAAGTTCTTAGATCTTTTAGATGCTCTTTGGGAAATATTTTAAATGATTTTAAATCAAATTTTACTCAAAGAAATGTGGATTGATCTTTACAAGAACTTCAAAGATCTTTGAAAATATATTGACTCACTAGCCGACCAATATATGTGTAGTTTGACCAATATATAGTTATGGTCAAAGAATATACTGTTTCAGACACATTGATCAATCAATATATAGGTGTGGTTAAACAATATGTTATTTCTAAAGACATTGGTTAACCAATATCTATGTATAGTTAATCAATGTTTCAGGAGTTTAAGAAAGTTGTGTATTGTCAGTTTGTATGAAATATTAACCATTATCTGGGTATAATCAACCAATATGTCATGAATTTTAAAAAATTATGTACTGTGAGTTTGTAAATGATAATGGTTGATATATTGATCGATTAAAATGACATATTGATAACTAATGTCACTATTACTGGTTGTTATAATGATTAGCTTTGTGTCTAACGATATTTTGGACAACTTTATAACATTTTGGGGTTACAATATTTTTAAATATTTACTAGCATTCATTCATTAATTGTTCATTGATTGAGAGCCCCTAAACATTAAAGTGAGCAAGCAAGGTTTATTTAAGTTGTAAACATCATTTGGAGTGTGGTTCAGCCGGATTCTAGCGAGACTGAACGTTGCCGTTTGGATCCATGAGTTGGCTGCCTTCTGTGATGATTCCGACGCTGATATCCCTGCAAAACAAAGAAGGCACGTC
>JANIPM010000232.1:50939731-50949812 GCA_027478405.1 Erythroxylum cassinoides
AGTTTCTTTATGAAGGTAGGGTTGCCGTAAAAGCTAAGAGAGCAGGGTTATCTGTTTCTCTTTTTCCTTCCTTATGATAGAATAGTGCCTTATATAGTGCATGTACTAGGTTTACAAGTTCACGTCTGCATGGGACTCTCTCACCTACGGACGGGCTGAGGAGAGTGGACTGGGCCTGGGCTTGACATAGCCATTAAGTAGGAGATTGGTCTTTGAAGGATGGACCGATCAACCCACGGGTCGTTTTGACTGGACTCGGACCCAACACAGCCGACCCGACCAGAGTGTTTTTTAGTAATCTAAGAAGTATTGAAGTTGCCGTACACCTTCAAGGAAAATTGTACAAGAGTTCTTCTTTATTTAAACAAAGATTATTGTAAGAAAGCTTATATCCTCTCAGTAAAAAAGAAGAGATTAGTAAAGTCCCAACAAACTTAGGGAATGGATGTAGATAGGATTTACTTGTCGAACTACTATAAAAATTAGTTTGTAACTTCTCTACCTTGTACTATTTACTTAGTTCTTATTGATTAATTAAGTTTCAATTATATTGTCAATACATTTAATCATTCAATTTAAAATCAATCAAGCATCTTTATTAAGATTTTTTAATTTATTAACACCTAATTTACCCTCTCTTTATGTGTTATTAAGAGCTAACACATACCTCTACTTGAGTTCAAAAAAAAAAAAAAACACACATATCTCTACTTGACAAGTGATTCCAATTTTATGCAATCTTACATCAAGCTAAGAATGGCAATCATGGTTACCACTGATCAACAACGCATTTCTCATCATATTAAGGTGTAATTACACTTATAGGAGATGCTACTTTTGATATTGTAGTTACTTATTTTCTGCATCATTTCCTCTCTATAGAGTTGTAACTTTGGATGTTTTGTAATTTCCACCTTTTTTTAATTGAATTCATTACTTACTTTCCAAAGAAAAAGTGACTCCAATTTTAAATCCATCAGACACTTTACTCTCCAAATATCTACTTGCCATTTATCTATTTAAGGTTCACAACCTGAATTGAAATAATATAACTTGCCTACAATTCAATTAGATTTCAAACTTGAACTGAAATAATATAACTCGTCTACAATTCAATAAATTTTAAATATCCATTACACCAACAATGATGATCAGGCAATGTTTAACCCTATTGAATTGTAGACGATAGGTTTTCTGATTTTTTTTCTTTTTCAGGCCACCTGTTTCGCTTCAGACGTTGAATTAAATAATAATAATAATAACTAAGAAACGAATTTGAAAAGGCAACAAAAGATGTCGTAAAAATGTATTTCTTAAAAAGGAAAGGTAAAATCAAAAACATGGGAGGCCATCAGAAAAAAATACAGTAGTTCTCCCTCAAGCTCAGCTACCCTACACCCACCCATCCATCCTCTCAAAATAAAAGCTAAAAGGTTTGTTGATGAAGTTGATCATGTGCATCATCGCCCTCAGCTGATCCACCACCTGGGGCAGTTCTTAAAGTTCATCATGTGAGTCATCATCATCAGCTGATCCACCACCTGGGGCTCCCCCAGACCTCTGATATACTGCGGTGATGATAGGGTTGCAGACGGCTTCAACCTCCTTGAGCTTCTCTTCGTATTCCTCTTTCTCAGCATTCTGATTGTCGTCCATCCATTCAAGGGCCTCCTTCACTGCGGTTTCAACTTTTTCCTTCTCTTCAGACTCGAGCTTGTCTGCAAGCTTGTCCTTATCATTAACCTGATTCTTCATGTTATAGACGTACGTCTCCAAACTGTTGCGAGCGTCAATCCTCTCCTTCACCTTCTTATCCTCCTCAGCAAACTCCTCTGCTTCCTTCACCATGCGTTCAATTTCTTCTTGGCTCAGTCGCCCCTTGTCATTTGTGATGGTTATCTTCTCTGATTTTCCTGTTCCCTTATCTTCGGCCTTAACATTCAGAATACCATTTGCATCAACTTCAAATGTCACTTCAATTTGCGGGGTTCCCCTGTTAAAGTCAAGTCACACACGATATATGTTAAATTTCTGTTTGTGCTGGAGCTTTAGCTTAGTCAGAGATTCAAATCAATAAAGCAAACCTTGGCGCAGGAGGAATCCCACTGAGATCAAATTTCCCTAGCAACCTGCAGTCTTTCGTAAGACTCCTTTCACCTTCAAAGACCTGGAATCAGATCAGTCAGGCTCCACCTCAACTTCATTTTCAATTATCTCAAACATAAGAAGTATAACTATAACTAACTCATACTTGTATGGAGACAGTGGTCTGCTGATCTTGGTATGTAGTGAAAACTTGAGACTTCTTAGTTGGGATGACGGTGTTCCTAGGGATCAACTTGGTCATTACTCCACCAACAGTTTCGATACCCAAGGTCAGAGGAGCAACATCCAAAAGAAGGATATCTGAAATCAAACGTAACATCAATCATACTTCAAAAGAAGTTATAAATAATTTCTCAAACTCTGGAAAAACAGAAAAGAAATACCTTTAGTCTCATCACCACCCTCTCCACTCAAAATGCCTCCTTGTACAGCAGCACCATAAGCAACAGCCTCATCTGGGTTCACACCCTTGCTAGGCTCCTTCCCATCAAAGTAATCCTTCAAGAGCTGCTGAACCTTCGGAATTCTCGTGCTGCCACCGACAAGAACAATCTCATCAATCTGCTTCTTCTCCAAACCAGCGTCTTCCATGGCCTTCTTAACAGGTCCCATGGTCTTTCTGAACAAATCATTGTTCAATTCTTCAAATCGAGCTCTGGTGAGTGGTTCAGAGAAGTCAATGCCATCAAAAAGGGATTCAATCTCCACACGGACTTGATGCTGACTACTGAGAGCTCTCTTGGCACGCTCGCATTCCCTCCGGAGCTTTCCAAGAGCCCTTTTGTCTTTGCTGATATCCTTTCCATGCTTCTTCTTGATCAATTTGATGAAGTACTCCATAACCCTCTGATCAAAATCCTCACCTAAACCAAAAGAAAGAAAAAAGAAAAAGATTAGCATAAGTACACCAGAGAATTGAGGAGTTGGGAGAGTCAGGTGCATTCTCACCTCCCAAATGTGTGTCACCATTTGTGGACAGGACCTCAAAAACACCATTGTCAATAGTCAAGATACTGACATCAAAAGTACCACCACCAAGATCAAAGACAAGAATGTTCTTCTCGCCACCTTTCTTGTCCAAACCATAAGCAATGGCAGCAGCAGTTGGTTCATTAATAATTCTAGCCACATTAAGTCCAGCAATAACACCAGCATCCTTGGTGGCTTGCCTTTGGGCATCATTAAAGTAGGCTATATGCAGAACAACAAGACTGAATGAGAATCGATAGCGATTCAAAGACGTTTATAAGAAAAATGCAGAAACAATAACTAACCAGGAACAGTGACAACAGCATCCTTGATTTTCTTTCCAAGGTATGCTTCAGCTGTTTCCTTCATCTTTGTAAGAACCATGGCGCTGATCTCTTCAGGACTAAAGACCTTGGTTTCTCCATCCTTAATCTTTACTTGAATATAAGGCTTACCATCCTTGTTCACAATCTTATATGGAACAAGTTTCATGTCCCTCTGGACCTCCTTGTCCTCAAACCTGTCATACCATAACAATATATATAAGCGTATTACTCCATTAATCACTGAAACACAGCCTGAAATTATTCGGTCAAATGCATTACTTTCTTCCAATGAGTCTCTTCACATCAAAGATAGTCCTTTCAGGATTGACAGCCGCTTGATTCTTTGCAGCCTCACCTATAAGCCTTTCGGAGTCGGTGAACGCAACCCATGATGGAGTAATACGATTACCTTGGTCATTAGCTATGATCTCAACATGACCACTCTTGTAGACACCAACGCAAGAATACGTGGTACCCAGATCTATCCCAATAACCGTTCCTAGCTTGGTGGCTTCTTCTTTAGCGATGGATATCGCAAATAAACATCCTAAAATAACAACGTGTTATTACATTACAGATTCTATAAATTAAAAAAAAAAAAGCATTTAAGTACTCATGCTCTTGCAAAATAAACGCCTTCCTCCCATGAAATCGGATCTTTGTCATCTTTATTAATGATTCCCATTCTTAACTTGATGCTACAATTAAACAAACTAACTCGCAATCACACTAATACTACAAGCCAAAACAAGCTAATAACAAATTAAAATTACTTCACAAGTCAAATTAGATCTAACAAATTCAATATTTTCTACATGAAGATCCACAGCATTATCTAAAATACAAGCGGCAACTCCAAAACTCGGAAAGAAATAAGTATCAGATCTGTGATCTCTCTCTCCCCCAAAACAAAGCAAATCAAATACTCACCGAAGAAAACGACTGCTGCCACAACCACGCCGCTTGCTCTCCACGAGCCAGCCATCGTGTGCGAACTCCTTAGATACACACTACTTCACTTGTTTGTTCTTCCGAGCTTTATAGGTGCTAACAAGTGCACAAGTGCCCTTATGTTCAGAAATGAGATCTGAATATCGCTGAAATAGAGAGTGGGTATTGCGCGGCTTTTATAGGGTGCTGGGGTTCGAGTCTTGAAGCTTCCATTTCTGTTATTGGAGGGATGTTCAACTCAAAGAGAACATGTCATAGTTGGTGACGTGGACCAATGAGATGCAGGGGAGGTATGGCTTTGGCCAATGAAATTGGAGCTGGTGATATGGCGATCGTGGACGTTTATTATTGGAGAGCTTTACGTGTCCGCTTTTGACGCTGATGATCAGGGCTCGACAAACTTTATTTTAGAATTAGGCCGGACTTCATGAAGCCCAATAAAATTCTGTACATTGCCCATTCAGAAGCTGAATATAATTGTATAGCTGAACTGATCAAGGTTAGGATGGGCTCAGCCCAGTCATATTGTCTTCGAAAACCTCAAAGACTCCTCCGGACCACTTGATTTCTTGGTTCACTAAAGCATCGACCGTGGAGCCTGAATTATTGCTAGGCCCAAGCTGGTGCGGAGTCTCGCACTATTCCCTGGATTAGTTTATATTAAATACTATATGTAATTGTTTGTATAATGCTTTAATATTTTAAAAAATAAACTAAATCATATACCATATTAATGTATATCAAAATTTTAGTTTGATTCAGATGCTTTGAGTTAATTTTGGAGTGCTTAGTTAGTTGGTATGAGAAGAAAGAAATGAATAAGGAATGAAAAAAGATTGTTGGTAATATTATGATTAGGTTAACATTATTTTTATATCCCCTTTTGGGGCAATACTGATAGAATTTTATCAGTAATTTTGTGAACAAGCATAATAAATGATAAACGTAATTTTGTACAGACCCCGATTGATTAGATGTCAAGATAATTAGAGCATTTGTTGTATTTAGCCCAAAACGGTGATTACTTTTATAATTGGGCTTTGTACTTCTCTCATACGTGTCATTTGACCTATGTTCATGGGCTTGCTATGATGGGTAGGCTTGGCCCATGTTTTGTAGTGCACATGAGACCCTACTGCTAGTCAACCTTAAATACAATCGCTCTATTGAGAACTGTATGTGATTTTAATCAGGGTTTGAAATAGCAGTAGTTAATCATTTGCATCTCTATCACTCCACTTCACAGAAAAGAACAATAGACTTAATTGTTCCTCAGTTTTCAGGTATTTGTCCATCCAATTCTTGAATAGAACATGTTATAATCATGGGGTTAGTCTAATTACATTGATTAATCACAACATTAATCAATAATTTCGTTTTAATTATTCTTCAATTGGTATCAGAGCCAATTAACCCTAATTATGACTGCTAATTTTGGGTAATTTTTTGAGATTAGATGTTGATGTTCATGAAATTTGAGTTCTGTTTGTTGGGATTTTTCGTTTTTTGTTAATTTGTTTTCTGTTAAATCTATTTTGTTGTTGTTGGTTTATTTCTGTTTGGTGTCAAATCGTGTAGTAAGTTTGCTGAATTTTCTGCTTGCTCTTTAAAATCTCATAACTAGAAAACTAATTGTTAATGTTTCTTTTTGATTTTTTTGAAATTTTTAGAAGCCTTTTTCGTGAAATTGATTGCGGGCTTTGATAGATCATTAAATTCTAAATCTAATTACATCAATTTGTTGAAAATGGATCAAAATTGAGCCAGTTATGGCCATTTTTCAAGTCAAGTTGTGAACTAGGTTGAACGATTCAAATTCCAAGTTTTTGGGGTGGAGAAGAAGAAGCCCAACTCAGTTGGCCTTTCCCCACGTGGGAAGGCGGCGCGTGCGACCTGCTTCCTTGGTCGTTTTGTCCCCAATTTTGTCTGCTTGCTTTACTTGCCCAGTTCTAATTAATGATATTTTCTGGAATTTTTTTAATAATAGAAATATTTATTTTATTTTTCTCGAATTTAAAATTAATAAAAATATAATGTACTCTCTGAATTTTATCTTGAAAATTTTTATACTTGTTTTTGGTATTTTTTGAGCTTATGGGGTCTTATGTACTCTCAGTGTTAATATAGTTATGTACCAAAATTAATTGGGATGTAGTTTATGCATATAATGTCATATTATATGATTAACACGGTTAATTTTGTAATTGTGGTTCTAACTGGAACCTATGGGGCAATCTTGAGATGTGTTATTGGACTCTTGTTATTTATTTTATGTAATTGTGAGCTTGCCTATCGTGAGACTAATTATTACAAAATGCTATTATGGTGTTGTTATTAGGCATACATTAGATACTATGTTAATGATGCACTTATTCTATCGGTTTATCTTTATCAATGTGGTTTCTAATGCTTTGTTTAATTATTAAATTATGTCTTTAAGTTTTTAGTATCCTATCGATATTAGCTTTAAGGAATAATTTAATATTATGGGTGATTAGTGTTGTAATTCGGGACCCTTAGGTAGAATTGCAATTGCATGAAAACCCAGCTGTGTTGTTTACCCAATTTTACTATATGTAGATACAATTGTTAAATCTCCGTGCATTGTATCAATTTTTAGCTTTGAATTCTTTGGTTAAACTGAATGGGATCAATTATGAGGACTGGCTTGAATCCTTGAATCTTTTTTTGGTTGTTTCTAATGTTGATGTTGCTCTACTTGAGGATGAGCCTGCACAACGCATTGCTGAGACTTTCGCTACAAATAAAGCTAAATATGATAAGTGGGCTTGTTCTAATAAGATTTGTTTGATAACCATCAAGTACATAATAGAGAAGACTATCAAACAGAGCTTCAGTGAAACTAATAATGCCAAAAATTATCTCAAGGTTGTTAGTGAAAATTTTCAAAATTTGATAACACTGAAAAGTCTAATTACTTGTCTTTTCTATCTAAGACCAATTATGATGGTGTGGGTGGTGTTCGTGAGCATGTTATGAAGCTTGTGAACTAGTATAACAAGTTGAAGACCATGAAAGTTATGCTAGGAGAGGATTATCAGATCAGGCAGGTATTTAAATCTCTTCCATCTAAGTTTGATATTTCGGGACTACTTATCATGCTCAGATAGATGAATGGAGCATTGATGAATGGATTTCCATTCTTTTTCAAGAGGAGCATACTATGAAGAAGGGAAAGTCCTACAGTATTCATCACATTCCTCACAAGAGTGGTGACAAGAAGAAATTTTATATAAACAAATAGGGTAAGCCTCATTTTAAGAAGAAGGGGAATGATAAACCTGCATTACATTCTAAACTTAGTGAGAGTTTTGGTGCTAAGCTCGTGCCTGTTTTTAATGGAAACTGCAACTTTTGTCATGAACATAGGCATAGGCAGCGTGACTATATGAAGTTTAAGAATTGGTTAACAAAGAAGAAAGGTATACCTCAACTCTTTGTTTGTTTTGAATCAAATCTTGCTAATGTTCTTACTAATTCATGGAGGTTAGACACTGGTGCCACTATTCATGTAACGAACTCATTGTATAAGATCAAAAGTAGGCGCAGATAAAATAAATGGGAGTTGATGGTGCAACTAGGAGATGGA
This sequence comes from Erythroxylum cassinoides, assembly GCA_027478405.1. Taxonomy (NCBI): domain Eukaryota; kingdom Viridiplantae; phylum Streptophyta; class Magnoliopsida; order Malpighiales; family Erythroxylaceae; genus Erythroxylum; species Erythroxylum cassinoides. The sequence continues at coordinate 50,947,694 of JANIPM010000232.1, forward strand.
TTTAATATTAATGTTGAGCACATATGAGTAGTTTCCTTGAAGTTGAGTTGTGGACATGATTTGCTTTTGAAAGATATTGTTTATGTGCTCTATGAGAAGGAATTTGATTTCAGTTTCTGTTTTATACAATTGTGGCTACATTTTCCATATAATCAATAATGGTGTTGTTTTCTACTATGATTCTACTGTTGTTGGCTCTGCAATTATGCGTGATGGAATGTTTATGCTAATTGCTAATTCTTCTAGTTTTGACTGACAACATAATGATGTTAATATTGTTGTTGGAAAGAAATGTGGGAGAGTTACTAAAAAATCTTCTATGTTGTGGCATAAATGGTTAGGACATATCTCTAAAAGAGAATGGAGAGATTGATTAAGGAAACTATTTTACATGATTTGACTTCTCTGATTTTGACGCTTGTGTTGATTGCATAAAAGGAAAGTTTACAGCTAAAGTAAGAAAGGAGGAAATGACTAGGAATGAGGAACCATTACAAATAATTCACACAGACATATGGAAACCTGTTACTCCTATTACCATGGGAGGCTACGGGTACTTCATTACTTTCATTGATGATTTTTCTCAGTATGGTTGGATTGAATTGTTGCATGAGAAATCTGAATCCTTAGATGTTTCTAAATCACTGAAAAATGTTATTGAATTGCAACTTAAGAAGCAGATCAAATGTGTAAGATCTAATAGAGGTGGTGAGTATTATGATCGGTATGATGAAACTAGTAGAAACCCTGGTCCTTTTGCTAGATAGTTATAGGATTGTGGAATTGAAGCGTAATATATCATGCCTGGCACTCCTCAACAAAATGGGATTGCGGAGAAACGAAATCATACTCTCGTATATATGGTTAAGTGCATGCTTAGTCACTCCACCTTACTAGAGTTCTTGTGGGGAGACGCTTTGAGGACTGCTGTTTATGTTCTTAATCATGTGCCTAGTAAATCTGTACCAAAGACTCCTTTTGAGCTTATATCAGGAAAGAAGCCCAGTTTAAAGCATTTTCATGTTTGGGGCTATAAGGCTGAGGTAAGGACTTATAATCCTCAGCTGAGGAAGCTTGATTGTAGAACTATTTCAGGTAACTTTATTGGTTATTATACTGGCTCAAGAGCTTCAAGATTCTATTGTCCCAATCACACTACTAAAGTAATTGAATCAGATCGAGCTGTCTATTTTGAAGGGGACATGGAGCATAATGAAATACATGAGTCTCGTGTTGTTAATTTCAGAGAGGTCAGAACAAGTTATACAGATTTTGGAAGATATGTTGAGGGGTTGTGTGTTAGAGTTTCTCGGGAGTTGGGATAATTATCTGACTTTGATGGAGTTTGCTTATAACAACAGTTATCAGACGAGCATCGGTATGGCACCTTATGAAGCGTTGTATGGTAGGAAGTGTAGAACTCCGGTATGTTGGACGGAGTTAAGTGAAAACAAGATGATCGGGCCAGACATTGTGAAAGATACAGAAGAAAAGATTCAGATAATTCAACAGAGATTAAAAGCTGCTAGTGATCGGCAGAAATCTTATGCTGATCTAAAAAGGAAGGATATTGAGTTTCAAGTGGGTGATAAGGTGTTTCTGAAAGTGTCACCATGGAAGCATATACTTCGGTTTGGAAAGAAGGGTAAGCTTAGTCCGCGATTCATTGGTCCTTATGAAATTCTGAAGAGGGTTGGACCTGTAGCTTATCAGTTAGCTCTTCCTGGAGAATTGGCCAGATTGCATGATGTGTTCCATGTTTCTATGTTGAGGAGATATCGGTCTGATGTCGCACATAAGATTCCGGTGCAAGAAATTCAGGTGCAACAGGATTTGTCATATGAAGAAGGGCCAATTGCCATATTAGCCAGAGAAGTGAAACAATTGCGGAACAAGTCAGTACCGTTAGTAAAAGTCCTCTGGCAACATCATGGACTTGAGGAAGCAACCTGGGAACCAGAAGAAATCATGAAGGCTCAGTATCCGCAATTATTCGGATCAGGTATGAATTTCGAGGACGAAATTTCTTAAGGAGGGAAGAGTTGTAACGCCCCAAATTAGGGGTTAGAATATTAAAGGAATTTAGTACGAATTATGTTTGTTATTTGCTTATTAAATA
>JANIPM010000232.1:51071328-51082941 GCA_027478405.1 Erythroxylum cassinoides
AAATTCGACTTAAATTAATAATTTAATATAATTACAATAAATTATTAATTTAGGTTATATTTAATTCGATGATTTAAACTTAAGGATTAAATTGAATATGTATATTTATTTTTTACAAGTTAGATGTCACGTTGTACTTTTTTGTCATTATTTTTTAATCAAAATATAAAAAAAATGAGTTTTCGTAAAAAATTAAATTACAAAGAGATTTTTTAAGAATTTTAAAAAATTAGAGGACTTTTTAAAGTTAGAGAAGTTTAAATCTTTTAGCCTTTAGAACATTTCTTTTAAAAGTCTGCAGTTAAATTTTAAATAATTTATTAATTTATATATTTATTAATTTATAAAACAATTTTGTCGGTGATAGAAAACAAAAAACAATCTGAAAGCAAACAAGAACGAGCAGCCAAACGCTTACTACCTTAACTCAGACATGCGTCAGAGATGACTTCATTAGATCATCTTGTCCGAAAGAGGAGTAACCACTTCCATCCCCTCAAAGTCCCACGTAAGGTGTCTTGTTTCGTCTTAAAAGTCTTATAATAATACGAACTACCGCTAGTTTGACAGGTATCTTTATCCATTCCCAGAATTGTTGGACCCCAGAAATCGCCATCTTTGTTAGTATCAATTACGTGTCGAGTCACCTCAATTTTGAAAGAAAACCAGGTTACATCAATACTGGAAATAGGTCTCACTCAAAGCTGCTGCTCCGCAAATTCTTATCATGTTACATTAAATCTTATTCACATATTTACATAAATCTCACATAAATGTGTTTTTCTTTCAAAATTGAGGTGACTTGACTCGTCTATTATATAAATATCTGGATACGATTTAATATAACAAGATAAGAATAGAATAACTGAAAGAGAAGAATTGATGTAATCACTTAGTCTAACGCTATTATTTAGTTTGAAGCTATTAATTCATTTAATTTTAAAGCATGCCGTTTATTAACTGTTGTGTATTTAACAATTTAATTATCACATATGTGAAAGAATAATTATTTAACAACACAGTTTAAATTCGATCTAAAATTAACGAATATAACTCATTTTGCTCTAAATTTATTTAGGATTGTGTTAATTTTTTTTTAATAATTTCAAGCTTTAGTCAAGGTTTAAACTTATATTTTATAGTCTAATTTGACCTAAAATAACACAATCAATCAAAATTAGAATAATTTTATTTTACATCATTTTTAAGTAGGATTTAATTAATACACATATAAAGAATAATTATATTTATTAAAATAGACCGGATTTGTTTCTAAATTTATAAAACTCATTTGACTTGATTGTATTTAAGGATGGGTTAAAATTTTGTATAATTTTAAACTTTAATGAAGGTTCGAACTTATTTTATAGTTTACTTTGACCTAAAGTAACACGAACAATTGAGATTAAAACAACATTGTTTTGTTTAACTTGAATTCCAATCACTTTAAGTTTTTTGAAAATGCTCATTTTTTTTATAGAGGTTTAACTTAAACCTTCCATCATTTATGAGATTAAAAAAAAGATAAAATTCGTTATATCATTTATAAGTTAATATATTATAAATGCATTTTTTCTCATGGTGAATATTGAAATAATTAGTAAAGTTGTTTTCTTTGTAATCATTAGATCACAGGTTCAAGTCATAAAAATAGTCTTTATATAAAAATATAAAGAGAAGGTTGTGCACATTATGACCCTCTCCAAATCCTTGCAAAATAGAAAAACTTGTGCATTAGTTACGGTGAATTTTTAATAATGCACTCTTTTTCATTTAAAATTTATCAAATTCTTTTTTATAATTTTAGTTTTTTAACACATGTCCTACTATTATGTTACAAATTTAAATCATAAACTTCAAAACCACGTCTTTTGGCTTATTTTCATTTATAAAATAACTAATAAAATCGGAGTGATATTGATTGAATAGAAAACTTGAGCGTGAAGTGTATGGAATCAAATCTATGGTTGAAACCAAAATACCTTTTTTAAAAACACAACAAAAGGTGAAGAGAAGGAATCCCACTACTTTGCACACGTTACTTTGGCAGTATCTTGTGGGAGATATTCAAAAAGAAAAGTAGTTCTGGAAGAAGCATAAGACTGGCTAACTAACAACTCATCAATCCACACGTGTGTCTTGTCTTAACAATTTCATAATTATCATATTCCCAACCGCCGACTGTCTGAACTCAACCCGTCCCAACCTACCTTCCAAGATCTGCGGCGTTCAACTCTCAGATCATTGCTTTATATTTATCATCTCTTTGTGAATATTAATCGGTTTTGATAGTTATTATATTCTCTTTTTACTTTATTGACTTGTATTTTTATTTTTAACGTTAAAAAACTATTTATTTGAATTTTAGTTTTTATTTTTATAACTTATAAAAAATCATAAAAGTAAATGATTAAAGGGTTTATAATAATATAATTCGTAAATTTAAATTGTTTGATAAAAATTAAATATTAAAGTGAAGACTATATAGAGTTTTTTAAATAACAAAAGCTCTATCAAAGTAATTTGTCCTTACCTTATAATAGATTTGTAATTTGACAACTAATAATAATATTTACCCTTGCTTAATACTAATAAATCTTTATAACTATTAACTATTAGTAAAAAAGCAAACAAAAGAATACAATTAAATTTAATTGAAACAATTTAATCAATTCAAAAGTTAAAACCCGAATCTTTGATTCAATTTTTAATTTTTCAATTCAGTTTAATTTAATAATCTTTGTTATTAAAAATTATCAATTTATTAAATAATCAATTAATTTTCGTAAACAAATAAGTTTTTATAATTTAAAATAAATCAAATAATTTTTATTTAACAATTTTTTTAATTAAAATTTAAATTGATAAGAAAGACAGCCTTTTTTTGTTTTGTTTATATTAATAAGATCGAACAAGAGAGTTGAACTATTTCTCTTGACCTTTTGTTAGTCCTTTTGAGAGGGATGATTGAAAAGTAGGAACTAAGGTGCATAATAATGTTCTTCATTTTGTCAACACTCTTTGCTAATAAGAATTAAGGTTTCACATTTTAGCATATAAATTATTTTTTAACACTCTAAACAAAGCTTGGTCATAATCTTCTATAATTATAAAAAATTCTTTAAAACTCCTAAAATTTATAGTGAAATGCAATTAATTGTTTAAATTCTAATTTTCATTAATTAAGTATAACTTTTATTTTAATAGATTTTTAATTTATTATTTTAATAAATGCGTATTAAATAATATGTCATTCGTATAACCAACAAATTTTAAAATTTAAAAGATTTAACTGATATAAGATCGTAATAAAATCAGTTAAAGATTAAATAAAATTAAATAATTTAAAATATGATTGAAAGATATTATAAAAAATATTAAATAATAATTAATTAATTAATTTTAATTTATAAAAATTTATTAATTTACAAAAATTAAACGATTAATAATTTTGAACAATGAGAGTTACTAAAATAGATCAAACCGAAAAGTTAAAAAGTACGATTGAACGGCCAAATTGGTTGAATTTTTTAATTAAATTGTAAGTAAAATGGATAGAAATCAAAGGCGAAAAGCATGACATGTACCTATCTTGATTATTATTCAATGAAGAAAATCTAAACTAAAGTGCACAAAGAAAAATCCATCACGAATATCATTAACATTTTGGTATGAAGAAATGGTATTCTAACGGGAATCAGTCAAATAGCTAAATGAGCAGTTCAAATAACAGTCCTTCAACTGTGTCAGTAACTTGGAGAACATCTTATAGTTCCACGTGAAACTTGGGGAACTACAGAATTTATGTGATCAAGCTAAAATATATTGCAAGCCTGCCAATCCTGTCTTCCAAATACTCTTCTGTGTCTCTATTACAAGTAAAATGGGTAGTAATCAAGGGCCAAAAGCTTGACAGCTATCAAGCTCTTGACTATTGTTCAATGAAGAATATCTAAACTAAAGTGAAAAAGAAAAATCCATCACCAATATCATCAACATTTTGATATGAAGAAATGGTATTCTAAGGGGATTCAGTCAAATAGCTAAATGAGCAGTTCAACTAGTATGTCCTTCCACTCCTAGTTTCTGCTATCGACAAAGACATTCATGTTTTCTCAAAGGCCAGAAAGAATAAGAAAATGCTAGCAAGTGGAACAACACATACCACTGGAAGTTGAGAAGGGAGATGAAAGAAAACCCTTGAATCCAAAATCAATCATATCATTTCTGAGGCCTCAAATCCATAAACCTCTGCTTGCAGTGGGAAAGGCATGAGGAGTCCCTCCTGAAGACGAACTCACTCCCAGGTGTGCCAGTAATGCATTTGTCAACACATTTGTCCCAACAAGCAATAGTTAACTTCGTCACCATCTCATTCATGTCTTTTGATTTTCTCTTGTTGCATACCAACCAAGTCATTCAGAAACAAGAAATAACAAAATCCCACAAAACTCATCACCACCATTAAATTGCAACAGATATTTATTTCCGTTAATTCCACATTTGGTTTGAATCCAAATCTTTCAGCATGACCAGAAGAACAAAAAGTTATTCATTCTTTCACACGATACCATCATTGCCACCACCAATTCATAGGCAGTGTAAGATTCTTATATATCAGTGTAAAGTGCCTTCCCTACCAATGACAAACTTGAACTAAACACCCAAAAACATTCAAATTCTATAAGCTCTATTCCAAATTATTCAACTTTACGGGATCTAAGAATTGCTACCCACCAGTAAACTGAAATCAATTTCTCAACTAGACGATGGATTTGATAAGCAGAAAAGCGAGAAATGTACTTTCTACCAAACATTTTCCATAACATCAATTAGGTTCAAAATTGAAACACAGGTCTTGATTTCACCTTCTTTTACCTATGTAAATATATTACTTCTTGTCATCCTCTAAAAATTAATAACAGCTCTTCCTCTGTTCTGAAAGCAGTCACTAGTTAATTCCAGAAAGTTTCACAAAAACAAATTTTCACCAAAAAGGAAATTAAAGAAATTCTAAAAATAAACAAAAATAAAACGTTTGTTTTGTTTCTCATAGAATTTACAGTTGCAACCTCCTGAAGTTGTTCTCGCATCCTTTATGAAGCTTCAACTTCAACTGCTAACTACTGCAGGGAAAAGAGGAAGAACCAAACTTCAGAAAATAAAGTGCAAACCAAAAACATACCCTAACATTTTAGAGACATCTAGGTTTTAAATTCACAACACCATATTATAGATCATATGAGCTCTCTTACCATGTCAAGGAAAATGGCAGTTGGGTTTCCAGGAGAAGGAGGATTATTATCCAACACTGATGCTTGAGGGCCTGCCTTAACTCTTGCGTCGGGGTCTAAAGCAGACAGTATTTCCATTTCTTCAAGGCCAATCTGTCTCTCAATCACATCAATGTTCTCCTGAAGGACTTCCATCTCCCCAAATGGTAGCTTGAGATCCAATGCCTGAACCCCAATGGTAATTGCCTCATCCTTCTTGAATCTTAAGAAAGGCATACAAAGCTTTTGTGTTTGTTTAAAATTTGCCGACTGGCCAACAGAACTCTTCCGTAAAGCCTCCAATATCTCCCCATCTGGTGCAAATGTTCCAGACTTGCTGTCATATTTGCTTTGAAGTATCGTCAAGCACTCAGCTTTCCACCCATCAAATTGCTCGTTTACAAATATCAGACATTTCTTCTTCTTGTCAGTTTGTGTTGCCACCGGATCACCCTTGCCAACATCTGGAGCACCCTTCTTATTAGCTCTTTTTGGAGCAGAAGTTTGCTTCTGCAGTAGCTTCCTTGTAGAAGCAATAGTGTCTTGCAAGTATTTATTGGCAGCCTTAAGCATAAGGTCAGTAGAACCAGCTGTAGGCCATCCTGCATTTACCACAAAACCATCTTTCTTCAAAAGCTCCCTCCAAACATATTCTCCATAGTGCGGGCATATCGGTGTGATAAGCCGTGTCTGCACATCCATAAAACGCGATACTAAATCACAATTCATACCACCAGTGCCACATGAGAACCTATATTCATCCCTAGCAGCTTGGAGATCATAAAACCCACTCTTTAGAGCTTCCCTAAACATGTAGTCCCCGTAATTCTTTTCAGTCGTTTTAATAGCAATGTTTATCTCATTTTCAAAAACACGATCAGCATAAGTAGATGGTGGACCTGCCCTCAGGGAAGATTCAGCAGCCAAAACCTCTTCCATCCATGAAATCTCTTTAGTAAGGCGAAGGATTGCAGCATTTGCAGTCTCAAATACAAAGTTTGCATCATCCACACCGTCTCCGGCATCAGCCAATGAAAACCGTGTTGCATCTGCCGAGAACTCTTCAATAGCCTGTCGAAGAGTCCTAAAGTTTCCAGTACTTTTGGACATCTTTTCAGAGTTCAGCATCATATGACCATTACACCTAAAACCACGAGGCCAATGATGCTTCGGCATGATTGCAGTGTGATTGTAGATGCAGAATGTCAAATGATTTTGAATGAGGTCCTTACCAGAAACTCGAAGATCAAATGGATACCAATATTCAAATTCCTGCTTCATCTTATCAAGTGTTGATGAAGGGATATCTGAAACTGTGGGGTAAGGCCCACCACAGAACATAAAATCCCAGACTTCATCTGTCAGTTGTTCAGGTTGAATATTATGGGACTTCCCTGAACCATACATATCTTCATTATGTAGCAGGTGTGCCACAGTGTAATAAGCCATATAGATTGTCGAGTCAGATAAAGACTCAACAAGAAATTCTTCATCCCAGGGAATCCGTGTGCCAAGCCCAAAAGACCGTGAGCAAGCCCACTGATTCAACCAGCTCAACGTATGTTCAAACCCATGCCGTGTCTCATCGAAGAAGAGATTCATAGAAGATAAACATTCCTCAGCCAATTTCTTCCACTCTTTTTCACCATAGGTGATGTACCATTGATCTGTAAGAGCCACAACACATTCGTCACCTGACCTCGAAATGACCCTCTTCTCTGGTTCACTATAGACAATAGCCTCACCCATTTCAATTAGCTTTGCCTTAATCAAAGGTTTCACTTCCTGAACTTTCATACCTTTATATGAATCAACAAGCATTGTGCCCTCTGTAAAACCTCTAAGGTATGTCAACCTCTTTGCCTCAGCAAGCTTCTCTTTGTCATTTTGGCTCTTGATTTTTAAATCCAAGCAAACTTTTTCTGCAGCCTTATCCCCAAGTTCTGGGATCTCAATGATGGGAATGATCTCAAAGGGCATTATCCATTCGTCCTTCAGTCCATACTTTGCCCTTAGAGCTGGTTTGACCTTCAAATCATGCAGTGCCATATAGTCATCTGGGGCATCACTAGGTACACTGGTCACAATACCTGTACCTTTATCTGTAAGAATAGTCAACATTGGAAGAGCATATATGACCTTATTAACTGATAGTGGGGACTTCAGAGGGAGACCAATCAGATCATAGCCTGTCAGTTCAAGCAAGCAATTATGTTTTTGAGGGATCCTCGAGAAATTTTGATAGGAAAGATTACGTGCTGCTCTCTCTGTGAGAATGAACAAATCACTATCATTAATTTCAAAAGCTCCATACTTGCCATCAGGCAATACCCATGCATTTGTTTGTCCAAACATAGTCTCAGGTCTCAGTGTAGCAGCAGCTAAATAGATCTTTTTACCCTCCAAATGTTTAAATTTTGGGGGAAAAGGAGGCAGCACCTCCATCTTGATGATTGTATATTCTTGTGGCTGAACTCCTTCACCACTTGCCCTGTCATGGTCAGCACATGGCTGGCCATCCAAGGGAGAGTAGATTGTATATCTAACATCTTTGACAATCTTGCCCGTTGATTTCAACTTCCTCATCTGCCACTTAACAAATGAATCAAAGTATGGGTTCATATCTGTAGTCACAAATGATCGTCTCCAATCACAACCCAGACCAAAAGCCTTGAGATCCTCCATGGCCAATGGGGGAAAGAATTTTAACCATTCATAAGGATCTTGAAACTTTGATATCTCACTCTCTAGAAGCCCAAAACTTCGCATGATCTCCCACTGGAACATTTGTCCTCCAGATTTTGAGGCAGCTTTTGACTTTTTCCCCTTGAACTTATCTGGTGGTGGAGCTCCATCTGCACTCTCAAGCTCTGTTTGGAGCTTTGCTTGCTCCTCGACCTCTTTGCTGAATACAGGTGGGTCACCAAACTGTTGAATCTCCCGCTGAAGCTTGTCAGCTGAGGCCTTTATGGGCATTCCGGTGCAGTGGAAAGCAAATGGTAAGAGCACATTGGCACCCCTCAATCTATGATAAGCAGCAGCAAATTCGAGCTTGGAAAGTGAGAACGCATGCCCAAGATGCAAGAATCCGTTCATATAAGGAAAAGGAAAGTTCCCAAAGAACTTTTCTCCCAGCTCAGGAGGCCTGTCATCAGGCTCAGCCCTGAAAACATTTTTCTCATCCCACCAACTTCGAGCCCTGGCCTCAATCTCCAAGAGACGGTCCCTCCTTGCAAAACTTTTACCACCCTCTGTAGTCATTTCACACAAGTGACGGGCACTGCAAAAGAAAGAAGATTTAAAGATCTTGAAATGGCACGCAACTTTATGTTACTGAAATATATACAAGCTATTCAAATGTACTGATCCATTTACTACTACAGAGAAGCATTACAAATTAGAATTAGCCGTCCATGGTATACTTCTCATAAAGGTGAATAAGCAGCAGAAGCTAAAACATAGTAGCAAAATCAATTTGCCCAAAAGGGGGGAAAAAAAGATGTAGAAATACAGAGTCAAATAACATCCCTCAACAAAGAAAAACTAGTAATCATAATGGATAAAAAAAGAATAAAGAAAAAAAATAGAAAACAATTCAGGCGAAACCACACCCAACTATATATAATTCAATCCGGTAAAATTTATAAAGTTCGTTCACAAAGAAGAAACAAGAGTACAGAATCAAATTACCCTCAGAATATAAGGAAATCAAAGTCCATAAAATAAAACCCAAACACAGGTGTAATCATCTAGTCGTGCAAACATGTATACCTGTGATTCAGTAGTGGGAATCGAAGGGCATTCCAACGAAAGACAAGCAAGTTTATGTTGAGAAGAGAGAGAGCCAGGGAGCCAGAGAGGGCAGAAGTAATCAAGAATTGGCAGGCAGTGGAGGAGCAATTCAACTCGCGCTGCTGCTAGGTTTTGTTCGACCAACCAAAACAAAAGCAGCTCCTGGTCCCAAGGGTATAAGAGTAAATGTATTTGAATTAAAACTTCATTCACAAAAGAACAAGAAAGGGTAATGAATTCGTAACCACTTCCAGGAACACAGTTAAAGAAACAAACAATTGTGTATCTGCAGACAATAAATACACAAACGCTCACATTTCGTAGAAACAAACAGAAACAACTAGAAATTGAGAGAGAGAGAGAGAGAGAAACAAACCTTGAGGACTTGAAGCAATTGTAATTAAACAGAGAAGGAAAAAGCAGATCAAGAAATTTGCTAACAAGAAGGAGAACAGAATCAAAGCTTTCTCTGTTTACAGAACCAGTGACAGATAGAGAAACTCTTTCCATCTTTATTTTTTTTTAATTTTTTAGGTTAAGATTTTAAATGGACAAAAATTATTTATACGGATACAATGCGTGACTGCATATATGTACGAGCAACTTATATTCTATTCATATATATACTAGCAGATATATACAGGCAGCGCAAATGGGCAGTAATATAATGCCCACTTAATTTTTATTTTAAACATGTTATATTATTATAATTTAAATTTTTGAAATAAATTATAAATATGTATTTATTGACACGTTTAATTTTTTAAAAAGGTTAAAATTTTTCATATTTAAAATATAAAAGTTAGAATATTAGAAATGAATCCGTTAAATTAGTTAGTAAAATTTTGGATGAAAAATTTAAAATTAAGGAAACGTACAGTGTAACGTATTTGTCATAAATGGATTAAAATATGAACTAAATTAAAAATATTATAATATGTAAGTACTACCCCAGTTTGCAAGCCAAAAGGAGTTGTATTACCAAATGGTTTAGGAGCAAAAGGATTATTAAATGAAAGTAAGAAAATAAGAAAAGCAGCTTCACAGCTTTCTAAATACTCGTACAAACATGGCAAAAATACAGAGCATAAAGCCGATAATTCAAAAAAAAAACTTACGGTTGGTGGAGACAAAGATGGTAATTTACAATCACGAAGCTCCAAAAGCAGTTGATCCTGAAACCAAAACGCAGAGAAGATAAAAATTTATTAGACACGGAAAACAGAAATGAAAAGGAAATTAACTCTATGATGCAGATTATTGGCAACTTTATGATACATAACATATTATAAAATCCAAACGTAAAAGAGCGAAAGGGATTAGGAAGATAATGAAAACTAATCAGAAAGTAGAAACCAAAAACAAGTAGTCACAAACAAAAACTCTAATGAGTAAACCCAGAATGTGAAGCACCATTTTAAATGGAAAATCAGAATAATCGAAAAGGAAAGAGGAGGGATTGTTAGGGTTTCTCTCGTAAAAGATTTTGCGGAGTGAGTACCTGAAAAGGAGAATTTGGAATATAATATATATGGATCTGAATCGTGCAGAGTATGAAGAGCAAGGCTTTGGCTTTGCGTTTGCCGAAAAATATCGAAGGAAAGATGTGAAGATATAGTTCACTCTTTTGTTTGTATCAAAAAGAGGAGGGCAACTCTCGATTTCTTTTCGTCTACGGTTAATTAGATAGAACAGCCCCCGGCACTCACTCCAGTCTTAATCTTACTTTAATCACTAAATCCTAATACCCTCTCAAACGAAACGTAGCTAAAACAAAGAGCAATACTCGGTAGGAAATACGAGCAGACCATGTACTACCGCGTAGCGTTCTTATTAAGCCGAATTATTTCTAGCTAATAAAGTACCACGATTGCCTTAATTTCGGCCACCTGTCTTGATCAAGAGCTCAACTGCAATTTCCAAATAATGTAATATTTTCCTTTTGCTTTTTTTCTCATTTTCCCATTTTTAATTCTTCCACACTAATTTCACTTATTTTTAAAAAGTAGTCCTATGGTTTAAAAATAGTAAAATATAACCTTACTATTTTGTAAATTTAAATTATAATAAGTAAAATTGTATCTATATCTTTTTTTTTATTTCTTCACTTCTTTTTAGTTTATAAAATTCATCTATCTGCAAAAGATTTTGGATTAACTATTTATACTAAAAGAACAAATTACTTTTATCTTAAAATAAAGGTAAGGTATGTCCTATAAAGACTTGTCCCAAAATTTTAACATAGAAACAACTCAATAATTGATTTATTTATCATTATTCAAACTTTAACATATATGGAAATATTTATTTTCCTTATCCTGAGTTTAAAATATTAAAAGCACTTGAATTATGATATATCTCATAGTCTTCTTCACAAGCTTTTAAGTAAGGAAGATATGAAAATTAACGGGCCGTTTGGTTCTACTTCTGTTTTTTCATTGTAGTTTTCTGTTTCTGTTTTTAGTTTTTAGTTTTGTTTTTCTTTCAAATAAAAGCAAAAACTTGTTTGGTTATTAATGTTAATGTAGTGATATTTTTATCACTGATA
>JANIPM010000232.1:51137038-51158931 GCA_027478405.1 Erythroxylum cassinoides
TTTATACATGACATAATATTGGGCCAAATCTGAGTTTTTTTTATAAATTAAATTACTCAAAACAAAATCGGGTTTTGAGTTATAAAAAAATTCAATGCTCGTACCATTTTGAGATTAAACCAATCCAATTCAAAACTTGATCTTATTAATTGACTTCAAACCAATCCAAACCTCCAAAATGCCAACTCCATTAATTTTAGAAGGCACACTAATATCCCACAGATTTATCCGGACCGAAGTTGAGATGGTTCCCACTTTTGGGCTTCTGCTGCTATTAGTCATGTTCACTTGTTCGGTCTAATTTGACATGAGTCCCTTACAAGTCTATCTAATTAGGGTTGGCAATTGAGCTACATTTGATTTGGATCGATCGGACCTTGAGCTTGATTGTCTTGAAAATTGGATCTCAGATTAGGCTAAGGCCTGTCCAAGCTCGGACAGAAACAAAAAGCCTAAGACTTCCTTATATACAAAATAACATCGTTTTGGTATTTAAAAAATTAGATCGGGCCGAGTCGCGCTTGGCCGTTTTCCCCTACATCTATATGTATACCAATTGTAGTAAAAGACATAATTAAATCAATCTTTTTAATTTATGTCCCAATTTTTAAATTGAATGCTTTTAATTTTTTGTTACTCCTCTTCATTGTTATTTATTTATGAAGTCAAATGTAATTATTATTAGTATTGCCAATAGGTTGACCGCCTAATTCTTCTAAAATTAAAAATTGATTTAAATTCCTTTTAAATTCAAATTTAATTTTGGTTAAATTTGATTTGACTTATTAATTTCACCTTAACTCTATTCGAATTTAACTAATTACTCAAAAAATTATCAAATTTTTTGAACACTTCGTATCGAACTTAACCTTTAAAATTTTTTTCATTCTAATTGATACTAAAAATTATGAAATTAACATTATCGTTCTACTTGAGTAAAAATGGAAAATAATAAGAGTTTCATGCTCTTTTTTCAAAATTTTAATTTCAAAATATTACAATTAAATTAAAGCATTCAAACTAAATCGATTAATTTGAATGAAATCAATTTTAAATGAAGAGGGAGTGTTGAAGGTTAATTCAAAATTTAGTTTTAGACTTTGCTTTAGTTATTTGTTTATAACAAAGACTTGTTCCTTAATTTAGTGATTTTTAGTTAGTCAAATAAGATAGATAGTTGCGTCTCTAATATAACTAATGTTTTAAACGAAATTGAAAGTTATACCAATAAAATAAGAAGTTTAAAGTTTTATAAAATCAGTTAAAGATTGAATAAAATTATTAATTTAAAATATGATTGAAAAAGATTATCCTTATCTATCGAATAATTTAAGGTTTAATTAAAAAAGATATTATTAAATAAAAATTTATTTATTTATTTTAATTTATAAGTAATAAAAATTAACCAATTAATTAATAAATTGATCGATTTTTATTAACAAAAATTATTAAAGTAAATAAAACCGAAAAGTTGAAAACCAAACTGAAAAGTTAAACGGTTTAAGATTTTGACTATTGAACTGGCTAAACCAGTTGAGTTTTTTAATTATTGAATGTAACTAAAATCTTTGATGTTATTTGAAACTTTTTATTTTTTTAATAAAATAGCTTTTTCGATTCTAAAATGATGAATTATGCTATTATTTGAATCCTCTGCTACTCTAAATTCTCAACTGATCCAATAATGAAATTGAAACCAAGTCAGTTCCAATCATACCTGGAGTCAAGTCAACCCCTTTTTAATATCTAATCATTACAAACCCTATTTCTTTTTTTTCACAAAGGAAACAAAACACACGAGTTAGTTCAAAGCTTTAGAATACAGCACCCCGTGCGCATCTCATTGCAATAACTCCAGGACGCCCAACGGAGGCTCCCTAAGGATATGGATACCTGGACCCAGAAGAAAAGCTACAGCCACCAGTCCGTCAGCGCACTGGTTCCCTTTGCGAGAGGTATCCTGAAGGTGGACCTCCCATAGCTGGTTGAGGAGATTTCTGATACCTGTCACTAAAAAATGGTTCTTTGTCAGAACAATATTAGAAGACAGGAGGATGTTAATAACTTCTAGCGAGTCTGTTTCAACAACAATACGCCGATAGCCTGTAGCACCCCACTCCCGTAAGACCCGAACCTGACATCGATGGGTGATATTCAGGTATGTGCCCCGTGAGAGTAGCGTGCTAGCCAGTCAAAAACTTAGTATAAATTGTTTTCATCCAAATACACCAAAATTAGAAATTAATTTGAGCCATTTTATTTCATTCATAAACATTTTCAGTTGCACATCTCATCAGAGATTCAGTAATCACTTGAGGCCCATTATAAATACAAAACACTTAGACATAATGTCTTTGCATTACAATGTAAACACATTTGTACAATCATTTCTGAATATACAAATTTATACAAAAATAGGAAAATACAAATGTAGACGTCAACTAATCCTGATCTCTAACTTTTACTTGCATGTCGTAGTAAGTATACTCCTATTTACTTAATGGGGTATTCTTCTGAGTCTTAAAAAATATTTGCAAATTTTGGGTGATTTTTGCAAACTTAATGAGTGACCATCATCGATAGCTCCCCCAGTCACATAACAGATAATCACATTCACAACATTTCACACTTCACATTCAATAGATATAATCACTCATATTATGCATATGCAGTGCACATGAGACCCACTTTCTATTGTTGTGACCGAGTGCCTAAACTGTCCTATGTAGGGCTCATTAATAATTGTCCCTTATTCGCTTGGGGGATATAGGGCTCATTAAACGTTTAGCCTGAGACTCTGATTCACTTTTGAGCTCGAAGTTTATTTTCACTTGTTGAGCTTTAAGCTCTGATCAGTGGTTACTCTGATCACAACAGTCATTATGCTTCATGCATTCATGAAATGAAATGCATCAATCACATTTGCATAATCTCATTCAATCACTTTCCCATGTTATCGGTCCTTAGTCCAGCATTCAACATTAAGTTGAGAATTCGCACTTTCATTCATATGCAAATGCACTTTCAGAACACATTTAACAATCCAATTATGTAGAGTTAGTTCATCCAATTCACATTTATTGAGCACTTCAATATTTCATTCATACATCACATTCATCGAATCTTCTATCCGGAAACTAACACAATCAATCACATTCACATAATGATTCAATAGTCAATTAATACAAAATTCAAATGACAAACAATAAAGTGAGATCATCTCAGTCTACTCACAGTACACTTCAGATTAACATTTGCTTTTAAATTCTAGAAATGCCTTAATGTGGACTTTTAACCTGCATAACTCATTTGTGCAATACACACATTGCACACACATTAATAATTTTGCACAATTATAAGCATTCATTTATGCACATGTGTGTATATGAAATGTGTACGATGCACATTCATAACAATCTCGAGTATATTATCAAATTTCCCACTTTATCACATCATCATCATTTTTTTCCGCATCAATTATTTTCATAAGAACTCATTTGTCGTTCATTTCCACTAGATACACTTTACTTCTCTTTTTGAATCACAACTTTAATCATATGGACCACTTCATCTCTATTAAACACATTTCTTTGGTACTTTAATACTAACAATTCACTCATTAATATTATTCCATCATTACATGATCACACATCATCAAAACTCTCATTTCTTCTTATAAATTCTCCAAAATTTCAGACCTTTGGGTCTACTGTTCACATTCAATTAGAAAGTGAAACTGATGTAATTTGGTCAAACTCTCTTCTATAAAAGTGTTCCTCTATATCTTATCTTTCTATTGGTACCAAAATCACTTAATTTGGTTCAGTAATTTGGAAGATACACCTCAAACATTATCGGGTTGTTCACATTAAAAAATAATGTACTATGCACAAAGTCCATCCAGAAATTCAACATCTTAGAGACTGAATCACAATTCAACTTTTTCATATCATTTATAGCCCTATTTCTCTAGTTTACTCTAAATAAAAAATCATCTCATTTGAAATCCTATAGGTCCAAATATAATCAAAATACTAAGGTATGGTCAGTGAAAGAACACTTTTCATATTATTTAAGAGCACACTCACTATACCCATCCCAAGTTTTTCACTTAATCTTTCTCAATTCATTTTATAATGCTACTAATTTTTATGTAGAGGTAGATAAATGTCTTATGAATCCAATGGTTTAAGAATCAAATCATTTAGAGGTCTAGAGAAGAAGTTATGATCAAAACACTATCGGATGATCATCACCCCTAAAACCTTATTTGCACGATAGCACGATAGCGACATTTGCTTAAACTCCCCAAAGTCACCGTCGTGCTTTTGCACAACGGTGCTTTTTGGCTAACCCTCAAAGTCATTGTCATGCTTTTGCACAACGGTACTTTTCCATTTCTTCTTCTTCACTGACATCTCAATTTCTAAACCTCATAACTTTTGATCCAAAACTCCAAAATTTACAGACTTTATATTAATGGAAAGCTAAGAAAAAGATCTACAACTTTTATGAAGACCATTTTGTCAAAATCTATCTAGATCAATACAGAAAATTTACGGAATTTTCAGCTCGAAAATTCATCACTTACTATTCATTCCCAAAAAAATTTCAGACTTCCATTTTTTAAAAAAAAAACCAACACTTCTATGTTTATTCTAGTCAATTCCACTCCATTTCAATCAACTCATTCACCACAATTCACACTACCTCAAATAAAATGCAATTTTAACCAAGCTCCATCAAGAAAACAAATATCAATAGTTAACTCTTCATGCTCTGCCATAACCATCACTGCATTTTCAACTTTTTATCACATTCACTATTTTCTTCTCAACCTTCATTTATATACTCATTCTCATCTCAAATCATCATTTGACAATTGCTCTTCAACTCAAAAACTATTTTCTTGATCATCTCTAAAGAATTCATCAACTCACGAATACATTTATATATTTTCATACATACACAGTGAAGAACAGAAAAATAGAGCTTACCACCTTTCCATTCTTTAATTTCTTACACTCATCTTATACACCATTTTATTGTTATTTCAAACTTCAAAAATCATTTCCACAACATCAGATCACTAGAAATCCATCAAAAACTAAATAACACAAAAAAATCAAAATCATCCCCAGTATTCGTGAATATATATACGCATATGTCATTTTCCATGCAGATGATAGAAATTCATCAATTTCATTTC
The DNA here is from genome assembly GCA_027478405.1 of Erythroxylum cassinoides. Taxonomy (NCBI): domain Eukaryota; kingdom Viridiplantae; phylum Streptophyta; class Magnoliopsida; order Malpighiales; family Erythroxylaceae; genus Erythroxylum; species Erythroxylum cassinoides. The sequence goes on from JANIPM010000232.1 coordinate 51,142,248, forward strand.
ATAAATGCAAAACTCTAAAAGATTTTCTCAATACTTACTTGTTAAAAATTATGAAAATCTTCAACTATCCCAAGCCCTAAAATCCATGCAAAACACATAATCCACTGTAAAAAATGACCAGCTTCTAGTTTTCCTTAGGTAGAAGAGGCAAATATTAGTGTGATAGAGGTGTGAGATGAGGAAACACAAAGAAACCTCTCAAAAGGATTTTTGGTGAACAACTTCGTGTAGTGGAAAGAAATCAAAAGAGGATGACTATGAAGGAGGAACTTAAATATGTCCCTAGGCCTTTTAACTCTCAGAGAACCCTACTAACGAATTATAAAAGCAACTTTCTAATTAGTGACACTTGTCACTTTCTTAATGACTAAACTCTAACTTAGTTTCTTCTGAAACTAACTCCATTAATCCCATCTTTGCAATACAGCTATCTCCAATCTTCTTTTGATTCCTTTTTCCTATTTTCCATAAAAATTCATAATTCTCTATAAATTCAGAAATTTAGCACCAAAATTCAAAAATATTTCAAATCCTCTAATCAATAAATTTTCCACTATAAATAACTTCCAAATTCATAAAATTTCCAAAAATCACAACTCAATCTAAATATACTCGGAATTATTCATGAATGCACATACAATTATTTTCATGTGCAGAAATTTTCACTATTCATGTGTATGTGTATGACATATTATGCATGAGCATGAAATGTGTTTCCTAATTTCTTAGCAATTTCTCTCATTTACTGTTTTTGCCTTAACATGGGTAACGAGATATTACAACGAAAATGATGGAGGGATCCAAAATAAAACACCAATAGCCCTTTTTAGAGAGAAGCATCGTGAAAGACAACAAAAAAGTCTTTAAAAATTAAAAGAGTTGTGCGCTTTAAGACATGGCTTGGCAAGTGACACTTGTCACTTGACACATGTCCCATTTCTAAAGCATTAGATTGGTTCTTTCATTTAACTTGTTCCATCAATTTCAATCCCCAAATTTTCAATAGCACTTGTTAATAAATTCTAAAGTCATTTATCAAAATTTCCATTGTCAATAGACAGTAATTTCTACTACCATTTAACAATTATTTTGCCACTTGACAATTTTCCTTGTTCAAAAATGCCCAAAAATTTCTATAAATCTCTCCAAAAATTTCAAAATCAAATTATACACTCCCCAAATCAATTTTCAACATATAAAAATCATATTTCTCAATATACTCACATTTATAAACAATTATACTCGAAAATTGTCAATAAATGCATGTACAATTATTTTTAAGCGCAAAGAATCAATATTCACATGTATGTGCATATCATGTTAATGCATGAGCATAAAATGTGTTTCCTAATTTCTGAATAATCTCTCATATTTACTATTTTAGACTCAACATAGGTAACGAGATGTTACACTATTCCTAATTCATGCTACTAAATAAATGTTTCTTTCAATCTAGGTTACAGCTCAGAATAGAACAGAAAGGAAGTGATTTCTCATGCATAACAATTCTTGGAATCTAGCAAATTATTCATTTACATTCTCACTGAAAACTACTGTAGTATGGGTAGATCTGGACTTACCTATTGTAAAGAAAAGGGCTTTCTTAGATCTGCCTCTTCCTTGGTCACATCATGCTTGAAGGATCACTGTTGTCCCTCCAAATCCCTTTCATCAACTTGTACTTGGTTATTCTTTGGAGATTGCCAGATATAAAGAATGGAATCATAGTAGTTGAATACATTTACCTGAGTCGAGATCTCCCTCACCGGTTCGTCTCTAAAGAGGTGAGCCCCCAGAGAGTCTCCTCCCCCCTCCAAAATTAAATTAAGGTCTGAAGAGTCGAAACACAAAATAGTGATGCCCTAATTGCTAAAGTCTTCTGAAGTTGAGTTTGTTACCTGAGTTGAGTTCTCACTTATTTGAAGAACCAAGTAGGAGAAACACCGGGGAGCCACTGCTAGCCTTGTCGTTAGAGCTTCAACTCTCATCCTCCCAAATTGAGTAATAGTTGAAGATTCGAGAAAGTAATAGATCGTTATATCCTAAATGTTAAACAACTTTGCACTTTAAACATTGTTTCTAAACATTGCCAGTTTGCTTAACCTAGATGTATCAGTGTTTCAAGTGGGTCTATCTCATGTGGGAGAGATATCTTCTCTATTCTTTTAATGAATTTTTAAATTCTCAAAAAAACTTTTGGTGACAAATTTCTTGGTTAGTTACGATAAGATAATTAAAAGGGTTTGATACATTTTAGATGCTTCGTTTTCAATCTTTTTGACCTTAAGATTCAATTTTTTCAAACTTTAATTATTTCAAAACTTTTTAAAATCGCTTAAAATAACTAATTTCACATATAAATTCAAATAATTAATTAATTAAGAACTCTAATCAATTATCTATAATTGTGTAGATTGTGTAACATCTTTACTTTATGAAAATATTTATTAATTAGATTATAGTATCATCAAACTAAAAACTTGCACCTTCATTTTACAAAATATGCTTGGTACTTGATCTCAATGTATTTAATTTTACAATATTTCATTGAATTTTAAAAAAAATATCATGCTCCTACTGTACTACCTAATTGATATATACTTAGAACTTTAAAGCTTTTAAGTTGTAATATAATTCAAAAAATATAGGTTTAATAATTTATGGTGGTTATATACTTCTTCTTGAAAATTGTTAAAGTAATCGATTATATTTCTTATTAAAGTAAGAGATAGAACAATATCATATAAATTGATAAGTCTTATATGTATACAGTAGTTACAAGTTAAAGGGTATAATTTGCATCAAAGTTTAAGTACTAATTATAAGATTTCTAAATTTTAAAGATGTTACATCTTACAAATAATCAATTATACTTTTAAAGGCTAGCAAAAGCATAATATGAGAGACTTATTGGGCTTGAAATTTAGAGTACATGAATAGTACAAGCATAATATCACATACACAACTTAATACCAATTCTCATCCCAAAACGCAATTAAGAGAAGGTGAATTAGGGGTTTAGCAATTAAGTTTTTCAATTTGTTGAATTATTACTTCTTAAACTTATGCCAATTTACATAAATATGCTTAATAATTTAATATAAAGAGGTAAAAAATCAAACTTACTAGTTCATTCCCTTTAAAATTTAAATCAACTCTCCAAATTTATTTCAAAATTTTAAATAAGAAAAATTATATTTTAAAATTGAAACTTTGTTTATAAGTTCTTATTTACTACAAATATAGCATATTAATAACTTTACTGTTAATGTTGCTAACATGAATCGTAGGATGACCCTATTTTGTAATTTTAAAATTTATATAAATATAGTGTATAAATAAAAGAAGTGTTAAAACCCATAAACTGGCTTCCCATCCTCATCTATCCCATTTTTTTATGGAAATAGTGCCAATAACACAAGAAATTGCAATCATCAATGGCTGAACATGAAATCATTTAGACCTCTTTTTGGTATTTAAACATATTAAAATTATTATAAAATAGATAAATCAAGTGATATCACTTGCACTTTAAAGAGAAATTAAAGCCTAAGCGTCAAAACTTAGGCTTACTATTGATATGCCCAAATTCAGGAATCCAAAAGTCGACTGGAGCATAATCAGTTGGCACAAAATTCTTCCCCCCAAGGTATCATTTCTCCTATGGCTTATTATCAAGAATCGACATAACACTATAGATAGATTTTCTTACCTTGAAATAAGCAGAAGATGCTTTCAATGCTCTACACATGATGAAACTAGAAATCATCTATTCTTTATGTGTTTAGTTTCTAAGTACATTTAGGAACAAGTGAAACTAAAATGCTTATGGACTGGTTCTGATAACTCTATCTCTATCATTATTCGTTGGCTAGCTATTCAAGCTTCTATTCCCAATACTGACAAAATGATCTACTTACTAGTTGTAGGACTATTTGCGCAAACAATTTAGAAAGAAAGGAATGCAAGATGGCTTGAATCCCAATGCAAACCGTAGAAGCACTTATCAATAAAGTTATCAAAGAGATTCGATAAATCATTTTAATGAGGAACTTTGCAACCGATCGTAGTTCCTCTTTACTCCATCTTTGAATCTCTAATCTGTGTATTACTTACAAAATAGAATTTTGTAAGGATATCCAATGTGCTATCTTTGTGTTAAGAGATAATCCCACAAACCCTCTTTTTGGGGATGTAATTTCCATTATTTATTAATTCATTCCTTTTTTCTTTTTCAAAAACAAAAAAGTCTTAGCGTCAACAAATTTTTGGAAATGTAAGTTTTCCCATCATAACAAGCTTTTGATGCATTAGCTACAAATTTTCCAGCATTTTGTGGTTACAAAAAATTATGTTGTTGAAATTATTTAGAGTATCATATGAATGGTTGTCCTTTGTTTAGAATACCAAACCATAACAACTTTATACATTAACTCTTTTCATCTAAAAGTGAAAATATAGTTGGTCATGGAGACTTTTTTAAAGCAATTAACAATCAAAAAGTAACAAACAAGTAAACCTACTTATTTTAATAGCTTCTACATCACTACCTTTATATGATCCTCATAGGTTCTCCCATTCTAAATTTAAGGTTTTAAAGAATATGGGGAATTGGATAATTTTTCATGATGAAATCTTTTAGTTTTTTTAGGATTTTCAACTAATTTGTGATGGTTCAATGGCTTCAGGGTAAAAAGATATCTCAAATTCTTTAAAAAATAATTGTCCTCCCTTACACGTCCGAGAAATATGAAGGACTCAACAAAAATATATAGATATAAGCCATTGAAATGTTGATCATCTTTGTATATATATGAAGGATTCAACAGATAAAGGCTTCAAAGTGTGGCGCAAGGATGGCCTAAGCAACTCTTCCTTATTTTCGGTTTTAATCATTTCAATTTGAAACATTTTAATATAATTATGTACATGCTACGTGAGTGATTATGTATTACATGGAGATCAATTTCAGCAACATTGATCAAAAGATGAATGCTACATTATTTGGAATAAATTAGAACTTTGATTATTTAATTAATACTACAAAATCAATTAAAATTTTTAAATATAAATATAATTTATTCATTCTTCATCATTAGGCGAAGAGCAAGTAGTTACAACTAATCTAGATAACTACCGACAAGGCATTCACTCACCCTTGGATCAAATGCACACGAGCATTGCAATTCTCCAAGCTCACAGCAGCCACAGGAAGGCTCAAAGCTATTTTTACAATTAAATTATATTTTAATCATTATAAACTGTTGTAGACGAAATGTATTTAGCCATACAAAAAATATATATATATTTTAGGGAAAAATCTATAATATCAATTTTACATGTGTCTTCATTAGAATCATCCAAACTTTACATGCATGAAAGACATTCTGTCGTAGCTTTAACCCATCACTGAACTCTTAGTTGTCAAAATGAGAAGCATCACTTCAATCATCGACGCCAACTTCTAAGCTCCTCTCGGTCTTTGCACAAATCTAGCCGAAACAGGCCAAATTGTAGAAGGAATAATATTAATCCTGAATCAGGATGCATTTGACATAATTAATCTCTTGGATAACCGAAAATAATAAATTATATTCCATGACTTCCTTGAGAATAAACCGGTGGGGGAATTCCTGGTGCGGTAAGTGGAAGGTGGAACAAGATAAAAAGAGGAGAACGAGCAACCTTGTTTTGGCAAGGGACCTTCCATATGACTGCTCAATAATAATCTCCTAGAATGTGACGCTTTCCAAGCCTTACCTAAATTGCAAAAGCTGTCTGACTTGATAGTTTCTTTTTCTACTCTTTGAGCAATACTCAAACTTCGTGTCACCTTCATGTTTCTTTCTATTGAATCATTCAATCATCAAATTTTATTAGGCGCAGAAAGTGAAGACTACTCTCACCGGAATTTGGTTCACTAGAAAGATAGGACCTAATTTCTTAGGGTGAAGAATATATTCATGCATGTGGTACATGATTTATGGGCAGTGTCCGCTGCTTGACAGGGACTAAACTTGGCTACCACTAGACTTTTGTGTAAAAGACATTTAACTTGTAGTCCCTCCATTTGGTTGCAGAACGAAAAGTCTTAAAGTACTGGTTTTCACTAGAGCACTGGTGTATTGAGAGATTAAGGGTCAAAACGTCTATTGAATAATGATTTCAAGTTTAATTTTGTTGGTTTAGTCTTGAACTTGATTGTCACAATATTAACTACTATAATTAGAGTGGAGTTTATGACAACTATAAGACATGATTATCACTATCGCTAAAATGCTAGTACCCGTAACTAAAATGTAAATTCCGAACATTATTGTTAAAACACCTGATGGACCTAGAATCATATACCTTACGTATTTAATTAAAACATAACTTTTGTAATGGATCGAACTCTCCTAAAAACTACTTTTCAGAACAAGACATACTATTGTTGGAAAGATTCTCCAAGACCACAGATGGTTTGTTATCATTCCCCCTAGCCAGTTTCTTTCTCAAGGATAGGCTCACTACAACGTCCTTTGCTAGTTAGCATTTGACGTTGTTTTCTTGTGCTTGGTCTTCTGTTTTTCCTTTATTGTCCAAAGATTGCAGTTACCCTAAAAGCCTAACTTGAATTTCTGATAGCTGAATTGAACGCGTTTCTTAGTGGTCCTAAGCCACCCACCGTCCACATCTCTGCTTGTGGCCGACAATCTATAACAGGTCCCTGTAATTTCACCTGCTCAATGATCATAGTTTTCTATGTTTCGTTGATTATACTAATCAATCAATTCCAGAATTAATTACTTTTCTTTTTCAGCTAGGCTGTAGGAAGCAGTAGAAAAGAACTACCGAAACAGGCCTACTTGCTGTGTTGAAATTCTCCAAATCTTAAGTTTATAGTGATAATTCTCCAAATCTTAAATTCTATGTTCTTAAATTGCTAATTTACATTACCCATCAAGCATAGCCTGAATAGGTTATAACCTTAATTTAGCAATTCAAATCACCTCGATTACCCACATTCAACCACAATAAACTCGTAAGCTGCAGATGAGATACATACTAATTATGGCTTCAGGCCAAAAGTGGTGCAGGAAAAAAGATGGAGTTTTGGCTGTTTATAGTGACCATGTAAGCAATTGCTTCACTACCTTTGAAATGGTTTGGTATGATGTTATCTTTCCGTCAGTGATCAGTGGACAAGTTGAATGGGGGTTGGTTTACTCCATAGGAACCATAGACCAAGTGGTCTTGAGATAGCGTAAGAAAATTAAGTTCGGAGTTTAATACAAATGTAAAGCTGAGACTAACCAATACACGACTCGTATATATCGCACGTGGAGGAGTCGACATAATTTGTACAGGTTCTGAAAAAAAAAAGTTTCAATCTTCCTACTTTTTCCAAAATTTACTTTGCTCTGTTTATTAATATTTTTTGTTATATATAATTTCTTCTACATGGTCTAACTCTCAATTACTATATTACAATAATTGTTAGGATTTCTTATCATAAGTCATAAACAACAAACATAAATTCTTATTTTATAATTGAGTTATGCAAATGCACATAAAAATTAAAAGATCTATTTAGATTTTAAAGTTGAGTTCTGTGAAAAAGTTTTGGCTTACCTTAGATCATTAAAAACTAATATGAAGTATAGATTTCTTAATAACTTAAGCTTAGGATATCTTTTTGAGACTTTTTTAAGAAAAAGTCAACCTACAAAACACAACTTTAAAATGATGTGTTTTTATATTGTTTTCAAATACTGTTAGTCAAACTCATTTTTATACTTTAACTATAATTTTCTAATTACAGATAAATTTTTTTTAATTTTCTTATTAAATTTATTTAATGATTAATACTTTTTATTGTATTTTTAATTATTATTAATATCTATTTCACTTTTTAAAGTTATTTAACATAAAATATAAATTAGAATAAAATAATATTATATTACATGTGTTTTGATAGACATTTATGGATTGATATATGACATACCTGTGTCCATGATCGTTTTGTAAGATGTTGATATTCTTGATACAAGTTTATTCTCTCTCTACCTTTTGTTTTCTGTAAATTGGTTTTCTTAATGGTTAAGGTAACCTTTCATAAGTTTCTAAAACTTATTTATACTTTCACCAACTATCATGTCGGTTCATATTGAAAGAGACAGGGAAATGGTCTTTGACCTATTTGAGATCCATTTATTTAATACCCATTAACCTTCATCTTGGGTTCTTTTCATGGAACTCAAACTATAAGTCACATGGGTGTAACAAAACAATGTTATTAGCAGCAAGAAGGGTGTCATCAGCATATAAGACTAATATAATGAACTTTCTCTCACTAGCCTTCATATAGATACACCAATCAACAGTGTTTTCTACAAAACCGTAAGACGTAATGATATCATGAAACTTAAGATACTATTATCGGGAAGCTTGCTTTAGCCCATATATTGACTTTATTAATTTACATACTAATCATTCATTTCCTGTAGTCATAAAACCTTCTGGTTGATCCATATAAACTTCTTCTTCCAAGTCACCATTTAGAAAAGGCTCTTTACATCCATTTGATAAAGCTCTAAATCATAACGAGCCACCACGGTTATAACAATTCTTAAAGAGTCCTTCTTTAAAACTGGAGAGAAGGTCTCTTTATAGTCAATACCATTCTTTTAAATATAACCTTTAGCAACAAGTCTGGCTTTATACCTTTCAATGTGGTTGGTGAGAGTATAAATAAGTTTTAGAAACTTATGAAAGGTTATCTTAACCATTGAGAAAACTAATTTACAAAAGACAAAAGGTAGAGAGGGAATAAACTTGTATCAAGAACATCAAAATCTTACAAAATGATCATGGATATAGGTATGTCGCAAATCGATCTGTAAATGTCTATCAATTATTATCAAAACCATAGTATTGCATGATTTATTTTCTACCGAGTATCGTTTGTTTTTCTATTGTTTTGTATGAATGGAGTGTTGCATTATTTTTGTTTTTTATGAAGCTGTGATATGTTGCACTACCATGAAAACAAACCTTTGGTATTAATATGAATGGAATGGAAAAGTGATTTTCGTTTTGATGATTATTAGATGTTAACCGACACATAATGGTTATGGATGGATGGTTTAGATTAAGGGTAATACACAAAAGAGATAAACGAAAATCTAAAATCGTAAAGTTTTCGTTTTTTTAAGAAATCATTATGTGATTATAATGGGAACCAGAAATGTTCTTAGTAAGGCTTAGGGTGGTTTATGGTAGAGCAACATAGGAAGAGAAATAAAGAGCAACGTAGGAAGAGAATCCAAAGCAACGTAGGAAGAGAAAGAAAAATTAAAAAAAGAGAATAGAAGAAACCAGCGTGCATGCGTCTGAGGAAGAAGACGCACCTATCTGCAGATGGCGCAGCGTTTGACACGTGCACTTTCTATTGGCAGACACTAGCACGTGCTTTGTGCACACCAGACGGGCTTCTAGGCCCAAAAATCAACTTATGAAATGATTTATTAGGTCTTTGGGCCATTAAAGGGTAATATAGGGTTAGTAAATAATTATGGACTTTAACCTCAAGGAAAAACAATTTTAGGATGGAACATAAGGAATTATTTACTTCATAATTGCTTTATTTTCTATGCATAATATAATTTTGAACATGAATCCCATATTATATGTTTTATTTGGTACTTTGAATATTTTATATTATGTAATGTTTGGAATTACATTTTCCTATTATATGTTGAGTAATACATGACATTATGGAAGTTTAGAATAGTATGTCAGTCACCAAAGTGACCAAATAAATTAAATTAAATTTAGCCATGTATGATAATTGTCCAATTAAATATTTATTGCATAGAAAGCTTGTTAGTCACCAAAGTGGCCTACCTTAAAACTATTAGTCATTTAATTGTGATTATTTCCATTGTTCATTATGATATGATGCTAAAATGACATAAAGGTTGAACTGAACGATTGAGATTATTAATTATAATGCTAGGAAGTCACCCAAAGTGGACCACTGCTTATACTTAATGACATTAAAGGGACTTTATCAATATATTTGGTTAATATGATTGTATATCTAAGATAACATACATGTTGAATAGAAAATGATTGATTGTCCATTACAGTGAACTATATATATGGATCATAATAGGTTACTGCTATGTATTTAAATTTCACCCAAAGGAGAATTTAAATGCATAATCAAAGTTTATTATTAGTTTGAATCTATTTAGGTCTACTCAAAGCATTAATGCATGGCTATATGTTGTGAAGCATCTACTAATTTGTTTGCCTTAGGCAATGATTTGATCAAGTCCAATGGTCTGAATTATAGGGACTGGTCTCAACAAATTCATTTCCAACTAGGTACAATAAATTTAGACTTGGCCATAGTTTCAGACGTAAAGCCCATAACTATAACTGAGACTAGTTCTAAAGCTAACAAGTCTTATTATGAGGCTTAAGAACGGTCTAATAGGCTAAGTTTGAATTTGATGCGGATGACAATCGCAGAAAATGTGAAGCCATCAATTCCTAAGATGGATAATGCAAAGGAGTTTATGTTAAAACTTAAGGAATACTTCCAATCTGATATAACTAACAAGTCCATAGTAGGGATTTTAATGAGTGAGCTGATGACCAAAAGTTTAACTGGTCACAGCCCATTCATAATCAAGTAACTCATATATCAAACCTTACTGCAAAGCTAAAATCTATGAGTATGGATGTGAGTGAGTCCTTTCTGGTATAATTCATTATCAACTCCCTTCCTCTAGAGTTTGGCTAGTTTCAGGGGAATTATAACACCATTAAAAAAATGGAACCTTCAAGAAATTAAGATCATGTTGGTTCAAGAGGAAGAGAGATTGAAGAAAATAAAGGAACATTCCGTTCATCTCACATTTCATCAAGGAGTTAGTAGCAGCAAGAATAAACTAGTAAAGAAAGGTAAAGATAAGGATAAAGCTCTCAGCAAAGTTAATAAGGGTAGAATCCATAAAGATAAGAGGTGTCACTTCTGTAAAAAATCTGGTCACCTCAAGAAGGGTTGTCCTAAATGAAAGGCTTGGTTCAAAAAGAAAGGTACATACTATATCTCAGTATGTTTTGAATCAAATCTTATTGAAGTGTCTAATAATACCTGGTGGTTAGATTTTGGTACAACTACTCATGTGTCACATGTTAAACAAGGATTCCTTTCAATCTAGACCATAAATGGAATTGAAAAGTTCTTTTATATGGGAAAAATAATGAAGGCACGAATAGAAGACATTGGAACGTACAGATTGGTCTTAGACACTGGGTGTTCCATAAATCTAGAAAAGTTTCTTTATGTTCCTGAATGTGCTAGGAATTTAGTTTTTGTTGCAAAATTGGATGATGTAGGATTTCTATTTAAGATTGGAAATGATGTTTTTCATTATATAAACATAAGTACTATGATGGTTCTGGTACCTTAATTGATTGTTTATATTGTTTCAATCTTGATGTTGATTTTTGTTTCATTTTGACCATATTATAGGAAATAGACGTAGTGCAAAAAATGAATGTTCTGCTTTTTTGTGGCACAAAAGATTAAGTCATATATCCAAAGAAAGGTTACAAAGACTTCATTAAAGGCAAGCAAACCAAGCATATATCAAGGCATCCAGCCACAAGAAATGACACATTACTTGAATTGGGTTCTTTTTATGAGACTCAAATTATAAGTCACATGGGTCCTTAAATATTCTAACATGTTTTACATAGAATTCTAATAATTTCAAGTTTTTTAAAATTGTCTCTATGTAATCTAGCCTTACATCTTTTTTTATTAATCACCTATGTTAGTGAATATCCTAATAAACTAATGACTATTTCTTTGCTTCGAATTAGAAAGTAAGAGAGATTAACAAAGAAGGGTTTTTAATAAAAAGTAAATATTTTAGAAAATAAGAATTGATATCAAACATATAAATTAGCATTTGAAAAGAGAAGATGGTGACATAAACAATGCTTTCTTTTATATAGTAGTTTTTGTTAGAAAGGCTTCTAACTAAATTGTTTCTTTCGAATCCAATGGCTCACAACTTCACACTCAAGTTGAATTCATCTCTTAGACTAAGAATTATTTTACTCAATTTCTTGGAACTAGCTCTTTAGTACATCTTCAGCTAGACTTATTGAACAAATCATCTGAAAAAAAAAAACTTTTCCATGTGTAATAGATGCTCTTTCTCTTCCTGTAGCTTTAACTAAAATTGAAAAAGCCATCAAATCCCTAAGTCAATGCAAAACTCCTGGCCTAGAAGGTTTTAATATTATTTTTTCTCTAAAAACTAGAGCATTATGAGGCAAATAGTTGTTGAAGTAGTTCATGAATTCTTCAATAATAGGAAACTTCTCAAAGAACTAAACAAGAATGTCATCACTTTGATCCACAAGTGTAAAGACCACAAGTTTATATCAGATTTCAAACCAATCTCCTATTGTTCCTCTATTTATAAAATCATCTCAAAGGTAATAGCTGAGAGACTAAAAATCATACTGCCTGGTCTAATTGACACCTCATAATGTGTATACATTCTAAGGAGACATATAGGCGACAATATTGTAATTGCTTAAGAGTTCTTCAAGCATTACAACAAAAGAAATAACAGTAAGAATTGTGCCCTCTAGAAAGTTTATGATTAGATTGACTGGAATATCATTCTCAACACACTTAAGGCCTTTAGCTTCTCATATATCTTTATTATATGGATATCTCAGTATATCTCTTCAGTTTCTGACAAAGTCTTAGTTAATGGTCATGCTTCCACTTCTATTCCTATAGTTAAAGGCATTAAGAAAGGGGAACCCATTTCCCCTTACCTATGTGTCTTAGTTTCTGAAGTACTAACTAGACTGCTCAAAAGGACCATTTTAAGAACTCTAGCTTGAAGTTTCATACTAAATGCAAAAATGCTCACTTAATAAGTCTCATTTTTTGCAGATGATGTTTTCATTTTCTCTAGAGCTGATATCAAATTTGTTTCCATCATTTCCAAAGCACATATAGTGTCTAGAAAACTTTCTGCTCTTACCATTAACACTGATAACGTAGACTTTTATCTTTGCAACTGCCTTCTATTTAGCTTCTAGATTTTCTACTATTATTGGCTTCAAGATAGCTTAACTTCTTTTTAAATATCTAGGAGTTCCTATCTCCTCCATCAATCCTATTTTCTTTAATTTTAAACCTCTTATTGGCAAAATCAAAAGCACAATAGAAACTTAAAGCTCTAAAGTTTTATCTCTTATAGGTAAATGTCAGTTAATCAACTCATTCATGTCTTCACTAATATGCTATTGAGCCTCGCACATAATATTCCCTATAGCAGTTATCAAAGAGTAAGAGAAACTATTCAAGAAATGTCTCTGGAAATGGAATGGCCGTGACAATTATAAAGTTAAATAGTTTGAGGTTTGTATTCCAATTAAATAAGGTGGATTAGACTTTGTATTCCAAGGAAATAAGGTGGATTAGACATTCTTTCAATCAAAATCCTTTTCTTTGTTCTTCTTACAAAGAGGTTTTGGCTTTGGAGACTACTTATAGACAAACATTCCTTATGGAATGTTAAGACTCCTATAAACACTTCATCACTTTTTAATTACTTACTCAAACTTAGAGGCACCTTAAGAAACTATTGCTAGCACATAATTAATGATGATAAAACCACCTTCTTTTGGCATGATCACTAGACTCCCTTTGACCATCTTGCCTCTATTATGGATCCTTATCCCTCTTTGACACTTTGTACTTAAACATTATAGTGTTTGAATCATTGCCCAAGTTAAATATTTTTACATCACTATCATCTTTTTCTCTGACAACTTTCCTTTCAAATGTTGTCTTAAACACCTCCAAACAAGATGAAACCAACTGACTACTTACAACTTTAGGTGCATTTTCCAATCCTTCATATTGATCCTTGTTAAGAAGTACCAACCAAACAATTTTTTGGGATAAACTTATATAATAAAAGAATTATTCTCCTTGTGCTTCAATCATTTCCTAGCTAGTAATATAAAGTAAGCTTCCCATAGTTGACAAAATAAAACACTTCTTAGCTTTACCAAACTGGTACACTTTGTGCGAGTCTTTTTAAGAAACATTAAACATATCTTTTTTTAATGCCGATTTAGTCAATAAATTTGGAAGTCAATTATTCAACTTTTCCATTTAGACAGCCTCACTCTTGGCTAGATATTATATAGTGGTGCATTAAGATTCAATTGGTATATAAAGGAGATTTATAGGTGTTCAAAGTAACATTTAATTACTATGTTGCTAATATTTAGGAAGAAATAAACAACAGGATTTTTGGTAGCTCTCCTAATTTCAAAGAAATTGCTTTCCAATTCTTATGCAACAGGATCAGACTTCAAATCTTAGCATACAAAGTTAATCATAGCTTCAACTCCCAAAACCAAATCACCCGGAGAATGAACTAGCTCAGAGATTCCAAATTGTTCTCTTGTGTTCCTAATCACATTTTTGTAATGCTAGCTAGTTTTGTTTGTATTCTGTTTTGAACAAAGCTATTTTACACTTGTTTCATTTTATTAATACATATTCTATTTTAAAAATGTCATATTTATATACATCAGACTTAATCTATTTGATCTTTCCCAATTGTCAAAATGAATTTTCTCCTCATTAGAGCTCAAAATATTCAGAGCATTTGGTTTCAAAGTTCTGAGTGCCAAATCCAAGTACAAAATTATAAGATAGAACTAGAATTGTTCACTCCATTCAAAGAAGCTCAATTCATTAAAAATCATAACCAATGAGAGATTCGGATGTAGGTTAATAGAAGCTGTAGGAAATATAAACTTAACATTAATGATTTGAGTCATACAACAACGTATTACATAGATTTAGAAAAACTTCATAATTTTCATATTAATGTTCACCTTTGGGAAATCAATTAAGATACAATACAATACAACACATAATGATTTTCTTAAATTGTATATTAATGTTTACCTTTAGGTAATCCATTAATATACCATACAAAACATAATAATGCTAATATATGCATAATTCGATAATCACACATACAATAACTAGAAATATTATTATATTTTGATATCTAAACAAATCTATTTTGTTTATGCATTACCTATAATGATTCTCAGTAACAATAAAAATAAACAAAACACTTCTGGGTGATTTCAAAAATATTCTAGTTTCAGTTTACCCATAAAATTACAATTAGTTAGCATCAAATTATGAGCAACTGAATTTAAAAAAAGAAAAATAATTGCCAATAGTGCTAGAATTTTCTATTGCTTGTGCTGGGAATTTGTCTAGCATTAAGACGCTGAAAATTTTCGGCACTTGGCACTGGTTGAATGCCCAACATTAGGATGTTGGTTGAGTTCCCACTCTTGGTGATGTCGCCAATGCTAGGACTTTAATGTTGGAGCCCGATTCTGGAGCTTAACATTTAGAATTATAAAATGTGAGCAAACACATTTTTTCAACTTCAGAATAGATTTTGAGAAACTTTATACTGGAATCACAATTTGACTTTTTCTGAACATTTGTTTCCCATTGTTTTAAGTTTCTAATGAATACCCAACTTTCATCCAACAATTGAACATTTTATAGGCTAAATTAGAATTCTTCTTCTTCATATAATTTGTAAACCTATGTCTCTAATTTACTCCACGTTAAAAATCATCTCAATTGGAATCCTATAGATCTAGATATGATCAAAATACCAAAGTAGTAAAATAACTCCAGTTCATACTATTCCAACAGATTCCCTCATTTTCCTTCAATCAAAGTTTTTCCAATCAATTCTGAATGCTGACAATGTTTGTTGAGAGATGGAATAATGTGTTAGGAATCTATTGGCTCAAGGTTATGGTTAGATAACAAAGTTATGGTCGAAATAATCAAACAAGGTTTTTCCTCAATCATATGGAACCTGTTTCGGGACAATTAGCATAAATTGCTTTAGATATATCGAATCAAGGACATTATTAGATGGTTTGAAAGATGACTTCAAGATATACAAATTTTATGAGACATTGAAGATAGGTTCTATCATCTACATGGTCAAAATTGGACCAGATAATACAAGATTAACATTACCTAGAAGAAGTTTATGAACAGTACACAGAAGATGTCTTACAATTAGCAAAACTTTCCCTAGAGATATCAGATCAAGGTCATTTTTAGATGGTTTCAAAGATAACTTCAAGTTCTACAACTTTCATGAAGATTTGAAGATATATTATGTCATGTATAGGGTCAAAATTGGACCAGATGATACAAGATGAACAATGACTAAAAGAAGTTTTAGCCTAAGACCTATTTGGAATAATTGGCATAACTTTCGAATTTGATGTTCAAATATTTCATATTATATACGTTGGAAAGCTAGAAAGATAAGCTACATCTTTCTAGAAGATAAATTTGTCTAATCAGCCTAGATCAATATAGTATTTTCCCTGAAGTCAGAACACGAAGTTTACCTCTATGGAAGACTTAAAATTTTGCACTGTACAAACTTGGAATGTCCTGAGCTTAATTATTCAGCTATCAAATTGACTTCATTAAACTCTCAAATCTCAACTCATTTGATCAGTCATAATTCCTATCTTTCCTTGCCATCACACACACACACACACACATATATAC
>JANIPM010000232.1:51168583-51185549 GCA_027478405.1 Erythroxylum cassinoides
AGCATAAATAACAGGCGAAGTGCAAATAATAGACGAAGCGTAAATAATAGACGAAACGAAAACAACAGACGAAGCGCAAATAACAGACGAAGCGAAAATAACAAACGAAGCGCAAATAACAGACGAAGCGCAAACAACAGACGAAGCGACAATATTAGACGATACAAAAAGGAAGATACTCTAGAACGTCAGACAGTAAGTTAGTTGGAGTTAGTTACAGAGCTCAACTAAATAACGGTCTCTTGAAGATTCATGAAGCAGTTTTCAAGAAGACAGTGGAGATTTAGGCTATAAATACTAGTCATAGTCGAAGACTAAGATAATTTTTTGCTTACAAGAGAGAAAACTGTAATTGTACAATACTTAGAAAAAATTCTGTATTCAAAGTGCGAAACAAGAGAGCGAATCCTACTGTAACGTAAAGCTCAAGATATTTTTCTTAGAGAGAGAAAGAAAAGGTTGTAGTCTAAAGAAGTTAAGATAGCAGAAAGAATACTTTGTCAAAGAGACCTGAAGAGGCTCTAAAAGAGAAGAAAGAGTATTTGTAAAAGTTGAAAAATATATTGAAATCTCAGACAAACTCTGAGGACTGGACGTAGCCCAAAGTTTGGAGTGAATCAGTATAAAATCACGACGTCTATTTTCTAACTCTCATACTTTAATTTTCTTGTTATTAGACGAGTAGATAAAGTTACTTGTGATTTCAATACTTATCAATTTTTAGTAAATTTTTTTTTGGTATTCATCTGATAGTTGTAAAGATATTCAAGAAATTTCAAAAGATTAACAATTTCGAAAAGATTACACAATTCAACCTCCCTTCTTGTGTATTTGTGTACTTTACATTATTCCTATATTAATAAGTGATTTACTTCACCCTTCTCTCTAAGAAAAGTATTTTTGAGTTTTCACGTTACAGGTGTGTTTGCTCACTTCTTTTTGCACTCTGAATACAGAATTTTGCTAATATCAAAACGTCCATGAGTAATTCTCTATTTGTTTCTCTGTATGTATTTGTATGTGTGTGTATCTGTAGTTTTCGACTCGAACTAATATTTATAACCTAAATCTCCAACCGTCTTTTTGATAACCGCTTCTTGAATCTTTTAGAAACAGTTATTAGTTGAGTCATGTAACTAACTCAAACTAATTAACTGACTGTCGTTCTAGCATATCTTCCTTTTGTATCGTCTGTAATAACTTTTCTTCTGTTACTATATTTCATCTGTTATTCCGCTTCGTCTCATGTTGCATTTCGTCTTACACTTCACTTCATCTTGTGTTGCGACTTCGTCTTATGCTGCGCTTCGTCTTATGTTGCGACTTCGTCTCACGCTAAGTTTCATCTATGTTGCGACTTCATCTTACACTTCAACTTCATCTTATGTTGAACTTCATCTTATGTTGCCTAAGTGTTACTTGCATTTATCTGCACACTTAACAAACTTATTAAATCATTATTATTATTTAATTGTCATCAAAATTAATAGTAGTGAAGTCCTTTTGACTTAACACAAAGTAGTTATAACTTCACTAAGAGACACATCAACCTTTCCATGAAGTAGAGTAGTTTCAAGAAATTAAAACTCATGAGGAAGGGATCCCAATAATATCAAAGTCAATTCTTCATCTTCAAATGTCACATCCAAATTTATTAAATCGGTAACTAATTGATTAAAACTAGTGACGTGATTATTTATAGTGGTACCCAGAACATAAAAGAAACAAAACATTCTCTTCTTCATAAGGAGCTTATTCTAACTGCTTTTCTTTAGGAATTTCTCTTCCAACACGTTCCACAATTTAGATGTAGAAGTTTACTTCGAAAAAGCATATTTTTGTTCTCTGAAAAGACATGATCGAATTGTACCACATGCCAAATGATTTATAGTCTTCCAATCTTTCTCCTCAATATTATCTGGTTTCTTTTTTTCAATAGCAATGTCAAGATCTTATTGAAAAAGAGCATCTTAAACCTCACTTTGCCATATGCCGCAATGACCTGTACCATCAAAAATCTTCACCGCAAATCTTGTATTTGTCATAGTAGTCCTTGCTAGAATAGACGAGGTAGAAGCTGTCGATATGGTTGGTGCAGTCGTATCTTTGATTTCTGTCATCTCTGCTACAATTTCTATTCAATAGCTATCAATGCGAAATGACAATAGCCTAACGAAAATCTTTTCTGATGAGGAAGATCATACCATGCTATAACCACAGAGCATACTACTAAGAAAAAATCTTGGCTCTGATATTAATTGTTGTAAAACTTGAGTTAATCTCTACCAATAATAACAAATTCACTTTGAGTGCTATTGCATAGGTGAATAAAGTGTGAATGATTGTATTGAAAAATTACACCAGGTAAATTCACATGAAAGACTGAAGGGGTAACAAACGGTCTTACTTAAAACTCAATCTCCTAGACAAAATTTTCCTAGACATGTAATTTAATAACACAATAATTAACTACAACTATATCCGACAATAGCTATTAAATAGACAAATAAAGAACACCAGAATTAACGAGTTTAGCCAATTATGCCTACTTCCTTAGACACTACTAAATTGATATTTCACTGTTTTCAAGAAATAATACAAGTGAAATACTACAAAAGAGAGAAGGAAAGACAATTTTTTAGGATGTTAAAGATAGGTGAAGAAACTCTCCTTTTAAAACTTAAGAAGACTCTATCATCTTCACAAATTTTCAATATGGGATATCAAAATATGTCATAAGTCAACATCATATTCCAAAATTCTGAAATTATGCGAGATGATCATGAGGGCGTTACATCGTTCTTGCAAGCTCTTCTCTAGAAATTAAATAAATTAGTGTCATGTCAACTTAAGACTGCAACAGAATTATACAGATTTTGTTCAATTGAAATCAATTTCAGTAGTTTCATTGACATTGCATAATGTTTTAAATTGGTTAGTCATATATTCGAAGTCATCTTATTAGATTAAGAAGGTTCTCTCTACTCTACATATGAACCTACTGCATTTGCCTCATTTCATTCATAAATTGCACCACAATTTTTATGTAGATGTAAGGATAAGTACTATTGGTTTTTAGGTTTTTTTTTAAGTTAAAGATTGAATTGAATAAAAGATAAAGGTTTAGAATACAATTAGAGCTTTGAAGGAACCTAAGCAACCAGCAAGCAGCAACAAGTACAAACAAATGTATTCAATCCATGCACAAGAGAGGAATATAACAGATTGTTGGTCTTTGACTCCTGGCTTGGCATTCTCCGGTTAGAGACATGGAGTCATGATCCTTCTTCTCAGTGAGGAACGAGCAATGGAGGCTATTGGTTTACAGTTGCGTCCTGATTAAGAATAAAGCAGCATTCTCAGCATCTTGAACCCAAGCCCCAACCCCAACTTTATGTAAACGAGGGAGTAAGTTTCCCACAATAATTTCATTCCAAATACCCGGGGTGTACGTTTCAGTACCAACTACCAAATCCATGCACTTCATTAATATATGGAAACTTATAAGTCCAGTCATATTTATTAGCATAATACAAATGTACACTTTTGCCAAAAAGCACAAAATATATACCTGCGGTGAATAATTTGAAAGTTGAATTTAGGGAAACGAGGTACACAAATAGACTGGAATACAGGAGACGCAAAAAAACCACGGGGCATGCAATACTAGATTGTCTGAGAGCTTGAAACCCATTACTGCTACTTTCCGTAACCTTATTTGTGTGCATAAAGATTCTGGTGTTCGATAAATAATTTAAAATTTTAAGACAACGAGTTGATGATTACCAAGTAGTAAATTGCGATAATTGCATGAATTATCTAGGATGATCGCATCGCACAGAATTAATCCCCAAGAAAATGAGATGAAGTTAACCATTTTAATCGGCAAAATTACAAGCATGTGGAGAGGATCCCAAATGCCAAAATGTACAAGTGAAACTTATCAGATTTCAACATATTCATGAGCTTTTAAAGTGAACACCGCAGAAGTGGTGAAAGGCAAATGGGTAATGGGGGCTGTCATTCAAAACCACTTGTGAATAGTGGCGGAGGCTAGAGCATGGGTGGAAGAAACATAATGGACCATACCAGAAGTAAAAGCTAGGAGGTAAGGCATGAGATCATGATAGCCCTCTACCTCAAGCTGGATAAAGTCGTGCTTGAAACTGGTAACTTAGAAATCATAAATCGCTTCAAAGGACGTAAAGAACATAATTACACAACAATAACAATAAGACATCGACATAAATTTAGTTGGTTCAGTTTTCTTGACGTGCAGCTTTAACCATGCGCGTCAACAACAAAATATAGCTAATTGTTTTGCCAATATACGTCTACAGCTCCTTTTTGATTGCTGGAGGTATTCGTGATGCACTGAACAGTTATTTCTAATATCAATGAAGCCTTTTTTATCAAAAGAAAATAGATCGACATATCGAATTTCAACAAATTGGGAATATGTAAAGGAGTCAATATCAGTTTTAGAAACTATAAAGTCGGTTAACCTGAAGGAGAATCATCTGATCACCAAGTCACCGCGATTTAGATAGCCCTCTACTAGGACACAAAGAAAGCACTCCCAGTAATGACATTTTTCTAGGGAAATTATACTCGAGGGCATCACGAAAAAAATGACACAGCAGACTATGTGCCATTAGATTTACCAGTTAAAAAGTAACGATAAATGTTGCAAATTTTAACCTCAAAGGGAATAGATTTAAGTTGAATATTGATTTGATGGCCAATGATGTAGTAATCTACACAATCCGCTCCAACTCTCTTGCATAGCTAAGTGTCTGGTTGATGAGCTGCAGTGATGGTATTTCCTTGCAAGGAGCAGATTCTTTGGCCTTTTGTAAAATTACCTGCCCGTTCTTTATCTCCCATTCAGGATGTTCCTGGATAAAACAATAAAATTTTCACATTAACCTTTACTTGATATGGAAAACTGAAATTTCAATTTCCTTTTTCTTTTTTGGAAAAGCTGTGTTTGAGAGAGAATGAAAAGAAAGAGGCACATCAACATATTGCCCATGCTTGCACAAGCTCAGTGAGATAGTTCTAACAATTTAACATAAGACAGTTCTCTCCTCTAGCATGCCTCAAGTCGTTCCTTAAGGGTTCGACAATCCAGGCTATTAAAGTTTCCATAATTTCTGAGCCAGCTGACAAACTCTAAAATGAATCTCAACAACCAAAGTGAATTTATTCACGTTTCATCCATAGCTACATGATAAATGCCAACAAATGGTCATTATCCAATAAAATCAGTAATAATACTTTACCTCTTTGATATATTGCAATAGTTCGTGATCAGAAGAAAAAAGCAACATTTGACAGGCATCAGTAAGAGAAAGATAGTCATAAGCCTTCTCACTGCATCCAGCTATTTCATCCCTGCAAGTGATATGGTTTTAAATCAACTATAAAGAACATGCCCTAACTCACTTCAGTATCATATCCCATAAAAGAGACAGAAAGTTAATTGCAATTGGAATACAAAAAAGCAGACGATTAAGGAAAAAAGACTAATAAATATGTTAGATTGTTGATATCCAATCATTTAAAAACAAAACAAATTTGCAAAGAAATTATCTCATCACCAAAAAAAATAAACAAATTTCACAAGCAATACAATAAGCAAATCCTAACCAACAATTAAGTCTTGAAGAGAATTAAAAAATGACATGTATGACAAGGTGTCAAAAACCTGGAACATTATTAATGCGAGTCCTATGAGGCAACTGCGTCAAAGCCCTGACTAACTATAACTTCCTTGTTTTCTGGGGAGGAGTCACAGTAGGTTCACATGTATTAACTTGGACCTATCAGATTTTCTTCTCTTTTGTACCCATTTTTCTTTTTTCAGTTAGAAGTTGCCGTAACTATATTCATTTTCTGAACCTTCAAAACAGTTTCTGTATTACTACTTTAAGATAACATAAACATGTCAGCCACTACTATATCTTCTCTAATTAAATGTAGCAAGTTACCTTACTGTTTTTGCCAAGAGATCAATGAAGTAATCATAGCCCTGGTATGGTACATTTTGTTTTGCACTCAGCACACGGTTATAAGCTCCTTCCATAAATGATTGTTCCAATTCCACGGCATGCTTGATGCATGGATTCTCCAGAGCAATGGGTGAGAGCAATTCCAACTCAGTATGGAACTCGCCAATTCTGTTTTGCACAAGAAGCCTCAAGAGGTTGAGACCCAAGATCATATGTTCCTGAGGAGACGGGGGAAGACGACCACTGCCCAATCAAGAAAGACATCAAAGAAAAATAAATGTCACCAACAATACACTAATAGCAATTTGTAATTCTCTAATCTAATTGTTCAAGAAATATTAAATAAAAGTGTTTCGACATATTAAACTGATTAACATAAGAAAGAAAACAGAAAAAATTATGAACAAGTTACCCAACATCAGTGTAATATGGTTTCAACTGAAAGAAGTCCCTTTCAAAAGCATCTTGATCACCAATCTTCACATTTAGAAGAACTGCATGCTCATATATATCCCCTAAAAAGTTTTAAAAGTTGAAACTAATAAATGAAAAGAAATTTGAAGAACAATCAAAAGAAAAGAAACAAGTAACTACACCGACCAGGTGAGTAGAGTACTACACACAATAAGAGTATTCATTCATCTAGAAGCTTACAAAATCTAATCCTCTCTCTAATTTAGCTTCCAATTAGCTTTACAACTAAGATCAAGTGCAAACGTTAACTTCAAAAATAAAAAAAGGAATAATTTTACAAAGAACAATTACTTGCAATAGTTAATTCATGAATAGCATTAGGAGAATCCTCAAACAGTGGCGGTAAGCTTCTGAATCCCGTCAGAAGAACCTAAAACGAGCCATAAATCATTCATAAAAATAGAAATCAGCATCAATTGTTTCTGGCTTTATGAAAAAAAAGAGAGAGAGAGAGAGAATGGGAAGATTAGGGTTTGCACCGAAAGTGTAAACCTTAAGTTGGGAAAGCAGATTAGTGCAAGAATGCATATCCCCTCTCGTACAAGCAGCCTTGAAGCGCTCGAATTGCTGGGATACTTCCGTCAGCTTCGGATCCATTGCTCACCTTCTCTTGTTGGTTATTCTTTGAATTCTTAAGTGTCGATGTTAGTGGCTTAGTGCTTATGTTGTCATTGAATGCGTCGATGGACTCTCAGTTAAAGAAAGGACACGTTGACAAACAGCATCAAAGCCCACTTCTTCGGTCCACACACTGCTCTGCTTCATCTTATTTGTCAAAGTTTTCGAGTATTTAAATAATCCCATAGAATAATTAAACAAGAGCTCATCAATATTAAAATAACAAATCATCTTATGACATTATATATCTAAAGGCAAAAAACATAGAGCTTCTCCATAGTTTAAACAGCTTTATAAAAATATTTAATCTTTAATATTATTAAAAAATCATTTATAGTTTTTAACTTTTTAGAAGAAAATTCTCTTCATTTAAATTTCTAATCAAAAATGATGACACAAAATTCAAATAAACATGATATGTAAACCTATCAAATATTACTGATATGACAACTTAATTTAACTCTTAAAATTAACTTAATTTAACTCTTAAAATCAAGTTTAATTGATTCTAGCTGAGTGTAAAAGTTAAGTTAGTATAAAAGTTAATTTAGTTATCTTGTCTATAATATGTGAGTGACCCACATGTGATGTACATGTCTCGCCATTATTTTTAAACGAAAGTATAATAAAAGGAAATTTTCAATAATTTTTACCTTAAAGAATCATTTAAAGTTACATAAACCACAAAGGCCTCTTATCCTATATCGAACCAAAAAATGAGAATATTTTGAACATGAATATCAAATATAATTTAAATTTTTAACTTTTTATTATAATAAAATTAAATAATTAATCTATTATTTAAATTAATTTAACTAATATTTATTTTTAATTATATCAAATTATTATTTTAAAGGTAATATTAAATTTTATTAAAACCCTTTTAGATTATCAAACTGAAGCTGAAAATTGCTCTCATATAACCTTTTGTCTTTTTATTAGTTATGTTTTCGATTTATTTAATAGAAAGTTAATAAAAAATCATTTGAACAATTTAAAAGTTGAAGAATAAGATGATTATCACTAAATTATTAAATATACATGTAATTATTGATCTCGTAAAATCAAATAATTTGTTTGAGAAAAAGCCTAACACTAAACAATAAAAAGTTTGAATTATAAAAGATTCATAAATTTCTAAATTTTCAATAATAGTCTTAATTTTATTTTTCAATCAATTATTATAAGTTAATGTATATATAAAAATAATCAAAGTCTAAAGTGTTTATATCTTCAAATTAATCATAGTGCTGTGAAGAAACAAGTTTAAAAAGTTGTTTAAATTTTTAATATAACCAATTTCTTTTAATTATTAGCTTAAATATAAAAAAGGAATATCCTAGGTGAATTATAATAAAAAATCCTAAAAGATATATAAACATGAGAGCAATGATAAACATAAGTTAGTGAGAATTTGATCCTTTTAGATTGACAAATCCATATCAATCTCGTTGTCTTTTATTCATATGTGACCTTTATGACATGTACATCCTAACTTTACCTTGATTTTCTTTTCAAGACCATATTTTTATTAGATGCATTAACATGAAAATGATATAGACATTCATTGTTGTATGAGCTATATTAGTCAAATAGCCTGCCCAAAGACATGATTTACCATGTTGTTAAGCTCCTTGAGCTTTATTAGCCTTTTCCTTTTGTGTTAACCACATTACGAGCCTTTAACCTAATCAAATGTCTTACCTAAGCCTTAAAGATAATGGAACATTTGTGATTATTGATGTTTGTGGATGCACAAGAGTATAAGTGTGAGGTGTGTACATATGCGAGTTGGTTATAATTGATAAAATATGATTTTCATCTCTTATCAATGAATTCCATTGCTGATGTAGTTTCTTTCAATTTTTGTCTTTATTAAAAAGAAAAAAGAGAAGAGAAATAAAAAGAAAACAAAAAGAGAATAAAAGAAAAGATTTTATCAAGGAGGAAAATCATTTGTTTTGCTAATTAATTCATATTAGTCTTTCCTCCGAAAGTTGTATAGAATAGGTGAATTGATTATGATGTAAATAAGGGAGAAGTTGTTGTGAAGGGTCATTCCTTATAGTAATAATGCATTGTTTTATCATCATTGTTTATGAGAGTTTTCTTCTAATTGTTTTATGTTTTTTATGGTTTATGGTGAAAGCTTAGATTTAGTATGTAAAATAGAATTTTTGCATTCATTATAGCTAATGGTATACAGTTTTAAGTGGATGTTAATTTTTACATTTAATACTCCATTGAATGTTTTTCCTACTTCACTAGTTTTGATTGTTTTTAAACTACATGATTTATACACTTCTCACCTTAACCTTTGGAACCATTTCAACCATAAAAATTCCTTTGATTCATGATTATACATGTGAATTTTTAGTGTTGGAGAACTGAAATGTTATGCAAAGTCATGGAATGTCTTAATCATGAAAGATGTTTGAGTGTACTTATAGATTTATCTTGTTTTAAACAAAACTTATCAAAGTTTGCCCTTAAATTGCGTAGTTTTTTATAGGAATGATTGTTCATTGATTTTGAGTAAAAACATTGAATATTTAATTCTTGTTATGGTTTTGAAAGTTATTCATCTTTTTCTTATGACTGTTTATTCTTGGGAAATATGGTTAAAGAGGAATTGTTTTGATTTTAATCTTGATTTTTTAGATTTGCTAGAGGACGGTCAAAAGCTGAGTGTAGGGAAACTTGATAAGTGCTTGATTGACCATATGTTTACTCCCTAATGCTTAGTGATTAATGTTATATTATGCTTAAGATACTTATTTTGGTTCGTTTTTTTAAAGTACAAATTGGAGGAACAAGAACCAAAATGAACTAAGAATATATCCTTAGAGTTATTTTATCAATGTTTGATCTTATTTGCCTTCATAGAGTAGGAAGGAGAAGAATTAATTACACGACCATGTATAGGACTAAGTAACTCACTGGAAGTGTCTAGGAGCACAAAGATGCTATTTTAACCACTTCTACAACCTACAAGTCCTTGTGTGGACTCAAACAATCGTGTAAGTGAGCCACAAGGCCATGTAAGTGGCCATGTAGCTCACTATAGTCGTGTAAGTTCATGAATTCTAGGAAAAATGACACACATAATCTCTTACATGCTAATATAGCTAAACATGTATTGTGACAAAACCCTAATTTTCTATAAAATGGCATTTAAGAAGACAAATGAGGGATGAAGACATTAAATACTCGAAAGGGGATAGACTCCTTACCCTTTAGAGAGCTACGTGGAGCTAAAATTCATCTTTTTGGTTCAAAGGGGATATCAAGGCTGACGAACATATTTAGGCATTAATTAATATAATGATGTTGTTTTCACTATCTTTTGGAATTAATTCTGTCATTCTATGATTAATGTTTTGGGATTTATGTATGAATGATTTAACATTATTGTTGACTAAACTTATTGCCAAAATCTAGATTGCAATATGTAGTCATTGTAACTCTAATTCATTTATGGAAAACTAATGGTCGCGTATCATTAGGGATAACATAAAGTAAATGACCAGCTTATGTGGTTGTTACCTATGTTAACCTATTTTCCTATTCTGTAATGTGATTGTCACACTAATTCTAGAGAAATTATTCTAGGTTGTTTAATAGCTAGACCTAATTAAAGAGCTTATTTTAATTGGATACAACCTAAGGCAAAACTGAGATTAACTTAGCTTATTATTAATCTACAGTTAATAGTTTTAAAGAGAGGTATAAGAATAATATGTCGATTGATTATGCATATTCGTGTGAAGGTTGAGATTGAACTGTCAACTGGACTTGAAACTTATTGGTTAATTTTATCAATTTTTTACTATTTGATTTTATTTGTCTTCAATCATTTAGTTTTGCTTTATTTTCTTAATTGAATTAAACCAAACTTCCCAAACCAATCCTAAAAACTAATTTTATTCATTATAAACACACACTCTTAGTGGATACATCCCTTGCTTACCATTATTATAAATTCAGTTGTGCAAAGTTATGTTTTATTTTTTAGTGTGTTCTATGCATATCAAGGAAGAACATGGGTGTTGCACATGATTTGTTGGAGGAGATGGCAAATAATAGCTGTCTATGGATGTTGAAGAGGATTAAGCAATATTTAACCTATAAATATCACAAGGCTGTGCATGCTATAGATTCGTTGACAACTTTATGGGCTGAAGTAGCTAACTTGGCTAATCAATTAAACAGCTTAAAAGCCACTTCTTCCATAATACTTAAAGTCATAAATCATTGATATGAATTATGCAGTCAAAAATGGCAATTTATATCTGATTGCTTTCTATTGAACCATAACTTATATGGAGTAACTCAATTTTATGTGAGCACAAATAAGTCAAGGTGATAACAATCCATATTCTAATACTTATAATCCTAGCTGCAAAAACCACCCAAATTTTTCTTGGTCTAACAATATAGGAAACCTAATAAGAGCACAAAGCCCATCAGGATTTTAGCAAGATAAGCTCAGTTCATTAGAATCAAAGATGGATAAGCTAATAAATGTACTATATTCCAAGTTCATATGCCAAAATGAGAACCAAAAGAGGATTAAACCTAAATTTGAACAAATTGTAAAGAATCATACTTCTTCCATATATAATTTGGAGTTTCAAATAAGGCAATTTGCAACCACATTGTCTATACAAAGTATAGGGATCTCTTGAGTAACACGGAGTCTAATCCAAGGGAGCAATTGATGGCCATTACACTTAGAAGTGGGAAAGAATTGGTAGAACCCATCGAGAAGAAGGCTGAACCCTATAGTAATGGACATAAAGAGAAGGAGAACAAGAAGGAGAGAAGAAGGAAGAAGTTCTATAAGTCCTTCCCCCTCTGTATGCGCCAAAATTTCCATTTTTATAAAGGTTAAAGAAGAATCAAATAGATGTGCAATTTGCAAAGTTTTAAAGAAGTTTAAGAAATTGCAAATTAACTTATCCTTTATAGAGGATTTGGATAACATATTAAGTATGCAAATTTTCTCAAAGATATCTTATCAAAAAAGTGGACTTAGGATGATAATGAAATGATTTCCTTCAAGGAGAGTTGTAGCTCCATAATTATTCGGCCGCATGACCTCAAAATTAAAAGATCTAGGGAGTTTTACTATACCCTGTGTAGTTAGTAATTTAAAATTTTATAAGTGTTTACATAACTTAGGTGCAAGTATCAATCTTATTCCTTCATTTATTTTCAAGAAATTGGCATAATGGAGGTTGTTCCAGTAAAAGTGGATAAGTTTATTATTCTTGTGGGTTTTATAGTGCTAGACTTGGAAGAGGATTGAAATCATCTATTAATTCTTGGTAGACCATTTATAAACATAGGAAGAGCATTGGTGGATGTTCATAAAGGGAATCTAATTCTTCGAATTGGTGATTAACAAATTGAATTCAATATGAGCAGGAAACTGAAGAATCTGAAAGAGGGAAACTCTTACATAAAGATTAATATAGTTGATGAGTGCGTAAAAGAGCAAGAGGAGAGCCATAAATTAGATGGTGATGTTGAAGATTGAAAGATGATAAAGAGCTAAAGAAGGAGGAGTTGGATGAAAAATTAAAACATGAATCATTAGCAAGGACATAAGCACCCATAATACGCTCTGTTGACAAACCATCAATTTTATAGTTGAAAATCAATGGGGAATAAGAAAAGAGAGTGGTGGGGACAATTTAAAAGAGAATGAGACCTATAGGATGGAAAATTTTAGACATAAGAAGCATAAATCCTAATGTGATGATGCGTTGGACCTTCACATTCAAAAGTGTAGTTGGTTTAAAAATTAAGTTGAAATGTTCAAGCTAGTGACCTTAAAATTAGCATGATATGTTTTAGGTAGTTTTTTTTAAATAATTTTGTGTGCAATTTTTTCCTTATTTTTTTTATTTTCTAGTGAGTTTGATTGATGGATGTTCATGGTATGAAATGTGTCTAAGTTCCTTCTCTGACACTATCATCACCACAATCCCCCTAAGTATTTTTGCCCCTTTTTAAATTCCTTTTATTTTCATTTTTTATATTTTTTATATGTGTTGTTTTTAGTTATGCCATTTCCATATTGAGAATGAACCGTTGTTCATGTATAGGGACTTATATGCAATTGCATATCATTTGTGAGTGAGATTGCATTTGCATTGTGTTAGTTTTGATTATATTAGCATTGTGTAAAATTTTTATTGTATGATGTTGCATTTTGTATTTGTATAAATGTATCAATGACATAAAATTGAAAGGAATTAGCTTGTTTATGAACATGATTATTTAATTTGTGAAAAAAAAACTTTATCTTGTGAAGTTTATATTTTAAGTGTTTTTTAGGAGTATATGTATGTTTATCAGAGTATTGTACTTATTATTTCATTTTATGACACTTGTTTGGATGCACTTATAATTAAATTTATTTAAATTGGTAGATATCGTTAGTAGCCTTTCGTGGGAGTGAATGCGTAGGAGGAAATGATGTAGGATAAAAAATGGTGAATAAATTTCCCATTTTACCGGCCCTTTTTGAAAAAAAGGTTAAGAATAGAGATGGTAGTCCATTATGAGTTATAATATAGCTGAGTAACAGGGGGCATTCATAACAAAATATTTGCCTTAACATCAAAAGATTAGAATGAGACTCCGACCAAGCTTAATAAAATGTAACCTAGCTGAGTAATCGAGGGGCATTTATAACAAGTTGTTTGTCTTCAAGTCAAAAGACTAAGTGCTCATCAAAAAAATTTTTTAAAAAAAATATGATGTTTTCAATAAAACTTATATTAAGAAATTTACATGAATGGGTACTTAGTGATAGCCTAACTTCTCAATTTGGTAAATAAAAAAGAGTGCATACTTAAAAGTGTCATAGATTTATGAATAAGGTGTCAATATCTTGGTTGATATATGTATTTAAATCAAAGAACTTAGATATGAATGGAACAAGTTAGTGTATTAGAAAATTTTAAGTGATTGATGTTTGTGGCTAAGCTAATTAAATGAAATTTGATGTCATTGTTCCATTATTGCATTATTGCATGATTGCATGTTTATGTGTTTTGTGTTAGTTTATTGCCCAGGGACAAGAAAAGATTTAAATATGGTAAAATTGATATGTGGGAGCTAAAGTGTGCTTTATATGTTGAATAGTGTGTTTTTAAGTGTTAATCATATATTTAGGACTTAGATTTATGTTTTTGTTAACGTCTATATGTGTTTTCTTAATTATTATTGATTAGGTTAATAATTTAATCTTAATTCATGCTTTAGGGGATATTTAATATGTTTTGATGATGAGTACAGGTAGGAAATTCCAAGAAAAGATGAAAAAGAAGCTGGATAAAGGAATAAGTCATAATCGTGCATGTGCATGATCATGTAGGAATGCAAGATGAAGAGTTGAGGGCTCTTTCTCAGGATCGTGTATCCATACATGATTGTGATAACGAGTGTATAGGCAAACAATGCACGGTCATGCAAATCCTAGCTTTTCCAAGTCGCAAGATTTTTCTATTTTTAATGCTTTAGAGTAATTTTTGGAACCAAAACAAGTAGAGAAACCCTAGAAAGAGCCCTTTAAGGATTCAAAATTATTTAAGGCAAAGAAAATCACCGAAGAGGCAGCTGAAAACTCCAAACAAAAGATAAAAAAAGAGGAAATTCCAAAAGAACGTAAGTTATAGAATTGCCAACTCAAGGTAAAAGAACATAAGACATCCAAATTTGACACCTGTACTCGTTTCTTTTCTTTCCTTGTTGTTGAATGTTCATGATAAATCAATTGGAATAAGTCGGATATGGATTTTTAAACTTTCTTTAGGAATTACTCTTGAATTATTTGTTGAACTTTTACATTATTGATTTTATTTCAATATACTTTGTGATGTTTATTGTTTTATATTCAATTTGAATTAAGAGATTAGATTGAATCATCTATGTTGCATTGCATAGTGAGAACTAGTACTATAATAGACCTATAAACATCAAATTAATTGGCAATTGAAGAGAGATCTTAGTTGTTTATTAGTTACCTACATTATTGCTTCAAATCCAATATGATAGTTAAGAAGAGTTTTAATAGATTGAGATGACACAATTCAATTTATATCTATTCAATTAGGATTACTTGGTTAGATCTCGAGACAGGATGATCAAACTTATTAGATATTAGGGTCAAGTATGATTAAATCAAGAAGATGAAGTGAAAATAAATAAGGATAGAAGTAATTCTTAAGTTTTCATTATTGATTAATCAATTATTTCACCGTTGCTTATTTCATCATTCAATAATTAATTCTTTTGTTTTTTTGTAGTTCTTAGTTATTCATCATATTTTTTTACCTTAACAAGTTGTTACAAGAATTATTAATGACTAATATAATGTTGGACCCTGAAAATTTTTATTTATTTTTTATTAATTTATTTGTTTTATTATTTTAGAGTGGAGTCATTAAATTAGCGAGTATGCATAGAAATTAGAAACTAGAAATTAGAAATTTGAATGAAGTGCTAGAATTAAGTTAGAATTAATATGGTGTTTTAATGGGTTAAAGGAGTTAGTGGATGAAACAAAATAAATGAAGAAGGGGCAAAATTGGGAGAACAAGGCTAATGAGGGGTATACTTGGAAAAACAAGACATAAAATTTTCTTGTTTTAAGAATAAGAGAGGAGAGTATCGTGAGAGCCAAAGAGAAAGAAGAGAAAACGTGAAAAGAGAGAAGAGAAGAGAAAAATCGTGGAAGAAGAGAGAAAGGGGAGAGAGAAGAAGAAAAGAAGAGGAATCATCTTGTTAAGGGAAACTCCATGCTATTTTCTTCTTGTTGGTTTGAAAAAGGAAGTAGAAAAGATGGGTTTTGTATTGGGAATGGATGGAGGAAGAAGATGGTGGAGAGACCCATTTGATTTTTAAGGTTTCTAAACTAGGTGTTGATCTTTTTAACTTAGATAGACTATGGGTAAGTTAGTACTAAGCTCAATTTAGCAATTACTTCATTTTTGTGAGTTTAAAGCTTTATGAATTTTATTGGAAATTTGATTGAATGGAAAATTTGATTTTATTTAGGAAATCAAGGAAACCCAATCCAAGAGCAAGAGGAAAGGCAAGCTTGACTTGGATTTTGCAAGATAATTAGGTGGGTAATTTATTTATAGCTATTGTGTGATTATGCAAATTCTTGCTTATGTGTGTGAATGTTGTTTTCTTGAAATTGAATTGTTGTGACTTGACTGGAAATGCATGATGCATTGTGATTATGTTATACCTTGAAAGAGATTATAACATTTTGAATTAAATGAAATGAAAGAAAAAGCATGAAAGTACGAGCATATGATAAAATGAATATGTGCTTTGGTTTCGGTAAGAGAGGAACCATTTCGTTCGTCAAGTGCACGTAGACAAGAGCCTTCTTCCGGTTGCCCGCTTGTGGCGTATAAGCTCCGAAAATGGACTCATTTTGTTCATGATGAAAACTTCGGTTTCTCCATTTCGTACCTATGGGACCCCTCGAACCATTTGATTGTGTATTGCATCTTTAAATTGTTAAGTATGATGCATTTGAATGATTTGCTTAATGGATAAAGTCTATGTTATGTGTTATGTATTAACTGCTTAATTATGAGATTTGAACTAAATTGGTGAATGATTGAATTGCTAGATATATAAATACATATGCTTGAATTTGTGGTAATTGTCGATGGCTATAAATGTATTAGCCACTGAGCCGTGTAGCTCACCCTACTATTCCCTCCTCAGGTGCAAAACAAGACGAGTGTGGAACCTTGCAAGGCATCGGAAACTCCAAGATATTAGAGACTTTTGTAACTAAGTTAGTGGCTAGACTTTTGGATAGC
>JANIPM010000232.1:51278680-51291449 GCA_027478405.1 Erythroxylum cassinoides
TAAAATATTGTTGAATAAAGATTTCTAATATAATATAATATAAAATTATTTATTATTTTATATTTTATTCTAGACTCTTCTAAATTAAATTTTTTATTTTTATTATTTAAAATATAATATAATATAATATAAAATTATCCTCGTTTTCTTACTTTGTTTCATTATAAATCCTCGTTCTATATTAATAAATTCTCCCGCTGAGTAAGTGTTACGGCGGGCAGAGTTTGGTCCAGCTAGCGCTCTTGATATATTCTATGATAAGCCCCGGGTGCGCACCGCGCACCGAAACTTATCTCTTCAAAGATTGCAGTCTTTGCTGTACCAGACACTACTCTGTTCACAGGACAGAGCTCCTATGGCGTTGGCTTCACTCTCATCAACTGTAATTTCTCACCCATTCGGTCCCAAATCTTTATCCAAATTACAATGTGCTGCTACCATTTCCTTCAATTTCACCCTCAAGCCCTTCCCCTCATGCACAAGAACTGCACTTTCCGGAAAGAGGCGCAACAACATCAGTATGAAGGCCCAAGCGCTGGACTTTTCAGGTTCATTTTATGAAGGCGGTTTGGGTTCTGATGATGAACCACCTTCTTCAGCCGGAGCTGACATGACGGCCGTCGAGGAAAAGGAGGCGCCCCCCTGCCCACCTGGGCTCCGACAGTACGAGACCATGGCGGTCTTGAGACCGGACATGTCTGAAGACGAACGCTTGGCTCTTACCCAGAAGTACGAGGAGGTAAATGTCTCTTCAGTTAAATTGCATAGGCTTTCTGTTCTGTGTTAGGGAAAGGAATGAATTTTTAAGTTTTCATAGCTTGACCTAGGGAGGGTTAACAAAAACGCCAAAGTGCTTGCTAAGATATGCATTATATTTGTGCACCTGTAGTTTTAGTGAACTGTAATAACACAAAAATAATCCTGTGGAAATCTTGATAAGTAAGGCCTTAAAGTTCTACTAGTGCCCAGCTTATTTGCAATTAGTGAAGAGGCTGATCCACTATAACAATAACAATGTGGAGTGGTTTTGAAAGTATCGATTGGGCTGCGGAAATTTGTTGAATGTCATTGGGCATTTAATCATTTAGGTGTAGCCTGTAAGTTTGCTTCTTCTTTCTTGCGGACCTTGATATTGATTTCATATTGTGTGGACTTTTCGATAGCTTGTTTGGTAGTGAGGCACAGTTTGTACAGGCAGAAGTGAAGTGACTCGTAGTTTGTTCGGAACTATATTCATATTTGTTTTTAATACAGAATACAGATTTTGAAAGTTATGATATCCTTAAATAAGAAGAGATGAAGTCAAAAAGTTGGCCTAAGTAAGAGAACGTTTCCTGGATCAGTGGAAAACAAGGGTACTTTTAAACTGTTAGTCTGGATATCAAACAATATCCGTGGATTTTGATTATGGCAACTTGTCAAGTTTCACTGGAAAGTGATCAGAATTATGGTTGATGATAGATTTTCCACCCATTATGATGCCTAATATTTGATAATGGTGGTTGGGTGTTTGTCTTGCAGATACTTGTTGCAGGGGGTGGAATGTACGTGGAGGTATTTAACAGAGGTGTAATTCCACTAGCCTATAGTATCAGAAAGAAGAACAAAGCTGGGGAGTCTAACACTTACCTCGATGGAATCTATCTTCTTTTCACGTACTTCACAAAGCCAGAATCTATAGCAACTCTAGAGGAGACGCTGAAAACAGATGATGATGTTATTAGATCAAGCAGTTTCAAAATAAGAAAGAGGAAGTTTTAGGGGGAGAAGACTTGTTACGTCTATGATTATGTGATCCATCATCATTTTTCCAAAGCCTTATATTTAATTTCGAATGTTACACTCCAACTTTAGTATACTTTTGTAGTTGCCACTGTTATAAACTTGCACAAAAATGTGGTTTTTAACAAACTAGAAGGCAAACAAGAAAAGATTAGCGTCTAGAGATGGTCCAAAAGTCGCCAAAGTTACTTAAAGTTTGTGAGATTGCCCGTAACAGGAGTTAGATTTGGCCCGCACGGGTAGCTCAGTTGGTCATTGGCAAGGTTAACTTGGGACAATGATCAGGGTTCGAATCCCGACAACGGGAGGAGTGAGCCGTTTTGTTGAGAAGCTGGCTGAGATCAGGCCGTGAGGTCGGAGTGTGGGGATGCCTAGGGTGGGCGATTCCACCTTATTGGGACAAGGAGTTAGATTTGAGCCAACGGTTTGATTTGATAAGATCTCAAATTGCCAATTCCTCTAGTGGTTAGCTTGCCTCTTTTCTTCTTGTGATTTGGCACGACGACGAAAAATGAGAGAGGCATGACGGTGGGGAAGGAAGAAAAGAGACAAATGTTTGTCATTTGAGCAAGGTGTTGGAGAATTTAAAGCACCGATTTCACTCATTATGCTTCTTAGTCCTTTCTAACGAAATTACTCGTAGAAAATGGCTGAAATTAGTCTTTGAACTTTCGTATTGAATTCAACCGTAACTCCCTGCATTGTTTTGTGTTAAAAAAAAAATCTAACAGAATGAAAAAATGACGATGTTTGGGTTGTGCAGGTAATTAGGTGGCCCAACACCGATTTTGGTTGTCACATTGTACATATGGCATCTTGCAGATGACATGCATTACCTCACATAAAAATGACGCCTGATGAAAACTTCTGTTCTTACCTTATCCTTCCAATGGAACTTTAGGAGATTGCCTAGTTATGGTGGAGTTACCCCAATATCACTGGTTGGGACATTAAAGGTATATGTAATGAATAAGCATCAATTATTCCCTATAGAGCCTTGGACAATAAACAAAAGTGTAACTATAAGTATAATTATTATTGTCTTTTTATTAAAATAACAGAATTCATATTTTTAAATAAAGTGGCACTGTTATAAATACATGATAACAAAATTTCTTGATTAGGCAACAAGATAAACAATGTTATTTTAAGTTTCCACTAAGACGATATAAGAGTATTAAACTATAGCAATAATGTTAAATTGATATTATAACAATTTAAATCTTTATAAGGTAATAAAGTGACCCTTTTTAGACAATAATTTAAAACAACAAAAGCAACAATTTATTCTTCGTTGTCAATAATATGTTAATATAAAAGTAAACTTTTGTCATTAAGTAGGCAACTTCTATATATACGTACATTGATACATTTCTTTATTGCGTACGTATTATCAAATGTAAACAACAACAAAAATTGCATTTTTATGTGTTATAGTCGATAAATACTTGTAAAATTCAACCTTTAACATATTTAAAATACAACAAAAAATAACTAGCTAAAATATTCACCTACATTATCTTCCTCCATTTTATATGGAGCATAAGTGAATTAATCTAAATAGTAAACAAAACCAATACGTATAAGCACTCTAAAATCTTTTACCAAGTACCTCCTTATCCACTCTTAATCATCACCTTCTTATAAAAGGAAAAAAACAATAAGTAGATTAGAATTATAAAACTACTATACTCGCAAACAGGTTAATATATCTAAATAATGAAATGCTAACTACTTTATTGCGACCTCAATTTAATCAAAACAAATAATACAATCCAAAAACTAAAAATACAATGATTCAATTTTTTTATGAACAAATTCAAAAAACATGAACATAGGCAATTAATCTTAATAAAAAAGATAACAAGATGATGTACAAGAACAATGAATTAAGGAAATTTGTCACCTCATATTCTTCATATTGATATGTATGGTTTCGAGGAATAAAAGATTCCTTTCTTGATTGACTAGGTGAAATCAGTTTACAAAACATATCTATGTTAGTGGTTTTACCTTGCTCGAGTTGACATTGAATAAGGGAGAACATTTGTTTCCTCATTTCTTCTCTATCAACTATTTTATTTGAACGCATGAATTAGTCAAAGGAAGTCATAGACCGAATGAGGTATCTTATGTATGCCAACCTCAAATGTGATTTCCACTTCTATCAGTTGGAAGAACACACGAAACCTTTCTTAGTTCAAATTGGAGAACCCTTTTGTAGAATATCTAAAATGGAAATGCAAGACAATACCTTGTGGAAATTAAGATAATCATTAAAAGGACTACAACACTCAATTTGGCATTGTACGTAAATAAGCCAGCTATAGCACCAATCCTTAGAGCCATTGTTTAAACTCTTTGCCAATTGTCCAATATGAAGTACTTAGTGCTCGTACTCCATCTCCTTCCTAAATTATCATCAAGTGTAGGTTTCAGCTTTTGGCTTAACATTTTGGTTAAATTTTTGCTCTCACCTACTATTATATACTGTTTTGCTCCTTGCAATAGAAGCACTTCAAAGGGAGAACATTTGTTTTACTTTGAACATTTGTTTTACAATTTCAAAGGGAGAACATTTGTTTCACTGTGAACATTTATTTTACAATGACCTAAAAGAAATCTAAATAGCAACTCCAACAAAAACCAAAGAACATCTGCAAGAGTTTTCCACGCACAAGACGAATGATAGATAAATTTGCATAAATAGGATCAAATATTCCATTAATCTTAAACTCACTCTATAATCTATTAATAGCCAGGTTTCTATATTTTAGGATTGCAATTCTGAATAAAAATGCATCACATTCAATTACGTTAACTAGTTTCTCAAAAGTAATAGTTCTTAATCATATATGTAACTAGTGGAAAATAGAGTTATGTTTACTTAGTAATATTTGTTTTCAAATTTTGTTTGAGAATCCTAGAAGTATATAGATCATAAGTAAATGAATTTCCATGCAACAGTAGATAATTAACCTAAGTAAATCTCCCAAAGATATCCTAAGTGGAACCTTTGAACTTGTTTTGGCTTAAATCTAAGAAGATTAAATTGCTCACACTTAAAAAAGAACATAGCATAACCCGACAAAAACTATTGTTTCATACTATTAAAACTTGAAGACTAGAAATTGACCCTACCTTAAAAGGGATCTTCTCATTGTAGTTATTCCTGTATAGATTCAAGTTGGTAAAGTTCTTGTATTTCAAAATCTCTCGTGGAGCCATACCTCCAAAATTGTTTATTGAAAAGTTCAAAAATTCAAGGAGACAACTTTTTGGAAACAAATACCTTGAAACTTCACCATTAAAGAAATTTTTAGAGACTGAAAACTCTTCAAGCCTAGAAAATTTCGTATATATACTCCAACCGAAATCATTGGAACTCAAATCAAGGCATTTTAAGTTTGAACATCTATCAATAGTGTTATGAATACCACTAGGGAAATTATCATTAGAAATATTTGCAACTACCATGATATTTCAAACTAGAAAGGGAGATGAGATGCAATAGCTACAACCTTAAAATCTATTTCATGAAATATATTATTACAAGCTACAACCACCACATAAAAGATGGAGAGGTGATTTTACACTATGGCAGATCATAGTAAATTATTAAAGAGAAAAAGCAAAAGATATAGTTCAATATTTGTAAATTACAAGGCTTAACAAATAAATTATAGAACTATTGAATTTTGCAATTAAGAAATTACATCACGTCAAAACCTAAAATTTATAGCACAGATACACACAAGAATTCACCTCGTGTTGGATAAAGCATAGGTAGATAGAGAGATAATGATTAGTGATTACTAAGATTAGACTCTCCTTATCACCTTTTATTTGTAATCAACGATCTTAAAAATGCAAGAAAAGAATAAACAACATTCAAATCAAATAAACCTAAGAAACAAGAACAACATAACCATTAATTCAAACCCAATTCTTTAAATAAGAGATCCAACTAGAAGCACCATAGTAACATACAAACAAGAACTGGAAAAAAATAAAAAATGCTATATGAATTTTGGAGTACATTACATGAAGGCGATTATTTAATGCGTGGAATGGACATATCATTTGGAGACACCATAGATCACTAAGTCTTGTGCATGAATGAGTAGAGTGGCAATTGCTACACTTTTGTTTTTAACTAGCATTTAAACAATATGAATGTTACACCAATGCTCAAAAGAAAACAAAACAATATGAATGCTACACCAATGCTCAATTTTTTTTAAATGATTGTCAGCCAAAATCTTGAGTTGCGATGAGGGAAGAGATGGTGGAGAAAATGAAAAAAAAAACCCTTAACAAATTAGCCAAAGAAATCGCAGTTGTACGATTGATTACTTCAACTCTCGTTAGTATAGGTGAGGGAGTGCTTAGTAGAGGCTCAAATTCACCTATTCATGACCTCTATTGCCAAACAGATTCATCTAGAAAAACAAAGGGAAAGTTAAAAGTCTTAAGTGTTTTGGTGCCTATGTATAGTTCTCTTGCATGCATAAAACTATATATATGTGTGTGTGTGACATACAATTCAGAATAATAATGCTTTAATTGTTGATAGTTATAACAAAGTTGCCTATTCTGGTTTGATTTCACTAGACTTAGCTCAAGTTAAATGGATTTTAAGCCATGTTTATTTTTTAAATATTTTTAGGTTTTAGGTAGAGTTTAGACTATTTTGTCTAACCTGATATTACTTTGACATTGGCCTAACATTCTAACAACAAAATTGATATCCAACTGAGTACATTTTCAATATACATTAGACTCCTAACTACAGATGCATAGGGAATAGATTCCATTTCCTTTCGTTCCAAATCATTCTTGGGATATTGCATTTTACTAAATTTATTCCCTTTCTAAATTGGAACTACCCCTACTAAGCATTTTTTTAATCCTAAATCTCTCTAATACTTTATTGATATATCCTTTCTGAGACAACCCTAATAATCATTATGCCATGTCATGGAATATTTCTATATCAATCACGTAGGATGCCTCATCCATATCTTTCATTTCAAAGTTATTAGAAAAAAAATTCTTTACATCATGTAACAAGCCCAAATCATTAGTATCCAAAAGAATATCATCAACATATAGTAACAAAATAGTGAACTTGCTCCCACTGACCTTCATATAGATACACGTATCAACAATGTTCTCGAGAAAACTATAAGAGGTAATGATATCATTGAACTTAAGATACTACAATCAGGAAGCTTGTTCAAACCATATATTGCCTTTTTAATTTACACAACTTGTTTTCCTTTTTTGTAGTTATAAAACCTTTCAGTTAGTCCATATAAACTTTTTCTTCTAAGTCACTATTTATAAAAGCGATCTTTACATCCATTTGGTGAAAATCTAAATCACAATGAGCTATCAATGCCATAATAATTCTTAAAGAGTCCTTCAAAAATAAGGAGAAGGTCTTTTTAAAGTCAATGACATTTTTTTGAGTATAACCTTTGGCTACGAGTCTATCTTTGTACCTTTTAATATTACCTTTCGAGACCCTTTTGATCTTAAAGACCCATTTACAACCCACTTGTTTTGAGCCTTCGAGTAACTTAACTAGTTCCTAAACTTGATTATCATTCATAAATTTTAACTCTTCTTTCACAGCATTGAGCCACTTTTTAGAATTGTTACATTTTATGACTCCTTTAAATGAGACTGGATCCTTATCAATGCTCAAGTCACACTCGTGCTCAAGTGAATACAGCACATAGTCATCTAATATAGAACACCTTTTTTCCTTTATAGACTTTTGCAATACTATTCCTTGTG
The DNA here is from genome assembly GCA_027478405.1 of Erythroxylum cassinoides. NCBI lineage: Eukaryota > Viridiplantae > Streptophyta > Magnoliopsida > Malpighiales > Erythroxylaceae > Erythroxylum > Erythroxylum cassinoides. The sequence continues at coordinate 51,286,268 of JANIPM010000232.1, forward strand.
GTATCACTTGATCATTTATGACTTGCAGATTATTTACTGGTTCATTATTGACATTCTCTTCGTGTGGGTTTCAAATATTAAGTTGTTTCTCCTGTATGTTGCGTGATTGTGATACAATAAGATGAATACCAACTTAAGAAGAGACATGGGCGAAGGATTTCCACCTAATTCTCTTAAATATCCACCGTTTGTGGCTCCTCACATTTTCAATGAACCTAACATTACCAGACTCAACAATTCTTGTACCATAGTTAAGAAAATAAAATATGTACCCTTTGGACTTTTCTAGATAACCGATGAAGTAACTATCAGGATTATAAATCCTTGTTTCTGTTGGGCAACCCCAAACATGCAGGTGCTTCAAGCTAAGTTTCCTACCTGTCATTAGTTCATAAGGTGTCATAGGAAATGCTTTATTAGGAACCCTATTAAGTAGATATGTAGTTGTCTTTAATGCATACATCCATCAAGATAAAGGTACATTAGTGTAACTTAACATACTTTTAACCATATTCATAAGAGTGCGATTATGCCTTTTAGCTACATCATTTTGTTGTGTTGTACCAGGCATTATATATTGTGCACAAATGACCTTTGAAGAAGTTTTACAAATGGAGCTAGACACTGTCCATTCTTATCATATTTATCATAATATTCACCACCTCTGTTAGACCTTACTACTTTCACTTTTTTATCTAACTACCATTCTACCTCATTAATGAACACTTCATGAATGTCCACCGATTGACACTTTTCATGTAATAAATAGAGATAACAATAACATGAATAGCCATCAATAAGGTGAAAATAGTTTTCACCATCCCAAGATGGAATATGAAATGAAATACATATATCAGTGTGTATTAATTTAAGTAACTTAGTATTTCTTATGGCTAAATTCTTAGAAATGTGTTTGGTTTGTTTACCTTTAATGCAATCCACATACACATCCTAATCAGTGAAATCTAGTTGAGATAAGATTTCACTTTTCACTAACCTCATCACTCTTTCTTTAGATATATGATCTAACCTTTAATGCCATAAGCAAGCATAGTGTTCATTATATGCACTACATTTATTACTAGTATGGTTTTCAACATGAAACAAGAATTCACAATAATTAACATTAAGGTTAAAACGATATAAATCATCCATTAATGTACCAGAACCATATTAGTACTGTTGTTTATACAAAGAGAAAACATCGTATACAACATTGAAATTAAAACGTATTTTATCTAACTTACTAACAAAAACTAAATTTCTAGCAAGTTCAGGAACATAAGGACCCTTTTCACGATCTAGATTATAACCAATGTTTAAGATTAACCTGTACGTCCCAATTCTTTTATTTGTGCCTTCATTATATTACCCATATACAGGAACTCTTCAACTCCGTTTATGGTTTGGACTGAAAGAAATCTCTGGATAATGTGTGACACATGAGTAGTTGCACCTGAATCTAACCTCCAGATATTATTAGGTACCTCAATAAGGTTTGACTTCAAACATACTGAACCATAATACTTCCCTTTCTTTTCAAACCAATCATTTCTCTTAGGGCAATCTTTCTTGAGGTGATCAGCTTTCTTACAGAGAAAACAACACTGCTCTTTATAGATTTGGCCCTCATTAACCTTTATTGGGGCCTTATCCTTCTTATTGTTCTTCTTTCCTGGCTTTCCCTTTTTATTGCTAGCTTCATTGAGTATTGTAAGAAGAACAAAGTGTTCCTTCATTTTCTATAATCTCCCTTCCTCCTACACCAATATAGCCTTGATTTCTTAAAAGTTCCATTTCTCTTTAAGAGTGTTCTAATTCACTTAGAACTGACCAAATTCAGGAGGGACTGAGTTGATGATGAACTATGCTAGGAAGGATTCATTCACATCCATGCCCATTGATTTTAGCTTTGCAGCCAAATTTGTCATACCTATTACATGATCATGGATAGGTCGAGACCAATCAAACTTCTTGGTTGTCAATTCACTCATCAAGTTTCCTACAATAAATTTGTTAGCTACATTTGGTTATAAGTACTCTATGATTTTCATCATGAATTCCCTTGCATTCTCCATATTAGGCATTGATGGCTTAACATTTTGAGCCGTTATTAATTGCATCAAGTTTAGACTCAGCCTATTAGACTTTTCTCAAGCCTTAAAATATGTCTTTTTGGCTTGTGTACTAGTCTTAATAATAGTTGCGGGCTTCTTAGCAACTAACGTCAGGTCCTTATCCATAATACCTAACTAAAATTGGATTTGCTCAGACCAATCAAGATAGTTTAACCCATTGAACTTGATCAAACCATTGCCCATAGCTAACAAATTATTAGAAGCTGTAAATGTCAAAACAAACTCACACATTAATGCTTTGAGTACACTTAATGGATTTAGACAATAATAAACTTTAATATATACATGCAAGTTCATCTTTGGGTAATACTTAAATATATATCCTTAATCCATAATGATGCTAATAACATATATATACACAATTTAATAAATAGTCAATCATACTTAAGTTAATATGTATGTTATCTTTGGATATACAAACATATTCACGAAGTATGTCTATAAGTCTCTTTAATGCTATTAATTATAAGAAATGATCCACTTTTGGGTGATCTGCCAGCATTATAATTAATATCCTCAATTATTCAGTTAATCTTTTATGTCATTTATTAGCATCATATAGCATGAACTATTGAAAGAATGCATAATTAAATGTCTAAATATCTTTTCAAACAAGGTCACTTTGGTGACTAACAAGGTTTCTATGCAGTAAACATTTAATTAAATAAGTATAAATAAATTTAAAATTTAACTATAATGTTGAAAGACCATAATGTAAAGTCTAAAAAAACTTTTAGGGACTAAACTATAATTTTTATTACCAAATTGTAATGGTTATTTTTTTAGAAATAAAATTAACAAAGAGAATGTTCTTTAAGACCATCCATTACAGAATGAAACGTGTCAAAATGACCAAGAACTTGATATTAACAAAAGTTGGAGCCATCTGGTAACCTCTTTGTTCTATATTTAATATTAATCATTATTTTCCTTGACAAAGTTATAAGCATTCAACAAATGTTCATTAGGTGCATGTGTTTTACTAGTAGCAGAGGCAATAAAATAATGTTAATGCCTAAGCCCTACGAAATTAGAGTAACTCTCCTATTTTTTGTTAACATTTACAAATTAGAGTAAGCAATTCATGCAAACACAAATCCAATGCCTAAGCCTTACGAAATACAAGGTAATTGACTTTTCTTTAACATTTTGTTTTTCAGAATTCATGAAAATTGCAGTAAACAATTTATGCAAACATAAATCTAAAGTCTTTAATGGTGGGTCCCATGAAATACAAGGTAATTGACTTTTCTTTAACCTTTTTTTTCGGAATGGAAATGTTATGTATAATTTCTATTAACTTTGGTTGCCTTCATATCTTCATTTTTGTTACAAATTCTTGTGTTTTGATCCAAATGTGAGATGAATTGAGTGAAAGTGGTGTGAATGTTGCATGTATGTTAATTGGATTATCTTGTGAATGTTGCATGAAAAATTAGAAGAATTATGTATGAAAGGATGAAATGGGACGTGAACAATGCATGCAATTAGTTAATTCAAGTATAAATGGTGTCACAACCCTCACTATGGAAGTGAGGGGTGTGACACTAGGAGTCACACCCCTAACAACATGTGATGGGTGTGACAATGGTGGTCACACTTGTGACCATCTCATGCACACCCATGAAATTTTCTTAATTGTTCAACTTATTATGTGGCAACTGTAGATCTAAAGGCTCGAAAACTTAAACCTAAAATGAGATTACAAATAGAGAGAAGAGAGGCTAGTAGTTGCGGGACTCATTTTGGGACACTCTAGGAACGTAAAAGAAAGGACAAAGAGAAAGTATGGAGGTGAAGAAGAGAGAAGAGAATAAAGAGTAGTCAGGTGAGGTAAGGAACAAGAACAACAGAAAGGTGAAAGCAGAGTTAGCATTCAGTCATCTGGGTGATCATCAAGAAAAACTAGAAAGGCAAGAACTAAAGCAGAAGGGTTGAGAGTGGTAGGAGACCACTGCAACTACCTCATCTAATCCTTGTTTGCTGATTATGTTCCTATCTGTTGCATTATTTCTTTGTTATTTTACTGGAATCACTGCTATATTAGCTTAACTGACTGTTACTCTATTAGCTTTTGATAATCCATTTTGGGTATTCACTTGGTTTATTGCTTTAATACTTCTCTTATATTCATAAAGATGGGATTGAAGTATATGAAGATGATGAATCTTGTTTATTACATGATTGTCTGATCTCTTTTTCTTGAGAATTAATGTAGCTAGTTTAGTAAATATTCATGATTGAGTTACTATGTTGTCTTATATTTGCTATAGTTTCTGAACTGAATGGATGGAAAAGCATGCTATAGTTTCTGAACTGAATGGATGGAAAAGCATGACCAAACTTTATGTCATTTTGGCATTGAACGAAGGATCGAAAGAAGCTCCATATGGTACAAGAAACTATAGACACTTAGGTTAAGAATTAGAAATATATTAACTTAAGAGTTAATTATCAGTCAGGTTTTCATAATTAATTCGAATGATAACTTGTTGAATATGAAAGTTAGATTTAGTTTATTATTCAAGTTGATCTTAGAACCCAATTGTAACAGCCTAGACTACCAGCTCACAGATATTGTCTATTTTGGGTTGCCCCTAGAGCTAAACCCCTCACGTTTTGCTCTTCCCCCTTAGGAAAACGTTTCTTGTAGGGGAGAGGTATCCATACCCTTATATGGCATATTTCGTTCTCCTCTCCAACCAATGTGGGATCTCAACCTCTCACCCCCTTTGAGCCCAGCCTAGCTGGCACAATGGTTCGGGTACCGACTTTGATACCATTTGTAATCTTCAGATTACTTGCCCACAGATATTATGTTGGCCCCCAAATTCTTTTCTTATTGAATAAGTATGATTTCTTTTTATTTTTGAGTTTTTGTTTGATTTATTTGCTTTTGGTTAGAGTTTAATTAGCATGTAAAATGGTTGGAGGATTTATTGCTTAGATTGATGGAATTAGAAGTAATAAATGGAGAAATTAAGATTAAGTTAGAGTATTGTATGGTGTTAGTTAAATTGAAGGAATAAGATTGTATAAGGACA
>JANIPM010000232.1:51357807-51370243 GCA_027478405.1 Erythroxylum cassinoides
CATACTAATCCTTGCTTGAGGTAGATAGATCCTTTGTAAGAGGTAAAGTTCTGACTTTAAATTTTAAATGGTTACATATATAAAGGTAATTCGAATTCGCGATCTCACTTAAATCAAAAGAGACCCTTATTAACTCACCTGTGTCTTGGGGTTAATGACAACTATTCTTTATTCATTGTTAAGAGTGACACCATAGTAATTGTACCCATGCGTAAACGCCCTTAAATCCTCTGCCTCTTTTTTTGTCCTTGTCTTGGCTTATTGAATTTCAACCATTTATTTATGACAAAGTTATACGTAAATTTTCTCTTCAGCTCTAAATTTCTATCTTTCCAACGTACAGTATAATAACACACACGCAGAGCATTTTATGTGAGACCAAAATGTAATAATTTTGCTAAGGACTTCTACCATCAAATAGTTTAAACATTTCTTCAAATTATATTTATCAAAAATGATGCACGAAGTAAACTTCTAGTGATAATGTACACTTGTAAGTGTAACAAGGCATTTTTGAATTTGACATTCTTAATTATGATTATATTTATATTAAATGATCTAAATAAGTTTAGAAGTCCAAGTCTAAAAGTAAAAAGACTTAATCTTCAAAAATATATTTATGAATTTGGTTTTAATTTAAAATTGTTCTAAAAATTTAAAGTAGGATTTAGAATATACAAAAAGAAAATTGACTTGATTCTTTTAAAATATTAAAAAATAATTATCTTATCGAAGATTTGCTATTTTCAACATGTTTAGTAAAGATTATTTGATTTTTTACACTAATTTAAGAGTTTATGTCTATTTATTTTTAAAAATAAGAAAATTTGGTGATTCATTTAAACTAATATAATTTTCATATTTATTTGTTCAATCTTAATTCTTACAAATTATGATGGTATTATTGAAATAAAATATTTTTGTCCATCTTGAAATAATTTCATTAATGTTAATTTCAAATTAAAGTTTGATATTTTGACATTTGATTATTATATAAATATGTGCTTATATATTATATGCCTTTTATAAAATTAAAGAAGGATGTGTGGAGTTAAGGATTCGGCTTGGATTTTTAAATTTTAAAAATAATTTAATTTGAATATGAAAATAAAATTTATTTATAGGTCAAGTAAAAGTTTTATTTTAAAATTAAAATTAAAATTTAACCAAGCAATATTAAATTAAATTCATGTAAAGTCTAGTCATGATAAAAACGGATATCAAGACAGAAAAATAATTATTTGCATCTTTATGACAACATCATTATTTGATACAAAATATATTTTATATATACCATTGCAACTAATTTTTTAAAATTTCTAAATTTACTTTCTGATATTTTATTTAAATTTAGTGAATATTAATATTTAAAAATTATAATATTCATTTTAATATCTTACACATCAAGTGATTAATTTGTAAATAAAACAAGTCAATAAAAGGCAAAAGGTAAAAATTGTTCCCTATCAATTATTAAAATGTCTAAGTTAGTCCATAACTCTTTCAAAATAGCACCCAAATTTAAATGAGTTAAAATTTTGGCAACTTGTAGTATATAAGGCATAAATTTAGCCTAGGTTATGCCACAACTAGGCAATTTAGCCTTCACAAGCACATATGTGATTTTAAAACTAATTTCATTAAAATTTGGCTAAATTTGTAACTTTCACCTTAACATTTGACAAATTGTCTAAATAAGCCCCTATTGTTATCTCTATTACCACTTTCAGTGTGCAATGAATACAATTTTAGTAACACTATGATGCAATAAGTACTAATTTAGTAATGTTAGGGCTCAGAGTGGTACAAAAAATAATGGTAGCGACTTACTTAGATTTTTTGTAACACACTAAGGTGCAAATCACACCTTTAGATTTTTTTTTGGTAACATGTTAAGGTGCAATTCACACCTTTAGCCTCTAACAAAATAATTGATCCATGTTATTAATAATAAAATACTTAATCCATGAAATAAATGTTGAAGAATCAAAGTGAAGACAATTTTAAAAATTATCAAAAGTTCATATATATTAGGTAATATGATACAATTATTAACTTATGATAAGTAATAGTTAGAAGTTACATTATCTAAGTTGTTCTCAATTTGTTTTGTATATTCATTCCTATTTTGTCAGTGATAGTTTACAAGATATTAAATCATAAGATAAAAACTAATTAAATTTTCAATTAAACTTAAATGTGAAATATATATTTGTCAATACGATAAGTTAGTTTATGTTATACACCCAATCTTTTGATTGCATATTTATATTTATAATAATTAAGGGTATTCTTTTCTTATGTATATTTGTTTAACCAACTAACTTATAAGATAAATTTAAGAAGATAAATACACTTTGCAAATAAATTATAAAAATTATAATTATGATATTCATGTTATATTTATATATTTTTCATAAATTGTTCTTAGTTGTATATTTATAATAAAAATTAATTTATATTGCATTTAGATAAAATGCCTAAAATATTCCTAGTTGTTACTTAATCAATAGAATGAAAAAAAAACTAGTATATGTTACGCTTCTTTCTTATAATGGAAGTATTTTATCTCATAGATTAAATTATGAAAATACTTAAACAAATATGAGGGTACTTGTTAGAGAACAACTTCATTAAACTAACTTAACATAATAATTTTATATAGAACATTACTTATTTGTCTATGGAAATGCTCATTGTGATAACTATATAAGTGATTATTTGACTTGAGATCTCTAAAGTATTTTTTATAGGGATTGCTATATTTTGATATTACTAAGGAGTTAACCTAGTCAATAGTAGCTCAATCGGTATTCATTAGATATGATATAAATTATATGAAAGTAATTAAATAATCAATATAAGATTTATCATCCTAAAGTAATTAGAGAGTATATTATATTATTCTTGACTATTATTAATTTGAGAAACCATTGGCTAAGATAGAGTGACAATTTACAAATATTATTTATTTTGAATTAAAACAATAAGTTATTAATGATAGAAAACTAATATAATTGGTCTCAAATAAGAGTAGACAATAATTCCATATTCTATATCTAATTGAAGAATTATATGATGAAATGATTAAATTAAACAAAAAAATCAATACACGTAAAGTTTAGTCAAAACTACTTTGATATTCCTAATATTTGAATAGTTATGATATGTTATTATATTAATCTTGATCTATGGAAATAAATTATTTAATTAGAAAATTTAAGATAAATTAAATGAGTTTAATTTATCTAATCCAAAATATAAGTTAGGCTTATAATTTATGTCCTTAGTCAATATATTTAAGATCCTAATAAGCCAAATACAAAGAATGGTTGAAGAGAGAAAAGGCAATTAATTTATGTTTTCTCTATTTATAAATTATCCTATTAATAATCTATTATCCACAACTAAGACAATTGCACCTACTATTATAATATAATGATAAGTAGGATTAGGATTTGATCCCTCAAGGAAGTGATATGAATTAAAAAACCTAAAGATACTCACTAGTTTAAACTAAATTAAACTAAAGAGTGATGTTGGTTAGTTTTTTTATCAAAAGAAATATAAAACAAAAAAATTAAATTACTAGCCAACAGAAGCAATAAGAAGGAAAATTATTAAAACAGAATTCAATCACATATCAATGTTTAGGTGGTACTTCTCCTAGTATTATTTTTGACTTCATGGTTTAATTAAACTAGAAAAAATATATTAATCTAGACAAGTAAAATCTCCTACACATTGAATTACTCTCTTAAAGCTATAATCATCTACTATCTAGTTGGTTAATCATATCTATATCAATATGTTGAATCCATTGAGATCTATGAAATTTTGGGAAAAAAGTTTCATCTTAACACCAAAAAGAATAAGGTCTCTCTCGAACATCATATTCAATCCATATCACCTAAGTCATAGTCCACTCATAAGAAAGCTCTTTCAAGCATCGGTAGGTAAATCTAAATAATATTTACCCACTAATATAACTAAATCATTCATTAAGATCAATCAAAGGCAATTTACAAAACAAATCCTATTTCATAAATTAAAATTAATTAATCTATATAAAATAAAAACTAGGGGTTTCCTTATTTAAGCTTAGAAAATCATTTAGCCACAAATCATAGTCAATATATTGAAAGCGATAGATAAAAACAAGGAATCTTGGTAAAATAAATTTAGATGAAAATAATAATTGTATTGATAACTTGATTCATTAAGATGATTTTTTATCTCGATTCTTTGATGAAAATAGTCTTGAACTAGGCTCTCAAGGGTTTTGGAATCTCCCAGGTGGCTAACCTAATCTTTAGAGAGAAAAAAGTGTAAGATATATAGTTTCCAAAGTTCCTTTAAAAATTAAGTTTTCACGCTTGGTATATGTTTCAAAGCCTATGAAAATGGTTTGGGCCATGTTCACGGCCTAGACCATAAATCCTCCTATTTCCTGTAAGAGAGACACAGTTTCTAGCATAATTGTGTCCCTGGGCCATTGATCTTCCTATTTCTCTTATGACTTATACGCAGTCTCTAGCATTACGATGATTCAAATCGTGTTATTTCAATTTTTTGTTGAAATAACGAATAATCTAATCTAAATCAATTTACTACAACTGACTGAAAAGAAATAAAAACTAAGCAAAAAAACTAATTCAACTTCATAACCAAGCAAAATACTTGGGAAAATATTTTCATTTTTCATGCACATTTTATAGTCCAACATTTAAAGTTTTTCTTATCTTCAAGCAAATTAATTTCATTCAGTCTTAACTTACATAGATAGCAATTCCATGGAAAAGATCTAAATAATCAAGAATATCCATCATCCACTCAATTTCATTATTTATCAGCTAGTTAGGCATTTACATTCTTGTACTAGATCACAAATTAATTCAGTTCAATCTAGCAATATTTTAAACATCAAATTAATCAAATATAAGTCGGACTAATATATAAAGTAGACATAAATAAGTAAGAAGCTTTTATTTTCTAACATTTTTATAAACCAAATTAATAGAAAATAAGAACACTTTTTGCATTATTGAATAAGCATTAGACGTTTGTTTGAAAATCACTAAATCTTTTGATATAAAAGCAATACTTCTAATTAATAAGTGAGTTCATTTACTTAAATGACTAATAGCACCACTCTTCACTTTAAACCATTTTTTTCTTAAGTTAAATTCGGTAGAGTAAATTTACTATACTCATTTTATTCACTTTTTTTTAATTAAGTTTTTGATTGTATCTTTGGTATGCTAAAATGCTTGAAAAAGAATCCACTCCTAACTAAAAAATATGCCTAAATTATAAATAAAGAAGTATTTATATGCAAATTAAACATCCATTTCAAATCATTGAATCAAGTTAAAACTAGCTTTTTGATGCTCATATCTATTTATATAAACTAATTGAATCTTAAAATAATCAAATTTCTAATGGATCATCCTAACTATTCTTCTTAGTTTTTGATGTTCATATCTATTTATATAAACTAACTTAATCTTAAAATAATCAAATTTCTAACGGATCATCCTAACTATTCTTCTTTTAATGTAAAAATTTTAGTAATTATTACCTATTAAGCTAAATATGGTGAAATTAATTTACTAAGATAAAATAGTACTCACATAAAATTAACTTACTCCTCACACTTAAATTTTACATTGTATTTATTATACCTAATATAAACAACAAAAGAAAATTTTAAAATGAAAGAATATAAAAAAGCGAGACAAATAAAAAGCAAAAATAAACTTCTTGGGATATGAATGTTAACTATTGTCCAAGGTAAATTTGAAGGACATATAGGATTGTTCAGACTTGTAAACACACTAACAATAAATAAATGAAATAAAAAGCTAATGGATATGAACGTAAATGAATTGAAAGAAATACTTATTAAAAGGAAAGTAAGATGACTAAAAATTAAATGAGCTAGATACAAAACAAAAAATTATTAAAGATATATAAAACTTAAATAAAAGAAAAGAAAAAAGATTAGGAGCTCAATCTTCAATTGATACACTTTATCACTATCCTCAATAGGTATTATCAACGATGGTGGAGATGGATTCAGGAACCTTATATGTTGGAAGTAAATGGATAACTATTGCATCATCTATATAATCTCCTATCTATCTTGTACAACTTATAGTGTTATTGGAGTTGTTGTATCTCTAGGAAGGTTATTTTTTTTAAAAAAAAGTGCTCCACTTAAGGCTTGGCAGCATTCATTATTACTACAATTATGGATGATTATATCAATAGACTCTTACATTAGTTGCTATGGTGAAGGCTTGACATCTCTAGGCTCTTTCGTTGCCTCATCTTCCTGAGGTGCATTAATTGCTAGTTGAGGTTCTACTCTCTCCAACTCTGCTCCTACCTCATTAATAAGAACACCATCTTCTTTGATAGGTTTTTTCTCTACTCATTAAAATATAGCGTCTACTGACTGTCTTTACTAATGTCATATATATACAAGTATATCAAGGTTAATAATAGCCATGTAATGACCTAAGTTTATATTTAGAAAAGTATCAAATCTATTTGAGTCATTTTCCAACCTAGTTAAATAAGTCCCTACATAGATGGCTCGCTTCTTTCAAGTTCTCATCTCTTCTAAATATTTGGTAAAGTAGTAACCTAAGTTGTGCATTCTCCTCTCCACTATGCACTAAGGATAAAAGAATTTTATAAGCATCACCATGCCATTACTCTCTTTTATGGAAATTATATATGAAGTTGTCAAATGAAAATATCTAAGGGTTAAAGATAAGACGTGGATGTTGTTACTCTCAAATTGTTGATAGATAGTTATTTTTTCTAATATTAGCATCCAAAATGCCCGAGGGAGATGGTTAACTAGCTTAGTAAAGAATGTTGCTATATTGCTCTTGTACTTTATTTTTATATAGTGAGGTATAAAAAAACCTACAATATATCCCAAAATCAATAAATGAAATTTTAAATGGATGCCCTAAGTCTAAACTTAATCCCATTTCTTATATCTAACTTTACATAATAGTAATCGGAATTTTAATAAAGAGCTCCTTATATAAATGTTCAATAATATCTACTTTGCATAAAAAATGAATCAATTATAAAATAAAATAATAAATTCAACACATAAGAAAAAAGAAGTTTTAGGATATGATCTATTACATCATAAAAGGATTCATTAAGGGTTTTTAGAGTGTTATAACCTACCTGTTGGTTGAGTTTTTTTAATTTATCTTTGATAGTATTGAGTCAAATGCTACATTGGAAGGATTCATAACCCCTGATATTAATGGATAAACCACTTAAGATTACTTTAATGAATTAAGGGTAGTTTTTTTTATGTTATTACTATATTTAAAAAGGCTATTTTCGATCATTTTAAGGACATTTAAATGTTTCGCTATATGTATGATCAGATGTCTTAGGAGATAGGAATTTGCACACACTGTCAAGATAGTTACTCTATGTGAAATGATTGTCAATGTATCTAAGATCCTCTAATTCTACTAGTAGAGGTAGTTTCTAAAATCATTGGTTTTATATTTTCTCAAGACAAATCCATGAGATTTATTAAAGAACAAACATTATTAAAGTATCCAGCCACTAACCATGAATTATGGATTGAGCTAGCTAGTTTCTTGTTTTAATTCCATCATGTTGGTCTTTGAGAATCTAAATTATGTGCATGGCAAAAGGTGACCTAAATAGAGCTTCGATTGTGAACTAAGAAGCAAGAGATGTATACTTTATTTTATTCTCAACTATAACTAGTAAAAAAGGCTTTATTATGGATAAAAGATTAGAAAAATCTTATTTTTATTGAGTTCTAAAATTCTAAGTTAAGAAAAACATTAAAAGGGATGTATAGTGAGCATCTTCTTCTTTTTCTTACCTAAAGATCAATCACTGTGGTAAAAGATGTGTCTTTATTAAGATTTGAGGGAAGTCCTAAAGTAGTTAAGAAAGAAGAGCTAGGAAGTGCTTGCTAATGTATTAGCTCTTGAAGTGTGGAGCCTTCAAGGGGAGCAAGGAATTAGACCAGGAGAGCTTTAGGTTTTTTAGAGGATATTTTTTCTTTGAAAAAGACATCATTTAGAGTTTATATCACCACTGTCCTCAAGTTAAGATATAAAAGTTATCTCAGGTTCATTGTTCTTCAACAAAGTCACCATCTTCATCCAATCTTATGAGTTTCAATTTATTACGTAGCTCTTTGTCAACTACATCTCAAAGCAGATTTTAACAATGTCAATCCTCTTTGCCTTAGTTGTTTGTTCATCTAGGAATAGTGCCCTACCTAGTAAGCTTATAAGGTAGCTAATTCATTGGGTTGATATTCTAAAAATCAACCCATAATGACATGTTTTCAAGATTTATCTATCTATAGATAAACCTAACTTTCAATTCTAGGAAGGGAGGTTTCACATAGTAATATCACTATCCTTATTCTAAAAATTTCTTCATGACTCCTTCATATATGAACTTGATTAAGAAACAATCTTTTTCAGTTACTAAAGTTTGAATTAATCCTAGTTTGCTCTACGTAGCCTCTGATCAAGCTTGTATTTTGGAGAAAGGAGGTCTCTTGTTAAGGAAGAAACTAGTGATAGGGCATGACCTATAAGCTACTTTAGCTTTGAACATTTATAGGAAGGGAGACTGGTTGAGAGTTGGCAAAATGAGGTTGGGGGATGATGGCACCATGCCCTTGCTTGAGCAGGGCGATAAGAGTAAGAAGAGAGTTTGTGTTAAGGTGAGCCTAACCACCACCCTATAACTATAGATGTCAACTGGGTGGAAAATCTTCAAGAATAGTTTGAATAGAAGGAGGAGGTTAGAGGTTTTTATTTCTAGGAAAGAGGCAGTTTTGTGATGGTTTAAGGAGGCTAGGAACTCGATTGAATGGGGAGCTTGAGGGTGGTATAGGGTTGCTCCACTAGAAGAAACAAGACCTAGTTTCATGTTGTGTCCAATTTCTATTGATTTTGCTTGCATTTATATCTTGATTTTGGTTACAAATTTTTACGTTTTAATTTAAATTTGAAATGAATTGAGTGAAAATGGCATAGATGTTGCATGAATGTGAATGGAGTATCTTGTGAATGTTGCTTGAAAACAAGAAAAAAAGATGCATGAAAGAAGGAATGTTAGACGTGAATTATGCATCACACCCGTGACTGTGTGAGTCACAGGTGTGACAAATATTTTCTATAATGAGTTTGATATTACATATCAATGAATGCAGGTTTTGACAACTAATAAACCTAAACTAAAACCTAAACTCACCGTATAAATAAAAAGAAAAGGAGGCTAAAAGGGAGAGTTGGAAAAGAAAACTGAAAGAGACGTGAAGGCGGAGGAAAGAATAGAGACCAAAGAACATAGAACATAGTTAAGTTTAGCAAGAGAGAAAAATAACAAAGAGGTGGAGCTTGAAGTAGAGGCAGAAAGCGAGAGCTAAAGCTGATTTCCTAGATGAGACTTAAACATAGGGAGAAGGCAAGAGCAACATCAGAGAGGTTGAGCTTAGCAAGAGATCCACCATCGGCTTCCATCCGATAGTCCATTTGTTTGCTCTTTCTATTTATCTGTTGCATTAAGGAACTTAATTTCATCTGTTGCTTTAATAATCCATTTCAGTTTATATGCTTTGTTTATTGCTTTGATAGTTCTCTATTATTGTTAATGATGAGATTAAAGTATATGAAGATAAGGAACTTTGTTTATTCCATGATGGGCTGATTACCTAATCTTGAGAATTAATGTAGCTAATTTAGTCGATTATGCATGATGAAGGGACTGTGTTATTGTCTTAATATTTGCTATAGTTTTTAAGCTTATTAGATGTAATAGTGTGGCCAACTTTTGCATCATTTTGGTATTAAACGAAGGATATAAGAGAAGAAGTTTAATATTAGAACAGAAAACTATAGACACTTAA
The DNA here is from genome assembly GCA_027478405.1 of Erythroxylum cassinoides. Taxonomy (NCBI): domain Eukaryota; kingdom Viridiplantae; phylum Streptophyta; class Magnoliopsida; order Malpighiales; family Erythroxylaceae; genus Erythroxylum; species Erythroxylum cassinoides. Next base: position 51,367,757 of record JANIPM010000232.1, read on the forward strand.
GTTATGAATTAGAAATATATTAACTTAAGTGGGCAATTAGTAGTTAGGTTTACATAATTATTTGGATGATAAACTTGTCGAATACGAAAGTTATATTTAGTTTATTATTTGAATTGATCGTAGAACTCAGTTGTTCATTTTAATAAGACAATTATCGAATCAATTCCCCTTATTCATGCATAGTAGATTAAATCAGTGAAGTTAATTTCTCAAGAGTTTTTAGCACTAGTTGATCAAATCATTTTTTCTTCCAGTTAAATCAATTTAATTTTAGTCTAACCACATAATTTTCTTTAAAACCTTTACTTAATAAATTAGAATAGAATGTTTAGGATTGCACTTGTTTTTATTTTTATTCCAGATTAATTTGAGTGAATCAATTTCACCTCCTTGAGAGACGACCCTAAGTAATCAACTATTACTACCTTGTATACTTAGGAGTAGGATAGCCTAGGTATTTTTAGAACTTATTTTGGCACAACATTTCATACCAAAAGTGATAACAAAACTAGGAAAGGAAGGAGGCAGGAAGGGTTGCCAAAAGATCGTTAACCAAAAATGAAAGTCGATGGTGGTCTTACCAAGGGGTGACAAGCTATTAAAAAAACCTAAATAAATTTAAAGATATTTCAAATAATCTTTTAGTAAAGTATAATCTATATATTAGACATCTAAAAATTTTATTTCAAAATTCTTTCTTGTTTAAAATGTTGTCAGTAGAGCTTTTAATCCATAATCTCAATTTTTTGGCATATTTAGTTATAATGGAAGAGATAATTATAGTATAATAAATTAATAAAAGTTCCTTTTAGAATATATGAAAAGATGCAACTTTTTTCAATACACTTTGTTCATAAAAAGGAATAATCAATTCATTATAGTATAATATAGAAAATATTAGAAGGGTAGCATTATAACATCCTCAACATATAATAACATCCTCAAAATATAACATCATAAAGTAATTATAAATAAGTACAAAGAGAATATCATAAAGTTTACCCTAAATTTTTTTAGAAACCGAAGAAATATATTTTCAAAAGAAATGAGGAATACACTTAAGTTCAAGAATTGCACTCCATAGAACTAGCTAAAATCATATTGTATATATCCTAAAATATATTTACAGCAATATATGTTCCAAATTTCTAAAAAAAATATAATAGTAAGATAACTTGAGAGTTCACTTTGATCATTTGGCTTGAGTAGGACATTTAGCCTTGCCTTAGTGCGTTGTATCCTTTTGCAGGAGCTAAGTTCTAGGCCGTTGAACTATGTGTAAGAAAGCTAGAAGTACAAGGATATAATCCCCATATTTGAGCAAGATTAGGGGATATTGCCAATGAAGGGCTTTTGGATAAAATCATTTCTCTTATACTATATATCATATGGATGACGACTTCAACATCTTATTTCTTGTTTCTAAATAGTCTACAATTTCTTTCCTAGTAGATCATTTAGATGGTGTTACCAAAAGTTACTTTAAAAAAAATGTGTTCATCCTCACTTAGATGCTTAAGATCAACAACCTAATTAAGTGTGTTATTCCAAGAACTTGCAAAGCAAAATCTATTACAAAACACTTGGATGTTCCTCCACAATTCGTTTAAAAGGATGGTCAAAGAGCATATAATAATGGCTTTTATTAGGTCTTTGAAAAAGTTTACAAGATTAGTTTGATACAACTAGTCATTTGATTTTGTCCATTATACTAAGACTATTCCTTGCAACTAGTTGAAGTATAAAGGATACCCTATGACTCCGTTTGGTTAGCGGAAAAGTAAAATGAATTTAAAATGTGATTTTTAAAAAAATAAATCTATGGAAAATAAAGATATTCACATATTTGGATACTTATAAGAATTCTAATAGGAAAATTGGGTGGATTCTTATTATGGTGTTTGCTATACTACAGTATTTTGTTGAATGTAACTTAATTTTGAGTTGTGTTTCCAAATATATCCTAATAAATTGAATAAAAATTGAAATCGTAAAATAAAGAAAAATATGAACCTGAAGATTGTCGATTGAAATTTCTGACAAAAATATTCAAAATCCTACTAACGAGAGAACAATAAGAATAGTTGAAGATAGTATTATGAATACCCGGTACATACCAGCCAATACCGGCCAGTACGTATCGTACCAGACCAAAATCTGTATGAAATAAAGGGTAGGTTATACCAGGTTTAAATATCGATGGGTACCGGCTAGTTTCGGATAGTACCGGTCGATATTCAAAATACCTACCGATACTGAAAATTTCAAAAATTGGGGACTTTTTTGCAAAATTTTCAAAAATTTTAAAATTTTCAAAAATTTAAAATTTTCCTCCCTCCCTCTTATGTCTCCTTCCTCCCTTTTTTCCAAAATTTTTTAATTAGTTATTTTATTTATGTCAAATTTTATAATTATTGTGAATTTTAAATTTTTTAGACTAATAATAAATATTTTATTACTAATAATAATTATAAATGAAATAAAACT
>JANIPM010000232.1:51458567-51470670 GCA_027478405.1 Erythroxylum cassinoides
ATTTTTAAGTTTTATTTAATTTACAATTATTATTAGTAATAAAATATTTATTATTATTTTAAGAACTTTGAAAAAAAGGGGAAAGGTAAGAGGAAGGGAGGAAAATTTTGAAAACTTTTGAAAATTTTGCAATCAATTTTTTAAAATTTTTAATACCGGCCGATATTTGACCGGTATTTTGAATACCGACCGGTATCGTCTGGTATAACCGAAATTGGCAGGTATCGATCGGTATTTTTTACCGGTATCACCTATACCCGTACCGGTATTGACTGATACGGAACGAAATTCGAAACACTGGGTAAATCCATTAATTGAAATATGTAACTATTATGCCATTTAAAATTATATTATAAATTAGTCTATGGAACTACATAATTAGAAGTTTGTGAAGGTACATATTTTACATAAACTCATTTTTTAATAATTGTTAAGAAGTTTCCACCTGTTTAACATGATTATTTATCTAATGAAAAAATTTGAAAGCCCAAAGGATAAATTTGTGCTTAGAAGTATCAAAAAGAAGTACAATCATGATCTTGTATCTTATAATTAAATTGTAAACTTGGTAATATTTTATTACTTACCTTAAACTTTTACTTCTCTTTTAACACTTTGAAAATTTTAGATTAATAAAACTAATATTTTAAATTCAGTTCAAGAGGGGTTAAGATGCAATCATTAGGAAAGACAATTAGGATATGACATTTGAAAAGATTGAAGACTGAACAGGTTGTCACTTGTATAAAATATATAAAGAAGGCCTTGGAAAGCATATTAGGGGAAAAACAAACATTATCTCAGTCAATTATTGTAGCCTCAAAGTTCTGGCGTCCAATCCTCCTCGTTGAGAGAAAAAGTCGAGTCGTGACAACAACGCATTTGAATATAAATTAAATACAGCTCATCTTTTTGGACTTGGAAAGCCAACGGCCGTAGAAGTGTTGAACGTCAAATCCATGACGAAGAAAGAATAATCTCCGTCAAGAGCGAAGAAGCATTTGAAGTTGGATAATTTCCTGAATTTGAGCTGCTTCCAAAACATTTAAGTTCATTGCTCGAAGAAAGCCGAAGCATATCACCTCAATGAATACTAGTTCAGTCAAATTTTGGTGAGATTGGACACTACCGCTTGAATTTATGAGATTGGTTGATTCCGACTTGAAGATTCCTGCAAAACAATGAAGGCACGTAGGTGGTTGATTCATGGTAGGCCCCTCCGATGCTCAAGTTAGTCTTTTTGGGAGAGTTTTGGAGGTTAGTAAATAAAGAATAGTAGGGTTCTTGAAAATTGTATCTTTCTCATGATGAAGTAATCAATTTATAACTGACAAATACCTGCTAGGTTTAGATCTTTCCTTTCAAGTAGACAGTCACCATTTGTGAATTGGCCGTCTATATTTGAGCCTGGACTTAAACTTAGCGCGACCGACCCAACCAAATACAAAATATATAATCTTTAAGAATTAGAGCTGAACATTGATTTATTCTCAGGTATTGTAATTTGAGTTAATTTAGTACGTGAATACGACATCAAATTTTCTGTGCCAAAAATGAAGTTTCAATCTTGTTCCACCACACAGTTATGTAAATTTTATATAAATATGTTAATATATAAATAAAATTTAATAAAATAGAGTAAGAACTTAAGCAAAAGATTTGTCGTCTTTTACTTTGTCCCAACAGATACGGTCAGCTTGTACTAATTGAAGTTATAATTGTTTTCAAAACTCAGGGATCGATTTTCAATAGAATTAAAAGCTTGATACTCGATTTTAACATACTCTGTTCAATGACTTTTGTTGAGTCACATGACTTGAATTATAAATAATAATATAATATAATCACAAGTTTCCAAGAATCCTTTGCCCATTTACTTGCGCAATTAAGCAGAAACAACATAATCTCTGGAAAACAAAACGAAACTTGCAAGATTCATTCGATTCTATAATAAATCCAAAATTTAAAATTTAAAACCAAAATGCAGTTTTATTCCTCCACCATAATCGTATTTTTTATTTTTTAGTTAAAATATATCAAAATAAAACCACATAGAATGAGTCAATAGAAAAACAACTACAACATTACGAACCCAATAAAAACAATTGGGAACTCGTAACTACGGACTCCTCCCATCAAAGAGTGGAAGGGATTATAATGTGGCTAGTAGCATTGAACAAGCTTAAAACTAACGATATGATAAAGGAGAGCAATGACCTAAAATGTTTTATGTGTAATTTGGAAGATGAGAGCAATAATTTAAGTGAGATTGTAGATTCAAATCTCTCTTATATACGTAACTATTTAAAATTTGAGGTCAAAATTTTATCTTCCGTAAGAGACCTATCGATTTAAGCTAAAATTAATTTGGATATAAATAACTTAAAATATCTTTTTATAATTAACATCCGTTTAAAATATTCCGTAGATAAGAAAAAAAAGAAAAAAAAAAAGCCGCCTCCCTTGTTTGACCAGCTACATTATGAGCTTTACAAGTTGATTTTCCCTACTCCCTGATGTCGAACTGAGCTTATATATCCCAGTACACTCAGAAGTCACGCACTCCACCATTTCTGCAAATCAAATGGCAACCTCGAGACTGCCAGCGGCGGCCACCAACGTAGTGTCGTCCAGCTGCCTTCAGAACAACTCATCACCTTCGAGTCGAAGACCTCAGCTCAGCAACCTTCTTTTCAACAAAGTCAAAACACAAGTGGTGTTGTCTTCCAAGGCGTTGTTTGCTTGCAACGCTTCATATAATCCCGGTGATGTAAAGATCAAAGCGTCGGCCCAGACCCAGACCCAGACTCTGGACTACGGTGCCTTCTCCAGCGACAACCCTGCAAACCAGGTGCGGCCTACTTACTTCCTCTTGATCCTAATCTCTTTCTGTGGCTGGATTAAGGGTAATTAAAAAGTTTCACCAGATAGATCTTAATCAAAACCATTTTTTTAACTTTGGATTGTTTGACTAATTTTGACGCCTTCCATTAGCCCTCCACCCAACCTCACTAACTCACTCAGCTGTAATCATCATCTTTATATCTGAGCCCAATTGTACGTTTTGTTTGTTAACGCTCAATGAAACAGATCAAGCACTCCCATGTGGAAGTAAGAGGACTAAAACTCCATGTAGCAGAGTGTGGCACTGGTATGCTAGTAACTATGTTTTGATTTCCTCTTCTTTTGAAAAGATTTATGTTTAGCTAAATCTCGCTAATAATGGAGTGGGGTCTGTACAGGTTCAAAGGTGGTATTGTTCCTTCATGGATTTCCAGAAATCTGGTACACATGGAGGCACCAAATGGTTGCCGTTGCAAATGCAGGGTACAAAGCGATTGCAATTGATTACAGGGGCTATGGACTATCTGAGCAACCGGCTGAACCAGAGAAAGGGAAGTTCATGGACCTTGTCGATGATGTTGTTGCCCTTCTTGACACTCTTGGCATCAGCAAGGTAACGTTCTTTTGTTAAAATTAATTGTTTTACATCGGAAATCATCATGATTTCCTCAACTTACAATTTTTTTTCTTTTTTGGTTATTTATTTATCAAACTGCTGGTTAGAAACGTTTTCATCATGGAAAATTTGAGTATTTCTTTCATCCCCCACAGCACTAACAAGAAATGATAAGAAATGCAAAAACACCATCTTGAAGTCCTATGCAGCTATGCTGGAATTTCATATCTGTGGACAAATCCTTGATTTGCCTTAGATTCTGTGGAATTTCAGTGACTAAGCATCTATTCAACAAAGCCTTCCAAGTGCTGAACCACATAGTTGCATTCGAAAAATAAATGATCAGAATTTTGCTCATCCCTTCTACAGAGACTGTACCAATTAGCAAGATTTGTGAATTTTACGATAACTTTGAGATGTATTTTGCAATTTGTGCTCAGGTTTTTCTAGTCGGAAAGGATTTTGGAGCTGTACCAGTGAACTTGCTTGCTGTTCTGCACCCTAATAGAGTATCAGGTGTTGTAACACTAGGTTCTCCTTTCATGCTGCCTGGTCCTAATGCTGTCCCTGCTCAATACCTGCCCAAAGGCTTCTACATTACTAGGTGGCTGGTATGCAAATTTTACCCTTCATCAATTTGTTTCCTTTCTATCAATTTTCCTATCAAAGGTCGTACGTTTATATGCTCACAGCATTTCTGATGCTATGTGACCAATATTTCAGGAACCAGGTAGGGCTGAAGCTGATTTTGGTCGGTTTGATGTGAAGACCGTCATTAAAAATATTTATACTCTATTCTCAAGCTCCGAGTTACCAGCAGCAACTAGAGATGACGAGGAGATCATGGACTTGGTTGACCCATCAACACCTTTACCTTCATGGTTCTCTGAGGAAGATCTTAATGCATATGCTTCCTTGTACCAGAACTCAGGATTCACATTCGCGTTACAAGTTCCATATAGGTAAGAAGGCAAAAAAAAAAAAAAAAAATCTACGTTTTCTCTAAACAAATAAGTTAAAATGAAAACAAGAGAGCAAAAGCAGGAGAGATACGTGACATTTTTCATATGTAGTTGAAGAAAAATTATGCATGTTTATATAAAATGCTTATGTTAACTGGTTGATCGATGAATCCAGGAGCATAGGAATAGATCTTGGAATAGAAAATCCCCAAGTCACAGCTCCAGCCTTGTTAGTCATGGGCGAGAAGGATTACATCCTGAAGTTCCCAGGCATGGAGGATTACATAAGGAGCGGACAAGTGAACTATTTTGTGCCCAATTTGGAGACCGTCTTTGTTGAAGAAGGGAACCATTTCATTCATGAAAAGCTTCCACAGCAGACCAATGAACTCATCCTCAAGTTCCTTGCCAAACACCATAACTAAATAAGGTTACTTCACTGCTTTAGACGTGTCTATGTATCTTCATTGTCTACCATTGTTTTGCTATCCCAATAAGTGCGATCATCAAACCTTTTCAATTATTGTACTCTCTGGTAGAACCTCCTGGCGAATGAATGAGCCCTAAATAATTTCTTTTTTGGAAAAAGAGGGGGCCCTAAATAATTGTTCATTAATATTAATAATGTGTTAGCTTATATACATTATATCTGTTCCTAGTTTAATGATTTTTAATTTATTTCCAATATTTTCGTAACACATTTACATCTCGTAACTTAGCTTATCAAAACCTCCCTATTTTATCTGGTTAGGGAATCAAGGCTGCATTCTCGTTCCCACTGTTACTAAACAATGCCTAAAGGAAAGATTTAACAACTATAAAAGGTTAAATAAATCAAAATATTTCATGATTTAAAATTTTCTAATATACCCATATAATGAAAAATGTATATTTACTCCATTTTTCATTTTTATTATAAGAGAAATAGAATAAACAAGGAATTTTCATAAATTTTTTAAATAAAAATACTTGAATTATTCAAGAAACATAACGAAATATTAACTATAAATTGCAATTTATTGTAATCTTTCCAACAATTCCTGAAAGATACTGATTTGTGGTTGTACAGGTGATTGGCTTCTAGCTAGTATTATTTACACATTTCCATTGAAAGAACTCTAAAAGTAGTGTAGAGAGGAGTATGATAGGACATTAATAATTTAAAGTGATATATTTATAATTTTATTAAAATTATAAATATTATTAAGGTTAAAATTATAAATATATCACGTTAAATTATTAATGTCCTATCATACTCCTCTCTACACTACTTTTATAAAATTTATTTTAATTAAAATTAATAATAATTGAAAAATAATTTGGTCTTATAATATCTAATATTAGTCCTAACTTTGTAGATCTTTTATATCTTACTCTAAAATTTATCAAACGGACATTCAAGTCTAATTTAATTAAATTATATTTTCCTCCCCACAATTATTCTTCGTGTTCTTCTAAAAATGTCATTCTTTACATTTGAAAAATTATACAAGTAATGTAGAGAGATGTGCTTTGGGAGTGATAGATCCTACATTGTCCATGACTATTTATATAAGGAGTTTGGAAACATCTATTAGTTTAAGAAAATATATTTATTATTTCAATATATTTTAACTAGAATTATTAGGAAATATCAATTAGGTTTATCAAGCCCAAGCCCAAGCCCAAGTCCAATCAAACCAAACCTAAAGTTAAAAGGTTCAACCTAATTTGGCAGGGTTTTAAGCATGGTTTGAATTTTTTTTCAAATTTTTGAGCTTCGGGCCAGGCTTGAGTTGTTGGATCTGACTCAACATGAAGCTTGGAATTTTTATAAAAAGTGGCAATCTTTTAAGTAAAATGATGTTGTTTTACGAATTTTAAAATAAAAATAAAATAATTAGATGGGACCATATATCTTAAGCTTGGATTTGAACATTATTTTCTGTGTCAACCTAACTCATTGTCACCTCTAATTAAGTCTTAATAAGATATGATGTCTAATATTGATATTTATTTATCAAATATCATATATTTGAGTTTAGCATTTTTATATTATAATCAAGTTTAAGTTGACTAAATATCTTTTTTTTTCTTCAATCCTTCTTTTTTTGTGACCTAGTAGGTTCTTAAGTCATTTAAAATAGTAACCTAATTGTGTAACTAGAAGCATTCATAACATGGTGTCTACTGTCGTGTCAAAAAATTAATTGAACTTTCAAACAATTCTAAATTCTCTTGTCTTGATTTAAATTTGTTAGTTCACTTATCATTCAACAACAGTTATAAGGATATTTGAAAATTAAATATTTTTCTTATGAATGTTCATTTTATGCATTAAGTTAAGTTTTATTAGTTGAGTTGAATTTTGAAGGAATGTATTATAAATTGAATTAATTTCTGTTTGGATGCAAGTAAATAATGTCTAACATGTTTAATGAAATCTGCAGTTGAGTAAGTAGTGGAGAATCTTAATTGATATGATTGATAGGTTAAATTATCTCCTAGAATTGCCTCTTATTTGAGTTTAGTAATAAAATTAATTTCCTTGAAGATAAGAAAGTGCTTAATTGTAGGAGAATTTGTTAACTAACAATTGAAATATATTTTTATCATAAATTTAAAAAGCATTATGCTCATGTTTTAATATTTTTGTGGGGACTGCTGCTTAAAATAATGTATATTTTTATTTTAGTTCTTGTTTCAACCCCAATGAAGAAGGGGTAAAATTGGGAAGATTTGAGCCAATTCGGAGCTATTTTCAAACTTTTGTTTCAGGACCTATAAGACAGTACCAACGAAGTATTATGTCCCTTGTTAAGACTAATCTTGCAATATTATGTTCCTAGGGAAGTTTTATCTATGACTAATGTGGCGTTAACATATCTTTACGCTCTATATGTGTTCGATAAGGTAGAATTTTCTTTATCCAGATGTACATGACATCTTTTTGTGTTTTTCTACGTTGACCAACAGAGGAAAAACACATGGCCAAGTCCAGACATGTATTGGTAGTATTTTAATATAAAAGAAGACAAAAGTGGTCTTATGTAACACTTGTTTAGACCATATTGGGTGGAAATTCTAAAGCTTCACAATTTAAAAGATACGATGAAAAAATATAAGAGGGGGTTTTTAGAGATCATTTTTGGAGCTAAAAATCAATTAAAAGTCAATTTAAGCTTATAAGAATAAAAGAAAATCAATCTTGGAGAGGAAAAGAAGAAGATTTGTTAATATTCAACAGTAACATTCAATATTCAAGATATGGGAGTCCAAACTTCTTTCTTATTTCTTCCTTATTCTTTATAGGTTTCCTTTGTTTTAATATAAAATAACTAGGACATATCAGTAATTATGTTATATTATCACTAACTAGGACATAGTCTAGAATTATAGATAAAAAATGAGGCTAATAACTATGAGATTAATCCCAATATGATATGTATCATGCAATAGTTGGTGTAATTTAATGGTTTATTGAACAACTGTCCTAACATGCACATTGTCAGTTTTCTAGAAATTTATGACACATTCAAGGATGCCATTTGGTTGTCATTATTCTCTTTAACCCTAAGGGACTGAACTAAATCATATATGAAGTCATTACCTCCAGGATCCATCACTACATAGAATGGGATGGATAAGAAATTTTCGGCCAAATACTTCCCTCCATCACATAAGATAAAGCTTAGAAATGATATTTTCTCTTTCCAATAGCTGGAGGGAAAGACATTATATGACACTTAGGAAAGATGAAAGGGGTTGTTAAGAAAGTGTTTGTACCATGGGTATGTAGATGCAATCGTTCTATAGTAGATTATGCGACCTAACCATGTAACTAATAGATGCATCTTTAGGGGAAAACTATCTTTAAGACCTATAAGGAATTGTAGGAGCTTATCAAAAACACAATGATGAACAATTATTAGTGGGAGAGTCTAAGGCACAAGCCTAAGATAGGTGGCATCCACAATGTTGATATGGTGACAACATTAGATGCAAAACTAAAATATCTTAGTAAGAAGATTAACTAAATGAGTGTTACAAAATAGTTAGTGTAGGTCCTGAGTTATGAAATTTGTGGCAAAGGAAATCTTAATTATGATCGTTAAGCAACTTATAATTAGGGAAATTAATTGAATTAAGTAGATTTTATTAGGAACCGACTTCAGAAAAACCCCTAAAGCAACACCTATAATTTAGGATGAAAATACTATTTAAACTTCATATGGAGTAACCAAGGACAGTAAGAGACAAAAGTTGAATCTTAAAGACATTATGGATAAGTTTATTATTACATCTAAGGCTTGCTTCCAAAAATCAAGATGCCTGTATTTGCAACTTAGGAAGTGAAGATTAGATAACATGTCAAACATATCTCTAAAAGATAGTTGGGTACTCCTTCTAAGAATACAAAGCTAAACCTAAGAGAGCATATGAATGCAATAATAAAAAAAGAGAAAATGAAAGAGAAGAAGGGTTAAGAAAAATGGAAAGAAAGAGATCATAAAACAAAGAGGAGATTCTTTGAGATCATCAAACAAAGAAGAGATTCTTTCAAGTGTACAAACCACCACTTTCATACCCAAATAGACTATAAAAAATAGTAATAGGAAGATCATTTTGTCAATTGTTTAGAGCTATTTAAACAAATTTAGATTAACATCTACTTGGTTGAAGCTTTATCACAAATATCATAGTATAAAATTTTCCTAAAAGATCTCTTTTTGAATAAGAAGAAATTAGAGGAAGTGTTAATAATTACTCTAAATAAGGAGCGCCCTACCATTTTAAAGAACAAGTTACCTCAAAATATAAAAGATCTAGAGTATTTTACTATCCCTTGTAACATTAGTTGCTTTTCAATTGATAAGACATTAATATACTTAAGAGCTTAAATTTGCCTAATTCTTTATAATATGCTTAAGAAAATAGGATTAGGTGACCCTAACTTAACTAGAATAATCCATTAGTTTGTTGATAAATTAATTCAATTATCCTATTGCTACAATAGAGGGTATGTTATATAGGTTTTAAGATTCATTTTTCTTATAGACTTCAAGTTTTGAATATGGATAAAGACATAGAGGTTCCCTTAATCTTAAGATGGCCCTTATTGGCTATTACTAAAGCTAGATGTGTATGATGGAAAGTTTAATTATAACAGATGAGGACATATTGCTTAAGAGATTTGAAGCCATAAAATCACCCTCTATTAATCATGATACTTATTTATGTTTGATCGTCACAAATTTCTCATATTATATAGGGAATAGTCTCACATTACCTTATGGAGATGATAGGTGTAGATCATAATATGTTTTCTAGGTGTTTAAGTATGTTTTTAAGTATTTTCTTAAATGATTATCATATGTATAGGCTTAGAAGTATGTTATTGTTAGTTTTTGTATGTATTTAAAGTGTTTGATTGGTTAGAGCAAGAATTTGATCTTCATCTTATGTTTTAAGAGGTGTTTGATGTGTTTGTAAGTGTGTACAGACAAGAATGTATAGAAAAGAGAAGATCTTAAATACATGCAACCATGCCATGATCATGGTGGGTGAAGAAGGATGGTGATGCATGGGGCTCTATCATGATCATGGCCCCGTCCATGTGTGTTAAGCATCAATTCCGGAACCCAACTCTTACTCTAATACCACAACTGTTGGGCAACGATTTCGAAACCCAATTCTTACTCTAACACCACAATTGTTGGACCCCATTTCTGGAGCCTAACATTCGGAGTCATAAAATGTGTGCTTGAGCTTGTTACCATGTATGGTTATTCCAATTAACCCTCATTAGTCATCCTCGATTCATCTTCATTCTTTGATACCGTAAGCGTCGGGCTCTATTTTTCGAATCATTCTTATACTGAAGTAAATATTATATGCTCAACTTCCATCCAAATATTGAACATTTTAGAGGCTGAATCAAAATTCAACCTCTTCATATAATTTTTAAACCTACATCTCAAGTTTACTCCACATTAAAAATCATCTCAGTTGGAACCCTGCAGATCCAGATATATTCAAAATGCCGAAGCATGTTTAGTAAAATAACACCAATTCATACTATTCCAACAGATTCCTTCACTTTCCTTCAATCAAAACCTTTTTCTGATCAATTCGGAATGCTAGCAATTTTTTTGTGGAGAGACAGCACAATGTGTGAGGAATCTATTGTCTTAAGGGTCACTTCGTTTAGAGTTCGAATAACAAAGATTAGTTGTATAATAATTTCCATCCAGAAATTGTAAGTCTTAGGGATTGGGTTAAAATTCTATTCCTTCAGATCATTTATAACTCTATGTCTCTAGTTTGTTTAGACACAAGATTCATCTCATTTGGATAACAAAGTTATGGCCAAAGGAAATCAAACAAAATTTTGTCCTCAACCATATTGAACCTATTTCGGGACAAAAGGCATAACTTGCTCTAAGGATATTAGATTAAGGTCATTCTTGACGAAAGAGGACTTCAATATCTACATATTTCATGACACTTTGAAGTGAGATTTTGTCATCTAAGCGGTCATAATTGGACTAGACGATAGGGTCAAACGAAACCAGATGGAGGGTCAGATGAATTGTGAAAATTGTCATAACTTTCCCTAGAGATATCGGATTAAGGTGTTCTTTAGTTGGTTTGAAAGAGGACTTCAAGATCTACAACCTTCATGAGACCTTAAAGACAAATTCTATCATACAAGGTCAAAAATGGGACCAAACGAAAGGATCAGATGAACCCAGATGAAGGGTTAGACAAATTGGAAAAATGGTCATAACTTTCTCTAGAGAACTCGAATTATGGTGTTCTTTAGATGGTTCGAAAGAGGACTTCAAGATCTACTTATGCAGACCTTAAAGACAAATTCGATCATCTATAGGGTCAAAAATGGAACCAGACAATAGAATTAGATGAATAGTACACCAGACGATATGACGTCATCACTAGACGATATGATGTCATCACTAGACGATACCTCATCGCAGAAGATATGTAGTCATCAACAGATGATATGACATCATCAGATAATATGACATCATCATCAGACGATATGACGTCATCAAATGATACAATCTATACTCCTAAGCATCTCTACCTATAAGGACCATAACTTTCGACTCTAATGTCCAAAAATTTGATACTATATACCATTGGAAAGATAGAAAGATAAGATACAACTTTTCGAAAGACAACTTTGACTAATTAAGCCTAAATTAGTTTAGTTTTTTCCCTAAAGTCAGCACACAATTTATACACCTATGAAAGACTTAGATTATGAAATGTAAAACTACAAAGAAACATGCACATCCACCTGGGGATCTTTTCAATTCTAAACTCATTTGCTAATTCCAAAGAAGTTCATACGTAACTTAAATTACATATTAACATAATAATCAAAGGCTTACACCAAATACAATATACATAGGATGCTCAATGTTTAACATGCTTATATAACTATTCAAAAGTGATTGAACTAACTTAATTACAAAAGTTTCTAATGTCTTGGAGTTTCTGATGCCTTGTAAGGATTGCTAGCCTTCTTGTTCTGCACCTGAGGGAATAGTGAGATGAGCTATACAGCTCAGTGACTAACATATTTATAGCCATTGGCAATTGACCACAAATTCAAGCATATGTATATATATATGCGTATATTCAGTAATTCAAGCATTCTTCAATTTAGTTTAAC
>JANIPM010000232.1:51503153-51523074 GCA_027478405.1 Erythroxylum cassinoides
CCCGGGCCCAACATGTTTGGTATCAGAGCTTTAGGTTAGTGTGTCCTCGGCTTAGAATGCATCGTAGGATGAATTGTGTGATATATGCTTAAGTGTTGCATTTGATTGATTTCATTAAGTGACATGCATAACATGCATACATGTAAGGTCGACGTATAGCTAATCCTTAGTGTTTCCCTTTGAAGGAGTACGATGCCGCCTCGTAGAAGGACACGAGGAGTTCAGCAAGGATCTGTTGCACCTGACTCTCCGATTAGAGAGGAGAGGACCGATGAGTCAGTAGCCCCAGGGAATACCGAGGCTTCTGTAGGGCTAGGCAGTGAGCCCATGTCGCAGTCTCAGGAGTCACCGGTTCCGCAAGGACAAGTGCCTCCGTTTGATCCGAGGATGTTCCAGGCCTTCACTCAGGCGTTTGTTCAGGCTATGGGCCAGATGCCACAGCCTTCTGCTCCAGCCCCAGTTAAGAGGGGAAAACAGTTTGATAAGTTGAGGAAATATGGAGCTGTTGACTTCTTTGGGACAACAGATCCTGAGGAAGCTGAGACATGGTTACGGAGGACAGAGCGGGTGCTGGATCAGATGGAGTGTGATGGTGGTTCTCGACACTCCTTAGTGAAGAAGAGAGGTAGGTGGCTAAGAAAATGACAAAAATATCATATGGTCATTAAAAGTTTTCCAAATTTTTTTCATTAACTTTATCTATTAATTCTTTTGCTCAATAAAAAATTCTCATAAGAAAAATATCAACCTCACATAAAGACCTTAATTAATATCATTTATTTTCATTAATAGTTTTGGGATTGACTTTTATCCTTTCTCGGGTCAATCTTTGACCATTAGTCAACTTTTGGTCAAACCCTTAAAATGAACTTGTTTGGAGTTCTAATTTGATCCTCGGGCTATCCTTGAATAATATTATTCGATGCCAAATAAAATAAAATGCAATTTGGATCCCAAGTGTTACTATTCACCTCGGGATATATTATTCACGGCCGAAAAAGTAATATTAAAGAAATCGAGATTTTTGGGGCGTTGCAATTCTTCCTCCTCTAAAATAAAATTTCATCCTTGAAATTTACTTGTGTGAAATAGTCGTAGATAAGAGTTTCTTATGGTTTCTTCTGGTTCCTATGTAGCTTCCTCGATCTCGTGATTCGTCCATAATACTTTCACTAGTGGAACTGTCATGTTTCTTAGCTATTTTTGTATCTTTTGCTAGAATCTTCACTAACTTCTCTTCATAAGTTAAATCTGGTTGTATTTCAATATCTTCCAGTTTTATAATGTATGATGAATTAGACTGATATTTCCGTAACATTGTACGTGGAAGACATCATGAATCTTTTCCATATCTTGTGGTAATGCTAATCTGTAGGCTATTGGTCCCATACGCTCAATGATCTCAAATAGACCAATGAATCTAGGGTTAACTTACCCTTCTTACGAAGTCAAAACACTTTCTTCTGTGGTGAATCTTTCAAGAAATCCTTGTCACTAACAACATATTCAATGTACTTTATCTTTAAATTTGTATAAGATTTTTGGCAATCAGAAGCAACTTTCAACCTTTCTTTTATAAGCTTAACTTTATCCTCGGTTTCCTTTATCAATTCTAGACCCACGATCTTGCTTTCACTAAATTCTGTCCAACAAAAGGGTGTTCTGCACTTTCAACCATAAATAGCCTCATACGGTGCCATTTGTATGCTTGCTTGATAGGTATTATTGTCTACAAATTCAATCAATGGGAGGTGTTCATCCCAGCTTCCTTTAAAATCAATAACACAACTCCTAAGCATATCTTCTAGCACTTGAATCACTCTTTCTAATTGTCCATCTGTTTGAGGATGAAAAGTTGTACTAAATTTCAGCTTAGTACCCAAGGCATCATGTAATTTCTTTCAAAATCTTAAGGTAAATCTTAGATCCCGGTCTGATATAATAGAAGATAGTACTCCTTTCAACCATATTATCTCACTGATATATAATTCTGCATACTTTGAGAGTTGGTAGTCAATTCTAATAGGTAAGAAGTGAGCTGACTTGGTCAATCTATCTATAATCACCCATACGACATTATACTTCTTCCTAGTTTGAAGCAACCCAGACACAAAATTCATTGTGATTCAATCCCATTTCCATTCGAGTATTGTTATTGGTTAAAGTACACTCAATGGAACTTAATGTTCTGCTTTACTTGTTGGCATGTACGACACTTGGTAACATAATTTGCAATGTCTCTCTTCATACTTGACCACCAATATTATGTTTTCAAATCTTAGTACATTTTAGTACTTCCTCAATGAACAACATATGAATTGCTATTGGCTTCCTTCAGGATATTCTTTTTCAGCTCATCATCATTAAGGACACAGATTCTATCTTTGTGATACAAGTAGCCATCCTCTTTGATTGCATATTCACTATCTTTCCCCTCCTGAATTT
Organism: Erythroxylum cassinoides; assembly: GCA_027478405.1. Classification (NCBI taxonomy): domain Eukaryota; kingdom Viridiplantae; phylum Streptophyta; class Magnoliopsida; order Malpighiales; family Erythroxylaceae; genus Erythroxylum; species Erythroxylum cassinoides. The sequence continues at coordinate 51,505,599 of JANIPM010000232.1, forward strand.
GTTTAAGAATGATAACTAGCTTTCCATCTTGTTTCTGTGCTTCCTTGACTTACTGTAATAAGTTTGGTTTAAGCCTCAACTCAGTTACAATGGCTTCATCACTGGCTATAGAATATCTGGCATTCATTGCCCTTAACGCTGATAACGATTTCCTGCTAAGAGTATCAACTACTACATTTGCTTTGCCTAGATGATAGTCAATGATGCAATCATAATCTTTAATCAACTCTATCCATCTTCTTTGTCTTAAGTTTAACTCTTTCTATGTAGGCAAATATTTAAGATTTTTTTGATCTAAATATAACATTTCTCTCCATATAAGTAATGCCTCCAAATCTTCAAAGAAAAGATTATGGCTGCTGACTCTAAATAATGGTTCGGGTAGCTCCTTTTATGAGGCTTAAGTTGCCTAGAAGCATAAGCAATTACCTTTCTCTCTTGCATGAGTACACATCCTAGCCCGTTATGTGAGGCATCACTGTAGATCACGAAGTCTCTACCAAGTATAGGTTGTGTAAGAACAAACACTTAAGTCAATATAGCCTTTAGCTTTTCAAAGCTTTCCTAAAATTTATCACTCCATATAAATTTTGCATTCTTTTGAAGTAACTTGATCAAAGGTGCTATGATTATGGAGAATTCTCTAACAAATCTTTTATAATATCCTACCAATCCTAAGAAACTTCTAATCTTTGTATCATTCCTAGGTGGCTTCCATTATAGAATGACTTCTATCTTCTTTGGATCAGCTCTAATCCCATATGCTGATATGATATGAATAAGGAAAGAAACTTCATCAAGCCAAAATTCACATTTATTAAACTTGATATAAAGTTGTTTATCCCTCAAAGTTTGCATAATAATTCTCAAATGCTCATTATGCTCTTGTCAATTCTTAGAATAAATCAAGATATCATCAATGAAGACTACCACAAATTGATCCAAGTAAGGATGAAAAATACGATTCATGAGATCCATTTGTGGAGTATTTGTCAGCCCAAAAAGCATCACTAAAAATTCATAATGCCTATACCTTGTTCTAAAAGTTTTGTTCACGACATCTACTTCCTTTGCTCTTAACTGGTAATATCCTAATTTCAGATCAATCTTAGAGAAAATACCTACACTTTTAAGCTGATAAAAAAGGTCATCTATTCTAGGTAGTGGATACGTATTCTGCACAATTACTTTATTCAGTTGTTTGTAATCCACACATAACCTAAGAGATCCATCTTTCTTCTTGATAAATATCACGGGTGCACCCCAAGGAGATACACTAGGGCGTATAAAACCTATTCAAGAAGTTCTTGCAGCTAGATTTTCAATTCCTTAAGTATTGTGGGTGCCATTTGATATGGTGCAATGGATATTGGTGTTGTACCAGGTATCACATCTCTTTCCGATGGTAACCCTAGCAACTCCTCAGGAAATACTTCTTGGAAATCACATACAGTTGATATATCTTGAATTTTAGTATCATCCTTTCTAGCTTCAAAAACATAAGTTAAGTAAGCTACACACCCCTTTCGAATAAGCTTTTTTGCTACAGTTGCTGATATAACATCGAAAAGAAAATTTGACCTTTCACTAATAATTGTGATCTTATCAATATTAAATGTTCTAAGAGGGATTCTTTAAGATGACAATTTACCACCATATGATGTCTAGATAGCCAGTCAATACCAAGGATCACATCAAATTTGTGAAAAGGTTGTTCAATCAAATCACCATGAAATTCATAACCTTGTATTCTTAATGGGCAATTCTTGTAAGCCCTATTTACCACTACACTATGACCCAAAAAGATTTGTAACCAAAATATAATGTTCAAGAGTGTCAACAAGTAACCTTATATTTTCAGGTAATGGCATACATATATAAGAATGAGTAGATCCTGGGTCTATCAATACATGAATAGAAATGTCAAAGATATTTTTTACTACCTGTAATCACATCTGGGGCATTCTGGTTATCACGGGCCCACATAGCATATGCATGAGCTGGAGTATGGTTATTAGGTCCATCAACTGTCTCTGATGTGACCCTCTGACCACTATCACCAGAACTAGCTCTTGTGCTTCTACCTCTGCCCCTCGGAGTTGTAGGAACTAGTCTCTCTACTTGACTAACTGCTTCATACTATCTACCAGGGCAATCTCTCTGAAAATGCTTTATAGATCCACATCGTAGGTATGCTCTCATCACCTTCCGACATTGTCTATCATGTTTCTTCCTACAGTGATCACATGGAATATCTACCCCACGTCCTAACCCAACTGTGTACTATCTATAGATGGGGCCGACTGTCCTGCCCTAATTGTTAATCTCTAACCCTGCCTTAATTGGCAGTAGGATGTCAGTGTTTGTGCTGAAGCTTGAGACCCTGAACCCTTTTGCTTCTTATTGACTGAGAAGGATGAAATAGATTATCCTTGACTCCTCTTCTATTGTCCCGTATTTCTCCATTTCAATTCATCCATATTAACATTTTCAATCCTCAAGTCTGCTTTCACCATCTCTCCATAATCCCTAATCAGCAGTGCAACAAGGAGTTTCTTAATGTCATGGTAGAGGCTTGCTTCAAATATTTTACACTTATCTGCCCCGTAGGAATTAATCTCAATGCGTACATCTTAATCAATCAAACTCTTTCTCATCTTCTGATATTGTCCTATACCCTTGTTTCTAATAAAGGAATGGATCCCTCATCTCATCCTTATAAGCCTCCCTTTCATACTTATTTACAAATTAGGATAAAAAGTACTCCCAAGGAAGATCCTGTGGTGGAATAAGTTGTTTACTAAACTCCGACCACTGATATGTTGGTCCTTGAAGAAGACCATCTACATATTCCAATCTCTCTTTTGGTATGCAATGAATAAGATCAAAAATTCTCTTTATCTTGATTAGCCAAAACTCAGCATCTGGAGTAGTAACTGATGACTCCCCTAAAAAATCCTCTACTCCCAACCTCCTGACTTTCTCTAATGTCAGCTTTTGTAGTGGAAGAGGTGGTTATGGTTGTATAAGAGGATCAGTAACCATCTGTTGTTTCATATAATCCACCATAGCTTGGAAAAACTCTACTAGGTTAAGAATTGGATGACTAGCAGGTGGTGGTACAGGTTGTACTGGCTGCCCCGCCATGCCCCTATCTGTATCACTAGTTGAGGCATGACTTTCTTCCTCTCGCTTAGCGGCTCCCAGAGCACCTGATTCCATTCTTTAATCTACAACACATAGAAAGGGTGGATCTGTATTAGATTCACATCATATTCTCATATAATCCTTCATTTGGCATGTACATAATTCACTTTTTCTTTATTTCCTTAATTATAAACCCCAAAATTGCCCAACTTGGCTCTGATACTAGTAAATGTAACACCCAATATCCGATAATGAAATCGACATACCGAGTGGTACTATATTTTTAAAAACTTAATACTTCAAACTACAACATTTTTTATTTAAACCTCATTAATCTAGCAACTACTATTCAATACACTTCTCATGCATGTTTCTCAAGTATCCATCTCCATGTCAAACTCCTTAACAAAATAATTTACCCATCTTTTAATACCTTTCAACACATCTAAACCAGATTTCATACATAACTTTCATTTATTCACATATAATTCACAATAAAATCTTGTAAGATCCTTCACTTCTTTATATGTACATGCCATAATAAAAAACCAAATAAAAATTTGTAGTACATCCATCTCCAAATCTTTCAAGGTCCTCTATGTAACTCTTGTCTTATAGTAGATCCGCCATGACTTTTTTCTAATTCTCTTCAAAACCTACGCGTGGGAAGAAAATCCACACGCTAAGTTATAGGTTTAGTGGTGTTCAAACGATTCCATTTCTCATTCAATTCAATTCAATTCACCCAATCATAACATGCATGATATATAATATTTTACACATATAAATATCTTCATTTATTTTTAAGTAGAAATAGGCATTTAAAAATCAAGTTATGAAATACAAGCATGTACCTATTATAATAGTTTATATCGAAATATACAATGATTTCATTTGAAGTCCTTTAATAATTAATCATGCATTTATCTACTTTTTGTAATTTCCCCAAAGTAAAATCCATCGGAATTATATCACCGAGTCGGATAAGCGAGATTTAAAAAATACAAGATTGGGTTCTTGGAACCATACGATCCATTTTTTTTATATACATTCACATTGGAACTGAGCACTCGGAGCCATGCAATTCATAACCCAAATCAAATATCTTACATCAGAATCGAGCTCTCAGAGTCATATAGTTCGGTAACATATATTATGACGTAGTACTGCTAACTCCCTAATTGGCATGCCAATCTTATCACATTCCTCCAATTTTTGTCTATTTTACTAGAGCAAATCTAATTAAATTCCATTGAAATTTAATGATAATCGCTCATAATAGTCAATTCAAGCTATTCCATATTCGACCAAAGCAAATGTCATTTTTTTCGTTATTGGTTTTAATTTAATTCATACAACATTCATGATATATTCATTTTACCAATTAGTCAAAAATAACATGCATATCAAGTTTTCCAATTTAAACATAAGTATGCTAATTGGGGAAAATACAAATTATAAGTCCAAAATCTCAATTAATCATATATAATACTTCATTTAACATCCAATTAAATATTTTTAACAACAATTTCATAAATCCCCATTTTTTACTCAAGAACTATAAATTTCCCAATACACAATTTTTAGGAAGAAGTAGAATTGCAAGAACACATATGAAATTGATGTCCAAATCTTCAAATTAAATTTTCATAAACTTCAATTTCATCATCAATTCCTTATTCCTTCTCTTTCTCTTTCTCTCTCTCCTTCAATTCATCTTATTTATCTTCATAATATTGCAGAACAAAATCAATTTCATACATTTGATTCACTAATGCATGCAATCCTACCAAAATCATGTACTAAAAATAATTAAAACTCCATTAACTTACCTTATAAATTTTCGAGTACTATATATCAAGAACATTCATATACCTTTTCTTCATCTTTTCCCATTTTTTTTGTTAATAAGGTGAGTTTAGAGACCCTAGGTTGATGATTTAGTGTTTAATAGAAAATTTGGGGGTTAAAACTAAAAAAAATTGGCTTGAAAATGTAAGAAATGAAAGGAAAATGGAGAAGAAAGGAGGGATGGTGGTTATCGGCACTCTTCAGAGGTAGGTGGCCAAGAAAATGACAAAAATGTCACGTGGTCATTAAAAGTTTTCCAAATTTTTTTAAGATTAACTTTATCTATTAATTCGTTTGCTCAATAAAAATTACTCATAATAAAATATCATCCTCACATAAAAACCTTAATTAATATCATTTATTTTTATTAATAGTTTTAGAATTGACTTTCACCATTTCTCAAGTCAAACTTTAACCATTGGTCAAATCCTCAAAATGAACTCGTTTAGAGCTCTAATTTAATCCTCTGGCTGTCCTTGAACAATATTATTAAATGCTAAACAAAATAAAATTCAATTTGAGTCCAGAATGTCACTATTCACCTCGAGATATACTATTCACGATCTAAAAAGTATTATTTATGAAATCGAGATTATTTAAGGCGTTACATATTTGAAGAATTCTAGTGGGCAAACAAGCACTATGAGTTAGGTGGATTCATTCCCATTATATAAGGCATAAGAGTTTTTTTTTTCTGAAAAGTTTCAAGGCATAAGAGTTCTAGAACATTAAGTTAAGTTGTGCCATTTTTTGGACTTTATTGCCTATTCTTAAGATGAGGGAGTTAGTAGGGACCGAGATTAAAAACAATACTAGTGATGGTTATAACATCAATTTTTGGCATGATAATTCGAGCATTAAGGTTCCTCTTGCTAACATTAATGAATTATGCTCATTAGGGAACCTCATTTATGATAATGCCTCCATTACAAACATTTTAGTTAATAATAAGCACAACCTCACAAAGAGATGGGTCAGAGATTATGACTATTTCTTCTTCTTCTCTTGTCAAGTTCAGCATGGAGGACTCAATTTAATGGCTTAGGCACTCTTCAAACGATTTTGAGACACTTAATCATCTCTTTTTTTCAAAGCTGTTTCTCCAACTTTAAGAAATTTTAAAGCTATACAACATTGCTTCTTCACCTAGGGATTGGTTTGGATTAACCTCGTGGTTGCCTCAGTTACGAAATATGACTAAAAGAGATCGAATCGTCCTTCATATTGCCAAGGAAGTCTAGTTTACGAGAAAGATCCCTGGTTATATCACTTAACATTTCCCCCCTTTCACTTTTAGACATTCCAATATCTCAAAGAGACCATACTAAATATCCTTTGTTAAGAATTTTTCAACAGAAGGCCTCACATCATATGCATTAACTATTTTAATTTAAGAATATGAAAAGGGTGTAATTAGTGGTTTACAATATTAATACCAAATATTCCAGATCTCTTCCTATCAACCAGAGGATCGTGACTCCTTCAGCTTATGATTAGGAACTTTAATCAGTACAAGTTAAGAGATCTATAAGATGAGTGCTATAGCCATTTGAATCTCTGTTAGTTTGCTTAGGGACTAATCCATTATTTGCAGACATCAAGCTTCCACTGATCAGTTAAGTAGACATCAAGCTTCCACTGATCAGTTAAGTAAGAACCTTGATTTTCTAACTTCAAACATTTATGTTGAGGAAGCTGTTTCAGTTTTCAACTCCCCAAAACTTCTTGAACTTCCACTGTCTAGTTAGCCTAAGAACCTTGATTTTCTAACTTCAAATATCTATGATGAGTAAGCCATTTCAGGAGTTTTCAACTCTATAGAACTTCCTTTCCCAGATTTTCCTCGGTTAGCTCTTGTTTTGAGTTGTTCTATAATATACGGTCAGTTTCTTAAATGCTTATGATTTTACTTCAACTTTATTCCTTTAAAACTTTAATTTCTCAAAAACATATTAAATTTTCAACTTCTAGAAACTTGAACTGAAAAATGTTTATAAAAACTAAAAGTAAGTTTTTTGAAATGTCAAGTATTTTAACTATTTATAATAATTTCTTTCATAAATTGAGATGCTTAAAAAAAAAGTAAAACATACCAATTGATGAGACGTATCAGTGAACAGGCATTATAAACAAGCTTACAGGATGCCAAGTCTTGCGGATCCCTTGGAGAAACCAAGTAAAATTCCTTGTTCTTATACAAAAAACACATTGGCACATTCACTAAAAGCTTCAACTATTTATGCAAAAAACGGTAGCAAAAGTTAATGAAGTGATCATCACTAATACATTTACTGGAGGAGTAACAAGCTTCTCATGTCGGCCGCATGGCCTGCAATGAGACAGCCAGCCTTCCGAGGGTGTCTCCTTTATGACTCTACTCCTTTTGGTTCTGTTATTAGCGCATATTCCAATTCACGTCTTTGTCCTGTTCGAATTAAGGGGAGGCTTCCCGGTTTTTCCTCCTCCAAAAGAAGACTTAAACGTGTTTGAGGCGGGTAATTGTTCAAAATATAATCAATTTCCTCTCCACTGATCTCCTTCTGATTCAGCAAAACCTGAAATATGAGTAGGAGAATGACTTAACGTCACAAAGAAAGGCGTTCCCAAGATGATCTCTGCAAATATGTATTATAGGACTGACTTATGACAATTTTTTGTTATTTCAGCTTCAATGATGAAAGGAAATCTATTTTTCATGATGTCAAGAAGAAGAAACAGAACTCTTTTCAGCTGAACTTCATCACCTTAACAGTTTTGAGTAATGCTGCATGGTGCCGCCTCAGCAAAGAAACTGTCCTCTCGTACATATTATGTAGTAGCTCCTCTGTCCTTTGAGCAACTTGATCGTCCAAATTGAAGTTGATTGGTGGTTCAATAAGGTCATAGTCATCATAAAGAGATCCTTCAAAATCCAGGCGTGGACCTATAAATTTAACTTTCTTTCTCCAAGGAGGCGGTTCCCCATGTATGACCATTGGATTCTCCAAATTCCATCTGCTCAAAGTGGAAAACAAGACCAGAATAAACACCAATCAACTCTGAGAAACCATAATGTGCACCAATGGATAAAGCCCTAACATGGTTATAATTTTACGAGCAAGCCAAGATGCATCTGCAAGGTAAGTAATCGATGCCCTTGATGTATCTCGCCCATATATAACTTCTTCAGCTGCCCTCCCTCCAAGAAGAACCTTTGCAAAGAAATGAAAGGTGAAAATTTTCTCACCACCATGGAAGAACTATTAGCACTGAACTAAACAAACTTAATTCCACACCTGTAGACGATGCAACAATTGTGGCCGGCGTTCAAACATATATGACTCATCATCAAGCCGATGAAAAACAAGTTGAGATAAAGTCTGCAAAAAGTCCGTAATATATTTTATCATATGCTTCAAATGACAAGAAATGCATATAGAGAAATCTAGGGGAAAATGCTGTTTAGTAGCCAACATATTGCATCTAAATAGTAGCACAAAAGCGCAAATGCAAACCCAAAATAAATTTAAAGTCAGCATTTTGTACTAATCATACAGAATGATACAAGAGAGTGAAGCAATGAGTCTATATATTAACATCTCCTTTTGTTAAACCCATATGCTACTCCAAGCTTAATCAAAACGATCTGACATCCAACGTGAAGTCTAAAAGGCAGAAGTTCAGCATCAAAAGAGGTATAAAATCAAGGGACAAGAAGGATACCTGACCACGAGGGACAATGGAAATGCGATCACAGCACTCAACTTTTGCATTTTCATATCGCCTAAGCAAATGAGAAGTCATTGCAACCCCAACCTCGGTAGTAGCTCTACGACATTGTCCCTGATGACCCAACTCTATTCCAACACGCTTTGGCCCAATAGTAAGTCGATCAACTGCATCATCCATGTCTGACTGGAGAATTGCAGCATGGCCATGCCTGACCGCTACAAGAGCAGCCTCCTGAACCAATTGTGCCAATCTAGCTCCAGTCCATCCTGATCATTACACTTGTGGTCAGAAATAGAACTGGGGATCTCAACATAACCAACAAAAGCACTCACCAGGTAAATTTTTCGCATAAGTAGATAATTCAACCGACTCCGACATCTTCACTTTGCTTGCATGGATTCTTAGAATATCCAATCTACCTTTAGCATTAGGAGCACGTATCCTAATCTGGGAAAGAAAACCAGGATTACATTCAATTTACTAATAATTTTTCACAGTGCTAATATTAGATGCTTAAACAACTTGTTCCCAACCTAATAAGCATTTCAACAATCATAAACAATCAATGAGCAAGAAAAATTCAACCAAAATGATTTGCAAGGTTTCAGACTGTAGAAGATATAAATACGTGCAGCTAGGACATCATCCCCAAGACTAACAAACAAAACAGTAGTATACCAAACAATATTTAGCCTTTATGATAACCTGTCACTCCCATTTGCTTCATTTGGGAACAAAAACAAACCTTGCGATCAAAACGACCTGGTCGAAGGAGTGCAGGATCCAACAAATCCTTCCGATTTGTGGCAGCTAAAAATATAACACCTTTGCCAGTATCAAAGCCATCAAGCTCTATCAGAAGCTGGTTTAATGTAGTTTCTCTCTCTTGGGTGGCAGCATTATATAGGTGGTCAGTAGATTCCTTGAAAATCCCCTGACGTCTGATCACACAAACAGCAAACAGAAAAATCTGTGGGCAATAAGTTCTTGAATCATCTGCAGCAGGTGCATAATAAGCGAACTTGCTGATCTAAAAGCTGATAGTTTCAATACTAATGCAAATCTTATGGATTGTCAGTTTCCTATTTGGAGTGCTGCAACTATGTAACACTGTAGTCTCCTTTGAGAATAACAACAGAAGACAATTATATAATTGAAACATGAAAACATAACATCAAATTTTCCTAGTACAGTTTGACACAAATTGGAGGCAGGAGAAAGCTTCTTTAATGAGGAAAATCATCAAATTCCTTGAAAAGAAATAAGGTCAGGTTGTATGAGGGGAAAAAATAGTGTATGCTTCTGAGTACCTAATCTATTTCAACCCTAAGTTTAACAATGAGCAATCACTTTGATTTTTAGGCTGGAAATGTAACGTATATGCTCCTATCAAAGTGACATTCTCTCGGAGTATGACTAGCAACTCAAGTTAGACCTACATAATAACTTCAATTCATCTATGGTATTTACAGAAGATGAATTGGTATCTAGGGCATCACTAAAGAAACTCAAGGAAGTTGCTCTAAAAGCAAGTTGACACAGTGTCACATTATACCATTGATTCATTTCAGTGATCTATGTAAAACCACATACCTTGTAGCCAATGCATCAATTTCATCGATGAATATGACAGATGGCTTGTTCACCTGCACAGAAGCCACATCTCCCAATTAAACCAATTACATATACCAAGGTTATTGGACAAGGCTATACATTCAGGATTGAGACTTGGTACACATCATGGATATCACAAGAGGGTTTGGTTATGCAAGTGACAATATCTTGCAGGACTTGTAAAAGAAAATGCATACGAAGGAAGAACAGATTCAGTCATGCATCTCAAATGATTGCCCAATCGTAACCATGGTTGTCACCTTGGCTCTCTTAAAAAGATCCCTAATACGAGCAGAACCAACGCCAACTAAAACTTCTACAAATTCAGAACCAGCCATTTGGTAAAATGGAACTCCAGCTTCACCAGCTATAGCCTTGGCTACCAGAGTCTGCAAAGTAACTGCAAAACTTTAATATTTGCAATGAAAGGATTGCAATGGAATCCTACAACTGAAAAACCAACCTTGCCACATCCAGGAGGACCTTCCAATAGTACTCCATGTGGAGGCTTTATTCCCATTTTATCAAACAATTCTGGATTCTTCAAGTACCTCACCAACTAAATACGAACATTAAACGTAAAAATCAAAATTACAATCTGTAATGATGACAAGTGCATATTTTCTACAGAAAATGGAAAAGGTGAATATTGCTATGACAGAAGTGATCAGATTCTACGCCAAATGCAACACCGAGGAATATGTAAAGGAGAAAATTCTGCCAATATAAATAAGTAAAAAGAAGCCGTGTCTGCCCCATGAAAATCTTAATGGATTAATCATCAAAACACAAGTTTGTGAAATGTAATAACATTACCAAATGATCCTTAAAGGTTCATTTGATGATAAATCAGTTATATCTCCAATGAAGTTGATGGAAAGGACTTGCTTGGCTTTGTTTTAAAGTAATAGGGGAAAAAGAGAAAAAATCAAAATAAGAGAAAAAAACATAAAAAGCGTAGCAATCAGAAGGAAAGGTGTTTTCCTTATCCTTTAAGCAATTTATTGTGAAGCTTAGAACCTTTATGTTCCTCAAAATCCAGTGGAGATAATAGTTAGAAACAAGGAAATAGAAGAAAACGGATGTCCAATTGATTCCATCTAATTCACAATCCAATAGCTTGATGAGTTAAAGGAGTATAAACAGGGGAGAAGGATCAAGAACATCCCTCTCACCATTGTAAATGCCAAAGAAAGTAATTGCTTCATTAAAGAGGAAGAAGGTTTTGACCTTACCCTATATGACTTGCAATATCCAGATAATATTTATCCTGATCAGTTGAATTTGAGATGCAATGATCGTCTATTCATTTATATTGTTTCCAAAGATAAACTATTAATTCATATGCTGATAGCAATATGGATCCTAAACCCATATTGACATACTCTAGGAGAAAGAGGGAGAAGGATCCGAATATGAATCCTAGGCCCATGCTGACATACTCTAGGAGATTCACTAAGGCAGGGAGGGGTGAGTCAGCAAACGGTTAGAGATGTTAATTAGAAGAGAGAGAGAGAGCTATATGTAAGGATGAGGAGGGTAGTACAGGGGTATCTCTAGACTTGCATTGTATTCGGCTGATAGCTGAAAGGGCCATTTGGGGCTGGTAGCTTAGCTCTTGTGGAATATACTACAAGACTATAGCTATATATCAATAAAAATACCTGATTCTCATCCATTTGCTTATCATATGCACTTTAGTAGCTGGAAATAATTGATTCCATTAGACACAATAACATATATTTCTGATTCTCAACTTAATAAGGATTTCAAGTAAAGAAAGAGCTCCACACGAGTACCTCTTGAAGTTCTTCTACTGCTTCATCAATTCCAGCCACATCACCAAATTTTACTCCAGTTGAACCCTGCAGACCAAATTTTCAAATTAGTATAATGAAAATACAAAGACACAGAGAAGCACAAAAATGTGGTTAGAAACTAACATCAACACGGGCTTCTGCTTTAGAACGAGAAAAATCAATTCCTTGCCATAAATCCTACAAAAAAGCAACTTTATCAGTGAACAATTTCAAGCAAAATGAAAGGAAGAGAATCCCCCTAATTTTTAAATAATTGAAACTTAAGTAATATTTACCCATTTCCTGAAGTTCTTAGGTCTTCTTGAAAGTGTGAAACGGACTAGAAGGACCATGGTCAAAAGCACAAGCAAGATTGGCTTTAGCATCTCAATACTGGCAGCCACACCACCAAAAGTGTAAAATTCAGATAATTTAGAGAGCACTCCTCCGTTAGTGAAAATATCCACAAAATTTTCCCAAACATTCTCAAAAATACCGACAATGATGCCAAGAAAAAAATTAAGAAATGGTTTGATTATAGGCAATACAACATATACAGCAGTCACAAAAATGAAACTTGTAACAGCAAATACTGCAGAAGCTAGGAATCCTCCAACAACAACTGCTGCAGCAGCCATAACAGCTGTAAGCATTCCAAACTCCACCATCACCCTGCTTGATATTGAAGATGCTGTGGGATGGGGGTAGTCCGGCAACTTTCCCACAGAAGACTGCAAAAATCGAGGAAGCTGTCAGGAATACTCTCAACAGAAACGAAGATGATTTTCGATTTTCTTAGCATTTTCAGACAAAGATTTTCATGCCATGATTCTTGTTATATGAACTTCTGAACAGATAATTGAAAAATTACAATTCACTCAATATAATGGAAATCAAAATGAAATTATGTCTTCCAAACAGCTAACAAACTTCACTGTTAGATAAAAATGAGATTATAAGATCTAGTAAAATATTCGTTTGCCAATGATTCTAATTTAGATGCAAGTATGTGCATTAGATGGACTCTTGGAGATTTAATTTTATCTAATTCCAATTTTTCATGATGACATTGATATTTCCATCTCCTTCAAAAGCATCTTTTCGTTCATTTCACCAAATTCAGTAGAAAAGATGAAAATATTTTACCTACTACTTTATAAAACTATTGGCACTTTTGAACCCACTTAGTCCTAGCGCTTCTGCTGAATTACTTTCATGTTACTTCTAATCACCATTTCACATATCTGCTCATCAATGAACAAAACCAGTTGGAAGAAATAGAAAGGTCCAGTACCATCAACTGCCTCTCTATTTCATATCGAGGCCCATTGTAATTTTCCAGAAGAACTTGAACTTCATTCTCGTCTAGCTTCATTGCCCTGCATAATGAATATATATTACGTCACAACGTAATGCATAAACATATCCAAACAGAATATCTTTACAGGGGCACTTCAAACAAATTTTGGAGAGATCAATGATCACCATTTGGTTCTTTGCAATCTCTTGTCACCCGGGATTTCTTTCAAATCAACAAGGAAGTCCCTATAACCATTTGCATAGCCGCTAGCCGTAAACTCCTTCGAAGTCAATAACTTGACTTTGTTACTATTCATTGCCTTCTTAAAATCCTCAAAGCTCATCTTTGGCAACACCTCTAAGTTCCTATCGAACTCATCTTCTTCAGAAATCTCCGTTCCAAAAACCTGTTCGGGCACATAAAGCTTTCCTCTATACTCCCTCAAAATATCCTTCAGGTACACGGCCTCTATCTCATAATGAGTCTCGTTCCCCAATTTAGTGGGTTTCAATTTTAAATTCAATTTCTTTGACAAGTAATCAACAAGACCCACATTCTGATTTTTGCTCAAATTCTCTTTCTCCTTCAAAGTGTAGAACTTACCACCAATCAAGTATCTGGGCTCAACTTGGCTAGGATTTTCCCTCAGAACCCTAGTAACAAAATCCTCTTGGTTAGCATCACCGGGTCGCCGCGTCGAGCTAGAACTCAAGTCGCATAAAACCGTGAATGATCGGCGAAGAAACGGAGATTTTGACCGGAACCTTGGAGTGCAATGCACTGATCTTTGGTGGTGTTTTGGAAGGTAAACCCTAGCAGAGACGAAGGTGTCAATCGTTGTCATTAGTTAGCCAGAACTTGGAATTCTCATTAAGCACAAGCGTTGTAATGTTGATATTGAAGATTTGGAAATGATAGTGGAATGGAAGTGTTCATCTAAACCAAAGTGGGCTCCTCCGTAAGAGAGTCCAAAAGTGTGACCATACAGTTATTATAGGCTGCGGCTACGGGCACATTCTTCTCCTTTAAAAGAATGGGAGTGGAACGGATGTTCCAAGTTGTTGCTTATATTTTTGTGCTTATAGCCTGGGACTGAAAGTCATCTCTACTCACTTAACAAGTTCGAACCAAATTATCTAATTCGAGAAGAAAACAAAATTTGGCTACTACAAACTGTTTAAAATTAGACTCGATACTAATTTTTCATTTTAAAGTTACATCAAATCTGATCAGCTCAAGTTATCTGGAACCAAAACCTATTTTCTTAAAGTTATATATCACCTTAAAATGTGTTGTTATAGTTTAACGAACCCAAGGATTGGTGTCATTGGTAAGCGTTTGGCTGATTATTGCATGTGGTTTTAGTATAAAGGGGATGAAACGAAAACATATATATGTATAAATGTGCATGCTTTTAAGTATCTAAAAGGAAATCATAAAAATTTATTAAACCAAAAGAGGCTCCAAATCTATGTTTTGATAATATTAAAACATAAGAACAAGCTAGCTTCCAAAAGCCTCTAAAAGTTCTAAATGAGTCTCCTAATTAAAATTGTAGAATTTTTATAAGGACTGACTTTAATACGGAAGCGGTCGATCGATTCTCTATTTGCTAATCCACGTTTCACGGTTGGCTACTAGAGTTACTGTTCCAAACTCTAAATCTTGATGATGTATTTCACGTAAGGAAGAATGGGATAGTTTTTCCTCTATGATTGCAATGAAAAAAGTAATTTTCCACTCCCTTAATTCTCCTTTTATATAAGAATAAACATAACCAACGGAGGTTAAAATATGTGGTGTTCATGTTGTGTCCGTTCATATTGTATAACTACCAACAACTCCCACTCAGCCACATAAGCCACGAGTTACATCTTTTCTCCAAAATATCATCAAACGCATACACTGTCCCTTTATGCTTATAGATATATCATATGATTATACAACAAGTATAATCGCCTGGCCTGATATGGTGATGAAAGAAAAGATTCTTCCTTAGACACTCATAATAGTCAATCTTAGCTTAACTGCTTTCTTAATGTGCTCCGCTAGACTGTATACGTCTTAGCCCTTAAAAAAACACACTAAAGTAGCAACACCAAGCATTGAATTCATATCATAGTTCTAAGTCGGAGGGTTTCATTCAATTAGATTTTAAAGTCTATGGGATCATACAGTGACAGAGAAAGGGATTTAACTGTCACTCCACAAGAAGGTCATTATATAACACACACAGTATGAAATATGTGTCATAGCATAACTCCCACTAAGCTGGGCACGTCACTCTTTTATGCCATGCAAATCATGAATCTAACTTTACTTAAAAACTAATCTGAACCACTAGATTAACATACCTAATGCTAATCTTGATACTCGAGATTTGGCTTTAAGGCTTCAATGTGAAATCTAAATCTTTCACATCTGACTCATCAGAGTCTCATCTTAGACTTACGAAGATGACTATTGAAATATAAAAACTTATCATGCATACTACACAAGTATGAAGATAACAAAATATTACATACACTCAATATTAATATTGTGAAGTCTCATCCTATCCGCTACTCAAGTGTTAGGGCAATTACTAGTATGACAAGGTCAATTAGAAGATGGTGTGTGGTGACATTACAATGTGCCTTATCATGTAATTATGTACCAATGAACATTTGAGAAATAAACTTTTATTAAACAAAATCTCGTTACAATTGAAAACATATCCGTTATATAACAAGATATAACTAAATGGAAAAACTAAACCCTACGCAAACCTAAACTCATCATATGAGCCTTAAACAAATCTCGGGGAATAGGTTTAGTTAACGGATCAGCTACCATCTTGTTAGTAGGTATATACTTTATGGCAACCTCTTTATTTTTTATGACGTCTCTTACAAAATGATAACGTCTTTTGATATGCTTAGATTTTCTATGAAACTTTGGATCTTTAGCAAACTTATGGCTACAGTGTTGTCATATAACAATTCAACAGGATCATTAACTGTGGGAGTAAGATTAAGATCTTGAAGAAAACTTCTCAACCATATTGCCTTTTGAGCGGTAAGACAACAAGCAATGTATTCTGCTTCCATTATTGATAATGCTATACAATCTTGCTTCTTGCTACACTAAAATAAGGCTTCCCCTCCCAAGGTGAAAACATATCCTGAGGTTGAGCTAGACTCATTCGGGTCACTACCCTAATCGACATCCAAATATCCCCTTAACCTTAAATCCCCACCTTGATAGCAAAGGACTAGGTCTGAAGTACCAAGAAGATAGCAAAAAGTTCTTTTGACTGCTTGCCAATGAGTAGGTCCTAGGTTGCTTTGGTAATGACTTACCAAACCAACCGTAAAGCAAATGTCAGGTCGTGTACATATATAGCATACATTAAGCTTCCTACGGCACTAGTATAGGAAACATTACTCATTTTTTCTTTTTCCTTATCTGTTTTAGAGTATTGTTCAAGACTTAAGATAAGACCCTTTTCAACTAGAGTATGAACAGGTTTGGAATAGTGCATTCGAAAATGTTCCAAGATTTTATTAATATATGCTTCCTGACTTAAACCACGAAGCTTTTTGGGATGATTTCTAGTTAGTTCCACACCTAGGACATACCTAGCTTCACCCATTTCCTTCATATCAAAAATAAAGGACAATCACTCTTTAGTGGTTTGGAGCATCTCTATATTATTTCCGGCTAGTAATATGTCATCAACATATAAAGTGAGAATCAAAATTCTATTTGTTGTTCTCTTGACATACACACAATGGTTTTTTGAAACCATGACTAAGCCAAAAGAAGTAATGGCTTCATGGAATCTAAAATACCATGATCTGGAAGATTGTTTAAGACCATATATGGTGTTGGATCGCGTACAGTCCGAGTATTCACAATACACTACGGAAAAGATCATACAACAACATGATGTATAATCAAAAATACCAAGGATGTACGAAAATACCTTATTGCCGTGGATAGGTTGCTTCTTTTTCGGATTCCAAGACACTGCAAACGCGAATGCCCTCTACCGGTATCCACACGAGTATGC
>JANIPM010000232.1:51668730-51678758 GCA_027478405.1 Erythroxylum cassinoides
AAACTGTAACTGAAGAAGATAAAGTTACATGTAAATACACTTGCTTTCTAGGGCACTATATTTACATAACTCCAATAACTTTTTTATTCTATTTTTGGTGATATGACCTTACCCAATGCCATAAATAAGTGAATTTTGGTCAGTTAACTTTCTTTTCTTGCTATTCATGTTAAGGATTGACCTTTCATGATCTAATCCAATCCATACAAACCATTTGTAAGTAATCCAAGTCTATAATAAACATCAACTTTATAAAAAGAACAACTCTTATTCTTGATAATAAAGAGAAATTCATTTAAATCTAAATAAGA
Organism: Erythroxylum cassinoides; assembly: GCA_027478405.1. Lineage (NCBI taxonomy): Eukaryota > Viridiplantae > Streptophyta > Magnoliopsida > Malpighiales > Erythroxylaceae > Erythroxylum > Erythroxylum cassinoides. The sequence goes on from JANIPM010000232.1 coordinate 51,669,042, forward strand.
AATAAAAATTATGTTTCTAGTAACAACTAGAACACATTAACAATTATTTAGTTATGGTTCAAAGCTAGAAGGAAAAACTATACTATAAGTTCCTACAGCTAAGGTACCAACTTTTACTTTATTGCCAACTTGCAGGTTCATTTTTCCTTTCCTCAACAATCTACTCCTTGTTAACATTTGCATGTGATTTCAAATATGAGAACCAAATCTTGTATATAATGCCTAAGAATATGAAACAGAAGTATAAAGATTGATCTCAATCATAAACATACCTGAAGAAACAACTTCTTCAAGCTTCTTATCTTTCAAGGTAGCAAAATAAGTTGGGTAGTTCCTCTTCTAGCTTCCATCAACTCCACAATGAAAACATGTGCCCTTATCGTTACTCTTCTTCTTAACACCATCTTTTGGGCTTTGCTATTTTGGAATAAGCCTTTTATTTCTCATTATTATTCTTCTTAGAGCCTTTTTCCTTGCTTTTGGAAAAATCCACAATAAGAATAGAATTGGGAACAATAAGAATCCACACATCCTTTCCATTTATATGGAAGTTTATAACAAATTGTGAAAATCTCAAACTCAGATACTACAACACCACATCAATGCTCAACTCGTGGAATATGACAAAACCTATTTGGCCTAATTTTTTAATATAGCCGATCAACTCCAACACATATAGATCAACTAAAGATGTTTCTTTTTTAAAAAAATAATAATTTGGAGAATTAATACCTTTACACGTGAATTTGTGCACTAAATAACTCTTTGAGATGCAAAATTATAGCAAGAGTATATATGTTCTCATGTTGCCTCTAAAGCTTTGAAGGCTTGTTTGACGTCATCAACATAACACTAATATCTCTCCCAAACCTCATTAGTAGCATCTAAACTAGGTTCGGGTGGAACAGCAGTGTCAAGAATAAACGGATTCTTTTCTTACCAAAGAACAATTCTCAAGTTACAAAACCAATCCAAAACATTATGTCTAGCTAGCTTTTCAGCACTATAACGCTCCTTAGTGTTAGATTAGTACTCATATTCTTTTAATAAACAAAAGACATAAAAGAGAAAGTACTACTTTATGCCATAAAATCAAAGAAATTAAGGATTTTAATAAATATTTGATTACTCACATTATTTTATTCAAAACAATAACTCTCGTCATTAAATTTAGAAATTATCAAATAATTTCCAAGTGGGCTAGGACCCCATTCAAACAAAGTTGATCTTGAGATTACTCAGCAATCCAATTAAATTTAAATCAGGTAAATAACAACTTTATCAATCACAACTTTAGGTGAAAAATCTTTTTCAAAAATATCATATATATTATTCCTAACTTTGTCTCTAAATCCATACGATCATAAGTTTGTGTTAGAGTAGTGCTCTAAAGGCAATCACCTTTAGCACTTTTGTACAAATTTTATTTTTATTAATAAAGCGAAAGGCAATTTTCATTAATTTGATGTTCATTTTGTTTATGAATTGATGTCGTTCTTAAATCGAATTAATTAAGTCCATGATACAAAACATAGCATGAAGGAGATCATGATAATGAGATTCCTATAATGTGCAATTATGTTAGTATCTAAATTATCCCTAGTCATAGGATTAATGGGATTGGACATTGTTAATCCGAATAGACTAGCACATATTATACTCTGTGATTCAATCAAGCAGTGGATCTCATAAACTATAAGTATGAGATTTAGCACCCCACTCTCGCAAGACAGTACCCGACATCTAGAGTGATGTTCAAGTACTTACCCTGTAAGGGTGGCATGCTATAACAATCAAACAATCGAAACTCATCAAACAATCAAACATTTTCACTCACAAGTTTTACCACACTCATTGATCAATCTCATTTACAAACATTTCCAATTTGGAAAGTTGTTACAAAATAGAATTATTCAAATAACTGAGGTACAATAATTGCAGAATACACAATTTGATACAAAAATAAAGAAATACAAATGCAGATGCAGATGCAAACTAATCCCAATCTCTACCTCTTACTCGAATGTAGTCGCTTGGCTCCAATTTGTCTAACTAGAGATCTTCTCTAAGCCTGAAAAATAATGTTGCAATTTTGGTCAGTTTTGCGAACTCGGTGAGGTAACCATCCTCAATGATTTACTCAATTCATACAACACATCAATACATGTAAAAACATAACTCACACCATTTCATTTATTATGTAATAGCACATATCACACTCAGAGCAATCAAACCGATCATTTTGATAATTTAAAACTTACACAACAATTATAAATGCAATGCACATGAGACTATCTTTCATTTGTTACTTTATTATGACCGAGTGCCTTTCACTAGCCTATATCCCTTGTAGATACTGAGCTTGTTTCAAATAATGTCCCATATCCCTTAGTGGATACTAGGAACAATAGAAACTGAGCCAGAGGCTCTTATCACATTATGAGCTTTAAGCTCTTTTTATTTGGTCACTCCGGTCACAATTGCCTTTATCTTTCATGCTTTTATGTAATGAAATGCATCACATTCACATATTTTCAAACATTTGTTAGATTTCAGTTTCACATTCAGAACATGTTTATCATCGGACTTAGGTCTGGCATTCAACAATAATGTTGAGTAGCACTTATTTCGTCAAATTCACATACAAGGAGCACTTCCAATATCTTATTCATGCATGAAATGCCTCGGACATTCAATTTCTGGAATCAACACAATCGAATTCACATTCATAAGATAATACAGAACATAATTTAAAACAGACAATTAGTTAAATGAGATCATCTAGGATACTCACAGTACGCTCCAGATTAGCATTAGCTTCTACGATCCGAAAACATCTGGATAAGGACATTTTATCCTGCATATCAACATTATGCAATACACTCATTGCACACACATTATTAATTGCACAATTATATAAACATTCAATTGTACACATATATATATGTGTGTCATATATAATGCATGCTTAATTTGACTATTCTGGGTATGTTTCCTTAATCACGACTCTTGATCAATCAAACTTTATAATTTGTATGTGTCTATCTTATCTTTAGGTTTACACCTCAAGAACACTTGGTTCATAATTCAATTACTAGTCATTTCTTTTCTAGCAGTATATGCTCTCATAATATCAAATTCTCATTCGCCTTTACTTAATATATATAGCTCATCTCTTCTGAATCACAACTACTATCATATGAACAACTTCATTCCCATTATACTCATGCCTTTGGTACTTTGATATCAACAATTCATTTCCTAAGTTATAACATCATCAATCGATCATTCCAGCTTTTCTCAAAATTTTGGGTCAATTTTGCATGGTCATTAAGACAAGGAAAATGAAGTATTTAGGCAATACTTTCTTCTAGACAAATGTTCTTGTATGTCTTAAGTTTCTAATGAACTAAAGTTCATATAATTCGGTTGAGTATTATATAATTTATGTATAAAATACTTCAGACTATTCTAGAATTAAAATTATATTCCTTCATGAAATTTGTATCCACATGTCTTTAGTTTAATATAAATAAAAATCATTCCATTTGAATATCTGTAGATCCAAATATGGCCAAAATATCAAATTTCAAGTCAGTCAGAGGTCCGGAGAAGAAGTTATGGTCAAAAGGGTGAAGGATGTTCAAAACTGTCATATGTCTCTGCACTCTCATTGTCATGATCGTGCTTATACAATTCAAGTTTATTGGTCACTATCACGATCGTGCTTGTGCATGATCATACTTTTCTGGATACTTTCTCTCTATCACGATCGTGCTTATGCACAATCATGCATTGCCTGATTTCTCCCTTTCAAGCACGATCGTGCAATTCCTCCGAGGTTCCTCATTCTCACGATCATGCACTTCATTTTTCCTCTCTATCATGATCGTGTTTCTACATGATCATGCAGCTCCTCTAAGGCTCCCTCTCTATCACAAACTTTCTTCTCCATATTTTTACGAAACAACATTTTTCATCACTCCTTCCTTTCTTTTGCTTAATCTACCATTTCTAACGTATGTCTTTACTATTTCCTCTTCATTCTTACTTCCATTTTAGCTCAACTCATTCAAATACAAATCAAAATCTATGACTGATCATAAACATAAAAAATAGAACATATCATTTATACATATTCACCATATTTTCTACACTTCTTCATCTTCATCAACACCTTCATTTCATCTCTAACTTATCATTTTAATTCTTTCCATATCACGGCATTACATTACTCCTTTTTCCTTAACTCTAGATTCATTTTAGCTCATTTCTAAAACACCCAAAGAAATCCACTCATATCAACAATGAAAACAAAGCATGAACACCCATTTACCTATCAAATTTTTCTGTGCTCTTTTTACACCATCTTTAACAGTCATTTGAACTCAAATCATCCCAACAACGACTTATGAACTATTGATCACCATCATATGTGTAAAAGCAAAAGACGAACATACCCAGGTTTTCTCATTCACATTTCAGCATATACGTATCACCATTTTATAATCATTTAATTGTTAACTATTATCAAAAATGCATATTTTAATAAATAAAGAAGAGTAGTGCTTAAAAATTATTTGTTTAAGCTTTAAGATCTTCAAATCACTCTTAACCCAAACTCCCCAACACCACACGATCATCTCATTTTAAGGAGGAAAAGGTTGGACTTTTACTAAGAAGAAGAAGATAACAAGATATTTAAGTGGCTAGTATAAGATTAAGGTCAAAAAATGAACTTGATGGATGGTGGTAAGAGTTTCATAGATGGATAAAATAATGAAGAAGATGGGAGCGTTTTTTAGTAGAAATGAAAGACAAAAAAGAGGTCTTTCAAACGGACTATAATATGGTTTTAAAAACTTGGTGGACTTTCACTTAAATGATTTATGCTAAACAACACTTAATTGCTTAGTCCATTTGTCTCCCTATTTCTAATCCAATTGTCTCTTGATTTTCTATGACACTTGTTATTAAATCTCAATGTTATTTATAAAAATTTTCACTACCATTTGACTCTTATTTTTACTACCATTTATCAATTGTTTTGCCCCTTGGTATTTTTCCTAGTCCAAAATACTCAAAATTTTGAAAATTCCTAAAATTCACCAAAGTTTATAATTAACTACTTATATAGACCAACTCAATTTTTTTAAGACACATAATCTACAATTCACATTATAATCACATTAAATATCAATTATACCTGAAAATGTCAAATGAGTGCATGTACAATCATCAAAATGTGTGTAGAATAATCAAATTCAGGTGTGTGTACGCTAACATTATGCATGAGTATGAATTGCATTTTTCTAATCTCATTACTATTTCTCAATTACAGAAATCTAGGGTTCTAACCCTTAGTATGGAAACGGGATGTTACAATATATAACTCAAGTGTGAGTGGGGAATTAATTGATTTATAGACCTTGTTTGTTATGCTTATCAATTTTGAGATTAGCTTGATAGGGAACAATACTAGAAAAAATTTAACTTTGAAAGAAGATTTTTTTAGATATTTCATTATAAGTTTTCATGTGTTATGGTTTGATTTTTAGGCAAATAGTCATAACAATTCATGATTAAATTAATTATGATTTGCTTAATTAATTGACCTTATTACTTTAATTAAATTCTTTTTAACTTAGGTATAATACTGAAATAGGATATTTTTAAACTAGGCATAATTAGGGATACTTATATCAAATTGACCTTTTGTATTGATTCATGAAATATTCAATAATACTCTTTAATAAAAAGGTTTATCAATATTAATCAAATTTGATTTAATTTCCTAACTAAGTTGGCTTGATGCATGAAAATTTATTTTTTATGCTCTTTTACAAAACTAATTTCTTTTTAATGATTCCAAAAAGGGGAGAAAGAGTAGTGATATTAGATTTAGGAGGAGTGAAGAGGTTAAAGTGGATGGTTTGTTTTGTTATTTTTGTATTTCTTGCACTTTATGTGATATGTTTGAGTAAATTTATGCTATCTACATGTATAGATTTTTTTGATATTGAATATCTCTTTTGTTCTTAATATTGAATTATTTTATGCATGAATTAAGGGAGAGCTAATTATTATCTTGAAATTGTTTTTGAGCTTAATTTTATTACTATTCTCTAATATCACAAATATTTTGTCATCATAAGAAATGGGGAGATTGCTAAACTAATGGAGGTCCTAATTGATGTTTTGGTGATAAAAAAAGATAGTTACTACTAATGAGTTTATTATTTTGATAAAAACCAATATAAGAATAAAATAAAGTTATAAACTTAATAAGATAGGTTATGAAGTTGATAAAGAGAAGTTGAAGTAGTTACAACTGACGAAATCAAGAACAAACCAAGAATAGAAGAAGACCAAAGCTCATCAAGGTTATTTTACATTTGGCATTATTATTCGTCATCTTACTTTGTTAATTTGATGCTCTAAAAGGCCGACCATGCATAAAAATGTCATTTCACTTCATTACATAAATCTTTTCATTCATCAAGAGGGATTGAAACTTTTGTTTTTAACATAAAAAACTCTTTATCTTTCAAAAAAAAATTAAAGAACATTTTGTGAAGTGTTCAGATCATAATTGCATTAAACAAATTGGGTTTAAGAATTTGAAGTTGTTAAAATCATGTTTTCAGGGGAATTAGTGAACTTATATAGGCTAATGGTCAACCTATATAGAATAGTGCTATTAAATTTAATGAACTAAGAGTTTGTTATAATATTGGTTAATATATTGGTGGACTAATGTGTCTTATTAGTTGACTAATATGTTTACTGGTTGACCAATCTCTAAAGGGTTAGTGAATCTTTGCATTCAATGCACATTAGTTGACCAATATACTAGTGCTCTATAAATAGCCAATTTCAAAAACATTATAAATAAATTTTTTATCATTGGTTTTAATATTAAGAAGCAATTGGGTGCATTTTATACACATTTTTAAGCATTTTTCAATTATTTGTGCATCATTGTCTCATATTTGTGTAAATTAGCCTTTTTGGAGCTATCAAGTAACAAAGTGAGATATTTGAGTTGCAATATTTGATTGAGATATTATATTATTGTACTTTAGGGTAATCTAAGTGGGATTGAAGTTTTTCTTCACCTTGGAAGAAAATTGTAAAAGGACTCTTCTTTATTAAGAAAAAATGTATAAAGGTTAATTTCCACCTTGAAAGAAGATTGTAATGAAATTTCAAGAAGAGTCTTGAGAGTAGATATAGAAAAAGGTTATTTGTCGAATCTTTATAAATTAGTTTATATTTTCTCTTTCTTATCATCTTTAAATTTATGTTCAATCTTTTGATTAATTTATATCAAGTAATTTCTTCATCCTTATTTATATTAATTGTTGTCAACCAGTTTATTAGTTAGAAATATTATTGAGTTTAAGCACCCAATTAAGCCCTTTCTTAGGTGTGATTAGGAACTAAAAATGTTCTTAGTACCCAATCTTAGATTCTCGTATTAAAACAAAAGTGTTACTAATATAGAATGAGTGTTGGCACTTTTTATACACGTGAATGGTATTGAATATATAAAGGTTATATATGGTATTTTTTAATACTAAATGATGGTATTCTCATATGAAATGAAAGATGTGATTACATGTTATAAGTGATGATACTTTTTATATAGAAGCCTGGTTTTAGATTTATGAAGTCTTAGTATAGTTCGTATTTAGGTATGGTATTTTTTATACTCATATTAAAGTGAACATGTGACTTATCAGTTACAAGTAGTGGTACTTTTGGACATGAGAGTAGTATTGTTTTGATAAGGTGGTAGTATTTTTTTTAATATATTTGATTTTTTTATCTATATAGTATTTTAAGCTTATCAATGAAGCTTTCTAAGGTTCTTATTAGCTTAACCGTGAATATTAAAGTTTCTAAACCCAATCTTAAATTGGAAGGTAATGTAAGTCAGTAATTTATCTTTGTCGGCTCCTATAGTCAACTTAAATGTGTAGCATCCTTGTCAAAATAATGCAAAGAGAAGGATTAGTGGAAACGAAAATGAAAGTAGAATGCATATAACAAAAGGGGGGAGAGAGAGACGCATAGAAAGAGATGAAAGAGTTGGGACTTGAGATTAGGGTTGATAATACATTGGCAATGCAGTAGATACAGATTTTTTAGTCTTTCACTCATCAATACATAAAAAATATTGCTTTTTTTACTTAACAAAATGACATCCTTCGTATAATATGGAACATTAAGATTTTGAGTACGCTCAAATAACAAAGTTTGAACCAAACTTAAATTTTTATTTTAAAAAAGCTAAGTATAATTTAAATTTTAATTAACTCAAATGAAATATATTGTCATCATCAAACTATACGGTCATCCCTTAGAAATAATTAAGCTTGAGAATTTCTTTTATAAAAGAGAATACCGTACAAAGCCACTATAATAAGGTAGTATGATATTCAATTAAATAAGTAGAAATGGTTTTAATTTAAGGAAATATGAAATTTAGTAAAAATTGTACTCAATTTAATGTACAAGTTTAATATGCTCTTGGAATCAAGGCTTACAAAGTACATTGATTTATCACTTAGGCTTTTGTCTTGAATATCAGATTCCTTTCAAATATTCTATTCTAACTTTATTTTTATTCTAGAAATAATGTTATTTTATAAATAATTAAACATAAAATGATATTTTTAAAAATAAAAATAAGATTAGAATAAAGTAGTTAGTACAAAAGATCTTAAACCTTTATCTTGCTAAGACAGAAGCCTGTGTGATTTCTGACAAGTTGCGTTGGCCACATCCATCAATCCTCGCTATGATTGCAGGAGCAACAGTCTTGGCCACCTTACAGTCATGTTAGCGTTAGTTGCAATGTTGCTTTCCGGAGTAAATTATTCGCTGTCCTGCAAAAGTGTCGTTGACAGGAATTGGGTCCTACGGGATTTTGATTTTCCCGCCCTAGTTTTTTCTACCCAGAGAGAAACTGTTTAACTGTTTTACCGATTACCAAAGAACTTGCTATTTCCGCTTCCGTACCTTTTTTTCTCCCCCTCGTGAATACGAGGTTGGATTCACTGTATTTGTGGCTCCAAGTTAAAACTTTCTCATTTAATGAAAAATGATGAGAAAGTTTATTATTTCTTCATAAAAAGCAAGATAAATATGAATGATAAAAAAAGAAAGAATAAAATTGATAAGACCTCAGGATTTCCAGTAACTTAATTTAACTTCAAAATAACGTTCTTTTGAATCATTTGAATTCAAATTTAACTAAGTTTTAGCTCAGATTTAAGTTGTTTATAAGAGGATTAAGTTGGGTTAAGTTGATGATGGTCCAACCCAATCCGACCCATTTTTATACCCAAACAAAAAGACAATTTTTTAAATGTTTTAAATAATTTTGAACATGTTTTATAATTTTTCAAATCTTTGAAAAGACTATCTGTGATTTTAAATTTTTTAAAATTATTTCTTATTAAATTTCAATTAAAAACAATAATAAACCACATGTGATATAAATATGTTAAATAATTAAATGTTATTAATATTATGGCTCAGTGCGACTTTTAAAATTGGTTTAAATTAATTAAATTTGACATAAATCAATAATTTATTATAATTATCTTAAATTATTAGTTTAGGTTATGTTTAATTAGTTCCATTTAAATTTAAAGAATAAGTTGAGTAATCATATTAATAATATTTGATTGTTTCACATATGATCTT
>JANIPM010000232.1:51807386-51821690 GCA_027478405.1 Erythroxylum cassinoides
CGGGAACTTCCCGGAACAAAAAAGTTTTGTTTTCCGCACTGTGTTCATGTGATGGACACCCCGGGAATTTCCTACACATTCATTGTTTACACTTCATAAGGCTTCGATTTTCCTTTCTGTTCGTGTGTTTATAGATGATCTTAATGTTATTGGTAATAATGCCACTACTATTGCTAATTCAAGCATCATTTAAGTAACTATTTTCACATAAAGGATCTAGGTCATTTGAAATATTTTTTGGGGATTGATATGACGCGCAAATCCGATGGTCTCTTTCTTTGCCAATGCAAGTATGCTTTGGATATCTTAACAGAGGCCGGTCTTCTTACCTCTAAACTTATTGATTTTCTAATGGAAAAAAATCATAAATTAGCGTTGGCTTCTAGATCATTGCTTTCTAATTCTGAAAGTTATAGTTGACTCGTTGGGTGGCTTATCTACCTCACCATTACATGACCATAACTCAGTTATTCGATACACATTTTGGCTCAGTTTATGTAATCTCCCCGATAGGAACATTGGGATGCTACGATCTACGTCCTTCAATATTTAAAGGGCCATCCGAGTCAAGGTCTTATCTTGCGACGTGATAGTGACCTTCAGCTTTATGCATTATGTGATTCTAACTAGGCCAATTTTCCTTTATGCAGACATTCTTTGATTGGCAATTTTATCATGTTGGGCCAATCTCCTATTCCCTGGAAGTCGAAGAGGCAACATCCTATCTCCCGTTTCTTAGCTAAAATACTAAACCATGACTACTAACACATGTGAGCTCATTGGGCTTAAAGCTCTATTGAAATCGCTTAGTGTCGATCTTTGTACTCCTATGCGTTTGTATTATGATAATAAGGCAGCTCACTATATTGCTTCTAATTCGGTTATCCGTCAGCACACAAAATGTATAGAAATTGATTGTCACTATGTTAAAGATCAGATTCAAACCGATAATGTTGTCACTGTTTATGTGCATACCTCTCAACAATTAACTGATATTTTCATGAAAGTTGTTGGACGTCAAAAATTTCATTATCTCCTACACAAGTTGGGCATTTGTGATCTTCATGCTCTCACTTGAGGGGAAGTAATAAAGTGTACATAATACGTAGTTATGTAAATATGGGAAGTGTATATTTGTGTTGATTGGTCAAATAGTATAAGAGACAATTAAGGAAAATATCCCACAATAGCCATATATAGATAGCGAGAATTTACTGTTTACATAGCTAGAAAATTCTTTCATGTATTGTGTATATATTACACCATATGAGCAATAAGAAAACACTTAATTCACCCACAATTTTGTTACATCTCCCTAAATTCATATAAAGGAATCCTAATGAAATAAAACCAATAATAAAGAATTTATTAAAGGTTATCATTCATATTAGCTGTAATTATTATTTATATGTGAAATATATAAAAAGTAATTAATAAAACCAAATAGATTATTATTTTAAATTTCTATTATTATAATTTTTAGAGACAATTTTAATATAAAATTATATATTATACATAAAATATATTGAGGGACTATTTTACAATTTTCAAAGAACTTAATGACTATAAATTTAAGAAATTAGCCTAAATGACACCCATTATTAACTGGTACGAGTAGAGTTTCGTACCAAACCAAATACGGTGGATTCATAAAATTGCTACAAAACCCTACCTCAACAGCAAGGTTGTCTAAAGACAGGCTTTCAGTGGAAGTCATTAGTCATTACCAGTGAAGCTAGCGGCACGCAACGAGAACAAATTTTTATATTTTATGATCTTTGGTGCTGATACTGCCTATTTAGTAGTACACAACTCCGGTATTGTATATCGGTGTATCCTACGCAAATATATGTGGAATTCAAAAAATATAAATCTTGTTCCCCTCGTAAGAATACGCTGATGACCTGATGATCAATAGCGGAAGACAGCTAACCTCCCTTCTTCCCTAGCACAGATGAAGAACGGCAAAAGTCATCAAACGGAAATGCTTGTACAAAAATGCTTCAACTCTACTTAGACCATGCGACTGTGTCGATTTCTGCTTGTGCACTCCTGTATAACTCCAGCCTCTTGGCAAGGGCAGACCGTCGCTCCATGACAGCAGGATCCTCATTCAATAATGAAGACAAATACTTTTGCTGCAAAGTTTATCCAAATAGCAGTAATATGCATCATCAAAATCCAGGATCAGAAAGGCAGTTTCACATATCCAAGTATGAACAACCATGAAACAAAGAAAGGACATCATTCTCACCTCCATTTTACCCAACTCAGTGAAAAAGTGGTCGAGCAGGCTTCTCTTAGCTTCACGTACTTGACAATAGACAACGGACTTGGGAATTGAGTTCCGAAGACTTGCACAGACCATATTGACATATGATAAAACAGTTGTCCCTGCTCATACATAACATCCGTACAGGATCATTACTCTTCACTACTAACTTAAATGCCAGACGGAACTGTCTGCATAGAACCCATTCATCTTACCAATTCTCCTAAGGTACGAGTCATTGTATCTATCAAAAAGTGAATGCGTTGGGTTGCCGCCCTTGTCAACATCTTGAGGAAGTTTCCTGAAGAAATCCACTGTCAGGTAGCTACACTCCATATCAACCAGCTGAAGGGTTGCTTTCTTGCTTTCTTCTTTCATTCTATCAAGTGACTGAATAGCTGCATTTCCAACCTCTACTCTGAGAGCGGGGTACTGCTTTAATTCCTGATAACCAAGATGAGCAAAATTTGGACAAACAGTTATAGTAATAGAAGGAAAAGGATGAGCATAGAATACAGTATAACAATGGATGCAAAGTGTTTGTTAGAAAAATAATGAAAGGAAAATAAAATATTTATGCACATGTATAGTTTAGATCTCATTGCCACGAGAGTGAAAGAATAGGTTATGATTAGATCCCAAAACAAGATAACAGACTAAAACTTCTTGTGTAGTTCCCGGCACAGCAAAGCAAAGACTTGACTACTAGCAGAAGGCAGCACTTTTTCCACATCATCTATTTGAAAGTATTATAAATACTGTTTTCAAAGTCAAATTTGACACAATATAGATATAAAATATCTTCTTTGATCCTAAGAAGCAAGGGAGGATGATGTAGGACAAATAGAAGAAATATTAACTAGTAGCTAAAACTCACAAAATTAAAAATATGACTGATATTAGGCCAGTATTTTAGGGTTTAATATGCTGGAGGTTAAGGTTTTAGTTGTTGGAATTTTGTGGTGAGAACTAAGAATGGAAGGTAAGAAACTAAGAATCACTCCTAGGTTCTAAGAATCACTCTTAGAAAGTATCATACCTTCTAGCTGAACACTCAAGTTTGCAGAAAAATTTCAGATTGTTTATCATTGAAGGCCTAAATATACACATATTTATAAGGTAGTTTTTAGGACCCTTATTCTAGTAAGAAAGGGTATTTATAAGGTAGTTTTTAGGACCCTTATTCTAGTAAGAAAGGGTTCCTAGTAAATTTAAATCTTATTCTAATAAAAATTCTATTAAGTCTTTAAAAACTAGGATAACATACTTAAAATAGAATAACATATTTAACTTTTGGCTATTTCCTATCTAATAAGAAATCTCAAGACAATCTAAATTTCCCCTATCTTTGATATTAACTCAATTCCTAATCCTCATCCCATCAAACTAAAACTTATGGTTGACTAATCTTTTCTCTTTTATTACTTTTATATGTTTTAAGTTCCTTTGCATCAATTCAGTCCAGCTTGTCTGAAGTCATTCTCAACGTAGAATGTGATAAATACTAATCATATAAGCCTAAATTCAACTTCCAAACTTCAAATTATAAAATTCAAGTACTATCAAAAATCTGTCTTTGTATCCATTTGATAGAAATTGTTGATGTCCTCCATCTCTTGTGATTACAATTTGTTCATCAAGAACATCCTCTATCTCCTTTTTAAGATAGGGAAAGATTGGAATTCTCACAACTACAGTAGGAGATTGCGTATCATGATATCCACGATAAATAGTTAAGTTTGCAACACTAAAGATAGGATTAATTCTCATATCACTTGGTAATTCCAAAACATTAGAACTTATTTTCTTAATGATCTTATAAGGTCCAACACTTATATGAATGAAGTTTTTTATCTCTCTTGGAAAACGCTCTGGACAAATTCTAACCACCACCATATCCCCTTCATTGAATTCCACCAATCGACGAGCTAATCAACATGTTTTTCACAAGATAAATTGCTAGTTGTTATCTTTGGTTGCACCTCATCAAGATCTCTCTCATGTACTGTGCAAAACCTTTAGCTTTACACTAACTCGTGTTATTCGTGGTAAAGGAACCTGTTGGATAATTATTTTAGATAAATTTAGTTAGCTTAGGAGATTATCTTCTAGGAGATAAGTTTATCTTCTAGTAGATAAGATAAGATATACTATAGATTGGATAAGTTAGTATATACGAAAAATCTAGTAGTTTAGTAGTATTAGAATAGGTTATACTCGTTTATAAATTACATATAATCAGAGAAATAAAGTGGATTTTTTCTTCTGATAGTTTCTATGCTCTCTTGTTTCATGGTATCAAAGCTACCGATTTTGGTAGCCTAATTTTTTTCCAGCCACATCATGGCTGGAGTTCAACCAACCTTTGGTTCCTTTGATGAGTCCTCATCCCAAACACCTAGTTACGTAATACCTTCAACCTAAACTCCATCCCCTCCTATTGATAATTTTCGTTGCAAATCACGCAACATAGATTAAATGGAACAAATTTTTTAGAATGGTCCCGATCAGTCATGCTCGTAATCAAAGGAAGAGGCAAGGCTGGATATCTAACAAGGGCAATTCCTCAACCACACGAAACAGCAATCGCTTACAGGGCTTGGAAAGTTGAGAATTATATTGTCATGACTTGGCTTATAAATCCAATGGAGCCAAAAATAGGAAAAACCTACCTATTCTGCAAAACTGCAAGAGAAATCTAAGAGGCTGTGCAAGAAATATATTTTGATTTGGAAAACACTTCTCAATGCTTTGAAATCAGATCGAAAATCAGAAATACTCACCAAGGTAATATGTCTATTACCTAGTATTATAACTTACTGAATTATGGCAAGAGATGGATCTATTTTATGCAATAAATTGGGAGTGTCGTGTTGATGCTGAGAAGTATGAAAATTTATTGGAGAAGGAGAGAGTTTTTGATTTCTTGCAAGGACTTAATGTTGGACTTGATGAAGTGTGAGGAAAGTTACTCGGTTTGAAACCATTGCCATCAATCCGAGAAGCGTTTCCTGAAGTTCGTAGGGAACAGAGTAGGAAAAAGGTCATGCTTACCTCACACGTCACACTTCTAAACAAACCTCTCAAGGCTCAGCTTTAGTGGCAAACTTTCAAAAGGAGTCTACTTAGAAACCAAGAACAAGCAGTGGTGTGACCACTATGATAAGCCCTACCACACCCGTGAGACCTACTCAAAATTACATGGGAAACCACTAGATTGGAAACCTAAAAGTCAAAGAGTTCAACAAAAACGTAGAGCAGTACATGTAGCAGAATCCGATATCAGCAAATCCACTAGGCTAAACCTGTCCCCCCAACAGATTGAACTACTTCAGCAACTCTTTAATCAGACAAAAATCACAACTGAGAAAGACTCACATGACCAACAAACCTCTACTGTAACACTAGTGATAAAGGTAACATGTGTTAATCATTATTATCAAAGTCCCTAGGTCACGATCTCTGGATTCTGGACACAAGTGCATCAGACCACATGACTGCATCTTTGAATGTCTTTGAAAAATATAAGCCATGTAACTAGAAAGTTAATATCTGGGTCGCGGATGGAAAAAGGTCACCAGCTATTGGTCAAGGGAGAGTTTGCTTACCAAAACTGAAATTAAATATTGTTCGCTATGTGCCTAAGTTAACTTATAATCCATTATCTGTTAATCAATTAACCAAGGACATGGACTGTATTGTGACGTTCTTTCCATCTCATTGTGAAATTCAGGATCGGTGTTCAGGGAAGATGACTGTCAGTTTTGAGGAGAAGGATGGATTTTACTACTTCTCAGGAAAGATTACTCCTACTGAATCCAAATCACCACATAGGATTTCCCTTTCAGTTATGTCAAATTATGATGTTTTGTTATGGCATCAACGCCTTGGTCATCCCAACTTCTCATATTTGAAGATCTTATATCCAAAACTTTTCATCAATAAAGATCAAATTTCTTTATATTGTGAGGAATGTGTCCTTGCAAAACAAAGCAAAAATACTTATCCCATACACTCATACATACCCTCAAAACATTTCCGATTAATTCATTGTGATATCTGGGGTCTCGCTAGAGTTACAAGTCTAACCGGTACTCGTTGGTTTATCAGTTTCATTGATGATCATACAAGGGTATATTGGATATATCTAATGAAAGACAAATTTGAAGCCTATCATATCATTAAACAGTTCTACAAACTCATCCAAAATGTATTCCAGACCTCTATTCCAGTAGTACATACAGACAATGGGAGAGAATATTTTTCATCTGATTTTATTAAATAACTCAGTGAAAATGGGATCATTCACCAGAGCTCTTGTGCTTATGCCCCACAACAAAATGGGATAGCGGAGAGAAAGAATCGTCATCTTTTAAAGGTAGCCCAATTTATGATGTTCACCAACTTTTTTCCAAATTCCTATTGGGGGGAAGCCATTCTAATTGCCTCATAGTTGATAAATCATCTTCCTTTAAAAACTATTCAATTATGAACCTCATTGGGTGTTCTTCTAGAACAATTTCCTCACATTAAGCTCCTTAATTCTCTTCCTCCTAAAGTCTTTGGGTGTACTATTTTCGTACACAACAATTAACCCAATAGAAGCAAACTTGACCCACGAGTTATTAAATGCGTGTTTATTGGGTACTCTCCCACTCAAAAGGGTTACAAGTGTTTCTCACCTTCTACAAACAAATTCTTTGTTTCACATGTCATTTTTTTCCAAAAAACAACCATACTTCACCAATACCTCTCTTCAGAGGGAGACATCCCATGAAGAGATTTATTGGGACCCAAGCATATCACTTCCTATCTCACAAACCTTCCCACAAAACTCGCAAACACCTACCATTGAACCTAAAACTGTCCAGTCCAATTCAATGGGAGAACCAATTATCGAAAAACCAACCTTAACAAGGCCAATCATTGGACCAAGAACTGGCTCCTAGAGAGACTATGGTAAGTGACTTAGATGTGCAAATTGCATGGATAAGATCATGTACTAAATATCCTATTTGAAATTATTTGACTTACTCAAAGTTTTCTTCAAAGTTTAAAGCTTTCACGCTAAGCTTGACAGTGTAAGAATTCCAAGAAGTGTACATGATGCATTCCAAGAACCTAAGTGGAAGGAAGCTGAACTTGAAAAAATGAAAACTTCACTTGATAATAAAACATGGGAAATTGT
Source organism: Erythroxylum cassinoides (assembly GCA_027478405.1). Lineage (NCBI taxonomy): Eukaryota > Viridiplantae > Streptophyta > Magnoliopsida > Malpighiales > Erythroxylaceae > Erythroxylum > Erythroxylum cassinoides. Next base: position 51,814,847 of record JANIPM010000232.1, read on the forward strand.
GGATTTACCTGAAGGAAAAAAGGTGGTTGGTAGCAAGCGGGTGTTCACTGTGAAGTGTAGGGTAGATGGAGAGATGGAAAGGTATAAGGCTAGATTAGTGGCTCAAGGCTTTACACAAACCTATAGAATAGATTATGAGGAGACATTTGCTTCAATTGCGAAGTTGAACACAATTAGAGTCCTTCTATCATTGGCTGCAAATTTAGATTGGGAACTCCATTAGCTCAACATTAAAAATGCCTTCCTAAATGGTACATTAGATGAGGAAATAAACATGAGGATACCACCAGGTTTTAAAACCGAAGAAGGAAGGGGAAGAGTTTGCAAACTAAAAAAATCCTTATACGACCTCAAACAGTCTCCATGAGCATGGTTTAAGAGGTTCAATGGCACTCTTTGCAAGTTTGGATACAAGCAGGGACAAGCTGATCACACAATGTTTATGAAGTGTGAAAAAAATGGGACAAAAATCCATCTTGATTCTGTATGTTGACGATATTATAATCATAGGCAATGACACTAGTGAGATCAATGATCTTAAACAAAAATTGAGGCTAGATTTTAGGGTAAAAGACTTCGGAATATTAAGACACTTTCTTGGAATGGAGATTGCTGGAAGTAAGGAAGGTATTTTCATATCTCAAAGAAAATACATTCTTGATTTACTGGAGGAAATAGGAAAGATGGGTTGCAAATCTATGAGAACTCCACTGGAGAGAAATTGGAAATTCGAGAAAAATTAAGATCTTCCTGTTGACAAAAGAAGATACCAAAGGTTAGTAGGAAAAATTATCTATTTCTCACTAATCAGACCAGATATTGCTTATTCCATGGGTATTGTTAGCTAATTATGCACTCGCCAACTCAAAGACATTTAGAGGCAGTCAACCATATTCTGAGATATCTCAAAGGTAGTCCAAGTAGAGGATTAATGTTTCGGAAAAATGAGAAAAGAAGCATAGAAGGTTTCACGGATGCAGATTGGGTTGGTTGTATTGAAGACAGTAGGAAAACATCTGGTTATTGTCCTAAACTATGGGGGAATCTTGTCACAAAGAGTAGCAAGAAGCAGTCTGTAGTAGCAATAAGCAATGCAGAAGCAGAGTTTAGGGCAATTGCACAAGGAATTTGTGAAGTTATTTGGTTAGAGAGGTTGATGCAAGACCTACAAATCACTACTTCCTCTCCCAACAAAGTCTTCAGTGATAGTAAATCAACCATCAGTATAGTGAAGAATCCATTTCAACATGATCAAACAAAACATGTTAGAATTGACAAGAGCTTTATCAAATGTAAAATAAAAGGGGGCATTGATCTATGCTATGTCCCTATTGAAGCACAGGAAGCCGATATCTTCACAAAGATCATGCCTACGCCTAGATTCGAGACAATTCTAAGCAAGTTGGGAATAATAAATATCTATTCCTCAACTTGAGGGGGAGTGTTGAATAATTATTTTAGATAAGTTTAGTTAGCTTAGGAGATTATCTTCTAGGAGATAAGTTTATCTTGTAGTAGATAAGATATACTGCAGATTGGATAAGTTAGTATATATGAAAAATCTATTAGTTTAGTAGTATTACAATAGTTATACTCGTGTATAAATTACATATAATCAGAGACAAAGTGGATTTTTTCTTCTAATATTTTCTATACCCTGTTGTTTCATATGATGATTCTTCTTTCATTATTTTACCCTTTTTTAGGCAAAGGGGAGGCAGTTGTTTAATGTGGGAGACCAAAAAATATATATATTTAGTAATTAAACTTGATGATTTGGATAGAATTGACATGAATGTTATTTGTGTGGTGTGGCAGACGCTAGCTCACGATTCGTATTTGTACTACCAGTCGCAGCCAGCTTCTGACCTTGAGAATTAGGGCCATTTCATGTTGTAATATTTTAGCAGTATTAATAAATACTTTGGGAAGGAATTATTCAATTTAGCGACTGGCCATGTTAATGGTTGAAACTTAAAGCTGCATAAAGTGTTGGAGGAGGTTGGTGTGGGAACCAAAGTTGATGCAAGTGTTTGGATCGTTTTGTACAAGAGGACTGATGGCTACTTCCAAAAATTAGTAGAGGTAAATGTGTTATACGTCAGATTTGAACTGAACAGGGTGGCTGAGGGCAATGTGCCAAATTACTAGAGACTACAAACGTTGGATATGAAGATCTTATCTATTAAGAAAGTTATTCGTTTGTTTTATCTCTATTTCCTCATTTTCTACAATCTCCCTTCATATTAAAGGGGGCTCACTCGGATTCAATGCTTCTGCTAGGATGTTAGTTTGTGGACTTGTTGCTACTTGCTAAAAGTGAAAAGGATTGAAAGAATTTTCTTGTATGTGCATAATAAAACACAGATTACAAAAATTGAAATGAGAACAGAGGAAAAAGAATCTGCAGTTGCATTTGGTTGGAAGAATGAGAGACTGGCATGTGCAGGTGCAAGAATGCATTGAAGTTTATTGGCATTGCCAAAGTTTGAACTCAACGTAGAACTTTCTCTTCTTTTTTTTTTTTGGTTTCTTTCTTCTAGACGTAACATATTGATAGAGCTATTCGGCCTATTTCTCAGTTAGATGGTTATTCTGAGTAGTTCATGATGTCGATACTTAAAAAAAGTTTTATTCCATCTATTGCTCGACTTTTGTAATCCAAATGCATTCATTGTGTAGTTCGGTACACGGTCTTAAAAGCTGTGTAGAACATAGCTCTGTGAAGCATAGAAGAGAGTATCACGGGTTGAACATGTGTAAATTGATTTTTATATATATAAATTGAGGATGTTAAAAAACTGAAAGCTCAAAAGAATGGAAGCTTGCACTTGCGTATCCTATGATGCCTACCAAAACTAACATTGGGACAATCAGAGGGAAGCCTCAAGTGTTCTTCATTGTACTTGATGGAGACGAGGCAAAGTCCGTGTGGTGGAGCTGACAAAGCATATTTGGCAAGTTCCTTGCGATCACGAGTCGCCAAAATCCGGGGAACAATATCAGGAGGAATTGCTTCCCTTCCAATTTGAAGTAGCAAAGCAACCTGCACTAAGTGAATCACAGGAAGGACTTAATGTATTCAGAATCTAAGTCCAAATCTCATCTCACATATACTTATCCAAAACATGACACCATCCATCCATCCATCCATCATGCTCAAGTTATTAACTAAGCTATGGCCAACTTTGCTGTCAAAAACGCAATAACAAAGTAGAACTTTTTTTATCAGGCGTTCAGAAACGCAATAACAAAGTAGAACTTTTTTATCAGGCATTCTTTTTTTTCTTTTTTCTGGAAAAACAGTTGCTTACCATGTTCCTGACTTGTCTATACATGAAACCGGAGCCCTCAACTTCTACCTGCACAAGATGTCCCTGCATCAAAAACAGCTGAGCATGAGTTTTAAGAGCCTATTTCTACAATTCAGAACTGAAATCAGACACTATAGAATGTTATTCATGATCTGGTGGACTTGTGTTCCTGTACTTTCAACCAGCTATACACTGCTATCAGATAAGAGAAACAAATTTTCCTTTTTCTTTTCGAGGAAGCATGTTAATAAAACTGGTAATTACCATCTCAATGACATCAAAGTGAAAGATGGTCTTGACTGGATCAGGAACTCCATCGTTATGTGAAGCATTTACAAATGCAGAGAAATCATGGTTTCCTACAAAATGCTTCGCTGCTTCTTTCATGACAGTTACATTCAGCTTATATGCACTATGATAAGCGTATTGACGTAGAAATGGGTCCATGATGGTGTCGTTATATATCTTATAGTGATAAACCTTGCTCTTGGCTGAAAATCGCGCATGGAATTCAGGAAGTGCAGGGCTGACTTCTCTAATGCGAATATCAGGAGGAAGAAGTCCGTTGAGAGCTGCATGAACAGTGTCCAATCTCTCATAGTTGAAAGGTGTAACAAAGTGAGCCACCTGAAAAGCTTGCAGTCAATATAATGTTTTCAAGTTAGTAGTAACACAGCCTCATTTCTTTCTTTAACTAAATCCTGAAAAAAGAACGAAGCATTGCGGACCTGACCCCAGGCATGAACTCCTGCATCAGTCCTACTAGCGCCAACAAGAAGGATATCCTTCCTTTGTAGTTTTGTAACTCTAAGTAAAGCTTGTTCAAGTGTGCACTGAATAGTTGGAGGATATTGCTGAAATTGCCAACCTGATCATAATGACATCCATCTTCTTGGATGTGAAACTAATTTTGGATTACTAGAACGAAGAAAATGATGGATTTTGCACTTGGGATAACGTAAATAGCATAGGTAATGCACTCGTCTAACTGAAAGGCATCAAGCTCACCCAACCTCGCTTTTTCTCCCACGAATACATTTCCGAACGCAGCTAAGAAAATTCTTCCTTCTTTCCGCATGAAGATTAGTTCAATAGTGTTGACAAGTTCGAGTTCTTTTCTTATTATTAGTTTGCTTTATTAGACGAAGAAGAAGAGGAGACCATGTTATCCAAAGCGCAGACAGAAGCGGAAACAGACAGAAATAGGTAATGTTAATGGAGATGGAAGAAAACCCAAAGTAAAAACTACCTGCATATTGGGCGCCGTCGTAAGCAATAACCAAACGCCACTTGAAGCCGTTACCTTCGCATATGGAACTGGAATGAATTGGCTTCACCGTCTGTTCCTTTTCACCATCACCACCATACCCGTCCTGTAACAATTTTGAAAGGACAGAAAAAAAATCAACTTTTACCGTCAATCCCTCCACTCAAATTAGAAGAAGAAGAGGAAGCAGAGAGGGAAAGATGATGGGATCTTTTTCACAAACAAAATACAAATGGATGAAGAAGAAGATGCAATTACAGTTGGGGAAGAAAGATAACGATAAGGATGGCCTGACACCGAGAGTGAGGATAGCATAACGTATTCTCTTAATCTCGTATCTCCCTCCCTCAGCCCTACTTAACTACTTTTCGCTACAGAGCTACCTCCGTTCATAAAATCAGCAGAAGAGGAACTAAAAATTAAAATGGCCCAATTCTTCTTGTCCTATAGGTTAAATCAGAAGCAAGCACGATTGATTAGGGAAAACATCAACCCATACCCATTTGGGTTCCAAATGGATAAAGATGAAAACTTTGCTTCTGAGACATCTAATTGCCTGCAGTTTTTCTCCTCCTGTAATAGTATGAATATAATCAATTAAGCACAGCAACTCATGGATAAAAGAAATGGGGCCATTAAAGGAGGAAATATGTGTCCCCATTTTTCCAATACCATTGGACGTGTAACGCAAGATTTTAACTGGCTTGCTCATGGATCCACGAAACTTGCAAAGGGTGTCCGAATTTACAGTGGGAATGAAAATAATTAACATGAAACATATTTGTATTACTGTTTGTTACAGTGGGAATGAGAGTTAGGAAGCAATCATGTTTTGTTGGAATGAAAATAGTCATCGGATATTTGTCAAAAACAAACATCAAAGCTGTCCTTGGCAGATATATGCATCAATATTTTCATCAACCCCACGGATTTGCAGTAAGAACATGAACTCAATTCGTACATGTGAAGGAGCTACTGCAAAAGCTGGGTATCCTGCAACTAGAGGTTGGATGGGAAGCATCATAAAGGAAAAACTGAAAGTTTCGCCCAATAACAAGCCAAGGGACATTTCAGAGAATATAAAGCAAGATTATGGGATTCAATTGAGCTACGCTCAAGCATGGCGTGCAAAGGAGATTGCTAGAGAGCAGCTTCAGGGTTCATATAGCAAGAGAGGCATACAATCAACTACCTTTTTTCTGTGAAAAAATAAAAGAGACCAATCCTGGATTCAACCTTCCACCGTCTTTTTATTTCATTTTATGGCTCAATATGTGGCTTTCAGCAGGGTTGTCGTCCTCTTATTTTCCTGGATAGCGTTCCTATAAACTCAAGGTACCAAGGAACTTTGATGGCTGTAACTGCTATTGATGCAGATGATGGCATTTTTCCAGTGGCTTTTGCTGTGGTGGATATTGAAATAGAGCCTAATTGGCATTGGTTTCTTTTAGAACTGAAGTCGGCCATTTCCAAATCACGCCAAATTCCATTTGTTGCAGATTTTCAAAATGGCACGACGGATTATTGGCTGAGGTATTTGATAACTGTTACAAAATTTTACAGGGAGTTGAAGGGACAATTTTCCAATGAAGCTAGAAGATTCATGATCAGTGATTTTTATTCTGCTGCCTATGCACCTAATGTTGAGGAATTCAACCATTATGTTGGGAACATAAAGAGCATTTCTGCGGAAGCTTCTGACTGGGTTATGCACAGTGAACCTGAACACCGCGCAAATGCATGGTTTGGTGGAGATAGTTATAATCACATGACATCAAAGTTTGGACAGTATTTCTACAGTTGGGTATCAGAACCACGAGAGTTGCCAATAACGCAAATGATTGATGTAAGGCAAGATGATGGAGTCATTCCATAGCCGTCGAGTAGAATCCAACCAATGGATGACCAAAGTTAACTCCATCAAATGAGGTGAAGCTACAAAAGAAAATTTCTGATGCTAGGCCTCTTGAAGTATTGCTTTGCTGTGGTGGCACTTTTGAGATTCGTGGTGTTGTGAGAGCACAGCAGTCCAGTACGGAAGTTGGGCCTTCAGCATCGGGTCAGAATCTGAGAAGGAGCACACGAGCTAGGGTGGCTTCTAGAAGAATGATTGGTTACGAATGGAATGCCACATCAGCAGACAACAATCACGACTTGCATGATTGAGACCTATATTCAGAGGACGGTAGCATGAAATTGGTTATGATTTTTATTTTATAGACTGATGAATTGCTTCTTCTCATCCCGAATTCTATTTGCTGCT
>JANIPM010000232.1:52002471-52012733 GCA_027478405.1 Erythroxylum cassinoides
AACATTCATATATACAGATTCAAATCATATCACAACAATCTTTAATTGTTCATAATACAGAGTAATCCAAACATTATGTCTCAGAGCATAATATGATTCATCAATCAATAGAAATCATTCTTGCATCAAATAAATATCATAACAGAATGTACAAGTATCATAATTGAATATCATAATAGGATATAACCCTTTCAGATCAAAATATGACTTATATCAGAACAGAACTTGTTTTGTATCAAATCAGAGCTTATCTCTTATCAAAACAGAACTTGTTGTATATTAGAACATAACTTGTTTTTATCAAAACTGAACAAGTTTCATAATACAAAATAAGTTAGACTGCTAATCCTTTTTACAGAAATGGGTAACGGGACTAGAACAGAAGATACCATGTTTGGTATATGAAACTGAAGAGACTAATGTCTCTAAATTAGGGGACACTATTATGTCAAATATCAGGAGACACCGAAGTGTCAATATCAGGAGATACCGAAGTGTCACAAGAATAGCTGTAGACCCTTCTAAGCATGCCTATTTACCCACTACTAGGACTTAACAGTTTTAAAACAAACCATTTTAGATTTTAGGATTTCATGTAAATGATGTAGTGAATAACATATGACCATATTCATTTGATCAAACTTAACATGCCTTATAAATACAAACATATGTATTAAAGCATCAATAAATGTATTAAGTCATCACATATTATGTATATTCACACAATTTGAAAGCACTTCCAATACAATCTCAATTATCAAACTCCTAAGACAATTGATGGTTCGGAATTATCACAATATCATAATCATATAATAATGAAATAATGCATAAGTATGAATTCATTTTCTTATGCTTAAATTGAACCCATTCATTCTCACTTGAACAAACTCATCACGCCTTATAAGCATAAGCATAAATGCACCAATGAATACATTGAGTAATTACACTTTACATGTACTCACCTAAGTTCTCAATTCTCAAACATTCATAACTAACACATCACTTTTATCATTTAAAACACATTTGTGTTCATAAGTATACTTCATTTCTTTAACAACTTATAAGTTCCAAAATTAGATAATTTGTTATCTAATAACACCTTCCTTAAGTTATTACTTCAATTTAAAAAAATCTTATACAACCTTTAATGTACTTATTCCACATCAAACTAGGTTTATTTTACACCTGAACTAAGTCCAATTAAACCATTATGAAGTACCTTAACCTTATATGGTCCAACAATTGCCCAAAACCAATATTTTCTCCTTCCGAAGCACTTCCCACAATGGTTCACTCACCCATATTCTCCAATTTGCTTCCAAAACTTGACTTCTTCACTTCCATTCGACACACCTTCACCAAAGACCATCAATTTCACTTCAATTCTTCCTTATTCATGCTTCAATACCTCATCAAATTTATGTCCAAACCTATTCAAAAAATCATTCATTAAGTAATTTACAAATCAATCTTCCATACATCAAAACCAAATTAGAAATTATCATGTAAGGATCATTTTTCCAGCATTCATTTATCATCATCTTAACACATATTCACATACTATCACATTTGGAATTCCCTTACCTAATTATCTTCAAATACCTTTTTTTAGAGAACTAACCAAACTAGCCCTTCATGCAACCAAAACACTTCTGAAATTTAGGTAGGTGTAAGATGATCTTAACACCTAAAAGACAGCAGCGTAAAAATAACTTGTGGTAGCTTTCTTTGTGCAATATCTTGCAAGAATTCTAGGTGAAATTGAAGCAAAATTTAGAGCTAAGAGAAGGTGAATGGTTTCGGTGGAGATGCTTCAATGAAGGCTACAAAAACTTCTTGTAAGTTTAACACCTAAGTTGCTAGGTGTCCTAATCTTAGAGGAGCACATATCACTAATGCATGTATTACATTTGTCCTCCCTTTAAGCTACCAAATGTCACACATCTATTAGGCCATTTGTCACTTGATCAATGCTGCCAAATGTCATTCAATTATGCTGCCATTTGTCCCTTATTTACTTATGCCAAATGTCACTAAATGTATAGGCTTAGTCATCCAATTTTCATGTACCAACTTATCTTGTCACTTAACATTTTCCTTGTCCAATTGTACATTTTAATATAACAATTTTCTAATGATATCAATTAATTCCAAATCACTAAGTATGATCTATTAAAACAAAATTTAAGATCAAACTAAAATTCAAAACATATACAGTCATGTCACAATTTAACACGTATTACATATGCTTTCATGAATATGTAACATTTCAACTAAGGTATTATTTTGGGCCTTACAAACAATTAGATAACTCTCTCTAACTTGACAAACCTCTATAATAGATCATAAAATAATTAATTGGAGAACATCAATATGTTATTGCAATATATCAACCTTTGGAGATAATTATTATAATTTTCTTTCTTATAGTATATTTTATATAATATAGTGAGTTTTTGTATAAAGTATTGATATATTTATATATTAGTATCTTTTGAATAATACGGTGGTATAGTTTTTACAATATGGTAGTAAATGCTAAATGTAATGATTTTTTTTATATGAATGCAATTGTTATTTTTTGAAGAATGCAATGATATATTATATAGAATTTAGTGGCAAAAGTTATAATTTATGTGTAGCTATTATTCAAGTAAGAGGTATCTTTACCATAGTTGTATATTCAAAAGAATTTAAGAGGTAAGCAAAAACTTAAATGTTTTTTTTATAATGGATAATGGTAGTGTATATGAAAACAAATTGATGACAATGTTATCTTAATTTAATCTAAAATCTAAATTTATAGGTGGTGGATGATAATATTGTTGATAGAACAAGTTAGCAACATTGTAACTAAAAGAATAAGGTAGGAAGTTTGGACTATTAGAAAATTACTAAAGTTTGTTCCATAAAATATGATGGTTTTAGTTACTAACAAGAATGTTTGATTATTTACAAACTTGTCAGATGATATGTTATTTGGAGATGGTATATGAACTGATATAGAGTCTTACTTCAGAGCAGCTAAAGTGGGTTACTAATATAAGATTCAGCAAACTTAGAGAGATGGAGAGGTTTTGGGTGAGAAGGGTCCTTTTTCCACTAGTTATCTCTTAATTTTGATTTAGATGACCTTATGTTAATAATAATGAAGGGTCAAGTGAAAGAGACTTTTTGGGATAGTGTGGCAAAAGGATCTTATGTGTTCCAAATGGAAGAAACAATTATGTATATAAATTGAAAAGGTTAAGATATTGACACGTTAAGACGAATAGAAATTTAGAGGCGCGCAGGTGGAAGAAATTTTTTTAAATTTTCTTTATATTTCTTAAAAGTTTTTTATGCCCAAATGCAAACTAAGGTATTAGTACACTGTTGTTCAATATTATAGAGGATGTTGATGATTATGTGAGTTAGGTTGGGAACATTTCCTTATGAACCATCTTCATAAACATGCTCACATATTCTATTAAGTTATAAAAGACAGAGGTATTACACCTTATATAGTTACATGTGTAGTTATCTTGATGGTGAGTTAGGTGTCAAACAACTTTAAACCATCAATAAACATTAATTCTCATACAAAGTATGTAATTCATAATAAATTAATTTAATTTTTATTTGTTTACATTTTTTATCTAGACAAGTTGTATGTGAACCATCCCTTTAAGTGGAGGAAGATGACCAGGACTGTAGCATGGGATGCCATCAACATTGATGAGGCATTAGATGCTTCTAAGATATCCTTGCACAAATAGCAGAGGCTAAAGATAATATTATTTTGATGCAGATTTATAGTAACATTTGAAAGTATTATCTCCAATAATTAAATAGATTAATTACTTAAATAATCTTAAATGATAAAGGTTGATATAATAAGGAACATCCGATGATGTGCCATGGTAAGTAGGAGGCAGCAAGGAAAGTTTGGAAGACATTGTCAAAGGTGAAAAATAAAAAGGTAATGAGTTAGTAAGATGTTGTATTTCTACATAAATGTCCATAATTTTTAAGGTATATGTGATTGATTGTTGACATTTTAGTTAATAGTTGGAAAAGATAAGAAGTCTCAAGGAATTAAGAGACTCCAAAAATGGATAAGTTAAGCGAACAATTGATCCTGATGTGTGAGCAAACACCAATGTTGGTTCCAAACAAAAAAAAAAGATATCGCAAGGCATGAGGAGATACTGAGGATGAAAAAGTAAAATGATTATCCTATCCTAAGTCATAAGGAGACATGAATGTTGCAAAAGAAAAAAGAAAAAGCAGTTTAAGATTTTAGTATATCTTAAAGAACCCTTTAGTACGGCTAAAGAATTTCTAAAATTATTTCAAATTATATTTAAAATGCAGGCATTAAGGAAGAGATCAAAGGATAGGAAGATGACAATGATGGACACCAAAGGCAATAACAGAAAGAAGAAGAAAATATAGAAAGATAAATATGAATCATGTGGTAAGATAAATAAAAAATTAATCATATTATCATCATCATCATCATCATCATCATCATCATTATCATCATCATCATCATCATAATGAAGTTGATTACATAAATATTAGCCCTTAAAAAATGAAGAAATACAATTTGAGTCATTTTGAGGTCCGTGTAAGTGATGCTACATAGTTAGGGTTAGGGAAGCTAGGAAGAAGTTTATGTCTCATAGTAGGCCTATAACTTCTAATTTGGTATATGTGAAATTTCTATGAAGAAAATTTGCATTTAAAATGAGGATTTTGTAGTTAATTTGTAATGGTATAATTGCTAGTGCAAGTTTTGTTGTAATTTTTATGATATATATAATATATTATTTGATATTGATTTATTTTATATTGAATTGTTCCAGGTTTGTTGACTTCAATATCATTCAAAATGTTAGGTTCGGTGTGAGATTGAGTGGCGTCCTATCATATTTTAAGTCTAGAGGCTATAAAAGTAATATAGTGTGACAACTATACAAATTATTTCAAGTATATAATTTCAAATTTTTTACAACGTTATTATATTTTATTCTTACACATTGTATACTTAGTGAAGTTTTAATCTTTTTTTTACTTCTTATGAGAAATTACATATTGTACTCAATGTTTATAGTGAGTACTATTAAATTTAAGCATCTCTGGTGGTCAAAAGAAGGAAAATAAACATTGTGCAAGAATAAAATTTATATGTTGTGATTTTTTAAAAGAAGGTAAACCAAGTTTTGGAGGTAAACTTGAATAAATATTTAGTTAAAACTAAGTTCTTGTATATTTTTCCTAAGTATGTGAGAAATATTAGTAAGAATTCCGAGTTTGACATTGATATGTATATGACTACCTAGGGTCGTAATAGGTCAACCTGGGCCCAGATCATCCTTGTTTTAGCCTATAGGCAACCTAAAGCCTTGTTGAACTTAAGTAGGCTTAAAAAGACTGAAGCCAACTTCAATCTAGGTAGGCTTAAAATTTTTTATTGAAAAAAAATCTAGTGAAAATGAATATGGTCTCAGAGCCTATGTTTATGTCTAAATGAAAATTTAAATTACAATGATGAACAAGGTCTTAACAAAATCATGTAATATCATGTGTTTGTATCTGAATAAAAAATTTAAATTGAAATGTTGAACAAAATCTTAAACATGTCACCTCGTTTTCATGTCGAAATTGAAAATCTTAGTTATAGTATTGAAATCAATCTCAATCACAACATGTTGCAACATATGTTTGTGTCTAAATAAACAATTATCAGTACAATTATTATCTAAAATGACATTGTATGACTACTTTTCTTCATTTAATCATAATAATAATCCATTTATTAATTTATAACAAGAAAATTACCTTTTTGATAACATCTTTACTTAAACTTACGTCTTTTATTGAAGGGTACAACACCACTTACAATTACCTATTAATCTTTGTTATAGTTAAAAGAGTCAATACTTTGCACTATTTCCTCTTCATTTAAAAATTTATTTTCTAAATTATACCCAATAATGCAATAAATTTGATAAGTAAATACATGATTATTAAAAAAATAGATATACCTCCATCATCGAGCATTTTCTCGAAAAACTTCCAAAATGATAAATGACCTCCTCTATATTCAGGTTCTCTATACATGTCACAATATTAAAAAAAAAATATAAGATCATATGATAGATAATTATTAAAATTATGAAACTAACATATCAAAAGTATAGAGTTCCTCATAATATTTTCGATACATAACCAACTTTTGAAGTATATAAAGACTTTCAAAATTTTTAGATGAAGTTAACTATGATATGGAGTCATTATATGACCACTAGTAGTACAAGCAGACTTAGAAGCAACTATAGATATAAGGATAACCAAAGATCTTGTCCAATTGTTTGTATAATCAAATATTAAGCTCTATTCAACTTCTGTCATATTAATATATCAAAATGCTCATCATTTTTTTTGTCTGAGTAATTGTCCAACTTTATTCTATTATGTGAAATCCTAGCCTTTTTTTCCTTCTTTTAAGGATTTCTTTAAACCAAAACCTAAACTGATAACTACCTTGTTTGATAAAGATATACCAACATAATTAGAAGTTAATACTGAACTATAATGATCCAAATATTTACCCATTTTTGATTATTAATTATTAAACAAATTATACCATAACTATCTATTAATGTTAGCATATAATAAAGCTCTATTACCACATAACTGCCAAAAATAACATTCAATTGTAATAAGTTTGTACCTCAGATAAAAAATAGTAATTATCATGTTATTTCCAATCTCATTTCAATAATTGTCAAAATTTCTCATCATTTTGTCTTCTTTTATTTGAATCACTTTATTAGAAGAAATGATTCACTCAAGTAATGCTAACTTTATCTCATATATATTAGCAAATCAAATGTGAGAAGTTGGATATTTTACGCTAAGAAACAACTCAATAATAATATTAAATAAGTCCAACTTCTCATAAATTTCTTATCCTGACTCTTATTGCTCATTTGTCAGAATACAAAGGTACTGAGAATCGTGTTGTCTTAAACTAATAAACACATCAATATAATAATTGTATGGTCATGAATTTTGAATGTTGAATTCTAACTTATTAGATAATCCAAATATATCTTCCTAATGTAAGGAATGTGTAATTATCTTATAGGTTCTTCAAACTTCTTAACTTGTTTAGGAATTGCACTCTAGTACACTATAATGCAAATTGCTTCTATCCCTTCTTTGAAAATTTCCAACTCATCCTTCAGAACTAGATTCACTATATGCACAAAATAATGCATATGAAAGAATCTCTCATACATCAAAAAGTTCCTAACTAATAACTCGATCTTAATTTTTTTTTACCATAGCATCATTTACGCTATAATTACTCAAAGTTATTATTGACAACTTTATGCCAATGTTCTAGTCCATCAAACAATCTACCAATACACTTGTCAGCCTTTTCACTTGTATGAGATGCTAAAACATAAACGAACCTACCATTTGGAAATAAAATCAAAGATCAATTATAACAAAATCAAAGACCATTATTTACCTCACAATGTGACTACATAAAGTCCAATTGCTATCAATGTAATATGATGTCACATTCATATAACCTTTTTTTCGATTTTTAGTTATCCACATATTTGATGTGATCATAATTCACTAGAAAATTAACTGACAACATCTTCAATTTTGAACTCTTTTATACATCATAAATATTAAAGATGTCCTTCTTAATAGTACTCTAAGTATGCATTTTAAAATTCAACTAAAGGGACATAATGAAAATCCTAAAATCTATGTGGGCCATAATTAAGAGTGTATATTCATGCCTTATGATTGCATTAACAAATAAAATTTTGTAGTTTTCTTGATCATAGACCATAATAGTCATTTCATTTTTTCCATCCAATAAGTTAGTAATAAAAAAACATTTGACATTCTAATATCATTTTTCTTTGATTATACACATCAAAATGCCTTTTTAAATACAAAGTTTCACCTTTTGAACCTTTAGCAAACAACTTATGGCAATACTTGTACTATTCTTCATCAATTCCCTCACTTACAATAGTCTTTCTGAAGAGATTTCAAGTATCATTTGTTATCTTTAAGGAGTTATTGGTTTCTTCTGTCTAAGTTGATTATTCACTTATTATATTATAATGCATTGGATTGAAACTTTCCTTTGTTTTGACTATGTTGAAGGGTTAGCTTCATCCATATAAATAATTATAGACAATAATTAGCATAATACAAACAAATATTTACATTATAATTATAAAAATATCACGTGCACAAAGTATAGAAAGCCTTATGGTGGTGATAGTAGTTAGTAGTAACCAAAAATATCAAACTCATAAGATCAATGCTTTAAAAATAACAATTATGCTTTCACTCAATGAACTAACAAAATACCACCCTAAAAATGAAAGCATTATTCTAATTATGATATTTGATCCTCAACCACATCGAAAAAAGGTAGTATGAAACACAAATATCAAGTGTAAAGAAACATGTGCATCAAAAAATTGTAAAGCACCTTAATTTTATCTTATAGTAGCAATTTTAGGAAGAAAAATTATATGGATACTGAAGAACAATATACATTGTACCTTATATGA
Source organism: Erythroxylum cassinoides (assembly GCA_027478405.1). NCBI lineage: Eukaryota > Viridiplantae > Streptophyta > Magnoliopsida > Malpighiales > Erythroxylaceae > Erythroxylum > Erythroxylum cassinoides. Next base: position 52,011,075 of record JANIPM010000232.1, read on the forward strand.
TGTCTCTATAAAACATATATAAAACACTTTGCAAAGAAAATTTTCATAATTTTATACATTACTTATGTGAAGATTTTTTTTTGGATTTAGATAATAAAATTTAACTTGTTCTTCAAAGAATGAGCAATCAAGAACACAATGGCATTACTACAATCTTCAAATTTTTTATAGGTACTTAATACAATAAACTTTTCATGCCTATTGTTATTCATCCATACTTACATACAATTTTCATTTCATTCATTATAAAGACATAAAAAATGAAAACTACCATATTCTTTAGTAATTTCTTGAATAATACTAGGTAGCATCGTAGTAGTTATCAGTCATAGAAGTGGACTATACTTCCTTAAAAGGACAAAATAAACCATTATTTTCATCTTTTTTTTATATATATAAAGACAAGTCTTATACTCACAACTAATGGATACCTTAGCAAAAATATATGAGTGTAGGATATGTTTGCATGCTTTTGCTTCACTAAAAGATAAAGAACTAAAGACACTAAAATAATCCAAATGGAATCAAGATTAATTCTTTAATGTACCAAACTATGCCTTAATAATACTGAACAAAAGAATTCTTTAAGCATGTGTATAAGATACTCAACTCTATGTAACAATTATATTTAAACCATTTATTGGATCATGTAATTCAAGTTTGGAAAAATAAGACCAAAATTCAAAAACCTAAAACTTTTAAATGGAGTTCATTTTTGAGTACTTCAATTTACAAAGCTAATATGAAAAATAGGTCTTCTTTGTACAAACCTTTTCTTACAGTCAACAATAAGAGATGGAAAAGGCAATTTTACTCTCCATTGTTTGCGGTTGAGGCATTTTTAAATCCTAGTGTATATTTTAGATTAAGTTTGACAAAGAAAACTGAAGTTAATAGGGGAATGCTATTAACTATTATAATAATTTTTGCTCATGAGATAATGCAAGATCTCCTAATCTCACAGATGGAGATTCATAAGGATGATTCTAGCGATTTTGGGATGCTCATTGCTATTCTTCAAAGAGACAAAGTTTTTCCATATATATATTTTTCACTTTTATTACTTGTTGAAAATTAATCATCACTTTATTTTATTTACAATGTTACTTTTGTTATCTTACTGTTGCTTGGTGGGACCAATTTGAAAGTGGTGCTCCAGAATTACAAAGGTTTGTAATTTAAATTTTAAGTTAACATGTGAGTTCAATAAGGTGTGAAAGGAATTCAAGCACATTTGAATTCATCTATTCTAAGAAAAAGGATTACATTGAAACATAAAAATTTGAACAACTTGGTATTTGTTAAATGCAATTTAAAGCTTTGAGCAATGTATGCTATTATCATTATTAAGTTAACTATAATTTCTTGTAATTTTTAAATAATTTAATTTTATTTGTTTACTAGGATTCTTAATAGATCAAATTGTTTTGTAAATCTAATTTTCTTTGACATATCGATCTTTTGGCGGGGTTTCTGAGGAATCGAATTTGATAGATGAGAATAACTTGAAAGATAATATTGGATGAGAAAATATTAGCATGTCATTTAGTGTAATAAATTTAAATGATGACGATAATGAAGCTCCTCTCAATAATGAAGATTTTGTACAAATGAGAATTAAAGTCAATGCGATTTGAGAAAATATTCGATTGAATAAAG
>JANIPM010000232.1:52013971-52026919 GCA_027478405.1 Erythroxylum cassinoides
AGGGTTGTGATTGCGTACCTCTGTTATGGCAGAGTTATACCTTATATATGGTGCATGTGCTAGGTTTAAGTCTTCACATCTGCATGAGAGTCCTCCGTCTGTGGATGGGCCGTGAAATGTGGGCTGGGCTTGGAATAGGAATGATACTGATCTTTGAAGAATAGACCGATCGGCCTTCGGGTTGTTATGTCTGGATTCGAGCCCAGCATGACCGGCCCGACCAATAACATTAGATTAATTAATCTTAAGATAACTTATAAATTTTCATTTCATCTACTTGATTTTAATTTTATTATATATTATTTGTTTAACATGGAATTTACTGGAAGAGATTACACTTGATTTTTAAAAATTATGAACAAATTTAAAATTCAAATACATGATTGAGCAACCTACCAATTGGATTTTATATTGTTTTACAAAGCTAAAAATTGAGACGTAAACCTACGACCGGATTAGGCTTGAAAGTTCAACAAGTGCAGCTAATTTACAGACGTAAGGATAAACCATCTTTGTCAATTAGATCGAATATTTAAAAATTTTAAAACTTGGGATTGAATTTTAACTGAACCCGATTCATGTACAAGTCTAATAATGAAAAGAACCCATGAATGAGAATCACTGTTCTAGTTATATGGATTCTATCTCCTGAACCCTGATAGGTACAGTTTTCCAATCCAAGCTTTTACGAAGTTTCGTGGGTCTCGAAGAATTACAACGTTAATAGATAGTGCTCGAAATTCTAAGGGTCACAAGAATGCAGATTGTTTGGTAATGTTGACTTTCAGTGATGCATCTCCAGGACATCTTTCCGTTTTGGTGGAGCAGACACCGTACTACCATTTGCAGTCATTAGCAGTGGCAAAAGGAATCCTTTAAAGAGATTGGGACTAATTCATAAGCTGTAGCATGTATTTCTGCCAAGTAGTAATATGGATTGCTGGTGATATTGTCGGTCTTATTACTTGGAACAACCTGTATGATCACCGAGGTTGAGCACATGCTGACTGCTCCTTTATAACCCAAATAAAAGTAGATTGCTGTGACAAACACGGACTTTATAGCATGGAAGATTGTATATACTGAACTTCTGTTTGAAATTCTATCTTTGTTGGATATGTGGGGAAAAAATGGAACAGCAACATATGCCAAAATTTCCTCTGTCTAATAACTAATCTTTCCATCCTTCTTTGTTCAATCGTCGTGAAGCAAGGCCATTAGCCGAAAGGCTTGGAGTAACTGGCATAGAGGGTGTCTTAGGAGCCTCCTCATCACCCCAATCATCACCCCAACTGGTATTCCATCCATCATTAATTTCTGAATCTGACTTTCCCCCACCTGAAACTGGCAGCACCATGTCAAGCTTTTCATATTTAGAGCCATTGCCTGAGAGCTGCACCTTCCTTAAGCAGAAGCACATCAAGCCTGATGCCAACAACAACAGCAGAGCAAGCCAAAAAATAGCATAGGTAGGGGTTCTTGATATCAAGTTTACATGAGTGGGCTTGTAGGAGTTATCAACCATCTTCCCGAAATTGTTGGTAATCTCTCTTATATCTAGATTGCAGGTGCCCTTTCCTCCCTTTAAAATGATTAAGTTGTCGTTTCCTACATCTCTTATAGAAACCTTCACCTAAAAGGTTATAACAAATCAAAACACCATTACGTTAATCACAACTTTACTGCAAGGAGCAAATAAAATTTATTCACATTTGAGATGTAAATAAAACAAAACATCAAGCTCTTCTAAAAAATGTGACAAGCCATCCATGTTCAATCAAGCTAAGATAAGCAAAAAAATCAAATTACCTACTTTAATCAAATTGTCAAGAACTGAGTCAAGGAGGAAAGAAACTTTGCATCCCAGATGGTAATTCAATTGTTCAAGAAACAAGGGCCTAATCCTTGCCCTCCAAAGTTGTCAAACTAATGTTATCGTAGAATAGTAATGTCTTCATTTTGAGTTTCCAGTTTGGATTGTGTGTGCAGCCAAATCCAAACTTAAGACTCGTACAATCCAAACTTAAGAACGAGCTGAATCTCAAATTTTGGACTTGGACAAGAAGATACAATTGTTCCAGTTTCTATTACGTGAAACAGAATATGACAGGATAAGCAAGATTTATGCATGTCTCATAAAACTTTCATCCAGAACCAAAATATATATTTTTACGCCAATGTTTGATATCACTTCTGATAAATCTTTGAGAGACTCAGTATTAAGCATCTCATTCAGATATTTTGGTAAGAGGCATTTATTGTGTTACTTCTCTGCCGATTTCACAACCAGTGATCCTGGATACAGATACTATCAACAAACCCCACCTTAATAAATTCAACAGGCAACATCTTTCATTTCCCATCCTCAATTTCTTTACTGGTTTATATTATTTTGAGAAGAAGTAAGAAAAATATCATTTGGAACCATCCTCCCCATATCTTAGTGACCAATATATAAATCAGGAAAAGAAAAATAATTTCAATGCATAAAGTGTGTCGTATTAGCAAATACTCGTTTAAAAATGGTTTATGATTTAGTATGTCATATTGTCAAATAGCATTGAATAATCTATCGATTATAATCCTAAAAATTTAGATACTGTGTAAGAGTTGCTAACTTGCTAATGGATGAGTCAAACAACCAAAAATTCCATCATTTTGAAACTCGTCTAGAATTCTTCAGTGATTTTTCAAGTACAGTGCATTAATACCTTTTGATCCTCTTTTTCTTGGAGTTGAACTTCACTTTTTTCTAGCTCCATAAAATCTGGAGCGGAAATTGTTACTTTAAGAGGGCCTTTCCCCCTATTCTGAATCAAAAGTGAAAGTTCTGGAGATTCTGAAAATAAAAGAATAAAAGCTTAATGTAATCCAGATAATTGAAGGCAAAACCAAGGAGCTGAAGGAAACAAGTGAAGAGCACATAACTGAAAAAATAAAGGCTCTGAAGGAAAAATAAGCCAGCATTTTCACATTTCACATCTGCTGTTGAAAAGCAGCATGTGAGGCAAAATTAGAAGTAGTATGCAAACTGAACCTAACTAGCAAATAAAGAAGACGTCTAAAAGAACTGTAGATGTTGTTTATTATTGACATGACAGCTTCCCACATTCTGGATTCGAGTTTTATTAGAACTACACACACACACACACACACACACAAGGTGATTGAAGATTTCCAAGGTAAGCCAGAAGATTATGAGATTGCTAATACGACATTTTGCATCTCATAACATTCAAATATCACATTCTTGTATAGTTTTTAACATACCTAACAAAATTACAGTTAACAAAGTATAGTTTTTCACATACCATTTCCGGGGATTCTTACACAAGCAACTAACTTGTTCTCTTCATCGGTGCATTTGTGAGATGGATCACATTCTTCAAGATGAGGAAAATCTTTCCGTGATGGAATCTCAGGATCCCTTTCATTAACCGTCTTTTTGAGCTGTTCTTGCTTCCCACCCAAATTCTCCTTGTTATTGCCACCTGCATTTTGCCCGACTCCCTTATTTCGATCGTCTTCTGAAAAATCTGTAACTCTGGACCCAGATTGACTAATCAACTTGTTCTTACTGTCGTTAACAGTTGTCTCATCTGTTTTCTTCACTGGACCACCTTCACTTTCCTTTCCTTTACCAACTTCAATAGTATTGGAGATTGAGCTCAACTCGTCAGCCTTTTCATTTGGAATGGATTGCAGATCTAGGTCAGTCTTTGTACTTTCATCTACCTACTTCAATAATAAGTTGTAAGCAGTTAGAATCCATCCAACAATTACAAGACCTTAATTGGCAGTAGTTAGATAGAGGTACAGTCTAGTCCCTGAACCTTTGCAAAACGAAAGAAGAGCACCAAATAAACTAAATACCTCACTGCCTACCTTTGAATCAGAAACGGGAAAGTCAACAAGTATAACAAGTAAAAGACCCAGATAAAGCAAGCGCCTTGTTTCCATGATCTGAAACGAACCCAGTTCTTTCTGAAAAAAGAGGACACGGCTTGCATATAATTGGAACTACAAGTAAACGCATTTGTTCAAGATAACACGAGCAAATAAAGTGAAGCAGTTCAAAAACACTGACCTTAAAAAGGACGCCTTTTGAGTGCATCCACCATGTATGATCGTGGGTTCCACTTCAAACAAGTTGTGCTTTCCGTGGTCGAGCTTGGCAAGAAAGAACAGGAATTTTTATGTTGCCGGGTAGAGTCAAGACTCCAGATTTGTGGAAGAGGGTGGTAGGCATCAGGGATTGACCTACTCCTTGTTTTCGTTTACTTGGTGTACTCTTTTTAACTCTCTTTTAACACATAATGGGCTAAGAAAGAGTGAGAGATAGAAAATGGAGAAGGCTTTACGTAATTAGAAATCCAAAGCTCCATAGATAACTTCCAACGAAGAAAAAGAAAATAAAAATTATTGGCAGTCGAGAGTTGCAACTTGCAAGTGACTTGAGTGATTCAAAATGACAATCTTTTTTCTTTTTTCTTTTTTCTTTTTTCTTTTTCTCTTGTAGGGTCTCATAGATTCGTTGGCAAAATAATTGGAAGAAATGCATTGATGGAAGCATATCATTAATTTTCATAAAGCAAAAGTGAAAGTGGCAATGACCTCAAAATGGAGAATATGGTTAACCTCAAGTAAGGATTTAGAACAAAGCAATATTCTTTACGTGGAACTAGTCCTGTCTCATTTAAAGAATTCAACCAACCAAACAAATAGCAGTTTCATGCACTGCAAGAAAGCTATATTCGTTTATATACATAAATCTGCAGCTTATTCTTTTCAGGGATCCAATATCGAATCTTTAAACCACCCAGCTATCAAATATGAAGCGACAGGACTTACAAAGTTCTGGTTCCAAGTAATGCTTGGGCTCCCGGTCGGCAAATAGATAAGTGGCTCTAGCCCATTTTCAGCTATAGGTCCCATGTCCTCATATATAGTGTAAAGGATAATTTGTTATAACAAATCATTGTAGGATTTTTCTAGAATAATACCAGTATATTTGTTATAACAAATCACATGTGTACAATTGTAGGATTCTTTTATAATAATATTAGTATATGACGTTTACTGCTCTTCCTCCTTATATAAAAGGAACTACTGTACTCCTTTCGATTTATTAAATGTTATACACGGAAATCTGTTTCAAGCATTATTCGCTTTCTTTTTTGTATTAGAGCCATTGAGCTCAACTCCTTTTCATTTTATGGCCAATCCCAATCAATCTTCTGAAATCCCTGAGAGCTCTGTTGCTCGCTGCGAGACCTTCTTCATCCTCTATTTCTTCGTCTTCTGTTCCTCTTAATCTCGCAGTTATTAACCCTCCAATAACTCTCAAACTTGATACCCATAATTACAATCTATGGAAAAATCATATTATAAATGTTATCTATGCTTATGAATTGATTGGCTACATTGATGGTAGCAAACCTCGCCTTCCAATGTTCATCGATGAAAGTCAATCTGTTGTTAATTAGGAATATAAAAATTGGGAACGCACAAATCGCATCCTCATGTCTTAGATCTATGCCTCTATTACTGATGAGCCAATGCTTCTCATCATCAGGCTCAACACTACTCACGATGTGTGGGAATCACTCCATCGCTGCTATGAATCACCGTCTATTGATCGGATCTTAGCCCTACGAACTAAGCTCCTTTAATCCAAAATGACAGGAATGATTGCTTATCAATACCTTGCTCATAAAAAATGATGGACAAACTTGAAGTTGTTGGTGAAGTAATTTGTTATAATGAAAAATTGGGATATCTTTTCAATGATCTCCCCTCTGAGTACAACTCCTTTATTACTTCTATTCATAATCGGCCTAATAAGCCTCACTTTGAGGACATCCAGAGCTCTCTCATTGCCTTTGAGTTTCGACTTGATCAGCAACGTGGCTCTGAAATGCTCTCGTTACCACAGGTGAACTATGTGGTTTCTAATTGTCGTTTTGGGAGGTCCCATAACAATCGACCATGGTCAAATTCTCAGTGCATTGGACAGACTAACGTTCTTGGGAGAGCTCCATTCACTCCAAATAAATAGGCTGGAGGTCGAGGCCAAAATACTCGGACTGGAGGACGTGGTCACTTAAGTGTCAGATCTGCTTCAAGGGAGGGCACACAGTCGCTTAATGCTTCTATCGGACTAATCTTAATTACAACCCATATTCTTCTTATAAGACTTCCTCTATTGATTCTGGTTCTCCCTCTTTGGCCCATGCTTATTTTACCCAAGTTCGTCCCAACCCCTATTATTCGTCCCCAATGACTAGATCTGCAAGTGCTTCTACCTTAGCTATCCCTGCCGATACTACGGCTCCTTCCTCTGGAATGGCTAGGGGTTGGTATATGGACTTCGACGCCACTCATCATATCACCTCTAATCTCTCTTATTTGACTCTCACTACTCCATATCAAGGTAAACAACAGGTGATGTTAGCTAATGGTAAGTTGGAAAACATTCATCATATAGGTTCATTAAGTCTCTCAGCTGTTTCGAAAACCCTTACTCTTAACCAAATTCTCCACATACCTTCAATAGCCAAAAATTTAATTAGTATCTCTAAACTTTGTAATGATAATTTTGCCTCTGTTAAAACTTTCCCAACTTATTTTCCCTATTCCTTTGTGGTGAAGGATTTGAAAATGAGAACACCTCTTCTCTAGGGAAAACATGAGGCTAGCCTCTACAAGTTACCAGACCCACTTCGATTTCCAGCTCAACCTCCAACTTCTACTACATCATCCATTGCTCCTCTTGTCTCTTTCTTTGTTAAATCTTGTGATGTCAAATTGTGGCATGCCCGTTTAGGGCACCCAATTTATCAAGTTGTACACCACGTACTGAAGTCATGCAATGTTCCTTTCAATTCAATAAAAGATGATCTATTTTGTCCCACTTGTGCTAATGCTGAGCATCATAAAATTCCTTTTCCCATATCTCATTCACGAGTCTTAGCTCCATTTGATTTTTGTGCTATTAACTGATGATCACACTAGCTATTCTTGGCTCTATTTTCTCACCCACAAAGACCAAACCATCCAAGCTTTTCATAATTTCCATAACCTTGTTCAATCTCAATTTCAGACTTGCGTAAAGGTTGTCCAATCTGACTAGGGAGGAGAATACATACCACTACATAAACTCTTTACCGAACTTGGTATTCATCACTGACTGAGCTGCCCCTATACATCAGAACAGAATGGGCGAGCATAAAGGAGAAATCGACAATATGTCAAAATGGGCTTATCTTTACTTTTCCATTCAAATACCCCACTTTAGTTCTAGCCCTACGCTTCCATAACTATTGGTATGAAAAGCCCATTTGAATAACTATATCATATGAAGCCCATATATGATGATATACGAATATTTGGTATGTTACAACCTTATAATCATCACAAACTTGAGTCTAGATCCCATCAATGTATTTACCTTGGCCCAAGCCCACATCATAGAGGACACCTTTGCTTTAACCCAACAAATGGCCATATATATTTCTCCCGAGATGTGCTTTTCCATCAAGATAAATTCCCTTATTCCACTACATCCAATTTCCCACTCAAACCTTCTATTACCCATTAGCCATCGATACCAAACCAATTTTTAATCAGGCAAACAATACAAACCTTGGTTGCCAACCCTATCTCAACTTCTCCACACATCATTTAACACCACTCTTATCTCCTTTACCTTACACAAGCTCCACATCACCCTTACCACAACACTTCACCTCTTCCTCTGTTAACCCAAAAAACGCTGAGAACTTAGTTAATCTGTCTAATGATGTTTCTCCACTTTCTGTTTCTGACTTACTAGTTTAGGTGACCACCGCATAATCCTTTGGTGCCTCCACTATAGTAGCCAATGTACATCGAATGATTACTCACACCAAAGCAGGTTTTTTAAATCCAAGGCCTACACTGCCTTGATTTCCAGTCACTCACTCATTCCTATTGAGCCATAATCATTTGATGATGCCATCATTCAATCTGAGTGGAAGTTAGCTATGCAAACAGAATTTGATGCTCTCATACGTAACAAAACATAGACATTAGTGCCGACCTCTTCCAATATCAAAGTTATCAGGTTTCGCTAGTTTTATAAATTGAAATTAAAGTTTGACGATTCTCTCGAGCCGTGTAATGCACGTCTAGTCATTAAGGGGTATCATCAAGAGCAAGGCATCGATTATACAAAGACATTTAGCCCTGTCGCCAAGATTGCCACCATTCATCTTATTCTTTTAATTGTAGTTTCTTGTAATTGGAGCATCAAACCATTAGATATCTATAACACCTTCCTCAATGGGGATCTCATTTAAGAGGTATACATGTTGTAGCCCCTAGGTTTTATCTCTTCCGCACGTCCCAACCATGTCTATCTTTTAAATAAAGCCCTATGGTTTGAAACAAACTCCTAGAGCCTAGTTCCATAAACTTATTACTGCTCTAATCTCTTGGGGCTTCTACAATGCACGGTCAGATGCATCCATGTTCATAAAATTTACCAATTATGATGTTCTAATTTTGCTAGTTTATATTGATGATATCCTTATCACTGGTTCAAATCCTCAACTTATTTCTACATTTATCACTTATTTGAACTCATCATTTGTTGTAAAGGATCTTGGGGATGTATCATTCTTCCTGGGAATACAAATGTATAGGATCCCTAATGCCATACATTGTAGTCAGGAGAAATATATTAAGGATCTTCTCCATCGTGCACGAATGAGTAATTGTAAACTAGTGTATACACCTATCCCAACTAGCACAATAATTTCTTTTTATGAGGGAGTACCTTTGGATGATCCGTTTAAATACAAGAGTATTATTGGAGCTCTCCCACACTACACTGTAACGCATATTTCATCCAAAGGTATACCTGAATTTGAAGATTGAGGTTGGTATCTTTTCTGCCCTTCTTGATTTCTATAGCTATAGTTTGGATGATCCCTCTATCTTGGATTAAAATAATTGGAACAAGGTTTCAAATTTTTGTTGAAGTTGACTAGGAAATCCGTCTATTGCATTAGCTTCTTGAAGGGAGTCTTGTTGCAATATAGGGAATATATCCGTAGGATGTTAAAAGAATAAGCATATCATGCACACATGTGTCGAATGCAATTGACCTACAGCCACTTGACGAACTAGAGCAGTTAAATATGAAATTTATCCTTAAGGTTTGTGTTATTTACCTTATTAATGTGCTTAACAACTCCATCCATCCTTGTCCCAAACAATTGACAACATATCTGATATCAATTATCTGGCTGCTTCAAGTGTTTTATTTACCAAAACTCCTTCCCTAGCTACGTTAACAATACTATGATCCATTGACAATAAACCTCCATAAAAGTACTAAATCAAAAGTTGGCCAAGAATTTGATGGTGTAGGTAACTGGCACATAACTCCTTAATCCTTTCCCAATATTCGTACACTATTTCTTTGGTGAATTGTCTTATCCCACGTATCTCCTTTCTAATATTGGTTGCTCATGATGTGGGAACAAACTTCTCCAATATTTTCTTCTCATTCCAAGTTGTCATTGAACCCCTGGGGAGATAATATAGCCAATCACTTTCCTTATGTTTTAAAGAGAATGGAAAGGCTCTGAGATTAATTTATTCTTCTATCATCCCTTATGGCATTATTCTAGAGCAGACAACATGAAATTCATTAAGGTGTTTATGTACATCTTCACTAGCAAGACCACAAAAATAGGGAGTAAGTGAATCAAACTAGATTTCAATTCGAAATCTATTTGAACATCTAGAAATTGTATGCAAAAGGTTGTTAATTCAAGTTTGGTGTTGTTAACTCCCTCAACGATCTTGTGTTAGGATTTGCCATCTTTTCTTCAATTTCTTGAAAATTAAAGTCTTCACTAATTGTTAGATCTATCTCAACTTTCACTTCTAGAGGTGAATGACTACATCCTTGCATAGTCTCTTTCCTTAAATGACGCGTTGACTTTTCAATTTTTGGATTATATTACAATTCAGTTGTCTTAGAAGAGTGAGTCATATAAAACAAGAGATTGTTAGTAAACTTTAAAATCATGGAAAGAAACTAAGAAACTAAAATAGTTTCGCAGCAATTGCTCCAAATTTTGATCGGTTTGTTGAAGCCCTTAAAATTAATTCTAATTCTCTAGCTTTTTATAATAGTCATAGATCCAGGTCAAATCCCAATAGAACTAAACACTAATTTCAATTAACAAAATAAAGTGGGGGTTTATTAATTAACTAATTTTTAAAATTAATAAGGAATCAAAATAAATCAACTGAAAATAACATTGATTATTGATTTAAAAAGAATCATTTTTATAATTCAAGCAGTTTGTCTGAAATATATTAGGATAGTAATAATAAGTTTCAATTTTTCCTAAATTAATTGATTCAAACTCAACATTCAAATCAAAATTTACCATTAATTGACTAGATATAATAGCATTCCACATCAATTCAATGATAGCAATAAGCTTAGTGAAAAAGACTAGACCTTAAATTAAATAAATGAGATAGCTACAACTGTTCAACTTAATTTTCTTATTTATCATAAGTTCAATATGTAATTTCATAAATAACCTATTCGCTACTTATACCAATCCTTCATAAAAGTTACGAGTCACTGAATTCATGGATAGTTATAGAATAATCAACATCAAATTAATTTGACAGATTAATCAAGATTAATTATTAATGAGATATAAGAATACAGAACAAGAAATACTTGAATTAAAACATAAATATAAGTTTAGAACAAAACCTCACAAGGTTACAATTAGAATTTTGAATCCTCTTGAATTAAAATATTCGAGTTTAGCCTCATATGACTTTAGTTCTAAAACCAAAAATAGAAAAAAAGATGAAAGATTGAGAGAAAACTAAGTAGAAACTAAATAGAGTGTTCAAGAAGGTAAAAGACATGTTTTCCTCTTCCTTTCCTACTCTAAACTTAGTCTAGTTTTATCTTACAAAGATTCTCATTTAAAACAAATCCAAATTCATATATAATAAGGATGAAAAGTAGGTTCTTAATTGAATTCTAAGTCTTTAAGTGAATTGACATTAGACGTGACCTCACCTTATTTACTATAATAAGCTGTCCATTTTTTTATTTCATAATTTTGACCAACAATATTCCAATTTGATACAATTTTTACTTTTTATCTCTTAAAACAAAATAAACATTATTTTTTATTTAGGCACTAAAATACATCCAAATCAAAACAGATAGTCCAATTAACATAACAAAATAGCATGTTATGAAGCTTCATATCCAAATTTATCTTCACCAATACAACAGCAAGAGATTGTCATCCATCAAAAATCTCGTGAGCAATAGTGATTACATAGCATATTACTGCCTATTATTCCATGAGGCTTTCGCATCTCTTTGTCGTAACTTGGTAAAGTAAGTTTGATTCATTTCAATTCAAATTTTATATATTAAATTTAAATTGAATACATTCAACTTTGAAGGATTGGTTCGAATTGAATAATTTAGGCTGTCTCCCAAGCAACATTATTTTATTTTTACTTTTTAAAATAATATTGTTTTAATATTGTAAAATTTAAAATCAAAATATCGTTATTTTAAGAAATAAAATAAAATATATTTTCTAAGGATAATATAAGTTTTTAAAAGATTAGATTAGGTTGACTTGGACCAAAAGTAAACCTAACTTATTTCAACTATATCTGATCCATTATGACCTCTAGTTTATCAGCTAATTTAAGCTAGGAAAGCACCAAATTTCCACCTTCAAGTAAACAACGTATAAATTCAAACAGCAGTTGGCCCTTGGCCCTCGACTTTTTGCATGCTCTTTCCAAGTAATGACGGAGTATAGTATATATACAAATAAAAGCATTACTTAGCCGAACTGTACTATAGCGATAATGAGTGTTTTGATTTAGTGCTAGAATTAGTAGTTATTTTCTTCATTATTGTTCAACTAACCGAATTAATATTTGTAGTTTCTGAAATAAAATAAGAAAATGTAGGAAGCAACGCCCATGTTTTAATTTAAACGAATTAATATGAATTATATTTATTATTTTCAATTAAGAAAATAAATTTTAATATTCCAATGAGTAAGGTGTAGCCTTAATTTACAGAAAATCATATTCAACTTAGCCACAAATTTCTGATCACGCAAATCCACAAATTTATGATCTATTTTCCTTTTGTATTTATTAATATTAATATTTCAAAACATTTAAAATGAATTTTAAAACATTGAAAATAAACCTTGAGCAAAAGAAATTTTCAATAGGGTTTGACTTCCAATTAATTAAATGTTACGTGTGACAATTAATAATATAATATTTTTTTATTTTTTGTTTAAAAATGAGTCTCAATTGTTACGAAATAATAAAAATCCATTGTTATAATAATAGGCTCCACTTATTACGTTAATTTATTAAATTTTATCTATTAATGAACTACTTATTAAGCTAATTAAGTATCATTAAATTAATTAATCTATTTAACAGGCTAATAAGGTTAAAAAAAACCTTATCGTAAGGTTTCTTTTTTATTGAATCTATAATTCGTAACCCCTAACCTCAGTGTTGCTTGCTCTCTCCCTCTCAATTGATTCAATCACAGGTGACCATGTGTGAACAAAACGACCAACATGTCGGTCGTGCCTACAAGCATAGCAGCACCGAGAAGCATAATGACATGCATGATGTGCCCACATGTACGGAAATCAGGTTCGGATCTGATCCGACCGCAGCGGAATAATCACGAAACTTTTTCGTAACTTTTGATTTCTCGAAAACCAAGATCTATTTAATTCTATAAAATGATTAACACGAATCATAATAAAGTAGAATTTAGTTCGTACCTTATTCCGAAGCTTGATCTTTATCTTGATGCATCCCTCGAACCGTTTCTGAAACCGATCCGTCTCAACC
>JANIPM010000232.1:52049651-52061466 GCA_027478405.1 Erythroxylum cassinoides
TTTGTCTTTGCACTTAATTTGAAGATAAGGCTTCTTGCAAGCCTATTTGAGAAGTGGACCACCTTTAACGATGTTCTTAAATAAGGTATGTTGATCACAAAGGTTATCAAGAGAGGCTAAAGCAAGTTGGTAGATTTCTACAAGAGATATATTAGCAATATCCCTTTGTGAAGAATCAATGGTCCATTGTAGCTCTGGTTGCAGTTGATCTGGAAGGGATGAGATAAAAGTATATTGAAGATTAATATCATTCCATCCACTCAAAAGATAATACCTTTCCGTTATATGTTGAAAATGCTTATGTAAATCACGTTTGTCAAGTGAACAACATTTCATTGCAAAATACTCCTGACGGATCTGCTTATTTATAAGCTGAAAGTCACCAATGAATTTCTTATAAATTATTCCAAGAAGAGCTCTGGTTATAATGACTTGGATATATTGAATTCTTTGATAGTCGCCAATACTTTTCCACCATTCTCGTAAAGTACCAGTAAAATGAGAAATAAACTTAGACAAAATATCTTATTTGGACGAGTCATTTGAAGATTTATCCATGCACCGAATTCATGTAAGCAATCTCTTTATTTCTTTAGGGGAAGATCATCAAAAGTAAACTAAGGTCTTAAAGTAGGCTTAGTCTGTGTGGCTAGTTGAGTTAGTGTTTCCTGTGGTGCTGGTGCAAGTCTGAAAGACTCAGTACCTGTAGATTCTGCTTCACTTGTATCTAGTTCAGCTTTAGACGATGACTTAGAAATTGTTGCAGAGTCTTTAGATGTTGGGATAGAGGCTTCAGAACAAGCTTCTCAATTATCTGATTGAATAGAGGAATCTTCTAAAATATGTGTAGGTGCGAGAGTTGCTATGAACTCTATTAGAGGTGTTTTATCCTTCCCAATAGAGGTGGAAGGTTAAGACTTTGGTGGAGAAACAGGAGGTCTATGAATATGTAACGATTTACTCCACTAGTTAACTCATTCAGGTGTAGTATATGAAGGTGATGGATCAGGCACTTGTTCAGGATTTGACTTAGGCTTTGAATTTTGCTTTTTAATTTTAGCTTGAGTAACCTGAGGATAGATATGTTGTCTGATCAAAGGATAGTTGAACTTAAAGGCCTTTGAATAGTCAGCTTCTTCTGGGTATGTCTGATACAGAAGAGGAGTGTATACTAGCTGTATATTTGGAAATATTGAAGAGGATAAGCCATATACAGTCTTAGACTATACATATTGCATATCAACTTCCATACATTGCAAAATTCCTTGTATCTTCTTGAGTTCTCTAGTTTTGACGTCGAAGTCAGGTCCAAAATACTGCATAGCAATGTAAAGTCAAAGATCAGCTTAAAGTTGCTAGATCTGAGTTTTGTATGAATGGTACAGTTGTTAGATCTATTTAGAGACGACGTCAACTTTATGTTGTCTAGCATGAGTCTGTTGACTGATTCCATCTAACTTGGAATCAATTCTTCTAAGGACATTGTTTTATGCTACTGCATTTGATGTCTGCCAATTAAGAACTTCACTAGAAGGATTTGAGACAAGTGTTCCTTGTGAGGTGATTCTTGTGGCTAGAATATAAGGGCTAAAGATAACTCTGGTTGTTTCATTTGTACTCCTATGTAGAGAAGGAAATTTTTCTTCGTATGGCTTAACCATCATCCAACATATAGGAGTAGGAGTAATTATAGGAATTGTTGGCTTAGGCTGACAGGTAGAAGATTTCAGCATCTCACGAAGAGATCTAGATCTAAATCTTTCTGTGGGTAGACCACTAGATTTACTAGAATCGTCTGAATCTAAATCACCCTTGTGTGGATGATACTGTTGATAAGACATACAACAAGTTTGGGGTTTTTTCTTCCTCCTTTGTCATCTAGCATACTGCTCATCATCATCCTCATTGTCTGACTCAGCGTTAAAACAAACTTCACAGTTTAATTCTTATATAGATGGGTCAAAATCCCAGACATAGTGTCCATGATGATGTCTTATATAGACTAGATCTCCATTAGATTTAAAATAATGGATGGGTGGGCTAGATTTACCTTCCATATGAGAAAATATGGGCTGAATCAAAAATATAGCACTGGATGTAGAAGGTCCAGATGGATCTTCATTGGGTCTTACATAGATGGACTTCATTGTTCCATCTTTTAATTTCTTCATAATTAGAGGAGTAGTTGTATGAAAAGAGTGTCAATGAGGCATATGGAACAACTTTTGGTAATTGGTGATCCATTCAGTAGGCATCAAGTTTTTAAGTTCCACAACTGGCAATTGCTTCGGGATCTAGATGATAGTAGTCTGATCATTAGAACGATCAGTAACCATATAAAGAGCATTTGAAGTAGAATTAGGAAAGTTAAGGTACAAAGCATGATTCTACAGACGATAGATCATCTAGTGATGTAAGGTAGCCATGGTGGCTATAGGATCTTGATATGTTCCAGTGATATGATTATGAACTTACAACCATTCAAACAAAGTGGGATCATCCAACCTAATGTTGAAATCAGGTGTTATTATTAGAATGACACTTTAATTGTTGAGAGTTGTCAACAAAGTACCAATCAAAACATTTTGGTATGTGGTGTAGGTAGTGTCTAGAAGAGATATCCTGGCTGTAGCAGGTATTCCCTTTCTTCCATGAAATGTGAGAATAAGGCGTATAGCTCCTAAATGTAGAAGTGTATGGTTGTGTTTTCTCTAGAGAGAGATCAAATCCTTTGATATTTCAAGCTTTACGTATTGCTCTGCTGTATTAGATCTAAGACCACACTGTTCCAATATGGAACTCTAGATTATTTCTTTAAATTTTGGTATAGATGTAGACAAAATAGTATGTATACTTCTTGTCTAAGAACGATCACGAGAATAGATAATGTAGGGACTCAACAAAGGTAAAGAAGACTCACAAACATGATTTCTATAGGAACATGGGTAATTTCAACTAGATTTTCCATACGATTAGGAAAAATATGCTTAACATTAGAAGGAAAACTAGACATAGACAAAGTTGAAGACAGATGATCAGGGTCATTTGGTAGTGTTTCCATAATTATTGGGTTCTCTCCTTACTCACTCTTATCAAAAGACAATGTTACCGTTGACCAAGACACGAAAGATGGCTCTGATACTAACACTAGGAGCCCGAAGGGCACACAGGGAAAGTACGACAATCAACTAGCTAAAATAATACATTTGATAGACCAGTCCGCACATAGATGGGCCAACATCCCACACAAAGTGTCCATGATGATAGCTTACATAGACTGGATCTCTATTAGATTTAAAATATTGGATAGGAGGGCCAAATTTACCTTCCATATGAGAAAATACGGACTGAATTAGAAATATAGCACTAGATGTAGAAGGTCCAGATGGATCTTTATTAGGCATTGCATAGATGGACTTCACCGTTCCATCTTTTAATGTCATCAGAATTAGAGAAGTGGTTATATGAAAAGAGTATTAATGACGTGCATGGAACACCTTCTGTTAATTGGTGATCCATTCAGTAGGTATCAACTTTTCAAGCTCCACAACTGGTCATTACTTCGAGATCTAGATGATAGTAGTCTGATCATTAAAACGATTAGCAACCATATAAAGAGCAACCAAAGTATAATTTGGAAAGTTGAGGTCCAAAACATGATTCTGTATACAATTGATCAACTGGTGATGTAAGGTAGCCATGATGGCTGTGAGATCTTCATATGCTCTAGTGATCTGAATTTGAACTTGCAATCATTCAAACAAAGTGTGGTCATCCAACCTGATGTTGAAATCAGGAGCTTTTGTCATAATAACACTTCCATTATTAAGAGTTGTCAACAAATACCAATCAAAGAATTTTGGTACGTTATGTAGGCAATGTCTACAAGAGATATTCTAGCTGTACTAGGTATTTCCTTTCTTCCATGAAGTATGAAAACAAGACATATAACTCCTATATGTAGATGTCTCCTACATGTAGATGTGTATGGTTGTGTTCTCTCTAGAGAGAGATCAGCTCCTTTGGCATCTCAAGCTTTACGTATTGTTCTGCTATAGTAGATCTAAGACCACACTATTTCGATCTAGAACTCTGGATTATTTCTTTGACTTATGATCTAGATGTAGACAAAATAGTACATATACTTCTTGTCCAAGAACGATCACAAGAATAGATACTGTAAGGACTAAACAAAGATAAAGAAGACTCGTAAACATGATTTGCTACAGGAACATGGGTAATTTCAACTAGATTTTCTATACGATTAGACAAAACAGGCAACATGGGTAATTTTAACTAGATTTTTTATACGATTAGACAAAACACACTTAACACTAGAAGGTAGACTAGACATAGACAAAATTGAATACAAATGAACAAGGTCATTTGATAGTGTTTTCATAACTGTTGGGCTCTCTCCTTACTCACTTTTATCAAGAGGCAATGTTACCACCAACCAAGACTTAAAAGATTGTTATGATACCAACACTAGGAACCTGAAGGGCACATAGGAAAAGTATGACAACCAACTTGCTAAAATAATACCTTTAAGTAGACCAATTCGCACATAGATGGGTCAACATCCCATACAAAGTGTCCACAATGATGGCTTATATAGACTAGATCTCCATTAGATTTAAAATAATGGATAAGAGGGCCAGATTTAACTTTCGTATGAGAAAATACGAGCTAAATCATAAATATAGAACTGGATGTAGAAGGTCTAGATGGATCTTCGTTGGGCCTTGTATAAATGAACGTCACCACTCCATCTTTTAATGTCATCAGAATCGGAGGAGTGATTGTATGAAAAGAGTGTTGATGGGGTGTATGGAATACCTTTTGGTAATTGGTGATCCACTTAGTAGGCATCAACTTTTCAAGCTCCATAGCTAGTAATTGCTTTGGGATCTAGATGATAATAGTATGATCATTATAATGAACAATAACCATATGGAAAGCATCTAAAGTAGAATTTGGAAAGTTGAATTCCAAAGCATGATTCTGATGATGATAGATCATCTGGTGATGTAAGGTAGCCATAATGGCTGTGAAATCTTGATCTGCTCCAGTGATCTGAATTTGAACTTGTAGCCATTCAGACAAAGTGGAATCATCCAACCTAATGTTGAAATTAGGTGTTATCGTCAGAATGACACTTCCATTATTGAGAGTAATCAGCAAAATACCAATCAAAGCATTTTGGTACATTATGTAAGCAGTGTCTAGAAGAGATATCATGGCTGTAATAGGTATTCCCTTTCTTCCATGAAGTGTGAGAACAATGCATTATTTGTCATGTATGGGTTCATGCCATGATAGCAAATTGGATAGAAAGCCTAGATTACTTGAGTTGTCAGTATTATTTTGATATGTCTTTTGTTGCTTACTGTGATTGAGCTCACATGTGTGAAGTTTGTGTAGGAATTGCAACTCATCTTCATTAGGACTATAGCTATTATCACTAAAGTTTTGAGCATCTTAGAAGACTAAGTCAAGAGGCTAAAAAGGTCCCTCAAGGTCTGAATCTAATTCTTTTGTACCATAAGGAGGACTACTGGGACCTATTCTGTCAATATTTGGTACTTCTGGTTCACCAAGAACAAATTTACCTGGATAAGGTCCAATAAAGGAGGATATGATCAATGTATCAGGAAAATGATTTATCTTTTTGAGAAAATCTCTAAGAGATTGTAGCATATTATCTTGATATTGTGGCCAATATAGTGAAGTATGATAAAAATGGACACGGTGATCAATGTAAAGGGCTTCAATATATGTTTCACATCTAAATGATGAAGGATGAAGAAACAATGAGTAGATTGTCGTCTAGTAGAAGCTTTCCATAGACGATGTTATGAAATTACCATTAAACATTGTTGTTTCCCATTGATCTAATGGTTGAAACCACTCAAGAAATGTCCATAACAAAGTCCTTTCATTGTTTATATCACAAAGATGCTGGTATCAGAACCATCTTTCGTGTCTTGGTTGGTAGTAACATTATCTCTTGATAAGAGTGGGTAAGAAGAGAGCCCAACAATTATGGAAACACTACCAAATGACCCTGTTCATTTGTCTTCAACTTTGTTTATGTCTAGTTTACCTTCTAGTGTTAAGCGTGTTTTGTCTAATCATATAAAAAATCTACTTGAAATTAACTATGTTCCTGTAGAAAATCATGTGTGTAAATCTTCTTTACCTTTATTGAGTCCTTACAGTAGCTATTCACGTGATCATTCTTGGACAAGAAGTATACATACTGTTTTGTCTCAATATACACCTAAAGTCAAAGAAGTAATCCAGAGTTCTAGATTGGAACAGTATGGTCTTAGATCTACTATAGTAGAACAATACGTAAAGCTTGAGATACCAAAGGAGCCGATTTCTCTCTAGAGAGAACACAACCATACACATCTACACGTAGGAGCTATATGCCTTGTTCTCACACTTCAAGGAAGAAAGGGAATACCTGCTACAGTCAGGATATCTATTCTAGACATTGCCTACATAATGTACCAAAATGCTTTGATTGGCACTTTGTTGACAACTCTCAATAATGGAAGTGTCATTCTGATAATAGCACCTAATTTTAACATCAGGTTAGATAATCTAACTTTGTCTGAACGACTGCAAGTTTAGATATAGATCACTTGAACAGATCAAAATCCCACAACCATTGTAGCTACCTTACATCACTAGATGACGTATCGTCTGCAGAATCATGCTTTGGACCTTGACTTTCCTAATTCTACTTTAGGTGCTCTTTATATGGTTGTTGATCATTCTAATGATCAGACTACTATCATCCAGATCCTGAAGCAATTACTAGCTATGGAGCTTAAAAATTTGAGGCCTACTGAATGGATCACCAATTACCAGAAGTGTTCCATATGTCTCATCGACAATCTTTTCATACAACCACTCCTCCAATTTTGAAGAAATTAAAAGATGGAACAGTGAAGTCCATCTATGCAAGGCCCAATGAAGATCCATTTTGACCTTCTACATCTAATGTTATATTTTTTATTAAGCCCATATTTTCTCATACAAAAGGTAAATTTGGCTCTCTTATCCATTATTTTAAATCTAATGGAGATCCATTCTATTTAAGCCATCATTATGGACATTTGTATGGGATGTTGACTCATCTATATGCGAACCGAACTGTGAAGATTGTCTTAACCCTGAGTCAAACAGTGATGATGATGATGAACGGTATGCCAGACAATGAAGGAGGAAGAAAAAGCCTAAAACTTGTTGTATACCTTCTTAATATTATCATCCACACAAGAATGATTCAGATCCAGATGATTTCAATAAATCTAATGGTCTACCCACAGAAAGATTCAGACCTAAATCTCTTCGTGAGATGCTGAAATCTTCTACCTATCAGCCTAAGCCAGCAATTCTTGTCATTACTCCTACTCCTATACGTTGTATGACGATTAAGCCATACGAAGAAGAATTTCCTTCTCTACACAGGAGTACAAATGAAACAACTAAGGTTATCTCTAGCCTTTATATTCTAGCCACAGTAATCACTTCACAAGGAATACTTGTCTCAAATCCTTGTGATGAAGTTCTTAACTGGTAGAAATCAAATGCAGTAATACAAAACAAAGTCCTTAGAAGAATTGATTCCAAGTTAGATGGAATCAGTCGATAGACTCATGCTACTCAACATAAAGTTGACATCATGTCTAAACAGATCTAACAATTGTACCATTTATACAAAGCTCATATCCAGCAACTTGACGTTGATCTTCGACATTACATTGCTACACAATATTTTGGACCTGACTTCGACATCAAGACTAGAGAACTCAAGAAGATACAAGGAATTGTGCAACGTATGGAAGCCAATATGTAATCTGAACAATCTAAGATTTTATATGGCTCACCCTCTTTAATATTTCCAAATATACAGCCAATATACACTCCTCCTCTATATCAGACGTACCTAGAAGAAGCTAACTATTCAAAGGTCTTCAAGTTCAACTATCCTTTGATCATACATCATATATATCCTCAAGCAACTCAAACTAAAACTAAAAAGTAAAAATCAAAGCCCAATCCCAAGCCCAAGTCGAAGCCTTAACAAGTTCCTGAGCCATCACATTCGTATACTACACCTGAACCAGTTAACCAGTGGAGTAAACCGTTACAGATTCTTACACCTCTTGTTTCTCCACTGAAGTCTCAACCTTCCACCTCTACTGGGAAGGATAAAGCATCTCTAACAGAGTTCATAGCAACTTTTACACCTACACCTACTGCAGAAGATTCCTTTGCCTAATCAGATAATTTAAAAGCTTGTTCTGAAGCCTTTGTTCCAACATCTAAAGTCTCTTCAATAATTTCAAAGTCATCATCTGAACATATCTCTAAACCGTCTTCTGATTCCTTAGCCTAACTAACCAATCTATTAGACTTAACACAAGTTCTAATAACTATACCTGAACTTACTGAAGCTAAACCAAATATAAGTAAAGCAAAATTTACAAGCATTGAACCTTTCAAACCTACACAAGCACCACAGGTAGCATCAGTTCAACCAGCTACACAAACTAAGCCTACTTCAGGACCTTGGTTTACTTTTGACTATCTTCCCCCAAAGAAATGGAGAGATCGCTTGAATGAATTTGGTGCATAGATAGATCTTTAAATGACTCAACCAAATAATCCATTATAGGATATTTTGTATGAGTTTACTTCTCGTTTCACTGGTACTTTGCGAGAATGGTGGCAAAGTATTAACAACTATCAAAGACTTCAGTATATCCAAGTCTCTATAGACGGAGCTCTTCGTGGAATAATTTATTAGGAATTCATTGGTGACTTTCAACTTATAGATAAGCAGATCCATCAGGAGTATTTTGCAATGAAATGCTATTCATTTGATAAACGTGATTTACATAAGCATTTTTAACATATGACGAAAAGGTATTATCTTTTGAATGGATGGAATGATATTAATCTTTGATATACTTTTATCTCATCCCTTCCAGATCAATTGCAACTAATGCTAAAACAGGCCATTGATTCTTTACAAAAGGTTATTGTTAATATATCTCTTGAAGAAATCTAGTAGTTTGCTTTAGCCTCTCTTGATAACCCTTGTGATCAACATGCCTTATTTAAGAACATCGTTAAAGGTGGTCCATTTATCCAACAGGATTGAAAGTAGCCTTATCTTCAAATTAAGTGTGAAGAGAAAAAGAACTGTGATTGTAGCAACAAGAAGAAATCTCATCACAATAATGTCTATCATCGACGAAAGTTTCACAGATAAATGGAAGGTTACTATCCCTTTAGGAAAACTTATATTAGAAAAGATGGAACAAAACAAAAGCTTGTTCAATTATTCAATAAAAAATCCCATCATTATTAGAAAGTTGATCAATGTTTTCTCTATGGACAACTAGGACACTTTGCACGAACCTATCCTCACAAAAGCAAGAAAGATGTCAAGTTATTGAAGCACATGCAATCAATTTTGCTTATTCATTCTTCTAATAACTTTGAAGATGTTATTGAGGAACAATCCACTGAAGATGAAGACACTAAGCTTAATGTTTCTATTACGACCTCTGATTCCTCTATCTCTCTGGGAGACGATTCTCTATATATACTATAGCATACCTGCATGAAATTAGATCGTACTTCAGTCCAACAACCATATGTCCAGATGATGATCACCCTATCAAAGCTATTGGGTTTATAGATACTGGATCTAGTCGTACGATTATGAAGCCCAACATTTTGCCTTCTGAAGCATGGACCTCACATAATGAGTACTTTACTGCTGCAGATGGCAATTCATTCAAGATTGGGTTAATTACAAAGAGAAAGATCGGGATACAATTCTTTCCACAGTGTACAGTTTGGACTAAAGTGTTTGGCAGTAGTCTACCTAGCCCAGATATTCTCATTGGTATGGATGTATACAATAAAGCTTCACCTTTACAGATCCTACCCACAGGTCTCAAGTATCGATCATTTTCTCGACACTGAAGTGAAAAATGTGTTTGAACTTTCTTAAGTTCCCACACCATATACCTCATTGCGAGATAAACTGTTAGATTATTATCCTGAATCACATGCACAGTTTTCTCATCTATATGCTCTTTGAAAAAAAGCTGACTTTTTCGTAAGTCTACCTTTCAAAAAGAATGAGGATATCAATCCTACGAAAGCTACACATCTAGGGATTAACCCTGATGACCTTAAACTCACGCAAGCTAGGTGTGATATCCTTCTGAAGCAAGGACTTATTGAGCCCACAAAGTCATATTAGGCTTGCCAAGCTTTCTATGTGAACAAACGTTCAAAGAAAAGCGTAATAAAAAGAGATTGGTGATTGATTACTAGCCTCTGAATGCATTCCTGCAAGATGACAAGTTTCATCTCCCTACGATCAGTACTCAGGTACTATTTTTAAAAGAAACTGTTATCTTTTCCAAGTTTGATCTTAAGGTAGAATTTTGGCAATTGGGTGTTCACCCAATTGAGCAACACAAAGCTGCATTTTGCATTCCCAATGCACAATACCAATGGACTGTTATGCCATTTGGGCTTAAAGATGCCCCATCACTATTTCAAAGAACCATGACCAAGATCTATGAGCCTATCCTCAATAGTGCAATCATCTATATTGATGATATTCTCCTGTTTTCAAAGACCCATGAAGGACATCAGGCGTTACTTCAGCAATTCTTCGATCTTACTAAACAATATGGCATCATGCTTTCAACCTCTAAAAGCATCATTGGTACAAAGGAGATTGAATTTCTGGGTATACATTTCAAAGATAGATTTTACTAGCCTGGTCCACATATTGCACAAGAGCTGTTACATTTTTCTGATGAAAATCTTACTATGAAACAAATATAACAATTCCTCGGGATTGTTAATTACATTCGTGAGTTCATACTACACATGACAGCTTATACATTTCTTTCTACCATATTATCGAATCTTTTATGTTTATCCAAGTTGCTTAAACAGAATCCACCCTAGCCTCCTGATAGTTTCTTTCCTTTTTCTCATTATAAATATTTTCTTCCTCTTCAATGACTTATCTTCTTCTCAAACCTTTTATCTTTTAAAGTCTTTGTTTGTCAAGTTCTTATAGCTCATCAAACCCTCTTTGCCATCACAAAGAAATACTTTCCTCCCAGTGCTATTGCATATACTAATGTTTCTGAAGTTGCCTCACTTGCTCGTTTGAGTTTGTTTTATTACTTGCATCATTTTCTTAGTGAAACTAACTCCCTAGGTAGTCTCATAATGTTCAACCTCAAAGCACCTTATATTATGGTATCTTTGGGCACTTTCTGCCCTCTATGCTTGTGCCGTCACTCTATCTATTATTTGGCTCTACCAACATCTATGTGACAAAAACAATGAAAGATCTTTATTATGGATGTTTCTTGAGTGGTTTCAACCACTAGATCAATGGTCGTCATAGTCTTACTATACTAAGTGTAATATATTCTCTCATGAATATATGATAATATTTTATTATAAAAAAAACTTAGCCATAAAATACATCATTTATTTAATATTTAAAATTCATTTATTCTATTTTTAATTTTTATGAATTTGTTTTATTAACTCAGTATGACAATTTATCTAATAATTATGGAGTTAGTTTGATTCCACTCTAGTCTTTTTGATTAGTTTCTTTCTTTAAAAAATAAAAATTTTATTAGTAGTATCAATGTAATTATATTTCTATTTAAAATAATGTTTTTAATTAATTTACTGTGTAATATTTATTAATTTTTAATTAGAAATAAAACATTAATTG
>JANIPM010000232.1:52119488-52133182 GCA_027478405.1 Erythroxylum cassinoides
TAAATACAAATTATTCATAAAAAGTATTCATATAAAATCCATAAAAAATTATTCTAATATGTTAAACCCAAGCAAAATAAAAATAAACCAAACAATACCTTATAAAAGATCCATACTAGGAAAAAAAAGAGATAAATTATTAAACAATTATTTTTTGAATATGATGGTAGGATGGCAGTTTGAGAGATGAGAGGTTGAGAAGTGACTGTGGGATGAAAGATTGAATGAATTTTTTTTCTTTTTTGAACGAATAGAATGACCTTTAATTTTTATTTGTTTTCATCGAGGAAAAAACTTTTCAACTTCAATGGTTGATATTTGATAAAAGATCAATTATGATGCAAGCGATCTTAACCATAAATTTACAATGTTTGTATTAAGACCGTTGGATTGAATTATCTTTTTTTAGAAGAACTGAATTTACAAGTGATTTTAGCAATTTTATCAATTATTTATATAAGAACAAATTACATTACTATATCACTGATTCATATAAGAACAAACCATATGGCTATTCTCAATTTAAATATAAAATTAATTGCTATTCATTATATTAACCAAAATTGAATACAAAATCTTACGTAAGATTTTTATGGTAATGTCTCATTTCTTAGTAAACTTTCAATAGAGCTTATTATTTTTTATAATTTTTTGTCAATATTGATATGAATAGGTTCTGATTATTTTGATAATCGGATTTGAAAATAGGTTAACCGATCTTATAGGTTCTTTAGGTTCAAGTTTAAATTCAGGTTTATAAAATTACCGAATCTAATATTCAGATTCATAAAATTACCGAATTTAATATCCAAGTTTAAATTTAGGATATTTATGAATAAATCAGGGTATTCTAGAATACCCTACTTATCTGATGGTAACAAAGTTAAGACATTCGTATTCAGTCCCTGATAGTATTGAGTCCTGTAGGCCCAATTCTGTTGCGGCAAGGGGGTCCATAACGGTAAAGAATCAGAGAAACCTATTAATTAAAAGAGCGGTATAGAGACGAGAGAGAGCATTAACTAAATAGTAAAGACAGCCTCTTGGGACTGCAACTGCAACTGCAAATTCCACGACTCTTTACCTTAAGCTACTCCTCTCACTTCGGTGGTGCTGTTTAGGACAAGCGCTCCCAGACAAAGCTAGCTTTCATGGCTTCTTCTTAATTTCTCATTCTCTCCTTCTCTCTATCGCTTCTGCTATTTCTCTAATTAATATCAAAACTTTTCCTTTGGACCCTTCTCTCTGTATCATTTCGCAGATCTACTTCATTTTCTCTCGTAAAAAGTTGCTTTTGTACATTTTATTATTGTTTGGTTGGACAACTTACGAAAATGTCTCTGCCCCTCATCCTCGTCATAGTTTCGGTTTTGGCTTTGGCTTTGCCTTCCTTGTCGGTGGAGGAGGTGATAACGTGCTCCGGGATAGTGCCCATGAGGTACAGGAACGACAAAATTTCCATTACAGACTATGGGGCTGTTGGCGACGGAAAGACATTGAATACAAAATCGTTCAGGGAGGCCATTTACAGGATTCAGCATCTGAGGAGGAGAGGGGGTACCCTGCTTTATATACCCCCTGGAGTGTTCTTAACTGGGAGCTTCAACCTCACCAGTCACATGACTCTCTATTTGGCGAAAGGTGCTGTTATTAAAGCCACTCAGGTAAACTTTGTTCTTTGATTACTTTCTTATGCATGTCTTTGACTATTGAAGGCTTCTCAGTTTAGTATCTAGTCGTTGCTTTCTTCTTCTTGACTGTGTTTGATTTTTTTTTCTTATTTTCTTTGTGATCGCTTTTGATGAAAGAAAAATAAAGAAACTTCTGTGTAGAGAGTAATATGACACTAATTCTGTCACTAAATTTGTGTGTCCTGGCACATGTGGACTTTCTTTGAGTTAATCTTTGTTTTGTTATAAATAAAATTATCTTTCTGTGTCTTGGCTTGTGTGGGTATGGGTTTTCGGAGATACGGAGTGGGGGGTCGCCATGAATTAATGGTGGGTCCGGGAAGAGGAAAAGAAAAGAAAATGGTGGGTCTGGTTATGCGCGATTGCATGTGCTTTGCATTTATCCCATCCCTATAGAAAATAGGTTGGCAACTTATACAATTGTGTTCTGACAGCCAAATTAGCTGGCAGGTCACGTCGTGGGTGCTATGCCATATCACGGTTGAAAGTCATTTGACTTCAGTGCCACATGACGCTGTTAGATGGTGTCCGTCGGTTTTTATTTATTTTTTCTTTTTTTAAGGTGAGCCCAGATACTGCTACTCATGTTCACTTATTGGGGCATCATGTTGGTGTTTTTTTCTTTGGTGCATATTGTGAGGGAAATAAAAGAAATATAGGAAGTGATTTTAGATGGAGAATTGCTATAAACTATGTTCGCATTGCTCATTTTCTGCCGGTAACCAATGCTAAGCCACCGGACGACAAGGAGGAATCCATGGAAGATGGATTGATAACCTTCTAATGCAGATTTTGTTTGATAACTGATGTGTAATTCAACCAATAGAACGTGATGGATCCTTCCCAAGCAATATATGCAAGAATGCTGGTCATCAGGATAGATTGGATCTTTTCATGTCTAAAATATTCAGCACAGTTGACATTTGCAAAAACCTTGTGACATACTATTTTTTTGATAATGAACATTATGAGCTGTGCCTTTCTACTTGTGTATAATTTTTGTTCTCACCCCTACTAGATGGAATTAGAGTATTTAGTTTTTCTTTATTGCTGTAGAATGCAAATTTTGTTTCAGGTGGAGATGGTGTATCATTGTATTGCTATACCTATTATGTCTTTGTTTTCCCATTATGTGGATCTTTCAATAATGCATGTTTGAAAGAGTCGGCTTGAATGGAATTTTATTTTTTGCTACTTTCTTAAGTGTGGTGAGTGCCTTATTTTCTTGCTTGACATCTCAGGATACTTGGAATTGGCCTCTAATTGCTCCTTTACCATCCTATGGAAGAGGGAGGGAGCGCCCTGGTGGAAGGTACATTAGCTTTATCCATGGAGATGGGCTGCAAGATGTGGTAATAACTGGTGAGGTTTTGACAATAACACCATATTGGTAAAAGTTTGGACAATAGCACCACATTGGTATCTTCTTTTTTATCTTAACATCCTTAGTGATGTGGGTCGTATTTGACCTAGATCAATTCCTGAGTTGAGATTTTTATTTGGGTATTTCTGTGAATTTGGTTGACTAGAAGCTCAAGAGATCTGAGCTTTTCTTAATGCTTTTAATATTATGCCTACATTACAAATTTGAAGTGCCTCATGGGACTGTACAACCACAAGATTTCTTGGAAAGTGAATTCAATGTAGTTGTTTGTGTTTCCTTTTTAAACATTAAGTTCTATTATAGAATTCTGAACCAAGATCTTTGAAGAGAATCTGAATAACTGAATTTGCCTACTAATTACATTGTCGAACATTTATGAAATTCCACCTGCAGTGCATAAATAACTTGTAGGAAAGTCAATTGTAACAAATTGAGGCAATGAATGACACCTGTTCTACTATGTTATAACCATCTCTTATATCTTTGCAATAGTCTTACATGGTTATGTCAAGATTTGCTTATACTTGTACCCTCAGTGATTCTGTTCGAGTAGTGTTTTGCGCTAAGCTCAAGGAATTGTTCTTGTTTAGGGGAGAATGGAACAATTGATGGTCAAGGAGATGTATGGTGGAACATGTGGAGGCAGAGAAATCTTCAATTTACTCGGCCTAATCTTGTTGAATTTGTGAATTCCAGAAGCATAGTGATCTCCAATGTTATTTTCCAAAATTCTCCTTTTTGGAATATTCACCCTGTTTACTGCAGGTAATGGTCATTGCATTTGAATTCCAAAACAATTTCGCTGCATAATTATATGAGATTGATAGATGTGACATCATATTTATTGAAAATTATAATCAAGCATTATGTCTTTCATGTATCCAAAGATTCTAAGCATGAAATCTTATCTTATAAGGATTATCTTTGATGCAATTGTCCACTTTCTGACATTTGTTATCAAGAAGGAGAATGAAGGGTAGGGCCTAGGATGAGAAGTGGGTTACTGAAATTGATAAGGCAATTTTCTTTTCTGCCACTTGCCTTGTAACCTGAGTCCTGACATGATTCTGGTAATATCTCGAGTTGTTGAAACTTGAAACTGATGCTTTTCTTTACAGCAACGTTGTTGTCCGATATGTCACAATTTTGGCTCCGCATGACTCTCCCAATACTGATGGCATTGACCCAGGTAGATTCTACAATGTAATCTTTTGCCAGTTTTTGCTTTCTTGATGGGTAATCTAGCAAAATTCAGCTGCCACTGTTTTACCAAAGAAGATAATGAAGTTTTACATCCAGCGATGCAAGTTATGAATTGTAAACAAAAACAGAGAGAGTTGATAGTGCAACTTTTCGTTGCTCTTAAACCTAGTGAATGGTAGATCTTTATATAACTAGTCAGGCACCATTCCTCACTAGGTGGTTTCTTCACCCAGGAGAAAAAAAAGATAAGGCTGCATCGATTGTTGTTATTAAAATTCAAATTCAGTGAGTTGCAATGCTTTGAATAACTTCATATTGGTTATTGACAATCCCTGGATACAGATTCAAGCTCTAATGTCTGCATAGAGGATTCCTATATTTCGACCGGAGATGACCTCGTGGCTGTGAAAAGTGGGTGGGACGAGTATGGCATAGCATACGGTCGACCAAGCTCTGAGATCACCATCAGGCGGGTCACAGGATCATCTCCATTTGCCGGAATAGCAATCGGCAGTGAAACCTCAGGTGGAGTGAAAAATGTGTTGGCAGAGAAAATAAGCCTCTACAACATGGGAGTAGGCATCCACATCAAAACCAACATGGGCAGGGGGGGATTCATAGGAAACATAAGCATTTCTAATGTGTATATGGAAAATGCACGTCAAGGGATAAAGATTGCAGGTGATGTTGGGGACCACCCAGACGAAAATTTCAACCCAAACGCTCTGCCACAAGTTAAAGGAATCACGCTCAATAGTGTTTGGGGAGAGAAGGTTGAGAAACCAGGTTTAATTAAAGGCCTAAAGGATGCTCCATTCACCGGAATTTGTCTCTCCAACATCAACCTTCATGGAGCAAGACCAAAAACTACTTCATGGGAATGTTCTGATGTGAGTGGCTCTGCCCTCCAGGTAACTCCATGGCCATGCTCTCAACTCACAACCACTAACTATCAAACTGGTTCATGTTCTGATCACTTCTGAGACAATATTGCTCTATATTATTTATTGAGGATGTCCAGAACAAGAAGACAGAAATTTATGAATAAACACATAAATATTTGTATTTATTTAACAGACAGCAAGTAATACAAGAAGACGCAGACATTTATGAATAAACACATAAATGTGTATTTATTTAACAAACAGCTAGTAATAACTAAACATTCGCGTACATAGCCATTATCCCCGCCTGCGCCCACACACACACACACGTATATATCTCGCGGCTGCAAAGCGTCAATTATCGATACCCATCAAATTACAAAGAAAGGAGTAAAAGCCCTGATCAAAAGTGATTAAAAAACTTTCTAAGCTTCCTCAAAAAGAAACCATCCTTGTGCTTGTGCATCTTCTTCAGCTCCAGTTCTTCCTCTTCGCCGTCCACGTGGTGGCGGCGATGTTCGCGTGGCCATCTCATCCGATTCGTCCTCGAGATGTAAGCGAACTTTGGTGTATCGTGTTGAAAACGGCCCCATCTGGGTTGGATCTGGTGAACCTGATCTACACCATCGTCGTGTCTTGCGGTGGTGGAAAGAATCATGTCGTTTCCGTAGGGGATCTCCCGGCCGTTGAAGCGCCTGAAATGGCGGCATCGATGGCCTCGAGGAAGCTGGATCGATGGATGGCGTGGGAACCGGCGGTTGATTGGTCGGAAACGAACAATTGTTAACGGCACGCTCTGAGCTTCAGAGTCTAATCCTTTAACGGCTTGCTCCATGCTTTCTTTGGGTAGTTTGGGTTGAAGGCCCACAACCGTTGGATCAGGATTGGTTCTCTCATTAGGAATGAGGATGGAGGCTCCCGACACGTCGATCAAGTCCTGAGTCGCATGCCGATTTAAATGAATACGAGCATGAGCTGCGACGGTGAATGAGAAGAGGAAAGCGGCAGCTGTGAAAATGAGTATTGGGTTAGGAGGTGCCATAGTTGAAATCTTGTCTAATTTGGAAGGTAAAGTTTACTCGGGGTTATATAGTTGTAGAATGAATGGACTTGGGGAGGTAAAGCAGGGGTGTATTAGTAAGTATGAATATTTATTAATTCTAATACTATTATATACACGTATATTATTTGTAGGAGAGAGAGGAGTTTGTGCGTTTTGAGTTTTGAGTTTTGAGTTTTGGGATTTGTTTTTGTTTGCTTCTGTAGGTCGTGACGTATATGATACTTATCTCTTACGTTTTGTATTTGACTTTTTGGTTATGATTCCCTTCATGCCCTTTCGACTGCTTTGGAACTTAGAAGGCGAAGAAATTAGAAATTAGAAATTAGAAATTAGAAAACCAACTTATACGCAGTCTTTTTGACCTGTATATGAGGAGTCCCAAAGGCACCCGCTTCTATTTTGGGTTGTATGCTTGGGTCGTTTCAAATGAGAACATTTTTCTTATAATAAGAATTTGTGCTGATTAATTTGAGTTGATTTAATTTTAATTTTAAATTTTTTTTTTAATTTGTACTCCAAATTGAGATAAAATTCGAATTTCATGATCCAGCTTAGAGTGTATATAAATAAAACGATTTTCATGTAGTCAAAATTCTCTCATGTCGTTTGGCATCTTGTTGTTGGAAGCCCTGGAGGAAGGCTTCTTGTTATTTTGTGCTATGTTTGAGAATCTCCATTGGTACGTCTTGTGCCTGGTTTTTAACTAAAAGATGTTCATGCAACCATACTGATCTATCCCAAAGGGCCTTCATGCCTGGACGTATTCATGGGTGATGACAATATTCTCTTTTCATAAGAATTTACTAAATCCTATGGATCCAAAAAGGATAGGAATAATTGCTTCCTTGATTGGCAGTTGATTATTCATAAACTAGAAGCTCTTAATTTTCCTCAAACGTTTATCTAATGGATAGTTGCATTCCTACCTTCAAAATCCTTGTGAATGGACAGCTTAGCCTGTACTTTAAAAGTTCCAAGTGGCTTTGCCAAGGTGGTCCACTTTCACCATATCTTTTTGCTCTTATTAAAGAAGTGTTTAACAGAACTTTGAAGCCTTTAGTGCGAGGCTTTCTATATCATGCAAAATATGCTCACCTGAAGATTATCAACCTCAGCTTTGCTGATGACTTGGTCATACTTTCTAAAGTTGATCCACTTTCAATCTCCACCTTGATGAAAGCTCTCCAAATCTCCCATAGACTCTCGAAGTTGGAGGTTAATTCCACAAAAAGTACCTTTTTCCTATCCAGAACTGCTATAGGGAGTACACAAGAGCTGCATTCTATCACTAGATTTAGTCATCAATCACTCCCAGTAGTTTACCTCGGCATCCCTATAACTAGTGCAAACCCCACCTCTACTGATTTTCATTTACCAGTTGAAAAGATCAAGAGCAGAATAAATAATTGGAGCACCAAAACTCTAGCAATAGTAGGTAGATTACAACTTATATCTTCCGTATTAAACTCCATAAACATTTTTTGGGCTACTCATTTGTCATTTCTAAGAAAATTATCAAAACCATCGAGAGTCTATTGAATAACTTTTTATGGTATGGCGCTGAAGAATCTGTCAAGCAGGCTAGAGTACAATGGAAGTATATCTGCCTACCTAAAAACAGGGGTGGTCTTGGTGTCATTTCCTTAAAGTTGCTAAATATTGTGATGTTGCCCAAAAGATCATGGAGGTTGATGATGAATAAACAAGCTCTCTACTGTCAATAGATGCTATTCATCAAGGGTAAAAGTATACGAGGTCTTTATAGCAAACGCACCTTTAGTTCCACATGGAGAGCTATACTAAGCACACAGGAACTTATAAGAGGATAATTTTTCACCCTTCTTAATGATGGCACCTCAAACGCATTTCTGGTATGATAGATAGTTAACATACGGTCCCTTATATAATCTGATGGAAATAGAGTGTCTTAAAACCATTCTACCTCCTGAGATAACAGTGGCCCAGGCTCTCGAGGATAGCCATATATTTGCCTATCACGTAGTAGCATTACTTAAAACCATTCTATATGAAGGTGTAGATAGAATTAAGTGTCAACTATCTCGGAATATGGGAGCTTCTCTAATAAAGCCTATTAGGAACTTCTACAGAGACAACATGATGTCTGACCTTGGACTCGACTGATATGGGTAAAACACTACCACCAGAGAGCAGCCCTTATTTTGTGGTTAGCTATACAACGTCGCCTACCCACGATCAACCAATTGAAGACTTTCCTATACATACCAAACCGTTGCATTCTATGTCGAAGGGAGGGGGAGAGCCACGAACACTTATTTTTTTAGTGTACTTTTGTAAAGCCTAGTTGAAACATGATCCTTCATCATTGTTGTATACTGAATGCACCTAGTTATTGGAGCTCGTTTATCTCCTGGTGTAACCAATTTGTATGCAAGGACAACCCTAAAAGATGGAGATTCTACATAGCAATATCCTTACTTGTCAAGGCTATTTGGGATGAGAGGAACCTTTAGATTTTTTAGAACAAAGGCTCAACCATGGAACAATTTCACCGATGTATATATTCGAAACTTAGAGATTATTTTAATCTTCACAAGCTCAATTCCCTTAACGCTGAATACTGGTATAGCACATGGAAAGTTTAAGCACGTTAAACTAACTCACTAAGCAATATTTTCTTATTGTTGCTTCCTTCTTTTTGACCATTAAAGATGTCAAACAAAATGTTCTCCTTTTCTCTTTTTTAATTTATTTTGTAATATAGGTTTTATCCTTCTCTTCTTTGGTAACTTAACTCTATGCATGATGACTTTCTATAAAATGTTAGAATGATTAGCCTAGCATGAGTAATCATTAACCACAAATTGGTTATTGTCATTAAAGATTGATAAAAGAACTTCATCTCTACCCCTAATCACTAATTTTCCTTCCCTATTTACACTAGTTTTTGTAAGGAAAGGCCTAACTAATATTAAAGATTCTTCATTGTCCTATTTTACACCAAGGATGTAAAATTATTTAGGAATGTACACCTATAAATTTTAATCATAACATTCTATTTATTTTCTTTAGGATGCCTAATTGATTTATCTACAAATTACATTATCAACCTAGTACATTTTAATTCTTCTAATCTTAATTCCTTAAGTATGGTTTCAGAAATTATATTAGCAATAACATTTAATTCATACCTTATTTATAAAAACATTACCACTATTACAAGAAATAGTAAAAGTCTTTGGATCTTTTAACTTTGATGGTAGAGTTTCTTGGAGGATGTTGATGTCACTTTTATATGATTTTCACACTTCCTCCTTAACAACTTCCTCCTCTGTCTCTTCCTTATCCACATCTTGTATTACACCTTATTTTTTATGTCATAAGTCATCTCTTTCCCGTTCCTTAAGGTAATTGTCTTCATATATAATTTGAGATTTGGCACTATCCCATGAAGTAATGACCTTTGAGGCCTTTCAGCTACGAACTCTGTCAATTAATTAATTTGATTTTTAAGGTTTCAAAGTAAAACCTATTGATTATGTAATTGAGCTTCAAATATAGTGACAGAATCCCTTATCGAGACTATTAGATTCTATTTTTCTCCTCCTAATAAGTTTGTTAAAATCTAGTTTTAGGTTTCCTATAGGCTATTTGATTTCTTTAGGAGATATGTAGATGATTCCTCCATCCTCTATTTTACGTCTTACAATAACGATTATTGTGTCTTTGAAAACTCTCTATATAGTTAAATTGCAGCATTAATTTAGCGATAAGATTTCCACATTGACAATCTTTTCTTTTATTTCCTCCCCTATATAGCTTACAACTCATAATTCAAGCTAGTCTTGTTGATATACTCATATTATCAACCTTTCTTATTAATGCCTTTACCTGAGTTACCAATGCATTCATTGCATCCATATTATGCATGCCTACTTGTTTATTAGTTCTTACCCTTTTTTATTATCATTGATAATTGATCATGGTCATTTCTTCAACAAGTTAAAGGTTAACCTCCAGATCTTACTATTAAGTTCCATCAATTCCTAAATCAATCATCTACTTTAATAGATCAAAACATTGTAAATGTCTGAACCTACATCCTTATTGTAGGCTGTGATATGGGCACTTCTTCAGTAGATCTTTATATCTCTCCCATTTCTTATATAGTGTTTTATTTTCAAACTAGAGGTAGGCAAAGATGTCATTCCTTAACTTTATAATCTTTTCTGGTGAAAAATATTTGGCTAAGAATTTTTTGCTAGGTTTTCCAATGTTTTGAATAAGGCTATAGGAAATGCCTTCAACCACTAGTTAGCTTATTTCTCGAAAAAAAAAAGTAGAAATAACCTTAGACGTATTGCATCTTAAATAACTCCATTAATCTTAAAAGTGTCACAAAATCCAAGAAGTTGACAATGGTTTTAGGATCTTTATCTAGTAATCAATAAACTGA
Organism: Erythroxylum cassinoides; assembly: GCA_027478405.1. Taxonomy (NCBI): domain Eukaryota; kingdom Viridiplantae; phylum Streptophyta; class Magnoliopsida; order Malpighiales; family Erythroxylaceae; genus Erythroxylum; species Erythroxylum cassinoides. Next base: position 52,130,149 of record JANIPM010000232.1, read on the forward strand.
GCATATTGTTATAGCATTTAAATCAAATTAGCCTTGATCTAAAAATAGTTCAAGTTAATTTATGGTCTTGTAATACTAGATGTGTCCTTATTAGAGATAGTTTCGTGTACTTGTATTGGGTTGCATGTTTTAAGCTTCTTACTTAAACCGTTTTCTTTTTCTCTAACGAAGTGTTCTTTCAAACTTTAGGTCATTTTCAAGAAAAGTAGCGCTTTTACTTCTTCTCATATAAAATATTACATTTCAAATAAAATTAAACCAAGAAAGGAAACTAAGATAATTAAAAAATAAAGAAGATAAAAACAAAGAAATAAAAATCCTAGAATAATAGTTTTTGAGTGTCCTAAGCATAAATTGCTTCCGCAGTAATGATAATAAAATTTTTTGTTGTTTTACAACTACTAAAGTTTTCCCTCTACACAAAATAGTTACTCATAACGTAAGAAATAGTACCTATCATTGATATGTAATACAATGATAAATAGGGTATCGATCCTGCCAAGAAACTAAAATAGTTTTAAATACTCTTTTATTACTAACTAATCAAAGAACTAAAATAGAGTGATTAATATATACATTTGAATAATAGAACAAAATCTTATTAAATAAGTAAACTAATAAGAATAATTTATGACAAAATATTTAGTTAGAGAATTTAAAAATAAGTAATGTTTAGAAAATAATTCTCCTTAGCATCATCTTTGTAGCCATGATTCATTAAACTTAGAAAGTATATATAATATAGACTAAGAATTCATATATTATGAGATTTCTCTATCTTAAGACATAACCACCTATTATCATATTGATTAATTGATACCTTTATCTATCTAAAATCCTTAAGAATGCATTAGGATCTGTTGATTTTGGCAAAAATTTTATGCTAATACTGAAATATTTTTATTAGCCCATCTTTAATACTCCATGTAGCACCTAATATTTAAGTCGTGGTCCACTCATATGCAAATTCTCTTAAATTATGCATCCATAAATTAATATCATATGTAATTGCTAGTATAATTAAATCCACATTAAGAATATTCAAAGATATTTCATAAAAAAAAGATTTCAGTTCATAAATAATATTGAATCAAATACATAATAAAGACAACACTAAGATTGATAGAAGTTAAAGCTCTAACATTAGAAGCTTGGGGTAATGAGAGAAGCTTTTTTTGAATTTCTCTATATCTTTACTTGCATATTCTCTCCAATTCTTGATAAATCTTATTATAAGGTAATATGATAAACAATTAGCTAAGACATAATATAAAAAATAATAATGGTAATTTATATGAAAAATCAGAAAATTTACACTCATAAATTGTAAAAGAACATTATGCCTAGTTAGAGTATCCTTGTCGAAACATCCAAAATTGAACTATAAGCATAATTAGTATATTTTGGCATAAAATAGGCATAAGTGCCTAAATATTAAGGGAGGAAAACATATCATTTTTTGTTCCTATCTTGAATCCACTTAAGATCTTTAATTCTTCTATTGTCCTCTTCATCAACCCATTTCTTTTATTGTCTCTTTAAAATTTTGGATTTCTCTTATTTTTAACATTATTAGCTTGCTATAACTCTTTATTTCACGCTTTCAAATATTGACCATATTGTTGTCTAGTTTGAATTTATGTATGCTCTCTTTGCATTCTTAACTTTTGAAAGCTTCTGATCAACGTGACTATAACTTATCTTTAAATGCTGCTTTATTACCTTTTCTATTTAAGTATTCTTACCTTATCTAATAGTTCTTGATATATTTTGTCCTTTTATTATACATGTAATCTTCTCTCTTTAAGAATCTTATAATGCATTTCCCACCTTTCTTAAAAGATATCTTTTTGTTCCTCCTTTTTACATGCTTCTCGCTTTATTTTTGACTTTTTAGCCTTCCCTTTTCGACATGATATCTCTTCCTTCAGTTTCTCCTTTTTGTCTTTCAATTATACTAATTCTTAAATTATGCTTTAACAAATAGAAGATGAGCATGTGCAGTATTTCTAGTGGGAGGTTTACTATCATTTTGTAGATACAAAGGAGCTAGAAAATTAACTTCTCTTAACTATTCCATATGTTATAAGATAGGCTCTACTTTCTTTATCAAACACTACTTTCAAGCACTAAATTGTTTCCATGCTTTATGATATTGCTTGAGTTGTTTGCTTTGTTCTTCACCTAGTTAACTTATTTACTTCTTACTTCTTTTTCTTTAAGATCAACTTGTATATTATGTAGCATCCCACTCTCATAGTGCATATCCCCAAACATACCGATAATATTCAAGAACATACTCTACGAGGGTGGTATGCTAGAACAGTTAGTCAATCGAATTTATTACAAAATTTTCAAAAATATCACTCGCATATGCGAAAAATCAATGATAAACCTTTCAATTCATTTTATTCATAAACATTTTCAATCGCAGTGTTACAACTATTATATATATCATCAGCAATTCAATAGCCACTTGGGCGCCTTACAGATACAAAACACTTGTAGTCATGATGTTATTACATTACAAGATCATTCACATATATATTGTCCAATACTTGTGAATACATACTTTGATACAAAATAATGAAATACATATGTAGATGTGAACTGATCCCAACCTCTATCTCTTACTCGCATATAGTGGCTAGACTCTACTTTGTCTAACTAAAGTTCTTCTCTAACCTTGAAAAATAATGTTACAATTTTGGGGTGAGTTTTGCGAACTCAGTGAGTGGACCATCTTCGATGGCTCACTTAATCACATAACACATCAATTCATATACTCACAAAATTCACATTAATTCATCAATTCAACATGTTGAGTCACATTCATTTTGTATTCACTTAAATCATATTTCACATTCAAAAATCATTCAAACTATTTATTTCAACAATTTAAATCATACATATCAAATGCATATGCAATGCTCATGAGACTCACTTTCAATTGTTATTGTTGTGATCGAGTGCCTGTAACTGTCCCGTATCTATTATGGATGCCAGACTCGTTAATAACTGTCCTTTATCCATT
>JANIPM010000232.1:52150364-52167894 GCA_027478405.1 Erythroxylum cassinoides
TAGCACCATAACTACATTAACATATTACACTAACTATACGGGGGGAGAGTATTGTCAATAAACCAACTGCAAAACTCCAACCTCATCTTCATAGAATTCAACTAGATATAAGCAAGGGAGGAGATTACCAGAGGCAACTCTCGAGTTTACATCATAAACCTAGGTTCATGCATGCAAAGGTTATGGAAGGAGAGGAACAAGCGATACTTCCAAAGGCTGGAAACCAGGGAGGAGGATGTACTGAGGAGCATCACCAAGTCCATTCAATTACAACTAATGGCTAATGAGATTAAGGAAACTTGCAGTAGGGATATTATTAAGGCTTGGGAGCTACACTACGCAAAAGTACAGACGAGGAACCAGAATCCACAAGCAGGCATGGAGATTCAAAACTTTAAACTAATGCTGGAGCTAATCAGGGAATTAGAATTCACACACATTCCTACCAAACAAACTTTAATACTAACACCTAAGTTAAGGGAAAAATAGAAGAGGAGGAACTCTCAGGGGAAAGCTAAGCGAGCTCCGGTCCAAGCGGAGAGGGAGAATAGGTGGATCAAATCAAAAGAGGAGCTTGTCAAAGACCAGAATTCAAGAGAGGAGCTCACAAAATTTGCTCTAGTTTACAACTTATAAAAGAGAGAGCAGAATTAAGGTTGAGCTGAAATGCTGTGACAAGAGAAAGGAAGGAACAAAAGAGTGGATCAAGAGCCTTTAACATTCAACTATTAAGAAAACAACTACGGAACGTAGCATGAAAGAGTACGCATTTGGCAAAAATGATCACTGGTAGGGAGAAGGTACTAAAGCAAAAACGCGCTTTAGGTGACAGGAGAGTGTTCAAGTTGAGATCGGCTGATAATGGGCTTACCCACGTGTAATTAGGTCTTCCTATAGGAGTTTATATAGGATATATTTATTCTATCCCGTTGGGTTAATTAATCTTTCGACTCTAATTCTGGCGCGAAACCCGAAACAAATAGTTGTTCATTTTTAAGGGTTACAAAAGGTAAACCTCCGCAATGGGGTCGCCAAAGAGAATGCGAAAGGACAACAGTGAAGAGTCGCAGTCGCCTGTGGTTATCTTCGCTCACGGTGCCGGTGCTCCTTCGTCTTCTGATTGGATGATTAGGTCTCTCTATCCCTCTCTCTTACTCTTCCGTATCATAATTTCAGGAAAGATTCTAAATTTTTTATTTTCTATATATTTTTCGAGCCTTGAATATGATGAGTTTTACAGATGGAAGGAGTTGTTGGAGAAAGCTTTGCACGCCGTTGAAGTTGTCACATTTGACTATCCATGTTAGTTAATTTTTGTTGTATCCATGTTTTTGCTTACTCTTCGGTCTGTTTTCCTGCAAAATGAAACAGATACGATTTGTTTGGCTAGATGATTGTAGATTTAGTTGAACGTTCAGTGAAATCTTACTCTTTTATTGGCAGATTTTTCTGGTAAAAGAAAAAGGGTTCCACCTAAAGCTGAGAAATTGGTGGACTTTCATAAAGATATAGTCAAAAAGACTGTTGCTAAGTACCCAGGACATCCTCTTATATTGGCTGGGAAATCCATGGGTTCAAGGTACAATTTTGCTTTCAGTTCAAACACTTAGTTCTCTCATATTCTCTATACGGAATAGTTACTTTGAAATCTCAAATCTACATTGCTAGTCCTCTAGCTACTTTATAAGCCTATGTGTTAGCAAGGGAGCAGATTGAAGAGCCCCTTAGGCCATCTCCAGCCAGCACACTAAAAAACCAAATTTGGTGTTTTAGTAATTAAATTGAAAATATATATTACTTTACACAAAATATATCACTTTACAACTTTTGGTAATGGTGGTTTTGGGAATCCAACTTTGTTGCCTTTGTTGGAGTGGATTTAACACACCAAAACACCAAATTTTGTGTTGTAATCTGTTGGTTGAAGACGGCGTTAATCTTCTTGCGGTTATATTGTCTCATTTCTTGTGGCAATAAAATTAGAGACAACTTTCGTCAGCTAATGTACATTGATCGGTGTCCCATCAAACATTGTGCAATGTAAATACGAACAATCTCTGTACAGCTTAATGAAAGTTTATACCATTAACATGCATAACTCTTTTATGATATCTGCTTAATTGAAAGTGGTATTGAGTTTTTGACACCTTCCACTTTTATTGAATCTTAGTTTTGGTTCTAGCACCCAGATGCTATATTCGATTTGACCGTTACTGATGATTTTTAGAGTTGTACGTACAGGCTACTACTAGTCAGCAGAAAACACTTTTTTCTTAATGCCAAAGGCAATGAAAGGACTTTAAGCTATTAACATGTCACAAACTTTCAACCATATGATCTCATTACTGCTTTGTTGATGATTTTTTTTTAATAATTCTGGCTCATTGTAGGGTGAGCTGCATGGTAGCTTCGGAGCTTGACATTGCTGCTTCAGCAGTAATTTGCTTAGGTTACCCGCTCAAGGTTTTTTGCTATTCATACATACCAGTTCAGTTCCATGTTAATATAAATGGTCTAAAACTTTTCACTTTTGCCTCACATCCTTTATAATGATTAGTTTGTCAATTAAATTATTGTAACCAGTCAATTGTGCACTTAGCTCTTTTTTAATCTATTAGCTTTTTTTAATCTACTGTGTAGAAGTGGTCTAGTTTGTTATAAGAATCTTTGAATAATCTATCATCTACAGTTAGTAAAGGTTTGAGTTAGAACAGAGGACACACTTCTATTTTTTGTTGTACACATCAATAGTTTATTGTTTCATTCACTAGTTGCAGTTTTCCTGAAGGAGCATCCACAAAGTACTGATCAGTTGCCTATACTATCAGGGTATGAATGGAGCTTTGAGGGATGATATTCTATTGCAACTCACTATTCCTGTCATGTTTGTGCAGGTACTATTTTTGGTCTTACTTCTAAAGTTTCTAAAACAAATTAGATTAGTAACAGTTAAGAAGGCTCAATTGTCTTCAACTTTCATCTCCTTTTGCCTGTAGTTGCCGATACCTTATGGGAACAGGTGGGCTTATGTTTCTTATTTGACTTAAATGTAACAAATTTTTATGAATGGAAACATCAGGTGATGAACTTAACCGTTCCTCTTAACTACTTTAATTTAAGAAGGTGTGTCTTCTTAAATATTGATTTTCCCTTATTCTTACATTGCTTTCATGGGTCCTTTTTTTTCTTTCCAACTGGCTTCCATTTAAAGGGCAGCAAAGATGGGTTTTGTCCAATTGAAAGGTTGGATGCTGTCCGCAAGAAGATGAAATCACAGAATGAGTTATATGTGATTGATGGTGGAGACCACTCGCTGAAGATTGCCAAGAAGCTTATCCAGCTGAAGGGAACCCAAGATGAAGCTGAAGAACTTGCTGTTCAGGCTGTTGCATCATTTGCTTCCAAGGCTATCGGATGTTAGGAATAGCTATAGCTTTGAGATGTTTATGCAGATTACTTCTGGGGAAGGTCCCTTTTTGATGTTTCCGTGTGATATGTTTGTACATATTCTGATTTATGCTTGGCTTTGATATCTTTGTCTTGCTTTCCTGCCTTTCTTAATCTGACTATACTATGTTCTGTGTTAGGAAATTGCGTGGATTAGCCTTCATTGTTGGAATTTTAGCAGACCTCCTATAATCTGACTATTATATGTTCTGTGTTAGGAAATTGCGTGGACTAGCCTTCATTGTTGGAATTTTAGCAGAAAATGTTGCATATTCAGACTTGATTTAAGATATTTCAGAGATCTACTTGTGAAATTTTGTCTTTTTGTTTCTCTAATTTAAGAGTCGCAAGGTTTAATTTCCTGTAATTTATCCAAACACACGCCACCATTCTGATGTAGATACACACCAACTCATCATTATAGTTTTTGACAACAATTATACATGTTTCTTACCAACCACTTGAATTGAGCTAATCCAGATTTAGTCTAAAATCGGATAAAACTTTAAGAATTTAAGGATTTCCATCTTTTACTATGTCTATGATAGGTGGGTTTAATATTCTTTATCAGTTAGGTTTGCCTCCCTCTTTAAGGAAGATGTGGTGTATACATGTAAACGGACTGATTTCTTTGTCTGCAATTATCTGACCAATAACGATATTGTTCTCCTTAAATACTTGCATAAAGTTCCTCTTGGGAAGCACTAAGCATACTAGAGATGACCAATGGTAACACTTTTTTGTCCCTAAGAAACACGTATTTAAAGGTGACTAGGGAGAGGCTTCAAATTTGGCTTGGGCGCCTGCAAAATAGAGCGTGAAGTTCTCTTGTTAGAAATTGGTAACAAGATACAAGAAACATTACCTGACTGTTTTAGCTTTGGGAGATCATTTATTGTTGCAATAGTTTCTTGCAAATCAACATTCAAGGTTATTTCCTCCTTTTCTTCCTCAAGATTTTATAATTGGAAACTTTTAATGCATCTTCTTCCTCAAGTTCGTATGTTAAAGAATCGATAATATCAATCATATAAACTCTGTCTAGAATTCTGATCTTTGACTTCTCTCTTGTGAGTTTACCTATTTGCCCTTCAACCAAACTTTCTTTTCCTTTTTTTTCCCCATTTTTAGTATTTTCCTATACAAGGTGTTTGATTTATTTCCACTTTTGGTATCTCCCCACTGGGAGCAACCTTGGAGGAGGCTCGGGAAGCTTCAAATCTTCTTGTCATGGAGTCTTTGAATCATTCACTGAAAGGGAAGATGGCAACTATTGCATAAAACTTATCTACTTCTAAAAGAGCCTGGACTGACATACTAGTAGCATCTTCTTCAAAGTGTAAATTCACACACTTTCAAGGTGTATTGGTGGATGGAATGCTCACTGCCCCTGTGGAATTACTTCAAATAGGAGTTGTTGCTTAGTCTCTAGTACTAGTAGGATACTTTTTAGGCAAAAGGCCAACATTTCTTTAATTATCTCTTTGAAAATGCAGTTTTTTTAATTTTCCAACATTTCCATTGGTTAATGCTTGGGATATGGAGAAATAGGTGAACAAGAGATTCGAGAAAACCTTACTCATTGAAGATGAGTCCTTTGTCTTTAAGTTTGCCAATGATAAATGTTTACTTGAAATCTTAAAGGAAGGACTCTAGCACATCACAGTACATTTTTGCTTAAATGGAGACCAAGATTGGAGTCAGAGGAAAAATTGACACCATATTGTTATGGATTAATTTCAACAATGTCCCTTTGGAGTACTGGACAATGGAGGGGATTAGCTTTTTAGTAACCTCAGTTGGGAATCCTTTTAGCCTAGACTCATAAGTTGCGCAGATGGAAAGACTTTATTGTGCCATAATTTTTGTGGAAGTGAGTAGAGATAGGGAACTTTTTGAGGCTATCTTAGTTATGAAATTAAATGAACGTGGGGGGTTAACTAAGTCAGACATCAATTTAACATATTCTTGGAAATCATTGAAACGTGATCACAAATGCAGGCCTATAGGGAGAGTTTTTAACACTGGGAGTTATGATAAACTTATGGGAATCCCTCCCATAGTAGGTGAGCATAACGCTTCTAAAATACCCAACTTAGAAACTAGCTCCAAATCTAGGAAGAAGTTGATACTACTATAATTAATAACAATTTAGAGAAATGCCCTTCACTTTCTCCTTGCACCAAATCCCATTCCAAGGAGAGTCCAACTGAGCCTGAAGCTAGATCTATGGAAGATGGTCAGAAATCTAGAGAGTATGATTTGCCTCCTGAGGAAGAAATATTAATTACGGAGGTAGTTGAACCTGGTCAAATTATGAGTAACATTATAAAATATGAAGACTTAAGCACCTGTTTGTTTCAGCTTTTGGAGGGTGGAAAAACACTTTTTTCTACCACAAAAGTTATTTTTAAAAAAATCAATATTTGGCCGTAAAAACTAAAAGTAGTTTTTGAATAAAAATAGCTTTTTAAGAAGCTAAAATACAGCTTTTTGAGAAGCTCAAAATTGAAACTTTTAAAAAATGCTCGTTATTTTAGCTTTTTCAGGTAGACTTTTATGTTTAAAATTTTTGACATTTATGTTTATAATATCCTCTCTTCTCTTTGCTTCTGCTCTACGTCCAATCTTTTCCCTTTGTGCTCTTCTTTACAACTCAACTCATTCGTTTGTCTTGTAGCTCGCAAAGTTCCTCATCTTTATTTGAAGTTTCCATAGTTTATATTGCTAATTTTGGGTACCAAAGGGCCAAGGTATGGGAGGATACCAAAAATATTAATGCCTCTATAAATCATCCTTGGCTGTTGGTTGGGGATCTTAATTGTGTGCTATCCCTATTGGAAGCAAAAGGGTATAGAATTAAGATAAGAGGACTAAGAAAGAACTAAAAGAAATAATCCACACTCTAAACTTGGTTGAGCTGAGGTATGGTGGAAATTTCTTCACTCAGAACAATAGACAGTAGGGATTGTATTACCTCAAGAAAAAAACTTGATATAGTTATGGTTAATCAATAATGGTTCTCATGGTTCCCTGATTCTTTTGCTCACTTGGGAGAACCATTATGCTCTAATCACTCACAGATTGAAATTTTAGAACTCACTTCAGTTTCTAGCATAATGGCTCACTTCAAGTTTTTCAATTGTCTTACTAAGAAAGAGGGATTTGAAGAAGTGGTCAAATCTGCCTAGAACATTAGGGTGTCAGGTTTTGGAGCTTACTAGTTGATGATGGAGCTTAAGTTTGTCAAGGAGGCTCTAAAGGAGTTATCAAAACTTTCAACTCAAGAACTAATCTGAATATGCAACTAGCCAAGGATAATCACAAGAAAGCTCACAAGGACTGCTACAACTTTCCTTATAGCTTGGAACTTAGGGCCATTGAAGCTTCGAAGTTCTAAGAATTCAATTCATCCCTCACAATGCACAATTCCATTTTAAAACAAAAGGCTAGGATTCAATGGCTTAAAGAAGGGGACCTCAATGCCAAATTCTTCCATAACTCCATTCTTGCTCATAAGAAGAGGAACAAAATCTCTATGCTTTAAGATGAACATGATGTTTCTCATTTAGGTAAAGAGATGATTGAATCAATCACTTTGGATTATTTCAAGAGGTTATTGGGGCTTGATGCTATTTGTGTAAATAGGATCTTGAATCTAAGGTTATTTATAAGGAAAAAATATTTTGCAGATGAAAGAATTCATGACCAGGCTAGTAACTGAGCTTAAAATCGAACAAACCTTATTTAGTTTGAATCCTTCTAAAGCCCCCGAACTTGATGGTTATAGTGCTCACTTCTTCCAAGCTATTTGGGGTATCACATGAAGTTTACTAATGGATTCGATCAATTAATGTTTCTCTAACTCAAGGATGATGAGGGAGATGAAAAATAACTTATGTTTCCCCATTTCCTATTGTGATACTTCATACAAAGTGATCTCTTAAATACTAGCTAGTAGATTAATAGCTACCTTTATAGAATTAATCAATCAAGCTCAAGGTTCATTCATAGTTGGCTTCTTAGTGACAATATTATGCTAGTTCAAGAGTTGATGAAGGACTATGACTTTAAAAGGCCTATTAAAAGCTATCCACTTAAAATGGATTTCTCTAAAGCATTTGAAATGATTAGCTAGGACTTCATCAGAAGTTGTATGGTTGCTTTTGATTTTCCTACTACTTATGGCAGGTGCAGTAAGGAGTGCATCACTTCAACATCCTATAGCATTTTGATTAATGGGGTTTTGATTAGAACTTTCAAGGGGACCAAGGAATTAAATAGGGGGTCCTTTTTTCCCTTATCTTTTTAGCTTGGTCATTAAGGTTTTGACTAAAATGATTGAGCTTTTCATCTCTAATAATAGCATATTTGCATTTCACCACAAATGTAAGGGTTTAAGGATTAGTCATTTGGCTTTTGCTGATGACCTTCTGATTTTTTGTGGAACTGACACATATTTTCTAAACCTCCTAATTAGAATCCTCAGGGAGTTTTCCATTATATTAGAACTTAAAATCAATCTTTAGAAAAGTTGTTTCTATATCTCCTCAAACTCCTAACATTTTGAGTAGCTCAGTGGCATTACTAGTTTAGCCCCTCTTCACCATCATTACTAAAAAGCCTAAATTCTCTTACTGCATCCAATTATTAGAGGCTCTCAAATCAATAATTAGTTTATGGTAGAATATATATCTTTTTATAGCTAGGAGACTGCAACTTATTTCTTTAGTCCTAAGGAATCTCTATATACACTAGAGTGCTTATATCTGTATGCTAATGAAAATGGTCAAAGAGAGAGATGCATCAAATATTTTATCCAGACTGGTAAATTAAAGACTTAAGAGGAGCCAAAGTGAAGTAGGAAAGGGGCTTGTATAATCTGAATATCAATCATGCAAAAATCATGGCTAGTTAAGAGAGTATGGAGATTACTTAATGACAAGGAAGCCGTATGGCTAAAATGGGATAATGAGTGCTACCTAAGATACACAGATTTCTAGTAGCTGAGTATTACAAGGGAGCAATCATGGGTCTTAGTTCAAATGTTAAGATTAAGGGAACAAATATACCCCCTTGTCAAATATAATATAAGGAATGATATTAGAGCTTGGTTTTAGGTAGACAACTAGAGTGATTTTAGTCCTTTGCTTGATAGGTTAGACTAATGCAGTAGATAATTAGAATTCCTCTCAAAGCTAAAGTAAGCACTTTGAAGGAGTAAACTGAAGCTGCAATTTTAGAGGTTCTAGTAGTTTAATAGCTTTGTTACCTCAACATAATCCTTCATAAGAGGAAGACAAAACATATTGGTTGGGGAATAACTCAAGGAACTTCACCAATTCGTCTTGTTTATTGATACTTAGGACTCGCTCAACTAAATCTCATTAGTTTGATATAATTTGGAGTAAGTCACTTATACCTAAGGCCTCTTTAATTTGCTAGCTATTGATAAAGCATAGGCTCAAAACTAAAGATAAATGGATTAGGAACACATTCTCCACATATTTTTTATGCAATGCATGACTTGAATTGTCTAGTCACATGTTCTTCCAATGTAATTATTCACAAGCAATTTATCTGGAATCTAAAATAGATTGCAAATCTTTAGTCCAGCAAGGAAATATCTAGGTAGTCTTAAATAGGCCATCTCACTCCCTTAACCAAGATAAAGATGTTTTGAAAACAACTTTCAGTTGTACCATTTGTGCCATACAAAGGGAAAGAAGCTTTAGACTTAACAATATAGCTAAGTTAGAAAAGAATTTCCTAGCTGATAAAATTATAAATTAGATTGGATAAATTTTATTAGCATATGAGATACAAATGAAACTAAGCTAAGGGATGAGAGCCTTTTGGAATCTTTTAGTATTTTCTAGTATTGATTTTATACTAGTTCTTGAAATCTGTGTTGTCTTATCTAAATTTATAATAGTACTGTTTAAACCTTTGTAAGGTTGTACAAGCTCAGGTTTTGTGAGTAAAATTTCTTTAACTTAAAAAAAACAAAATTGTCATTATTAAGATATCTTATGATGTCATAAATATTAAACTTAACAATGTTACTATTAAATTTTAAGATAAGTATGCCACTTTGAACATTTATCTTAGTCTTACATGTTTTTAAGAATGATATTCCTAATAAAAAGGGATTTTGATCATGATTCTCCATATCAAATAAATATAAATTAGCTAGAAAAATTAATTCATTTACTTCCATAAGAACTTTTTCAACTATACCCTAGAATAAGCATTAGATTTATCAACTAGTACAAGGTCTAAAACTCTCTCAAAACTCACATCATGCTTGAAAATACATAACTAATGAGTTATTGTATAATTTTGATAGTTTATTCAGTAGCGATTATAAATCCCTTTATTACGTAAAATTAAATAAAGTTTACATAACAACTTTGGGTCTTATTATTTAGAAGAAAATAAGGATGAACAAAGGTTCTTGCCTCACTTGCACGCTAATATTCTAGCTATATAAAGCACTAAATGAATGACTTCTTTCCTAGATAGAGCAACAATGTAATTTTAGGAATGATACTAGTGTGAAATCTCCAAACATAAGGTTCATTGTATGGAAATTAGTAGTTGCTACAATGTATTATACTTCTAGCAGATGTCTTTGTATTATATAAACTAATTTAAAAATTCGACTCAAGGTTTTGAGAACGAGTTTTTTTCCTTTGTTTCTTTTTCAGAAAGCGGTCTTATTAATTTAAGTGTCTATGATCTTTAAATTTAAATTATTCATAACCATAAATTAAGCTGTTGGAATTATATGAACAGATCATAACAAATCATAACCACACAAATTATGCATCTTCCAAGGATCGATTGTATATGCGTAGGATAAAACAAAACACATACTTGGATTCTTGTTTGTAATTCCACTACTGATTAAAGAACGTAGAACGAATGTTTTTTCTTTCCTGCAAAACCAAATGCCCAACGTTTGTTCAGTTATCCTCTCCCTCAAACGTTATCATAGCCTTGCCTTTATATATTAGCGATGAATAATCACCATTAGTGGTTATTCTTCCAAGATGACGTTTAGACCCATCATGGGTGTAAAACGATATCATAAACTTTTGTTAACAATTTACTGTTCAGTGAAATTTTTGTTTTCTTTATTTTTCCAAATTTGTTTTTTATTGTTTTCCATCATTTCTTTACGGGTCATTGCAGTTCTAGTATAGTTTATAATAAGCATTATTCATGCAAATTTTGTCTTCACTGCTGTTATTCAATTTTTTAAATTACACAATCCTTTTTTCCGTGTCTATAGCTCAAGTGTTTAATATAATTGTCTTTTTATTACTGACATTAAAATTAATTTCAAACTATTAATCATTGAAAGAGTAATTCTTCAATTACAGAAAATTGTTCTAAATATAGACAGCCAGGTCCAATCAAATTTATTATCCTATAATTTTTCATTTCGACAACGATACCATTTGTGAAGTTGGATCACTTTCATCTCCTAATGGGCTACAGAGACACACTACACCACGGTAGACAATTTCCACTTGGCATTCACTTTATTTCATCTTCTGGTTTGGGTGATCCATGTAGCTTCCCTGCAAGATCTGATATATTCCAATCAAGAAATAAAAATTCTGAAGACAAAAGATGGAAGTCTTGCATTTTTAGGAAAGAAAGAGTCACAAGACTTGCCTTCTTCCTTTCGCATTTATTGTCATACCGCTACCGCTGTCACTGTGACCAGAAATGCCATCCTTGATCTTCTCAAACAGACTCTTTTTCTTTTTGTTCTTTCCGTTGCGAGCCTTACCGCTGGTGAAATTCTGGGCATTGTTAGCTTGGCCGAGAGAGTGACCAGCCTTGGTTTGGGTATAGGTCTGAGCAGCTGTGTGTCCATGGCGGCTATCTTCTTTCTTGAAAGCCCGGCTAGCCATTTCTGACACCTTCTGTCCGAAGGATGGCTTTTGATCATGACCTTGGCTGCAGCACTGAGCTAAGGCCATTGTAGTTCAGAAAACAAAGGGTTTTGCTAGACTCAAGCTCTTAGGCTCTCTGTGTTCTCTTTGTTGCGGCAGTAAGGTAATGTTGAGGAACTTATGCAGGTGATATTGAAGTGGGATTCCTTCGCTTTAATGCTTTGAATAAGGAGTACGGGTGTGGAAACAGAAATTATTCTACTTAAACAAATTATATGCAACTTTTCTCTGTGTCGAATAAATTCCTCTTTTTTTTTTCCATTTTATGATTAATTTGATGTGGCCATGCTTACTATTCTTTAAAGAAATCTGAAAGCAAATGAAATCAAAATACATGAATGTCCTTTTACGGGATATATTGATAACGCGGGTGGATTTGGACTAGCCTACAATGTGCTTTCAAGTTTATAGAGTCCATTCCATTTGGGAGCCTACAAAGTGCTTTAAGTTTACAAAGTCCATTCCATTTGGGTACATGTCCACTCACACCTCCCTCGACTAGGGTCCGGTCGTATGCCCTCGCAGCCTCACCCACCAACCAACGGATATTATTGATTATAAATTCGGTAGATATGCTTTTCATAAGTATAGGCTGCTTACGTTGCTTTTAGAATGATCAGCACAAGCTTAGATCAAGACCAAATTAGATTATGTCTTCAATCGGAATAAAGCTTTTAAGCTCCAATTATTTCTAAGATAACCACGATTGATATACTTACTGCTGTAAGAAATGACACTACTACTTGAAAATATCGGAGGAGCAACGCGGAAATAGGTTTGAATATTCTGGGTTCACTGTTTCTGTATTGCTTGACCTTTGACCCTCTAGAGTCTTATGTCAATCATTTTTTTCTTGAAGAGCAAATCAAAGGACAGAAATGAGACCCTTTTCCTCTTTCAAGTGTTTGAAGGTAGAACTGGTCAGCATTAGGACCCTCCACACTCTCTGTGCGTATCTATTTCTCACATGACCAAAGACCGGTCTAAGCTGAAATACTCGGTTTCCAAGTCAAACTTCGAATTTTCTACCTTCCTAGTATGCATATATATATCTTCCCTCCTCTTCACTTTCATCTCAACCTTAATGCTTAACTGAACTGCACTTCACTTTTCACTTCTTCGAGTTCAGAGCTTCGTCTATCTTTAACTTCCTCAGTTCAACCGAAACATAAATTTCTGCTAGTCTATCTCACTTGGGTTCTGGCTACTTCCATGCTACTAGCCTCTAATTCTTTGCAACCTTTTTGGGTCTTGATATTGTTTCAGCGTGGGAAAGTTTTGCCTGCAAGTGAAACATTTAGAAGTCCAGAATTACGGTGAAGATGTTCATTAGGTACATGAAGTAGCATTCTGGAGGAGGCTTCTCTATTTTTGCTTAGAAGACTATTGAAAAGGTTATGCAAGATGGAGAGTGGTTGGAGCTGGGAACAGAAGATATTAATTGGTGAACTAATGCAAGGAATGGAACTAGCAAAGCAGTTGAGGGTACACTTGAATGCAACCTCATCATCAACAGCTGAGACTAGAGACTTTTTGGTGCAGAGGATATTGTCTTCTTACGAGAATGCTCTCTTGGTTCTCAACTGGAGTGGATCCGCGGGACAGACCCAACCTATAGGAGTAACAGCAACGATCCCGGAATCTCCTTTATCCATTAATGGAAGTCCTACAAGTGAAGATTGTGATGGGGGGCTTAAAGATAATCATTGTCTCAATGAAGCCCCAAAGAAGAGGTGAGTTTACGTCGAAGCCTTTGTATATTGCAACTAATCTCTAGTTTACTGTTAAAGAATGGTATTTAACACTTCTGTAATTTTGGGACACAGAAAGATGATGCCCAGATGGACTGATCAAGTTAGAGTGAGCTCTGAGAATGGACTAGAGGGACCCCATGACGATGGTTATAGCTGGAGAAAATACGGGCAAAAAGATATTCTTGGAGCAAAGTATCCTAGGTGAGGTGATTAGTTTACAAATCTTTGCCTTGTATAATATATACATATAGACTGTTTATTGTAAGTCAGCGAGGATAGACTTTGATTTAACGGTCTAAGCAATATGTAATGAAACTAAGTTGAAACTCATAAGAGGTTGCTGTATTTGCAGAAGCTATTACAGATGCACCTACAGAAACACCCAAAACTGCTGGGCTACAAAGCAAGTGCAGAGATCAGACGAAGACCCAACTCTATTTGAGGTTACATACAGAGGAACACATAACTGTGGCAGTGAGCAGCAAACTATCCCACAACGAGCATCTCCACAAAAGGACAATAACAACCAAAATCATATACAACAGCAATCAGGCCTAAGGGTTAACACACAGGATTTAGACAAGAAGGAGCTGGCATCACCATTCACCTTTGCTTCTGCATATGAAAGCATCAAGAGTGGAGGAAGTTATTCACCATCATTTATATCTCCAGCCACATCTGAACCAAACTACTACTCGTTTCCACCATTTGGACTGAAACCTTTGGAATCTGATTATAGTGACATAATTTCAGCCAACACTTCAGCCACCAATTCCCCAATTGTGGACCTAGATTTCCCTTTTGACCATGTGGATTTGGACCCCAACTTTCCATCGTTTTTCTCTTAAGCTCATTTAGAGAGTCAATAAACATGGGAAATCGTAGTATTTAGTTTGCAGTTCAGTTGTCCCACTTTATATCATAAACAAAGGAAAAGCATGCAAGATACCAACAATTATGGAACTTCTAATCTAAATGTCATTATCAATTTCTGCCATCTCACAGCAGCCATGCCCTAATTTGACAAACTATGTAGCAGCTGATTGATATCACAAAACAGCCCATGACTTTCCTATTTTTCTAGGCTGAAAAATAGAAACGTTACGTCGAGGATACAAAAGTCTGAAATCATGCGGACGCAGCAAACTCAAATCTATGTATCCCTAAAAACTTACATAAATTCCATTTGCAGGCCAACTATTGACTGAGAGTAGCACAAGTAAGCAGTCTTTAAACAGAAAAGATATCAAATAGATGCCAAAGCGGTTGTCTCAGAATCGAGCACTATAGAATTTTTAAGAGATAACAGGAAAAAGCGCTACTAACAACCAAACACAGAGCCCTTCCCATGAATACTATATCTTGTACAAGAGAAATAAGGTTGTGGTCTACAAAGTTCCTGTTTGTAATTGATGACCCCAGAAGCAGAAAGCAAGCAAGGCAGTGATACAACCCTAGATGGCTGTCTGGATTCTGAAATGAGAAAGTGTAATTAGACAAGAAGACATGGTTGAAAGGGGATAAGAAGACAAAATCTACAAGCGTGTGTACTCACCTAGAGAAAATATTACTTTTCCTCTTTGAACCCTTGAACAGAACTTGAAGTGTTTTTCTCGGCATCAGTCTTAGTCCTAAGACCCTGTCTCAGCCCCAATACAACGAACAAGTTGGTTAAGGTGAGAAGGGACTCAGCTCCACCATGTAACCAATCCACATTGGACAAGGAAGTACCATAGTGCACCTTTGCTGTCTCAACGAAACAAGTAAATCGGATTCCCACGAAATGTTAACATATGCACATCTAACCACCGGAGATTAAAAGTAGACAACAAATAACAGAGGAAGTTACCATAAATTCCGGCTGGGACTGTTCAGAAGACGTGAAATCGTCAAGTGGACCAAACCAATTAAGAAAAAAAAAAAAAGCAATAGTTAAAGCAACGACATTATGAAAATAGAAGACTCAAAATTACAACTGTTTCGTTGGATTTACATTGTCAGCAAAATCCCAGAGAAGAGAAGAAAATCTAATCCTTAAATTTGCAAACTTGGTTCAGTTACATAACCTCTTTTCTAAATCAGCAGAGGAGTAAACAAGCGTTAATTGCACGGAAACCACCAAAATCGCCTGACTAATAACTAAAGATAAATCCATCTAATAATAGTTACAGGTTTATACATTAGCCAGAGAAACTAACTTACTGGTGGCACCAACGAAGGCGAGCAAGAAGTAGAATCCAAAGAGAGTAAGCTTAGGAGCAGACTTGGATTTGGTGATAAAGTACAAGAATCCAAGGTAAGGGAACAAAGAGAAAGCAAAAAGCTGTGAGGCAATGCTCTCTGAATCAATGTTTGGTGCCCATGGATCAACAGGAAGCAGCCACCCACCACATACAACCTTTCCCCTGCTACGCATAACACCAACTCTTATTCGTTTGCAACAGTTGAATTCTCTATCCACTTTATATGGGTGTCTCTGGGCATTCAACGTGGAAGAAGAAGAGCTCGGGAAAGAAAGTGATATAAGAGAAGGAGGTGAAATATATCGGTAATTTTGCAAGCAAATTATCATCATGTCTAGTAGGATGCTTCTGTTTTTCCTTCAGCTGTAAGACATTTGTTTTCTTTGTTGTGTTGTATTCTGGATTAGAAAGTGGAAGGCACCCGTACGTCTTGATTGTGAGTTCATAGCCAAAACAAATGGATTGGTTTTACTTTTATGGGCCTAGGGGATACTTTCAATTTATTATAGGAGGCCGTTGGTCTAGACTAGAGTTCGAAAATTAAAAAAAAAAGAAGAAGAAGGTTTTTTAAAAATATTTTGTAATATAATTTTGACGAAAAATATCTTTTGAACATTAATGTTTACTTCAGAAGAACCTCCCGTTTACCACAGTGCCATTCCTCTTGATTGTTGGAAAACAAGGAGATAAAGAATAGAAAAATATCAATCAAAGCTATGTCGTGGAATAACCACTACATTATGGCACAACCTAGGTGCAATTGACAATGTCGTCTGCTCCCTAACGCGGCGGAAGCTTGGGGCAGCAAATTATAATTATCTTAGAATAGATGTAAAATAAAGAAGAGGAGAGAGGTTTTATTTTTTCCATGTTCATCTTTTTGAATTCCCGTAAATAAAGCCCCAAAACCTTAATTTTTTGGAGTCCTAATTGTAATTGTAATTTAATTTATTAGTGGGTTGTTCCCAAAATGTGGGGGAAAATTTTATGGAAAGAAAGAGAGTCAGAAGATTGTTTTAGAAAAGAATAGAAGGGATTAGAAGTCAAAAGATTGTTTTAGATAAATATAGAAGGGACTAGAAATATGCACTCATTTTCTCAACAATCTACTACAAATGACTCGCTGGCGGAAAGACATACATATTCTAGGCAAAGAAAGGATCAAATACTTAAGTATCAATATCTTTTGTTTGAACTGATGCACAATGAAGTGGGGCAATAATTTAATTAGTGAAGTGAATTGCTCTTTAATTTCAAGAACTCAAGTTGAGACCCTCATAACACATATTATACCTTTAATGTTTACTGCTCCAGAATACTACAAATACTTTAGATAGCTATGCACATACCTTGGGTTCTCATGGGTGCTCTAGAAAGATAATCCAAGTCTTTCATAGAAGGTGGCCACACCTTTACACCCAAATAGGTGGCTTCATCAAGTTTAATCATTTTAGACCACCCAACCAAAGGACTATGAAACCATTAAAGACCTTACGATCTAATCTCTGCCAAGTGGTATTCATCAAGTTCATTCAAAATAGAACCATCATATTGGCTATAAATCCACAACAAATATATACATAATGATAATGTAACGCCCCATTTTAGGGGTTTTATTCTGACTTGCGTGAATGTATACTGACAATCGAAAGATGAAATAGAAATCAGGAACGAAATGTTGATAAGTGAACTTGGGTGAAATCATTCATGTTTTGCAGGAATGAAGAAAAACAAAAATTGTATGCAGAGAGACAAATGAAGTCGCGTGAGGTGATTAGTTGATAAAACTTACTGCCATAGTGTTGAAAGCTTGGAGACACTGTAGGTGTAGTGACACATGTCGGATAGTTTGCGGTATTGAAAGAATTGAATACGATACGGAGTCAATGAATACAAGAACTGAAGGTTTATGAATGGTTTGAATGAGTACTATCCTGGTACGTTTGTGTGTATCTGATGCTGTATACCACTGTAGCGCTGTGAATGTAATGTGTTCGGAGGGAGATGCATGTGACTGTATGTCAGGAAATTGGTGGAACAAGGTGACGAGTTATATGATCGATCATGAGATGATATCTGATATTAGGTTTCTTTGATCACATTGTTGCGTGATTTT
>JANIPM010000232.1:52190665-52220900 GCA_027478405.1 Erythroxylum cassinoides
GTTGAGTCGTTTTTATTGAAAATTTTTGTAATTAAATTAAATTTTAAAAAAATTAAACAGTAGTGAATTTATTATTTAAAAATGATAATATCTTTCTTTTTTATTGGTGCAAAGGAAAGAAAAAGTACAAAGAGAAAAGAAACTAGTCCCTAATAAACAAGACGCCAACAGCATCACCAAGAACCGCAGCATCCACAAATGACGGAGGAGTAGTCCAAAATTGAAAAGGTTCCCGTCCATGGGTTTAGAAAGAATATCGGCTATGCTATTTCCTTCCTAAAGAATATACTCACAACAGACAGACCAGTCCCAATTGAGAATAGCTCTGATATCACCAATTAAATTACCATGGGGATGAAACGTCCAGTCCATGCTGTCCAAGCACCGGAGAGCTTCTAAAGAATCCAAAATTAAACAAATATCTCTAAAGGATTGATTCTAAGCGACAAGAAGACCAGTGCGAATAGCTAATAACTCTGCACCCATATTGGAGTCTAGACTAACAAATTCAGAAAAACCGCCCAACCAATGTCCATGGCAGTCTCTAAGAACACCACTAATACCCGCATCTCTTGGATTGCCCAGAACACTACCATCCACATTCAAAGCAACAGCAGCATTTCGCGGAGGCTTTTAGGCAACCGGACGTGGGCTTTTCGGAATACTAATCTTGACCAATCCCAGATAGGAATTCCACTCATGAATCATATTATAGACAAATACTCCCGTTCCAATGGACTAATCTCAACATGTGCAATAACTGCTCTATTATGAAGACACCAAATAGATCAGATAATCGCAAGAAAACTAATATCACGCCGCCAACCATTCATCAACACTGAACCATCTTGACAGTGAATCTTAAACCAAGAGGAAAAGGGAGCATTGCTTACCAACGTATCGGAAAATAAGCTAGCATATCGTTGCCAAATATCATTAACCTTCGCACAATCCCGAAAAAGGTGCGAAATTGTCTTAGCCCCAGATCCACATTGCTTGCATAAGTCCGAACCTTCAATCCCTCTCCTTACTCGAAGCTCTTGAGTATGAACTCTGCCATGCCAAATAAGCCAGCTAAGAATCCTCACCTTCTCCGGCCCTCGAATCCTCCAGATCCAATTATCATCACCCTCAGAATCTACCTTCATTAACCATTGAAACCCACTCTTGACGGAATAGCGACCAGAAGTAGAGTTTCCCCAAACGATCTCATCCGAAGCCCAAGATTCCACCGGAGGGCGGATGGACGGAAACTTGTCTCTAATTTTAGTCGGAATAGGTGTGCAAAGGTCATGGAGTTTCCAGATGCCCATGTCGTCCAGAATATCACTAACCATCAAGTCCCAGTCATTATTGTCCACCGAAGGAACACGATCAATCAGTCGTCCGTTCCTTAACCAAGGATCGTGCCACAAAGAGACTGAGCGGTCGTCTCCAATTTTGTACCGAAAACCTGCAATAATCTCAGCCCTCGCCTTCAAAAGGTCCCGCCAAACTGGTGAACAGTTAGGTCTGTGAGTCCAGTTCAACACATTCAAAATTTTAGCATACTTCCCACAAATCAGTTGGACCCAAAGTTTCCTTTGGTTTTTATGAGCGCTCCACACAAGTTTTCCAAGAAAAGCAATGTTCATAGGTCGACAATTTCGAATGCCTAAGCCACCGGCAGCCTTCGGTTTAGTAACTGTATCTCAAGAGAGTAAATGCACACCTCTCTTATCATCAGAGGAGCGCCAAAGAAAATCACGCACAATCCGATTAACTGCATTACACGTGCTGGTAGATTAACACTGTCAAGTTTTGAAAAATATTTTTTAAAAATATAAAATATAAAATAATATTTTTTTAGTTGAGTTTGGATTTGAAAGTTGACGCTTATGTTCTTTTATTTTATTTAGAAAATGTGAACCCGACTTTGTTGGAAGCACCTAAATCTAGGCCCATTGTTATCCCTACACAAAATCATAATCATTTTTAGGGCCTCCGTTATTGTCTCTATGACAAATATAGCAGAGTACTAACTAGCAATAACTTTTTTAAATCACATGGATTAAAGTAATAAACGATAGAAGGGAAAATTCGAAGAGCATATGTAATAAATCCTAAATTTTTGTAACTTTAAACTCACATCAACTTTATTTAATTTCAATTAATATTAATACTTCAATCAATGAAGACTTTCATAAATTTAAGATTTAGGATATTATTAATATTAATTTAATGACAATTTAGGATATTATTAATATTATTTTAATGACGTTCACTTTTGTCAATCAATGGGATTTTAATATTAATAAAACCCAATTAAGTTTTTAATATTAATAAAACCAACATTTAACTTTTACCAAAGCTAGAGCCTTTATATGGCATGTAAAAATTCAGAGCTTTATGATCACTTCCTCGATAAGCAATGAAATTCAAGTATTTTGTAATAATTACTGCGAAGGTCGAAGTTGAGAAGGAATTCATGCTCTTGTACCCTTCATTGATAGGTTTCCCATGGGCAACAACAAAGTTAAGCAAATGAACACAAGGAAACACACGGAACACCTGAATCAGCATTTTTGTTAGAAAAATAAGCACTTAATGCGTGCCTAATCACTGTCACCTACTGGGGAGACGGCTAGGAACGAAGAATGAACATTTGTCAGGCGTCAAGGAGCAGGCTCAAACGCAGCTTGTTCATGCCAAATGCCATTCAAGTCGGACTGCCACAACCTAACCATCCCGTCAGTTGCTGTGGTTGCTAAGGTCATGCCACTCATGTCCCATTCCATCTGCCACGCCTAATTATGGATAAACATCACAGAGATATTTGCGTGATTTCCTTCCGCATCAAGTGCAATGGAAATGATAAGCAAAAATAAACAAATTTAAAACATCATGTACGAAAATATTTGTTGGGCAGGTTCTATATCTCAACTTCAAAATGATGAAGATCCCAAATCATCATGCTCCAATAACATCTACATTCATAGCTCAAATGAAACAAATAAAGAAGAATATTTTCCCATAGTATGTCATCATTATAATTGCTTTCACAGTTGCACCATGCATCATTAATAGGAAACCAAAAAGATTTATAAGTCTATGCTCAAGCAAAGAGCTATTAAGAGTAGCAGCAAAATGAAGTGCCGTAAGTAGAAGCTAGTACATTGCAAAGAGACAAAATTATATTTCATAAGTTGATATGATACCTCGCCTTCAAAGTTAGAAAGTAATGCAACCTTTTCCACTGAAAGCCTTCCGTCCAGGTCAGGGTTCAACCCAAGATGCCATATTGTGATTCCCTTATGGGTGGCAACTGCTATTAACTCATATGGCCTGCATGACAAATTGACAATACAACCAAGATTTAGAATCAAATACTATATATAAAAAAAATTGCAATGCTAGAGGTCTGATCATTGTCCAACCCAAAAGAGGCGAAATGGAAAATTGACAAACTGAAAGATTTTATTCAAGCTAGTTGCCATATCAGCTCAATTTTCAATACTTTCCAGTTAACAGCTCCTTAGTACAAGGATGAAGCATCCAACTTTGGATCATGAAGTTATCCTCAAAATTTGGCACCATTAGCTCAAAACAAATTGTCAGCTTTTGTCTCCATAATTAAACATTGGCTTTGGGACAATGCAAAGTTGCATTCAGACTTGTCTCTGAAATAGTCATCCTAGTATTTGCTTATCACACAAAGTTTAAAACCCTAATTCCTCATACGAATTCAACAGAATAATAAATATTTTTCAGAATTTTCTCTCAGATTTTATACAAGCTAGTTGCCATATCAGCTCAATTTTCAATACTTTCCAGTTAACAGCTCCTTAGTACAAGGATGAAGCTTCCAACTTTGGATCATAAAGTCATCCTCAAAATTTGGCACCATTAGCTCAAAACTTATTGTCAGCTTTTGTCTCCATAATTAAACATTGGCTTTGGCACAATGCAAAGTTGCTTTCAGACTTGACATTGAAATAGACATTCTAGTATTTGCTTATCACACAAAGTTTAAAACCCTATTTCCTCGTACGAATTCAACAGAATAATAAATATTTTTCAGAATTTTCTCTCTCATTATAGGCCATAAAAATATTTCAAATTATGACATCAAAGTTGCAGATCTAAATTTCATGATCCAAACACCGTCATAACAGACAATGACATACCGGCCAATGTTTGGTGCCCAAGCAACAGCAAATACTTGATCACTTTTGTCAGCAGGCAAAGCTAACTCTGCAACTGGAAGCCAACGCTGATGCACCTGATCAAATTCCCACACCTGCACAGAGCTAACGTTAATTACTGAGACAAATATAATGAATTAAAAAACCTTTCACAACTCATTTGACTATTTCAAAACATTATCATCATGATACAACAACAGAAATAATTCACCAACTTAAATCTTTAGTAAAGCTAACAAAAAATTTGACTAATGAAATATATGTGTATGCTCTGCATAATAATTACAGTTGTTGAAGTTGAATATGGTATATTATATCGCCAATGTTCACATCAATAACAGATTTAATCTTCCAAGGAAAATATGATAGGGCTACCTTGGCAGAATTCAAATGTGGTGTATCTGAATTAAAACCCAAAACAAAGCTAGGTTCTTGGCTTTCACTCCTAAGTGGGTTCCAAGATATTGATGCGGAAAAACAAGAAACCCGCCTAGATGCTGATGCTGAATCTATAACATTCTGGAATTCAGCCTGGTTCAGAAAAGCAAAAGGTATAGAGTTTAGAAGAAAAGCAAGAAAAAACTGGAGGAATATACTAATATTTGACTCAAATCATGATCAAGTAACAAGTAAGGATGATAACCTGAAGTTGCCAATTTTTCAATTCTAATGGGTCCAATAGCTCGTAGACTTTCACATGGCCATCTGAATATGCCACAACCTGCACGCTATCGAAATGAAATGACAAGTTGCGAGTAATTTTATAATCTTATGAAAGAATGAAACTCTATGAACAAAGAGATACTGCAAAAGTTCTTGTTTAGGTGCTATTTTTATAGAAGCAATAACAATACACCGGTCAAAACTGTTGGGAAATGAGCCACTTAAAAGGGATTAGGTTGAAGTTATTTAGGAATCTAGGAAACTGACATTTCTAGTTTGCAAATATAAATCCCCAAAAGCAGAAATTAAGAAGAAAGAAAGGTATGCAACATGAAATATGAATTTGATAAGACAAGATAAGATGACTGAGACAATTCGTGTCATCCAGTAGAAAGCTTTCACTTGTCAGTTTAGTGTAATGTTGTGTACCTATTCAAATCCTGCTTAGCTTCATCATAAGGTTGTTACCTAACTATCTGAGCTACTGGACTAGCGGTTCATTAACCAATTATAATCGTATGTTGGAGGATACAACAGAAATAATCAGCAGGTGCTAAACATAGCATAAACCTACCATTTTCAGACTAGTCCGGAAAACACCAAACTGAGCGTCTAAGACCTTAATTGCCCTGCTTGCAAAGCTCTGGCAGAGCTTCCACTGAATTACACGCGCATCTTTTTAAGAATTAGAACAACCGCACAAGAAAAGACAGAAGTTTGTCAGAAGGAAAGAAGTGCTGTAGTAGACAAATGTACAACTAAAAAAGACAACCACATACGTTATAAATGTACCTTCTGCAACCTCTTCCCATAAAGACAGGCTTCCATCGGCGAAAATACACGCCACGGCGTCTCCATACTGGGGAGGAACCCAAACAACCTTCACAATTCCAGCTCCATGAACCTAAAAAACCGAAAAAAAAAAAAGAGGTATATACGTGTATATACGAATTCATATTTGAACTATAAATTTCATATAAAAGGTATTGGACAAAGGAACAACTTAGTAATAATTACCGGACCTTAAATTTGGAGGTGGTGGTGAAGGACGAAGAAGCAGGGTCAGGAGAATCGAAGATGGAGAGAGTACCATCAATGGAGCCTGTGGCCAATCTCTGACCGCAGTAGTTCCAGGAAGAGCATGTAGTGCCTTTGTCTAGCACTGCCATCGATTTTTCCATGTCCGTTGTTAACTACCGAAAGTGAAAAGCCAGCCATGTTTGTCTAAAAAACCTCACCGTTTCCGCTAGGGTTTGGTAAGAGACAGCAGAGCTGGGCATTGATTGTGCTTTGGGGCTCTGTTCGGCTGAAGGTCTATTACTAGTACAAGCCCAGAAGTGCTTATTACAGATTCTACTAGCCCATTAAGCTTGCTTGACGTTGTTAATCCCCAATACCTTACATTCACGGCCCTACTAGAAAAGTTGGATTTATTTTAAAATTTAAGCGCATATCCTTTCCAAAAAGATTACGGTCAAGCCCAATAACAGGTTAAATAACCTAAAACGTGAATCTTCATAACTTTATTCTTATTAAAAATCTATTTAGAAACAAACAACATATGAGGTCATATTTAAAACCTACAAACACGTACTTATCAACTTTAAGATTGAATTTTAATCATTTGGATTTGCTTCAATAGCCACTATGAAGCATTGGAAACTTTCCATTGAAAGTTTCAAACTTCGTGCCCATATTTCTTCATTGTGTTGAATAATTCTCGTAGATATGTTGAGTGATCCCCTCCTTGCTTTATCATGACAATAATGTCATCAATATAAACTTTCATATTTCGACTAATCTACTTATAAAATGTTGAAATAACAAGTCGTTACTAGATTGTTTTTGTATACTTGAGTTCGAATCTCGTAATATTATTTTTAATTATCAATAATAAATTTTATTTTTTCTCTTCACCTTCACACTTTTAGATGTGGTTATTGCCAAATTATACATTTGTGAAACTTAATCCAATGTGACCTACTATGGCGTTTATAAGTAGATTTATCTTCGTAAGCATGCAACTGTCCGTGCGACAAACTTTGTTTACGTTTGTAAGGTTAACGAGCTTTTTCTATTTCCTATTAAACTTTTTACCATCATTATATTGGTGAGCCAATTTGGATACACCACTAACCTTTACCCCTCTAACTCTTATTGTCTTTTAGGGGAACTTTTCTACTTATGACGTAGCTATGACAAGCAAGAGAAGAACCTGGTCCTAAGTACTGAAGGATATAGTCCTATTGGCCAACTTAAGATTTAAACCATAGCAAAGGGAAAAGACCCAAAAGTAGTTTTACCACCTTTGGAAGTTCTACATGCAGGAGCAACAAGATGGTCTAGTACCTTTATTGGATACTTTATTGACAAAAGACTATTTTACTGCCAAATGAAGTCATGGGAAGAAGTTAGATGAAACAAGTTTGGACTGTAAAAAACACTTACACAAGAGGAGGATTTCCTCTTATTTAAGTTCCATAATAAAGTTAATATACTAAAAATATTGGCATATGAACCATGACATACATATGAATGAGAAGCCAATGTTACGTCAACAATGGAACCAAAAACGATCTTGGAGGACACTTTCATAATATACTACTGGAATATTGATCCACCAGTCACTTAGGCTATTTAGCTAGATCTATTGGAAGGTCATTTTCTATGGATAAAAATATAGTTGCCTTAAGCTAGATTAGATATGCTAGAATTTGCATTAAGGTGGAAATGTACAAGGAATAACCTAATACACTAAGCTTGAAAAGATTAAATAAGGAAAGGAGTTTAATAGAATCTAAATTTTCAATCACATATTAATAAAAACCTTTTAAAACAAAAAAATTAGTATTTGGAAACAAGCAAGCTTTGAGCATTTCACAATAGGGATATAAAGAACTGATGGGTACAAAAGTTAAGAGAACTATAGTAAAGGAAGGATATGTTATTGGTAATATTTTTAATACAAAAAGGAAGGAGACTAAGAGCCTAAAAACTCCACCTCAAGAGGAAAGAGTTAAAACTCCTCCAAATCAAGGCCTAAACTTGATATAAACATTAAAAAAAATTAATGAAGGAAATAATAGAAGAAGCAGGAATAGATAAAGAAGGGAAATCGATGAAGGAGGTGGAATTTTCTGATCAAGAAAAGAGATTAGAATTAAATGGAAACTAATCTTAAGTCATACATCAAGTTGATGAGAATCAATCCACTAGCCATAAAGTGGATGTCATACTAGAAAGCAAGAGGATACTTATAAGGAAAGTTAGGGCCAAAGCTCAAAGTAACCTGAAACAATTAATTCTAAACAATTTCCATAATAACATTGAATGTAAAAGGCTAGGAATCAACTTTCCTAAGAAGCAACAATTAGCTTTGACTTTTGGAGAAAAGAAAGCCAATGTCAATGAGCTTACTTGATATGAAAATAGAAAGCAAACTTAAAAGGGACCTATGGATTTTTTGAAAATCTTATATTATTATGATAAACCATCAATACCACAATAATATAAGAAGTATAGTGCCTTATAATCCAAGTCTGATAAGAGCAATTAATACCAAGTATTTAACTTAATTTCTTCACCTAGTAGTTGAATTAATCCAAAGCACAATAATTCTTAACATCATTTACGTATACGCAGTAAATTTTGCTTTTCAAAGAAGATTGTTATGAAATGAACTTTGAGTATTCATTCCAATTTAATAACCCCTTGGCTTATATTGGATGATTTCAATAACACATTATTTTTAAAAAAGGAAAATGATAACTAATAATTAAAAAACAAGGAAAGTATTACAAACAAGTAATAACTAAGGTTGTACCCTTAACAATCCTTGCATACATATATAAGGAGTATGAATTAAATAAAATTAAGCTTAGATTTGACCAAAGTAGTAGGAGTTTAGAGAATCAGATGTTCAATGAAGATAGGATGTTCACGCTGCAATTCTAGTTGAGATTTTTTAATAGTATCAGCTCCCTTAGTTCCTTAATGATCTCAGATTTCAAGGAATCCATTGGTGAGTTTTTGTTTGCAAACCTTCTAGAATTCCTTTCTCTCCATAATGTATATACACAAAGCCCCAAAGCCAAGATGTGAATCAGGTTGTCAGATTAGTCAATCTATGTGTAATCTTAGTGAAGAAGTTCCCTGGATCAAGCCATGGACACTTCTTTGTGACATAGTCCCATATGGTGCTATTGAATGGACATGTAAAGAAAATGTGATCTCTTGTTTCCACATGAACCCGAAACATTGGACAAGTTTTATCCACTTGCAAATATGCCACTCTATCAAAGGTATTAAGTTTATTTTTAATTGTTAACCATAGTATAAAGGATATTCTTGGAGTTAAGGCCTTGCTCCAAACAATCGTGTGTCATTCAATCTTGGAACTTCTTCTTCTTAACAGGTTTTTGATGGTTTTATTGGTAAGTTTAAGAATAGTTTCTAGTATGAGGTATCAGTAGGGTTTGGGTTGGGGTGTGTAGGATATAAATGTCACAAACTATGGGCAAGCTGCCAGGATGTATCATTGATCATTGAGTTGAGTCTTATGTGAAGTGATGAGATTGGTGGACTGTTTAAGATGTGAACAGATTGTAAGAGTTGTCCCTAGCCTGACTAGTTATCAAACCATAAAGATACCAGCCTGCCATTCCCAATTGTATAAGAAACATCAGCTTGTACCTTATCTTTTAGCTTTAGTAATTGATTGAGGAAATGTGAATGTGAGATATTTTGTTTAACTCCCCATATGCTTATGCCTTTCAGGAAGTAGGAATGAAACCATTTGATCTATAGTGAGCTTCTGTCAATCCATATCCATTTGAATCTTTTAAGTATTAATGCCTAGTTTGTAATCTTGATTGGAGTGATGTTCAGTCAACCTTCTTCTTAGGGAAAAAAATATATCTATCGATTTCACTTTGGCTGATCT
This sequence comes from Erythroxylum cassinoides, assembly GCA_027478405.1. NCBI lineage: Eukaryota > Viridiplantae > Streptophyta > Magnoliopsida > Malpighiales > Erythroxylaceae > Erythroxylum > Erythroxylum cassinoides. The sequence continues at coordinate 52,200,455 of JANIPM010000232.1, forward strand.
TTTTAGCACCATTCAAATGACTCCGTGGAAATTTGTAAGCATCATTTCAATTGATTTGATTATATTTTAAGAAGGGAATATATGGGAACTTCAATATATTTGTAAAGAGTTGAGCACTGATTTAATATTTTACAACTTACCAACATAGGAAAGGAATTTGTTTACCCAAGAGCTGATTCTTTTTTGAATTTTCTCTATAAATGGTGTGCATTCCATGAAATTGAGTCTTTTGGTTAACACAGGTAATACCAAATACATGAGTGGTGGGCTTTTATGCTTCATTCTAGTAGTTTGTCAATGAGTGGTTCCAAAGTGTTGGCACTTTTATATAAAAGGAAGTGACTCTTGTTTAGGTTGATTTGCAGTTTAGAAAAACATTTGATTATGTTAAGGGCTCTCATGAAGGTTTGAATTGAGTCCATCTTGGCCCTACAAAATAAGAGGAGGTCATTTGTAAAACAAAGGTTAGTTAAACCATTTTTTTCATTTTAAATGATTTCTGAAATTGGAATTAAAGAGCACATGTTGCTTGATGATTGAATTGAGACTCTCCATGCAAAAAATGAAAAGATGGGGGATAAGGGATTGCCCTGTTTGAGGCCTCTGGTTGCTTTGAAGAACTTAGTAGGATTTCCATTGATCAATACTAAAAATGTAGGAGATGATATGCATTCCTTTCGCTATTAAATGAAAATATCTAGAAACACTTAGGCTTTTAGCATTTTTCATAGGAAGTCCCAACTTACAATGTCAAAAGGCTTGTGAAAGTGTATCTTTATTGTGCAATTAAGAGAGTATTTGGATCTAGAGTAACCCTTTATGAGCTCTTGCACTATAAGAACATTTTAACCTATTTGTCTCTCACTCAAGAAGGTACCTTGATTCTCACTAATAAGAGGGATTAACGATTTATACAATCTAATTGCTAAAATTTTGGAGACAATTTTGTATAGGAAATTAGTGTAGGCTATGGGTCTAAACTCTTCAAAATTTGAGATTAGAGCATTTATGAGTCAAGTAAATGAAGGTTCTATTGGTCTCTTTGAGAAGAATCCCCTTAGAGAGGAATTCATAGACTGCTTTTTAAATAAAATTTCTAGTAATGCTCTAAAACTTTTGAAAGATAGCTATTAAAACCATCAAGCCCTCGACCTTCGTGGCATCCATTCTAAAGATCACTTTCTCAATTTTAATATGATCTACATGTTTAATTAGAGAATCCAAATCTAGAGGAGATATTTGTTTTAGAGTAACTCTGTAGAAATAATTAAAAGAAATAATTAATGTGTTAGGAGTACCAAGGAGAGATTCAAACTATATGATAGCTTCATCTTGGATATCTTAGCATTTCTGAAATGTTAAGCCATCTTTGGAGGTGATGGAATAAATTTTGTTGTGGTTTTTCCTTATAAGGATGGAATTGAAAAAGAAGCTCGGGCAATTGTCACCATCCTTAAGCCAACTCACTCTAGCCTAGTGTTGTAAAAGAGAATTATGATTTTTCATAGCTTGCATAAAATCACACGGTACTAGTTTTTCTTTGTCTAATAACAATTGGTCAGTAGGATTTGAAGCAATTCTAGATTAGATGTCTTCAAGTTCCAATTTGCAGGAGTTAATAGCACATTTAGTGGAGCCTTCCAAGGAGTTCAACACTTTAAGCTCATTCTTGATGATCTTCAACTTTTGGACACAACAGAATTATTTGGTCCGTTTACAATATTAATCTATTACTCTTCTACCTGCCTTAGAGAACCCTAATACATTAACATGAAAATTGTTTAATATGAAGGGGTAATGTTTAACACCATTCTAGAATAGGTTTTCTATAATAATTGAAGTATGATATGAGAAGCGAGGATCTTTGAATTTAGCTAAGTTGTTAGAGAATTGGTCTAGCCAAATGTCATTGACTATCGCACAATCCAGCTTCTTTCTAATATACCAATGCGATTTTTGTTTGTTTGACCAAGTGAATGTGTGTCCCATAAATTTGAGATTAGTTAATCTTAATTCCTCCACACATTCTTTAAAATCTCCTAAGAAATTCCTTAAGTTGTAGTGTCCATGAGCTTCTGAAATTTATAAGGTTGAGTTGAAGTCTCCATAAATCATCCACGATTTAAAGATGTTATTGTTGACTGTTTTGAGATTGTTCTATAAGCTCCTTCTCTAAAAGCCAATATTGCTTGCATATATAAAGGAGATGTTCAAGTTGATATTCTCTTGCAAAAAGAAGATATTAAGGTACATTGGTTGATCATTAGAATCTAATAAATCCACTTTAATCTCATATTTTCTATAGCAGATGATAATTCTACAAAAAAACAGGATGATTATGATTGGTGAGCATGTTCCATTGAGAAACAAAAATGTTCAACTTACCAAGGTTTTCTAGTCATATTTTGGTTCTAAGTAAGCTAATAAGGAAAGGCTTCTTCCTTATAACAAAGTCCCTTAAAACTGATAGCTTGGAGGGATAGTTTATTCATCTAACATTCTATGTTATAATAGACATATTAAAGAGATTGGCCTTTGGAGTAGTTCCTCTTACCCCTTTTTAATCTTCTTCTCTCCATTGTTTGGAACTTTACACTGCTTTCAGCTTCATTGTTTCCCTTAGGAATGCCAGTTTGCTCAATTGGTGAGGTAGTCTATGGAGTCCTAGGAGGAGTTACAGAGGCATCTGCATTTACTATTGTGACATCTAATATCCTAGATTTTGTGATGTTATAATTTGTAATCTCTTTTATGTAGTGATTAAAACATGTTGGGGTGGCATAAGTGTCTTGTATTTGCATAATTTCTCTCTTTTGATTCTCAAAACTAGAATCACTTATATCCATATTATGTTTGTCCTCACTTTGCTCCAGGTTTTGATCATTGATGACAGGAATTGTCTCCAAGTTTCCATACTTCTACATCACATTTCCTTGAACAATCGTAATTTTAGTAGTGTTATTTAGCTCAGGAGAAGGGAGCACATCTACTCTATCCTATATTTTGATGCCCTCTACATTTATGTTTATAGGATTATTGTTTTCGATAATCTCTATAAGTTGGAAACCCTCTATAATTCCCATAAGCTCCAGTAAGCTTCCAGACATAAATGTTTTCCCAGTTGGTTTCCAAATCTTACCTTGTGACTTAGAAGATGGCTTCCTATGGTAAGAGATGGCTATGCTATCTACCCATAAGTTGTTATCATCACCTAATCTCATTATTGGGATTTCATCTAGAGGGTCTTTGGAAAGTTCAACACTGATGCATATCCTTGTGTATCCTATTCTTTTCTTCTTAGCAGTGCTCTTATCAATATAAAGAGGTCTTCCAATGTAAGTAGCTACGTAACTTAACCCCTGGGTAGCATACTATTTGACAGGTACATTATGAAAAGTTATCCAAAGTGACATACTTTGGATCTTAATGGTTTTTAATCTCAAGTTAGATTGTCAAAATGCCATGGTCCCACTTCTAGTATCTTTTAAGCTTCAGAGATTGAGGAGAAAGTAAGCATAATAAGATTATCCTTAGAGAGAAGAACATTTGTTAATCCTTTATGTTTCTAGATTTTGTTGGACCATCTTAGAATAATCTAAAAAGTTAGTTATTGTTCGAAGAAGAATCCAATAATTGTGATTTCATAGCTTTGAGCTCCTTCCTTTAATATCTCTAGAGTAGGACAAAAAATGAGTTTGCCATCCATTTCCAGTGGTGGTTTGTAAGATAAGTTCAAGGGGATATGGTCTCCAACCACTTTTTTCCAAGTTTTTTGGGGATGGCGTGAAACCTTGGTTGGGGAAGAGGTTCTAGGAGAAGATGGATTTGGAGTGGGGGTAGTGGCGAGGGACGGTAAAGTTGGAAAATCAAAGTGTTGTGGGAGTCTATGTTAAGCAAAATGGTGGCTTTCTCAATAACACATTATACTCTTACAAGTCTGAAGGAGATAATTTAAGCTTGAATCATCAAATGATGGATTTATGGATTATCTTAATAAAATTAGTGCAATTGATTTAAAATATGATAAAAACCAATTTAATTGGAGCAATAAACAATAAGGGAAATAATTAACAAAAAATATTGATTGAGCATTAATGTTTGTTTTACAACTAAGCCAAATTCCAATAAGCAAGGAACATTTTAGTGACCAACTTATTTTAGATTACTTACTAATATAGATTAATTTTCCTAATGCAATCTTTTCGAGAAAACTCCCATTTAGATTCAACAACTACCTAATTGACATGAAGGGATTTGAAGAAGTAGTACTTAAGGGATTATAAATAATCACTGTAGCATATGAAGCCTACAAATGCATAAGGAAACTTTAAGTTATAAAAAAGGAATTGTTTGAATACGGGGAGGATAAACATCAAAATAGGAAACATTCAAAAAGCAAGAGTTGTTTAAAATTAGGCCCAAAGAGATATTTACATTGACCAAAATAATTTAAACTTAAAGTAAAAAGAGAAAGTTGTGGTGATGAGCTATACATAGACCATAGAGATTCACTCAATTTTAACCAAACTAAGATTAAGGGTGCAATGGTGAAAAAAAGGGAATAGAAACATGAGTTATTTCTGTAATATAATCTTAATAAGGAATAACTTCAACAAGCTAACTTCATTACCTAACATTGATAGAAGAAATAAGCTACACAATATGAGTTGTAGAGAATCATTATCAACCATTTTATAAAATTGGTAAACCAACTAACTATGTTTCTTCCTTATAGGAGCTCAAAACTTTCATACCTAGCTTAATTAGTAAGGAGCAAGCAAAATTGTTATCTAGGACATTTAGCAGAGCAAAAATTTCTCTATAGCCTAAACCCTAAAAAGATTTTAGGACTTGATAGGTTCAATGCACTATTCTTCTAAACTAAAAGGCATCTAATGGGTGATTATGTCTCAATGGTCGTATTAGAACTCCTCTTAAAGGGTAAAAGGCTTAAGTAAGTAAATAGAACATTCATTTTTCTCATTATTTTAATCCACAACTTGCATTATTATATTTTCCTCATTATAAAGAAGTTTAATCCCCATAACTTGTTGTTATAGGCTTACATCATATTGTAATGTGTTTCATAAGATAATATCTAAGATGATAGTTGCTAGATTGAAAAATACCTTAAGCTCAATCATTATTCCATGTTTTATTTAAAAAAGGAGTATAGGAGACAATATATTCTTGTTGAAGGAATTCATCAAATATTATATATAAATAAAAGTATAAAGATCTTCATAATGAAAATGGACATACACAAAGCCTTTGATGCTATTAGATGGGGATTCATTATGGAAGCAATGGAGGCTCTTAGATATCCAACATAATTCATTAAGTTGATTGAACTTTGTATCACAACCACTTCATTTAACATTTGAGTAAATGGGGAACTAATATAAGTATTCAAAGGATGTAAGGGATTAAGGCCAAAGAACCCACTTTCCTACCTATTTATAGTCTACATTAAGTTTATGTCAAGATTGATAGAAAGGAATACTAGTAACATGGTGAATTTCAAATATCACTATAAGTGAAAAAAGGTAAGCTCTACCACCTATCCTTTGCAAATGATTTAATCTTATTATATAGAGCAGAAGAAAATTCAGTAAGGAAATTTATTAAAACTATGCAAAAATTTTGTGCTCTTTCAGGTTCAGTAATTAATAAAGGCAAGAACAATATATACGTTTCAAGGTGTAACTTTAACCAAGCTAAACATTTTCCCAATTTTATAAGGATGAAGCTCGATAAGCCTCCTTTTATATATCTTAGAATTCCAATAACAATATCAAGACTCACTTATAGAGACTGCTAGCCTTTATTTGATGCATTCCAAAGAAGAATTGGTTGTTGGAATAATAAAATTCTCTTATATATTAGAAGATTGTAGCTCATCATCTCTATTCTTAATAAACTACATATTTACTGGTGCTCTCACCTTTTTTTTCCTAGAAAATTAATCAAAGCAATTAAGAAAACTTTGAAAAACTTATTTTGTATAGGAGAAACAAATAAAGCCACTCATGCAAAATTTAAATGGACATATGTTTTTACTTTTAAAGATGTAGGTGGTTTGGGATTTAACTACATCAAGACTATAATTAGATATTACTAAAAAAATAATATGAAAACAGTATATGGACAAAGGATATCTACATGTTAGGTGGATGTACATTTAGTTTCTTAGAGGATAAAATTTCTAAAAGTTCAAACCACTGGCAAACACTTATTTTTTTAAAAAAATTGAATTGAATTAAGCCAAAAGGCATGGAAGTTACAACAAAATTTTTTCATCTAATTGAGCATACTCACCAGAAGAAGTTGTCCAGCTAAAAACTAAGCATAACTATAGAAAAAAGAAAATCTCTTTACATAAGTAAGGAAAATATAAGGTTCTATATGTTGCCGAAGTAGTTTATATCCCCAAATTTATCCTTGAAAATGCCAATGTGCAGTCCAATTCTTTGCATCAGCTTGTTATGAAAGGTTTCTTAGTCTTGAGTTGTACCTTAGAGAACTCTTTTATTCCTCTCTTCCCAAATGGCAACTACATTGAATGTTAATGCATCTCAAAAGCACCATCTAACATGATTGCTTTGATGGTTAATGGTAGAACACGACTGAGTTATTTCACACCAGCTATTGAGTGCATTGGATACTTGACATTTTTGTAGAAGTTGCACCTAGGTATTACAACTCAATTCACATTGACAGAATAGATGTTGCAAGTTTTCTTTAGCTTATATACAAAAGATACACTAGTTAGGCATTTGTAAGAATTTAGACAACTTCTTAATTATAGGAAGCTTAGATTTCATAGCCATCCATGCAATTATAGAAGGTTAAGAATTGAGGTGTTTATGCCACACTACTTTTGGTCCAAGGAACAATATTCATGTTGCCTCTTAAGAAATTCTTGCATGATTGGTTTATGAAGCTTCTAGAACTTCATAGTCTTTAAAAACCAACCATGCAAGAAGTTTTAAAAGAGACATTGCCAATAAGATTGATAATTTCTAATAATTTTTTTCTCTTTTTTTTAATATTATTTTCATCATCCACGATATACTAGATAGGGGGTTGTAGCTCCATATGTTGGTATTTTTAATATCATAACCAAGAATCCATCTAGACCACAAGGACTGTCTATCCTTGCATAACCTCTATAATATTTAATCATCAAAATGGTATTCAGGGTTCGGATAGGAATGAGATTGAGTCAACCTTCAATCCTTAGAGAATACATTTCAAACCACTTGATCCTCGCACTGCTAGTGAATGAGTAGGATCCCATTAGTAAAAAATTCTTGAAAATTATGTCTAATTGTTTGGAGCAGATACTAGAAGAGCCATGTGAGTAGCCCAAAATGTATTTATAGAGATAAGCACACAAGAAGTAAGTTTTTCTGTACTAGATAGGGATTAATGCTTACTATTCTAAGAAGAGATTCTAGATTTGATTATGTTAATAAGAAAAGAATACACTATTGGTAGTTATTGTATCTTGAAACTTGTGATTGATCTAATACTATACTATATGTGACTATAATTCCTTGAAAGGAAAATAAAAGTTTTGGTGAAATTAACTTGAAGTCCTGTGAGTCTAGTGAAGATTTTAAGAGCAGATCATAAGGATTTGATAGAAACTGAGTCTATATTAGCTAACAGAATTAAGCCATCAACAAAACAAAGATTGGAAATCTTAAGTCTCTTACACTTTAAGTGAAACATGAATTCTTTGGTTCTTTCAATGATTATTTAAAGTAGTCTATTGAAGACTTCCATAATCAATTCAAATAAGTATAGAGATATGGGAACCCTTTGTAGAATTCCCTTCATACTTTTGATAGTTTTGGAGGGTTGACTATTAATCAGAAAATTGAATATAGGAGTGGTGATACATTGTCTAATCCATTGTAAGAACACATTAGGGAACTTCATAGCAAGTATAGTGTTGATAATAAAGTCCCATTTGACACTGCCATGAGCTTTCCTCATTTTAATTTTGAGAATCCAATTCTTCCTGCTCTTTTTCTTGGAATAGTTTCTAACTAATTCTTGCACTAACATTATGTTATCACTTATTATTCTGCCTGTGATATAGGCCCCTTGGGATTGATTAATGAACCAAGGAACCACTACTCTCAACCTATTAGGAAGAATCTCTAAAATGAATTTATAAATCATATTGTAGTATATTATTGGTTTGAAATTAAAGAAAGTTTTTTGCTTTCCATCCTTAGGGATGAGAGTGATGTGAGTTATGTTGAGCTCAGAGAGCAAAACACCATTCCTGAAAAGCTTAAGAACTACATCAACAACTATAGGTTTTGTAAGATACCAAAATTTGATGAAAAGTTACCATTAAAAATATCTGGTCTAGGGCCTTTACAAAGATTTAGAGATTTTAGAGAATTTTCAATTTCCATAATGGTTATAAGTTTGCTAAGACTTTCCACTTCTTAAGAAGAAAGGACCTCTTTAAGGACTTCTTAGATAAAGGGAATTAAAGAATGGGAATTGATGGTAGTATTCGTTAATTTAGAGAAGTAGTCTATAAGCCTATCTAGAAGAAGTTGCTAAGAGTTTAATGTTTGGTCTCAATGCTATAGACAAAAGCTTATATTCTTACATTTCCTAGTATGAACAACTTTATGGAAGTAAGATGCGTTTCTATCTCCATCCTTGAGCCATCTAATGCAAGATCTTTGCTTTATTAAGGAGTAGTTAAAATTTGTTAGCCTTAGCAAGATCATTCATTGTCATTTTCTCCTGCTCCTGAAGATCAGAAGAGGTTGGACTATTATAAAGATCATATTTAATCTCCTCTAGCTTCCTCTTGGCAATGTTTAAAAGATGATATCTATTTCCCATATTTCACAAAAACAAATTCTTAATTTTTTTGTTTAATTAATCTTATCTTTCTAAAAATATATTGTTTAGTGCCCATAGTGTCAACTTTTACTTCATTCCATAATGCCTCTTGAAAGCCTACAAGCTCAAATAAGCAATTATTAAATCTAAAATGCATTCTAGGCCTTTCAAAACCTATTTGAGTTATAAATAAAGAATGATCAGGCATGATTTATTTTGAAAGAGATAGAAACTGGAAGGATAGGCTTGAAGCCAAAGTTGATTCCTTAAGCATTTGTCAAGCTTCCACTTGATAAAGCACCCATCACTTTGATTATTTTTCCAGGTGAAGAAACAACCCCCTGAGGGGATATCTAATAACTAAAATCTCCTAAACACTTATTGAGATCAAAACAACAGATGCTTACAGATCTCTCACCTTTAGTTTCTTCTAGATTAATAAATGAATTAAAATCCCCAACAATCAACCATGGTGTACTGATGCTTTTCGTAATCTCCTTAAAAGTATTCCAAAAAGCAATCTTTGACAATCTTTGATAAGTAGTATTATGAATATAAATGAATGATATATGAACCAATGGATCTGTTATCTTATCATCTACCTCATGCATTATCTGATCAAATTGATTTTCCACTATTAATGAATCATAAAGCTATCAAACCAAATAATAATTATGCCATTGGGATGTTGAGAATGATTAGAGACCCGCCGTTAGTTCTAAGGTAATAACCTGATGAGATTAAACTTATCATGCTTCATTCCAATTTCGAAAAGACCTGTAATGCTTGCTTTATTAACAAGGACCAGATCCTTGATCAAAATTTTTTTATGAGATGCATTTGCACCTTTACATTCCATGTTAGAACTTTCATTTGTGAAGTTCCTTTGTGAGGGATTTCTTCTTTCTATTGGATCTTCTTCTGTTAATGAAAGTTGCATATTTGATTGTTATTATTATTATACACCCATATATGATGGATTTTGCTTAACATTTTGTAGTTTGTTGTATTTTTGGTATTAATTATATCTAAGTGCTTTTATAGATTATAACTACCTTCATGGACTAAAAAGAGAAGAATTCGAATTAAAACATGGCATAAAACAAAGTTTTGAAGCAAATTGGAGATACACGGTCATGTTTGTGCCCGTGTAAGTCTCAGTGCCTGTGTACGATTGTGAATTTATGTGTTTTTGATTATGTAAGATCTTTTACAAGCCCCCTGTATTAGACCATGTATGTCCTAGAAACCTTAAATTTTATTATAAAAGGACATTAGTGGAGACAAATAAAGGGGAGTTAACTTTTACAGTAGATTTCAAGAGTAAGAAACTTAGATAGGTGACAATTTTGATTTAGAGACAAGGAAAATACGAAGTTAACATCAAAAGAGATATGATAGAAGGATACATCCAATCCAAACTGGCAAGAAAATCCAATGAGATTTAGAATTATAAACTCTTTGTTTTCTATTAGTTTTCTGCCTATTTATATTTGATTTTGTTTTTTATTATGAGTAACTAAATGCTTTTTTGTTGGAACCCGATCTCGGAACTGGATCCCAACCGGAAGAGCGGAAATACAAATCAGAAACAAAGTGGCGGAACAAATCGAATTGAATCGGAAACCCAAAATTGGGCTAAAACAATTGCGAATGGTCCGACGAAATCCAAAAGTGAACGAATCGAAACAAATCAAACACGAATCGAAAGCAAATAAAACAAATCGAATAGGAAGCGGAATAAAACTTAACAAAGTGGAATCGAATACATATCGAATTGGAACGAAAGCAAAAACGATCGAATCGAAGCAAATCAAATACAGAGACAAACGAAAGCGGATCGAATACGAATCAGATATGACTCAAACGGTGAATACATATCGAAAAACGAACACAAATTCGAATCGAATCAAAAGCGTATCGGATCGAAACGAAAACAAAAATAGCGAAGCAAACCTAATACGAATCGACGACGGAACGAAAATTAACAAAACGGATCCGACATCTGAAGCATAAACATAGAAAATACTATTACGTTGGAAACCTTGGACTCTTCCTAATCCGAAAACGGTATAATTTTTTTTTCTTTTTTTCTCATCTTATTCAAAACAAAACAATATAATTTCCTTTTTTGGAAATTCTTTCTCATGCCAAATCTCAATTCTTAATCATTTTCTTATACATTCATATAAATCCCAATTCTTTCTTCATCACTTTCCTTTAAGTATAAATTACATCGATACCAGAACATAAACACAAAACACTCATTTCTTTTCAATTATTATTTCTAAATTTCACTTAAAAATCGAGGTTCAACATTTTAGTATCTAGGTGTAATGAACCTTATTTTGTGATATAATATGCCTTAATATTTTATTCAATGCAATTATTTTGATTCATTTATTATGATTCAATTATGTGTTTTATGCTTGTTCTAATATATCTAGAATATTAATGTATGATTTGATTTCATATAATTGAGATTAAGAAATCCTCTATACAAACAGATTTACCATAATTGAAAGGAGTTGATTGCAAACCCAGAAATAGGTTAGCACAAATCCTCTAGATTGGGTCAAACCTCATAGTTAAATTCATAAATCAATAATGCAATCCTAAGGGCTTTAAGTAGAAAGATTTCTGTTAATGAATTAGATGTTAATAGTCTTAATAGAGTTATTAACATAAGACAGGAATTTCCATGGTATAATGATCAATGAAATAATTGCATGATAAAAAGGTTAATTAGTTAGTGATTTTTAGAGAGATTCATCACCTAGACACTAGTCTTTGATATTGATTTTTTCTAAGTAACTTCCTTTGTCTTTTGTGTTCATTATTATTTCCAATTTTAGCTTATTTGTTTAAGTTTTATTTTAATTAAAAACCAAACATTCAATTTGTGGGCTAGATAATAGGAGAAGGGTTATTACTAATATTTACCATCTTCTTGGGATTGACCTCATACTTGTTTATGCAAGCAACAGCTACGTTGTGCACTTATGATTAATTTAATTATAATATAAACAAAATATCTATTCAAGTTTTTGGGATCATTATCAGGGACAGTAATATTAGGAACACTTCAATTTTATTACTATAGCTTTTTTTTAGTTTATTTTGTTTTATTATTGTTTTTAGTTATGTTATTTTATTTGATTAATTTGTTATTTTTCTTTTTTTTTATAGACTTGGACTCTTGGTGAGTTTATGACTTGGAGCACTTCTGAGAGCTTAACAGATGTAGGCCCAAAGATCAAAAGAACAACACACATGAATCTTTGAAGGACACAACTATGGGAGTTTAAGCTAGATCGTTGAATAGAAGACTTGGGTAGTCAAGCAGACACCAAAGAGTTGTACAACATTACTGACTAACCAAGAACCATGTTTGACTATGCTATACCAAATTTGGGTGGTGCAGAGTCCAGTATTGTGAGATCCACTATTAATCCTAACAACTATATGACAAAGTTGAGCATCATCCAATTGGTGCAATAGTTAGTCCGATTTGATAGACTCAAGGACAAGACCCAAATGCACATATCTCTAACTTTTCGGAGATCTACAACATTTTAAAAATCAACAGAGCTAAAGTGATGCCATCTAATTGTTCTTATTCCCATTTTCTTTAAGGGAAAATATCAAACAATGGTTAAACTCGATGCTTTGATCTTCGTTAACTATATGGGAATAAGTGATATGGAAGTTTTTATTGAAATAGTTCGCACTAACAAAGACTTTAAAACTGAGGAATGACATCTCCTTTTACTCCTAAGCTAAAGTGAAATCCTTATACGATTCAAGGGAGAGAATTAAGGAGATGCTGAGATAATACTCACACCATGTTCTACCTCTTTATATGCAAATCCAAACATTTTACAATAGGTTGAATCAAAGTACATTGTAGATTATAGATGCGGTAGCAAAAGGACAATTAATAATAAGACATCTGCCCATGTTCTTTGTCTTTGTATTACATATTAAGGAAAACACTCTATTGACGCTTCTTCCTTTCTTTGTCTTTGTAAGATCTGCGTTGGATTCAAACCCCATGATTTCTAAGGTATTTTCCTTATTATCCTTCGTTAAATACAGTTGCCCTCTCTCTCTCTCTCTAAATCCCTGTTTGTAATATTTCAGTTATCTGCGATGCTTGAAGAGTGTGCAATAAGAGTTGGGGAATTTGTTTCTTGTAGCCATTTGATTTTCCTTGGTTCCATTCAACTGCCCTTCCTCGAGCTATTGTATCATCTGCCAGAGCGGCGAGGTTGTATGGTGCTGGTTGCGACCAATATTAGGGAAGTGTGAATGTACTTTGAGATTTCCCCTTTTATGTCTCTTCTTTTGAAATTTTGAGCTTTATTACGGGAATTATAGAAAAATAGAATTGAGTTTTTAGTATCGGAAAGTCAGATATGTTGGTTGGTTTTTATTTTTCCGTGCATTTCTAGTTCTCCAACCTAAAGGCAAGATTCTGGGCTTTTCTACACTTGAATTGAGGAGTTATGGTGAGAGAGCAAAAGGTTGAGTCCTTTTATCCTCGCATCCGTGAATCAGTATCAGCTTCCTCATTCTTTCCTCTGCTTATTTTCCCCTCGACGTCTGATGTAGACTCTCTATGTGCTCTCAAAATTATTCTCCACATCCTTGAATCTGATTCAGTCCGTTATGCTTGCTATCCAGTTTCCTCTTTTCAAGAGATTTACAAATACACAGGCAATGATTTGTTTTCCTCATCAAATGAACCCATTTCGATACTCTTAATTAATTGGGGTTGCCAGCGTGACTTGCGGCGGTTGCTCAATTTAGGCCCTCGATTTCGTGTTTTTGTTGTTGACAGTCACCGTCCTATCCATTTGCACAACCTGAGTGAGCATAATGAGAATGTGATTGTGCTTTATACACATGATGATGAGAATCAAGCTGATTTGTCATATGATTTTGATATCTCTGCTCTGGCTAATGCGAGTGGTTTGAATAGTGATGATGAAGGTGGTGAAAGTGATGAGAGTTATGAGGATGAAGATAGTGAAAGTGAGGCTGAGGATGGAGATGGATTGAGGAAGCGGAGGAGGGTATCCAATGAGAAAGATGATGAACCAGTACACCTTTTCAAGAAATTGAAGAGGGAGTACTACCACATGGGCACGTTCCATGGAAAACCATCAGGGTGCTTGATGTATGAGTTGTCCCATCTGCTGAGGAAGAACACAAATGAGTTGCTTTGGTTGGCGTGTGTTTCACTAACTGATCAGTTTGTTCATGAGAGATTAACAGATGAAAGGTACCAAGCTGGTGTAATGGAACTTGAGCAGCATATTAACAGTTTGGGCAATTTGGAAGCAGTTACTATGGTGACTCTCAAAGATGGGACAAAAATTCGGGCTCCAGAGTCATCAAGGATTGCCTATGAAGATGAACCAAGACTCATGCTGCTAAGGGAGTGGAATTTATTTGACTCCATGCTATGCTCTTCATACATTGCCACAAAATTGAAGACCTGGAGTGACAATGGGATGAAGAAACTTAAGCTTCTCCTTGCAAGAATGGGATTTGCACTTGTGGATTGTCAACAGAAATTTCAGTACATGAATCTTGAAGTGAAGCGAAAAATGAAAGGTGAGTTTGAAAGATTTCTACCTGAATATGGACTTACTGATTTTTACTACCGGAGTTTTCTGAGGCTACATGGGTATAGCACTAGGGTTTCTGCAGCAGATGTTGTATATGGGGTGACTGCCCTGCTTGAGTCATTTGTGAATTCTGATGCTTCTTGTGCTGCTAAGCAGTTCGGACTAGCCTATGATGCATTATCCTTAAACAATCTCGATAAGTTGAATGATGGAATGCAACAAGCAATCAAGTTACAGCGAGCAATTCTTAGACAAGGGAGTGCAGCAATAATGAAGAGTGGATCCATCAGAAGCGGAAGAAAGTTTAGGTGGGTAAAGCTTGAAGATTCAGTAGATACAAGGCTATTAGGTTATCCACAAGCTTTGACAAAATTCTGCTATTTTCTTATGGATGCCTTGAGAGAAAAGGGAGCTAGAGCAAAGCCTCTGCTTTGTGCTTGCTTATATCAAGATCCCAACAAGATGTTAATAGTTGGGGTTTGTGGAAAGCCTCGCCTAGGGGCTGTTCAGGGTAATGCTTTTGGTATTGCATTTAGAAATGCGGCTGAGGAGATTGGAGCTGAGTTCTTTCATGAGTTGTTTGAGTCGTCATGGATAGTTTTAGACAAGGGAGCAGTTAATAACTTCATGATCCGATTAACTGAGAAGCTATGACCTTAGCCCCCCTCTTCCTGCTGTGCTACTTCTCCACAAAGGATAAAAGTCTGTTACGTTGTCTTTCCGATTAACTGAGATTAGCTGCTCATTTGGAATTTGGTCCTTTTTGAACCTTTTCCTGTTGCTCTACTTCTCCACAAAGGACAAAAGTCTGTTATGGTGTGTTTTTATTTTATTTTTAACATGTCTGAGATGATTAATAAATTGAGATGTCGTATTTGAATGAGTTCCAGCAAAATGGTTTTCTCTTTTAAGAGAACAGTTCTGGTTTGCTAATAACGGCTTCTGTTCCTGAGTAGTGTTAAGCGAGCAGCAAATTTGTTCTTTTTAAAGGTAAGTGGTGTATGAATCCTTTTGATTCTTTTGGGGTATAGATGGCAGATGAACGCTGGAAAATTACCAAAAGGGTAAACCGCACAAAGATTTTACTGTTTTTTTTTTCAAAGAAATGCTTTGTAGTATGGATATAATTTCAAGAGTTTCGTTTGGTAAGTAATGAAGTTATTCAGTTATTCTATAATATGTGACATTACAAAATTGTGCATATGTATTACAGTTCAAAGTAGTTCTTTTATTTAAAAATTAGTAGAGCAAGAAAAATGTAAATTCCCATCTCTGAATCCTTGTGATTTGAGTCGATGATAAGATTAATCCAATTTGGAAACCAATTATGAACTTTTGCTATCAACCGTCCTCAAGTGTACCAAACTCTCTATTACTCTTCTTGCCCTCGGCAAACTCTCCATTATACTTGTTATTAAGGTCCTTTTAAGCATCAAACTTACATCGCAATTCATGCTTATTTCTTTGTACGACAATCTTATTTAGGTTTGTTAAAGCAAGACTTAGCCTTCCTAAGTGATTGTCAACTAATAATATTTGTCTTTGATAGTCTCATGATCTTTGTAGTGTGTTTAACTCTCATACTTGCTAGAAATTACAGAAGTAATAGAATATTAAAGGCAACAATAAAACAAGAAAGAAATACATTAATAATGTCAACTTTTATTATTTCCCTCAAAGTATACAAAAGATGCTCTCTAAACTCTATATCTCTATGTTAAGAGTAACACTTAAATGAGTTATATATAAGCATCAAGAAACAAGTTAGCATCCTAACAGAACTCTACTACTCAAAGTCACGTCTTCATTATCTAATAAGATAACATCCCCGTCTAAATAGGATTCCATTTAATAAGGTCTATCTACATCCCAACTAACAAGATAAAAGATTATACATGATCTATCCCTATCCACGAAGATGTTTATTATCTATCACATCATCCCCCGTGATCTTTATCTTAAGAGCTGATGTTGTACTCTACGAATAGAGGAATACATAGAGTTGAACATAGTAACTCTATGATCTTATCCATCACATCATCTAAGATCTTTCCACAATCTCTATCTGTTGATGATGGGTCATCCAAGCCAAATTCAGTCATAGCAAGCTGGTCCGATCCAATGCTTACTCATGTCAAGTCCATTAGTCATGATCTGTTCATTTGAGCATTCACTAAGTCCTTAGTGCATCAAGAATTTAGCCTTAACCATGTCAACTCATATAAGGTCTGAAACTCTACCAAAACTTACACCCTGCTTAATCTAACTCGCTAAGTCACTTTGGAGCCTTCGCTTGTTACCATTATGCGTGTGATCCAACTAACCTTCCACCTAGGGTTCGTCTTCAACTAGTTGTTAAGTGCCTTTATATGTTAAGGAACTAACAAATCACCCCCTCCAAATGAATTCGGTGCCCTCGTCGAACTAGTCTGAAGGTAAGTGTTCACTTAATTCGAACTGCCACAAGGTCGTATCTTTCATCCACGTAGCTTTTGTGATCGGCTTTCCCTTCTAGTGGATTAAGAACTCGGTTTGTCAGGTCTTCTTATGCTGCTTTATTGTTTGATGATCCAAGATCTTCTCTACTTGATCCTTGAACTGTTTTATCACAACCGATGGAACTCTTTTCACTTGACTCCTATTTGGATCCGATGTATCCTTATGTTAAGGTTGGAGAAAACTAACATGAAAAGTAGAGTGTACCTTTAATCTCTCGAGCAACTTCAACCTGTATGCTACGTTCCCTAGTTTACTTAGCACTTCAAACGGTTCATCGTACTTTAGCACTAATCTACAATGCAGTGGCTTGCTCGAGATCTTCTTCCAAATTTGTGGGGTAAGTTTCAATAGTACCTTACCTCCCACGTCGAATTCTAACGATTTCCTCCGTAAGTCTATTTACTTCTTCATCCGTCGAGAAGCCTTTCGAAGACTATCACTCACCCCATACAACAACTCTTGTTTCTCCATTGGGAACTTAGACGTTGGAGGACACTTGTCACCTATCCTTTGTTGTGCAATCTTAAGTGGAGTATGAGGTTGTTGTCTTAGAACTATCTCAAAGGAACTCTTTTCCGTCGCAGAAGATTTGTGCAAGTTATTACAAAACTATGTAGTATTAATCAAACTTAACCAGTTACGTTGACTTTCACTTACGTAATGCCTTAAGTACTCCTCTAATAGACCATTGATCATCTTTATTTGGCCATTTGTTTGTGGGTAATTTGCGGTTAAAAACTTCAAATTGCAACCCATCATGTTGAAAAGGGATGGCCAGAATTAGCTTGTAAATTTGACATCTCGGTCACTTACAATATTCGTAGGGACTCTAAAGTATTTCACCATATTCTTATAAAACAACTTCGCCGTAATATCCGAGAGACACGATGCTGGTATTTTCATGAAGATCCCATATTTGGAGAAACGAGCTACAATCACTATGATTATTGCCATATTGTCCACCTTTAGAAACCCTCCTATGAAATTTATCGAAACTAACATCCACAATCTTAGGGGAATAGATAAGGGTTATAGCAAACCAGCTTCTTTCTTCCTCTTCGGTTTATCTAACTGACATACAAGGCACGTCTTAACATACACTTTAATGTCATTCTCCATCTTTGGGAAATAATAGGAACGAGCTAGGAGCACTATCATCCTCTAGACTCTAAGGTGACCAACCACTGTGAGTTGTGCGTCTCTTTCAACAATTATTCCTGCAAGCTACCGAAACTAAGCACGTATACTTGACTACTCTTAGTCATCAATAGCCCATCGTTATCGAGCTAAAACCTGTGCACAACATCTTCCTTAACTTGTGAGATCAACTTACAATATGCTGTCCAATTGAGTTGCGACTTTGATTTGCTCCAACAGGTTAGACTCTACCCTAGTAATGGCAAATAGGACCACAAGCACCTCCTTCTGACTCAAAGCATTCACCATGTTATTGTGCCTCCCTAATTTATGCTCCCACGCGAAGTCATATTTAGCAAGGAACTCTTTTCATTGGGCTTGCTTCGCGAACAACTTCTTTTGGATCATGAAAAACATGTTAGCAACATTGTCTGTAACAAATATACTCACCATGTCTCAAGGCAATGCACCACCGCGAGCATCTCCTGCTAATGTGTCAAGTATCGTTGCTTTGCACTGTTGAGCTTTCGACTCTCAAAGGTTACGAGATGACCTTCTTGTACTAAGACTCCACCAATGGCTTTGTCTAATGTATCCATGTGCACCTCAAATAGAAGATTAAACTCTAGTAACTTCAACACTAGTTTGGTTGAGATAGTGGCTTTAAGTATCTTGAATGCTTCCTGACATTCACTTAACTAATATCACTTTTGCTTTTTCTTTAGCAAATATGTCAATGGCGTCGCTTTCTTTGAGTATTCACTATAAACCATCTATAGTAGCTCGCCAGTCTAAGAAAACTCCGTAATTCTTATATTTCTGTAGGAACCTGCCACTAAACTATTACCTTCACCTTTTTCAGACCCATCCTACCCTAACCCTTGCTTACCAAGTGACCCAATAATTTGATCTCTGGCTATGTAAACGCACACTTCTCCATCTTAATGTAGAACTTATATTGCTTCAACTGCTCAAATACTTTCCTCAAATGCTCGACATGTTTAGCCATATTTGTGCTATATTGGGGGAGACATGGATTCATGCATCACATGCACGATAAAGAAATAGAAGTGTCGAAATCTAAATTCCGACCCTCGTGACATCTCAAAAAGCTAGAATATCAAGTGCATGCATAAACAGATTATATGAACATGACATAACAGTACATGTACCTTTTGATTCTCCTCATTTCTTGATTCTTCTCCTTGTTTGGGTTGTTGCAAAAACTAAACTCTTCCTTGATCACTCAAGAACACGTAAAGATGAAGAAGAAACAATGTGTGAGGTGGTTAGGGCACCAAAGTAGTGTAGGAATCTGACCATGATCAAATCATGGGCACATGAAAAATAAAAATTTTACATATTTTGAGCATATCTCGATAATTGAATAAACTTGAATAAAATGTAAAACGAATTAGAAATCGTACCTTGTTCGCTTTTTTATTTAAAAATCTTTGAAACTTTTTTCAATTGATCAATCATGAGCTATTCAAGTGTCCAGTCTTTGATGGTATCCACAGAGCATGTAACATCCCATTACCCATGTTAAGGCAAAAAAAAAAACAGTAAATGAGAGAAATTGTTGAGAAATTAGGAAATACATTTCATGTTCATGCATAATATGTCATACACATACACATAAATAGTGAAAATTTCTGCACATGAAAATAATTGTACATGCATTCATGAATAATTCCAGGTATATTTGGACCGAGTTGTAATTTTTGAAAATTTTGTGAATTTGGAAGTTATTTATATTGAAAATTTTTATTGATTAGAGGATTTGCAATATTTTTAAATTTTGGTGCTAAATTTCGGAACTTATAGAGAATTATGAAAAATAGGAAAAATGAATATTTAGAGATGATTAGATTGTAAAGAGGAGAATTATGAGAGTTAAAGGAATCAGTTAAAAAGGAACTTAGTTTAGGCTTAGACCTTATAAAAGTGATAAGTGTAAGTTAATTTTATAATTTGTCAGAAGTAAGTTTTGATATTTGTGAGTTAAAAGACTAAGTTTTCCTAAGTTCCTTCTTTATCATATCACCTTCTCCGAAACTCTTCCTATACACGGAGTTATTCTTCAAACACCTTTTGAGAAATCACTTTGTTTTTCCTTCCTCCACCACACTGCTATTTGTCTTTTTTACCTAAAGAAAACTAGAAGTTGGTTAGAGTTTACAGTGGATTACGTGATTTTACATGAGTTTAGGGCTTGAAGATAGTTGAAGATTTTGGAATCTTTAACAAGTAAGTAGTGAATAAATTCTTTAAAGTTGGGAATAACACTATCC
>JANIPM010000232.1:52320619-52330916 GCA_027478405.1 Erythroxylum cassinoides
TGGGGAAAATATGAGGGTACCCACTTCAATAGATTATCAAAAAAGGCAAGATAAGTGATTTTAAGTTCTTTGCAACTACAGTGATACCTAAACCACTACTTAGTTGTAATTTTGTATTTGTCTAACCTTATGACAACCTCCAAAAAGAGAATGAAAATGTAGAAAGATATGTGTTCTTCTTATCTCAAACTCCTCTTACCTTTGAATACTTGAGTTAGTTCTTCATTGATAAGAATTAAGAAGAAGATTGAAATGACAAACATTATGATCTAATGCTTAAATTTGTTAGGAAAGACAAAAGTACTAAGTACATGGTCTAAAACTCCCACCTGACAAAAATCATAAGCCTTATTAAAATCAATCTTGATAGGACAATTTTAAGAGCATTACTCCTAATGTAACCATTCAGTAGTTCTTTACAACGTAACACATTATCTCCTATTTATCACCCTTCTAAGAATGCACATTAGGATTGATCAATTATATTATTCAAAACCTTTCTTAATCTTTTAGCCACAATTTTAGCTATGATCTTAATAATGCATAAAAAAGTATTATTGATTTCAACTAGCATCTTGCCTTTCTCAAACATCTCCATTATCACTTCTATCATAAGGCATCTAATTTAAGACCATATTTTTGGAAAAATACATCATTTAGCTTATTAGGCCTAGGGGCTTTCTCAAGATTCATCTCTTGTACTACCTATTTAATCTCCCTCAGATACACTGGGGCTATTAATTCATAAACTTCTTGAGGGGAGAATTTATTACAAATGTATGACCTTAGTGTTTGGGAAGAGGAATTGCTTAGAGTAGGGGTACCAAAAAGACCTTTGAAAAGCCTAAGGGTTCCTTTTTGAGGTGTTGTTGAGAGGGTATTAAGTTCCCCTTACCGTTAATCAATAAGCAAATCATATTGTGATTCTTCCTTATAAGGATGGTTTTATGGAAATATCTAGTCTTTTTATCCCATTCATGAAGCCACTTTATCCTAGAACATTGTTTAAGGATTGAGAAATGATTCCTCTTTGCATTTTGGTAAGAGCTTAGAGTACACTTTTCCTCATTTGACTAGTATGGATCACTATGATTATTGTAGACTTCCCTTTGAATGCATCTCATTTTTTGTTTAACGTTAGTGAAAAGTTGATTAGTATTGTTTCCCTTCTCCCTTTAAGCTTTTTTAGTTCTTCTTTAATCTTAGCTAGCTTCCTCGTGTATATGTAAGTTCCTTTACACTGGACTAACCAGACCCTTCTCAATGGCTTGACTAAAATTAACATCCTTTACCAAACAGTTGTCGAACTTAAAAGGGAAGCAACTCCTAGAGGAAGTAAATAGATCTTAGATCACTATAAGTAGGTAATCTAGACTGTATGGGTGAGAAAGGATACTCTACTTTGAGGAAATTTTATTAACCACTCACTATTAACCATTACCCTATCTAGTTTTTTTCGTGATATGTCATTTATCAGCTTGTTTATTGCTCCAAGTATAGTAATGCCCCTCAACCTTAAGATCTATAACTTCTATCCCACAACACATTCTCTTAGATTATTATTGAAATTTCTAAAGCAATGATTCCCCTTAGCTTTTGAATCTTACACTATGTAGTTAAAGTCACTCAAGATCACCCAAAGGAAGTTATCTTATGGACCTGTTGATAGCCTGAGTGAAATTCAACCCAGTTGGCCTAAAAAGGCCTAGTTGTGTGAAGTTTTTTAGAAGTCAACTAAATTGTTTAAAAAACTCTTGCGCTTGAGGATTAGTAAGGAAGTCCAAGACTGGAGCTAAGACGGTTGAAACATGAATAACATCTGCTTTAAAAAAATTATATTGATGGGTAATTAGTTAAGACATGGTTATACTTGTAAGATCATTAGAGGTTAAACAGTTACACAAGGAATGAATGTGGTGGTTGAATTTGAGAGAGTTATATAAACACACCAACATCATAACACAAAGGACCTCATACACAATAATACTACTAAAATTTAAAAACCATTAGCGCTTCAGCTCTCTTTGCACTTTATACTCATCCTTTACTTAAATAAAATTATCCTTTTAACTTAAACTTTAAGCCTTAACATTCTTTAGCATTTAGCAACTTGTAACTTAGAATTTTATTCTCTAAGTTTTCCAAATTCCACTTACATCATTGTTTAGTAGTCAATTGTATTTTTAGGTGAATTCCTTTTTGAAATGCTCAAATTCCACTTTTAAAAAGTGATTAAAAATTTGATATGTCCAATGGGACCATAAATGAAGAATGGAAAAGAAGTTATGGTGTCTCCATCTTTCGAGGAAAAATTCTCTAATGTAGTAGGAAATGAAGAATTTATATCTCAAATGATTGAAAATCTAGAGAAGTGGTTAAGTCTCCATTTAGAAAGAATTTAAAATTGTTGTATCCATCAATAAGAAATTTTGTTGTTTATGTAAATAATATTTCATATTTAAAATCCAATTTGGCCTTTATGGATGAAGTAATCGAAATGTTGACATAGAAGATCGAAAAACTTTCTATTACTTTAGAATTGATCATTGGAAAAAATTCTTCTTCTTTAGTAGGATAGATTTCTGAAGGTCTTCTAGGGTAACTTGCACCAAATGCGCTATAAGTTGGTGAGTGTAGTCATCTTTTGACTTCTTCCTCTATGGAAGAAAGATAAATTCCTCCTTATAAAAGAGAGGATATACATGTTATGCCTTCATGTACTAGTTTTGGAAATGATTGATAAATTGTCAAGCCCTAAAATTTTAAAAGACAAATCTTGAAGTTGAAACTAATAGGCCAAATCATGGCTGAGTGGATAACTTCTTACCTCTAAATCATAACCATGTTTTAGTTTTTTCTCCTTTAATAATGAGGCTTCAAGATAATATGGAAGATATTAAAGAAGTTGTTCAAGAACTATATAGTCTATCTTAAGATAAATTGTTGGCCTTGAATTCCATAAGCCTTATACAAAGCACATTAACCATGAGAATCCTTATTCCTATGATTATAAAATTCTTGAGTTTATTTTCTAGTGAAGATGGCTAGTCAACTATCAAGCATGTTGTTATATTCATTCAATGCAACGAATTGGCTAATTACAAAATTTCAATAATTTCAAGCTTAGGTTATTTTAAATTTTTTGATAGGTACTAATTTTTCTTGTTATGCTTTATTACTTAAGATTTCTATCTTTTTATGGGCATAAATGGAAAATCTATTTCATACTTAGTATTTTGGACTAAACATGAAGTCAATATAGTAGAATTATCTAGAGATTTATAGAAAAGTATAGAGAATGTAGACATGTTCATTTCTCAATTTAAGAGAATAAGGACTTAATGCTGAATTGCACTCCCGAAAACCGAGTATGTGAAGTTGGTAAGAAAGGCCTCAGTATTAAACTTCAGAAAACAATTTTAAGGTACGAAATTTTGTAATTCTTATGAATTAGCAAAAATAGTGTCTAAGTAGAAAAAGCTTCTTTAGGAAGAAGAAATTTGACAAAAGGAATTTAATTGGTACTTATTTGGCAACAAGTTTATATGATTCAGTTGTGAAAGATGTTAATAACACTAAAACTTGTGTTTGCTATGGTCTAAAACAAAATTCACTAGAAGACAAAAGAAAAGTACAAAGAACAACTAATCAAATGCAATACACATGTTTTTATCTCCAAAATAGAGAAATTTTTATTTCTTTTTGTAGGAGAAGTTTAATACTTTATCACTAGAACATAAGATCCTAATAAAGTAAGAGATTTGGAGTACGAAATACTGTAATTCATTTTACGGATTCAAGAATGTTATTCAAGGTCAAATCTATAAGGGAATTATATTATTTGTTGAACCTAATCATACCATATTGATATATGAAGATTTGTTTCTACTGGTTGTAACTACTAATGCAATTAAGCTTGATTTATGACTTCTGTTAGATGTTAAGAAGAAGCTGAAGATTGTAGAGGAATGTTTAGTGTTGGCCATGAATTCTGGTGCTGGTGTTTTTTATTCCTAATTATAGTTTAAATGTTAATGTTAAGAATGAGAATCAATGAATTCTTAGAATTTAGCTTAAAGTAAAGATTGCAAGACTGAATCACAAAATAGAGTTCACTTAAATTTCTAGCAAAGGTGTAATGCTTGAACTCCAAGATTTTAACATAGATAATCTCAATTTGTAGTACTACTTTGAATGTCTCCCTCTTATCAATGAAATTGAATGAGGCATCGTAAGAATCAAATGCCATTAACCAAAACTTAAGATAGAAGACTTCAATGTTAGAGAGCTATTGTCATGTTTGAAAGAAGTAAGCTGTGAACTTTTTAGAAACTCATCCTGAGGAAGCTACTCTTAATAATACCAATTCATTATAAGGAAAGTACTTTAAACACAAAGAGACAAGAAAAAAGGTGTAGAAACTACTAATGAAAGGCCAAAAAAAAAATTAAGGAAAGGCATAATTCATGATTTCATAAGAAGTTTTGTTGATTTAAAAACCAAGATGAAAGTCCCAATGAATTCTTAAAGGTGAGAGAAATTCCTATCCATTTTCCATATGTTGTTTCACCTGTGAAGGTTTTTGCCTCTTTTAGTAAAACTTAAAAGAAGAAAGTAGAGTCTTTGCCTAAAAAGAGAGAATGCAAAGTATTATGATGGATATAGGTCTAAGAATTCCAAAAAAGATAGTTATAGAGAAAATGATTGATAATATAGCCTAATATATAAGACCTTTGTATATTAAAGCTCATATTAATGGCAGACCAACCTCAAGAGTTTTGTTTAATAATAGGTCAAGGTAAATATTACGTCGACCAAAATGATAGAAATTTTATGTAAAGATGATGCAGATTTAATCCCAACAAAGGTGTCTGTTATCAAATTTATTGGAGAGACTATTAATGCATAGGAATTCTCCCTGTGACAACCACAGTAAGGGGGAAGTCTTCATTGGTGGCTTTCTTTGTTATGGATACATATGTACATTTTCAATTTTTATTAGGGAGAGATTAGATCCATTCCAATTTTTGTATTCTTTTATCTCTTCAGCAACTTTTATTTTTGTGGAAATATGATTAGGTGGAAATTGTTTCGTTTGATTATTAGCCTCTCTATTCTGAAGTGGATGCAATAGAGGCATAATTCTATAATGATCAAATAAGGTCATTTAGATTTGAAAAATATCTCATAGAGATTGTTCAAAGAATAAGAGTAAAGAAAAGATAAGATAAGAGTCAAAAATATTGGTGAAGATAACTACCATAGTGCTTACTAATTGGACGATGAAGATTCTAATTGCAAAGGAACTTGATGAATAGACTTTTACAGAGAGAAGTTATAGTAGCTGTTATTATAGAAGTCAAATTTTGAATGTAATAGATTACGTAGATTTCTAAAGAGTTAAAAGGTTGGGAGAATGCTGAGTTAGTTTTTTAGGAGGAAAATTTTCGATAGAGGATGAGGACATTTGTAGCTTTGGAATATGATCCTAAAAGTATTGAGGACTTTAAAAGCCTGGAAGGTCTTTAATATCATATAATTGATTTGCTCATAAAAGACATATGGGGGTAAATTATTGATAGCCTGAGTGAAATTCAACATATATAGCTCAAACATGAATAGGCTTAGTTATTAAGTTTTTTAAAAGTCAACTGGATTATTTAAGAAATTCTTAAGCATGATAAGTAGTAAGCAAATTCATGATTTAGGAGTCAAAAATGGTTGAAACATGATTAACATTTACTTTTAAAATCCCATTGTGTATTAGTCGGTGGCTCGTTAGGATATGGCGATTGGAGGATAATTGGAGGTTAAACATATAAATGAGGAATCTTTAAGGTGCTTGAATTTGAGAGGGTTATATAAAGACCTTAGTATCATAACACAAAGATCCCCGATATAATCACATTACTCAAACTTAAACCCTTCATTATTTCAGCTTTCTTTGCACTTTTTACTAATCCTTTTGTAAATAAAATTATCCTTTTAACTCAAATTTTAAGATGCAATACTCTTTAGTATTTAGCAACTTGCTAAATTAGATTTTCATTCTCTTATGTTTTTTTAAGCCCCTTATATCATTGCTTAGAATTTAAGTACATTTTTTAGAGAATTCCTCCCTAACATGCTTGAATTCTATGTTAGTCATAAAAAGTGATCAACATGATGCAAAATTTAAAGATCCTACTATAAAGCTCTTCTCTAAAGCATACAATTTTACTATACATAAATATGGCAATCAATCGTAACATTTTCTTGCAAAAACTTGGCTTGAATGTGAATATATTGCTAAATAGAATTAATGACTTCAACTTCAACTTTTAAAGCCATCAATCTTTATAGGATCATATTCCACATCTTCAAATGACCTCATCCTCTATTGAAAATTTTTCCCCCTAAAAAACTAACTCAACATTCTCACACCCTTTTAGCTCTTCAGAATTCTCCATGTTCTGCTACATTCAAAATTTGACTTTTACAATCACAGCTACTATAGCTTCTCACTGTAAAAGTCTATTCATCAAGTTCTTTTGCAATTGGAACCTTCATCGGCCTATTAATAAGCACTATGGTAGTTGTCTTCACCAATATTTTTGACTTTGAGCTTATCTTTTCTGTACTCTTATTCTTTAAACAATCTCTATGACATGTTTTTCAAATCTAAACTGACCTTATTTGATCATTATAGGATTATGCCTCTACTGCATCCACTTTGGAATAGAGAGGCTAATAATCAAACCAAACAGTTTCCACCTAATCATATTTCTACAAAAATAAAAGTTGATGAAGAGATGAAAGAATATAAAAATTGGAATGGATCCAATATCTCCCTAATAAAAATTGATAAAATGATAGAAATTTTACATAAAGATGATGTAGATTTAATTCCAACGAAGGTATCTTTTATCACATTTATTAGGGAGACTATTAAGGTATAGTAATTCATCCTGTGACTATCACAGCAAGGGGAAGTCTTCATTGGTGGCTTTCTTTGTTATGGATACACATGTAAGTTATCAATTTTTATTAGGGAGAAAATAGATCCATTCCAATTTTTGTATTCTTTCATCTCTTCATCAATTTTTATTTTCGTGGAAATGTGATCAGGTGGAAATTGTTTGGTTTGATTATTAGACTCTCTATTCCAAAGTTGATGCAATAGAGGCATAATTCTATGATGATCAAATAAGGTAAGTTTATATTTGAAAAATATGTTATAGAAATTGTGCAAAGAATAAGAGTAAATAAAAGATGAGCTCAGAGTCAAAAATATTGGTGAAGACAACTACTATAGTGCTTATTAATAGGATGATGAAGGTTCTAATTGCAAAGGAACTTGATGAATAGACTTTTACAGAGAGAAGCTATAGTAGCTGTGATTGTAGAAGTCAAATTTTGAATGTAGCAGATCATGGAGAATTTTGAAGAGCTAAAAGGATGTGAGAATGCTGAGTTAGTTTTTTAGGAGGAGAAATGTTTGATAGAGGATGAGGTCATTTGAAGCTTTTGAATATGATCCTATAAAGATTGATGACTTTAAAAGCCTAGAAGGTCGTTAATATCATATATTTGATTTGCTCGTAAAAGACATATGGGGGTAAATTATTGACAGCTTGAGTGAAATTCGACATATATAGCTCAAACATGAATAGGCATAGTTATTAAGTTTTTTAAAAGTCAACTAGATTATGTAGGAAATTCATGATTTAGGAGTCAAAGATGGTTGAAACATGATTAACATCCACTTTTAGAAACCAATTGTGTATGAGTGAGTGGTTAGTTACGACATGGCTATGATTGGAGGATAATTGGAGATTGAACAGATAAATGAGGAAGCTTTAAGGTGCTTAAATTTGGGAGGGTTATATAAACACATCAGCATCATAACACAAAGAGTCCGATATAATCACATTACTCAAACTTAAACCCTTTATTATATTAGCTTTCTTTGCAATTTTTACTAATCCTTTTTGTAAATAAAATTATCCTTTTAACTTAAATTTTATGATGCAATACCCTTTAGCATTTAGCAACTTGATAAATTAGATTTCCATTCTTTAGGTTTTTTTGAAACCCTCTTATATCATTATTTAGAATTTAAGTGCATTTTGTTAGAGAATTCCTCCCTAAGATGCTTGAATTCTAGGTTAGTCATAAATAGTGATCAACATGATGTAAATTTTAAAGATCCTACCATAAAGCTCTTCTTTAAAGCCTACAATTTTACTATAGGTAAATATGGCAGTCAATTGTAACATTTTCTTACAAAAACTTAGCCTGAATGTGAATATATTGCTAAATAGAATTAATGACTTCAACTTCAATTTTAATCTTTCTTGAATAGCCAAGACACTATAATGGTGATGGAGCTCATTAGAAATAAAAACCTAGTGATTCCATGCCAACTTTAGCATTTTTAACTTTTCTCTACTTAGTTTTATCTATAGAATTTTAATAATACTAAGCTTATTATCTAAAATGAACCCTTTGAGGTATTGTTGTTTATTAGGGTTATTTATATCTCTAAATTTCCATAAAATAAAATTCATTTAAGAAGTGATCTTCATGTCCCCTTTTACCTTGCTCTTCCCCTATATGCTCTTGTCCTCTTGTTACCTAACTTAAATCCCTTTCCATTAAGGTTATTCATACTTGGATTTTTTCAACTTGCATTGTATGGTACTCCCTCCAACTAGTTTGCAACTAAACCTTCAATATTCACTTTCATATATATTACTAGCTTTTGGGCTCTAACTTACTTTCCCTCTAGTTTCTTCCTCTGGTTAGCCTGTCTTGTTAAATTTGGAATTCAAAGGATAAATGGCATTGGTTCATTTATAGACCATATTGCTGTTGCCTAGGATCACCTCATATTCTTCATTATGACCTTTAGCCTTATCCAGCTTCATTAACTCATTGTAATCTTCTTTAATAAATTTCCTACTTATCTCACACTATTTCTTTCCTTCAATTATTGTTTACATTAATATGAGACTCTTATAAAGTCCTCGAAGAGTCAATCCATTTCATTAGACCTTAACAAAGGTATAATATTGGACAATTTCATAACCATATTCATATTAACACACAATCTTGCATAACCGATTCTTTTCCTAGTGGTAGTCATCTTATCTATACATATTTGTTCCTTAACAAAACTAGGCATCATACTCAACCCTTTGGTCAATCAATACTCTAGGAGAACATCATGTAAATTAATTTATAAAGTTACACTTTCAAGCTTGATATGATCAAAACTAATACCTAGCTTCTATAAGAAACAATGAGATATTCTAAATATGCCATAATCTAGCTTTTGAGGATTTCATTTACACTTAAATCTATAGAAAATTTAAATAAATTAAACTGCCCTTCTTGAGTAAAATTTCCAATCCTTTTACTTTCCAAAGGATGAATGCTCATCCATGAATCATAAGAAATTTCATCTTTTTGCTTATAAAGAACCCTACTAGGGTTGCAAACCATGTGTTGGCTCTATTATTGAAGTTTTTTAAGTTATAAGCAACAATGAACATGCCTTTAACATGTACAAAAGGGATAAAATAAAGTGGAAGAGCTTTCACCCGCCACTGCCCTCTAGCTTAGTCAGGGATTGAGTGCAGCCTATTATGAACTAGTGGAAGGAGAGGGGTCTAAAGGTAAGGGTGAGGTTGAAATGGGAAGCTTACTGGGTAGGGGTGGGAAGGTAAAAACTTTTAAGGGATAGGGGACAGGTTTCTAGATAGGTTTTCACTCATATTTAAAAATAGGAAAGTTCAAAAGTGGTAAAGAGAAGTGTTAAATGGTAGTTACTACTAAAAGTAAAGAGTTAGGAGTGGGAAAGAGTGGAAAGACCATAATACGCTTAAACTAGTTACTCTTAAGCATAGTTGGCTGATAACTCACCTCTCGACAAGGAAAAGGGAAAGGGTAAGAAGGCTGAACAATATGAGAGCCTAGGGATTAATAGAAAGTGGTAAACAGTGGTGTGTGGATCATAAAGGTGGTATTAAGAGCTATATGTTATAGCTAATAGGGTCAAGTAAGGGGGAGATAGTAGATAGTAAGAAAGCAAGGGGTTATTACAAATAGTAAAAGAAGGAGGTGGAATGATAAAGTGGGAGATAACATGCTCTTCCACAAGGAGAAAGGCCACTATAGGAGAAGCTCATAGACACTCAGATAGGCTTAGCTACCATCGTTGTTGGACCCTATTTTCAGAGCCCAACATCGGACACGGAAGCCTGATGCTTGAGCTTGGAGGGAAGACCTAGAAGTTGAAAATTTTAGAAGAAAA
>JANIPM010000232.1:52335197-52352161 GCA_027478405.1 Erythroxylum cassinoides
GCAATCTTGGTTTATTTCAATCCAAATCACCTGAAATGATTTCTTAACCAATTCTATACATTTTATTATTATCAAAATATAAGTAGGATTTAATTTGTCAACCACCATTGGTCCAACAATGATTCCATACTCTCCACAATAATTTTAGCCTTAAAATATGAGAAAAGTAATTTTATAAGTTTTATACGTAACTATAACATTTCGACATTCTGAGCAAGCAATAAATATTGAAAATAATTATATTATTGAGCACATTATATCTCACAAACCAGTGTAGTTACATTTAGACAAAAATAAGGTAATAGGGAAGTTCAAAAACAAAACACTAATATACAAGTAAGTGAAGGGAAAGCTTTTACTTATTATATATCTTATTTTTTAAAGAGTCGAAAAAAAAGGATGGATTGGTTTCGTTAATTAACACACTTGATAAGTATTCCTAAATTTGACATAGTTAAAAAGACATCATAAAGCTATTTTAGGAAATCAAAATAATAATTGAAAGTATTTGAAAAAAATGATCACCAGCATAACCACAAAATACAAAGATATACTTTTCAAGTGAGTGAAAAATGTAAAAATATTTCAATTTACACTGTATAGTTTACATGTTTATTATTATAATTTTGCAATTATCAAATTGCTTTAATGTGAGATAAGACAAGAAGCACAAGAATAAGGAATATGTCTTCCAACCTAACACAAATTCGAAAACTCTCATAAGAAAAATTAATTAATAATTAATAGTTAATTAATTATATGTTTGGTAATAGTTGAGCCTTCGTCCACTACAATTGGCTGGGTAATGGAGTTCTTCAGCACCAAATTGTCCCTCAAAAACTTCATACATAAAAGGTCAGAAAACGAAAGTGCAAAGTCCAAATGTGTGCTAAACTAGAGTTGTAGAAGCTAAAACTTCCATATGCATTAACTAAAGTTAGTGGAATCTAACATCTTAGCATAACTCATACATTTTTTTTTCTCTTTTGGGATGAACAAGGATAGATTGAAACTAAAAGGATTTTATATAGAGAGATAATTAACCCCGTATTCCCTAATGGTTCTCAATTATGTAATCATAAATCATAACCCTATAAAATAACGAACCAAAGACTAAAAAAAGAAAGATGAAAGCAATAAAGCAGAAGATTAAAGTCCAAACAAAATACCCAACTCCTTGCGTTGATGAAATTCTGAAAAGTGAAAAAAAAAATCTTTGATTGGCTAATCCTTACACTTTCTCCATTTTTTATTGAAGAGGTTGAGTTTGATTGGAGATTAAGACTGAAAACTTTTCCAAAATTGTAAGAATCAAAGAGAAGGTTGAAGTTTGGTTGAATATTGACTCTAAAAAATGAAAAAAACCAAAGAAGGTGAAGAAGATAAGTTTACAATTTTTTCCTAATTTAGTGAAAACCGACCTGTTAAGTAAAAAACGACAGATTTTTAATAATAAAGTTTATAAGCATGAATCAAACCAAAACATTGTCCAATTCATAATTCGAATCCGGTTTTACAATCCTTAATTATAAGTATGTCTACTCAAAGATGCAAAATGTATGATGTAACAGTATCAACAGCTAATGGAAATTTAAATGCAATAGCTGTTGATAAGGTTCACTCAGCTAATTGAGTCGAAATCTCCTTGTAGCATGACTGTAAAGCCACTTACAATTAAATGATCATCTTAATATAGACAACATAGGTATGAAGGTAAACTATTCTTTTTCCTCTTTATCCAACAAAATTTGGAGATTAGATATTGGTCAAACTAGGACAGGTCAACTCCAACCAAAGGTGGTTAACCTGTAGCATCTATATCATCGAACTGAATCGTTGCTGAAACAAGATACTTTCAGTCAATGAACATCATCTGAACTATTAATAGCCATTTCCATGATCACATCATTTAAGTAGTCGATTGGTCCGGGTAGACACCAGTGCAAACAATCGTTTTGAACTTTGGCGGTTTTGTTCTCTGCGAATGGATGAAACTCTCTGAAGGGACCTGGATGGCCATCAGGCCTCAGTAGTAAAAGTTGCGTGAAATCAAGAAGTTTGAGATTGACCCCATTTTCATTAGCTTTTGTTGATGCCTTCTCAAACTCTGCTAATTCAATATTTCGAAGAATGTTGTTCACATCCTTTAATTGGACCTCACCTTCTTTAGCTGGAATTTGTTTCGGACAAGTTCCTCCATTATGCCATTCTCCATTCTCGAAATGATCTGGCGTAGATGTCCTGAAAAATATCAAGCCTTTGTGCTTTGATGTTACGATGAAGTTCATTGCATATTCAAGTGCTTTCTTATAAGCAAAGTCGAATCCCAACTCTGTCAGGTTTCTTCCAGGACATATATGGCAGCCCACCGCTGTGTCATTCTCATAGTAAATAGCAGCTTTAAGAAACCATTTTCCAGTTGAGATAATGACGTAGTCCAAGCTCTGGTACATATCGGTCCAGTTCTTATCAAGCTTGTCAATCTGCAGCTGAACTTCAGATGATGAAACACCATTATAATCTTCAAAGATCGCAGCTTGTACAAGGAAAGGGGACCAAATATTAGATATGGTAAAATTGTAGGAAGGGAAATGCCATCTTTTCGATCTGTATTCTGCATCATGGTAAACTTCAATTGCATCTTCAACCTGGATCACAAATTATTGTCAGTTTTATCAATGTATTTTCACTTAAGGTCTTCCCAAACAATTCATACATCACATTATTAGCATTCTTCTCGGACAGTCAACTAAGTAAAAAACAACAGTAAGCAGTAGCAACTTATAAATTAGTTTGCTTCTTCACAGGAGAGAATTTCGCACCTATGTAGCTATAATAGGACAAAAACAAAATCATCAAATTCCAAATGGAGAATAAGTGGGAAGAAAAAGTATTATAGCCACATAGAAAAGCTGGATGTCAAAGAAACATATACCAAGGATCGATAATAAAAACTGTCCCATGCTCAAGTTTGAAAGAAATATTTGCTGACAACTGTTATATATTATAGTTGGTGTAGTAGAAAAAATTTGAAGATCTACAAAACCACCAGTTTCAAGAAACACTAGTGTCCTGGTAAGGTCAACTGCCAAGGGATGGATCGCCTTGAAGGTTACATGTTCTTAGGCATTTTCAAGTATGCCTAACCATATAAACCCAGATGGGAAAAGTGTTTAAAGGAAAGATTAAACCTGAACATTCCAAAACTCATTTTGCATTTGTCATTCCCCAGCTTATTTCCTTTAGCACAACCTATAACGAAGCAACTTGCAGCAACATTAAAAATTCAAAGGTTTTCAAATCACTTTCTAACATCGAGTAACAACCCCATGAACCTAAAAGGGAAAAACAAAGAAGTATTTTTCTCATTGTGCTATATCAAGGAGGCAGCCATGCCATTAAAAGGAAACAATGTGGAAACTTGAAAACTTTCCCGTCATTGTACAAAAGAAACTTGGGGCAAGCATAGCTAGATTAAAGCAATGTTGAATTTACAAAAGATATATGAGCGACGTCATCATAAAGAATCTCTATCTTAATGAATAACACTATCAAGAAGATCTCTATATTTGATAATTCATTCAAGGAATGACCAAGACGTCTCAGTTATATATCAGCTAATACAAAATAGAATGTAATTACCCTCATCTAGAAAAATAAGAATAAGAAGTAAACCAAGAAATCAAAAGATCCCTAACACAGCCAAATTTAGCAGTTTTACACACAAAACACAACTGAAGTATTCAAGACAATATGAAACTGGGTGAACTTTAGTACTGTAAGTATGTATACACCTCGTTATTCCACATAAATGGTATGCTGAGGCACAAAATGAAATATCTGAAAGTCAGTTCACTTCCCAAATTTAGTTTGAGTATTAAAGCATACCGTGGAGAGCATGCACAACAATGACTGTACATGGTTGCGAGATATTGAATCACCAATGAGTGCCCATTTTTTGTTTCTCATTAAATCAAGAAATCTTCGAGCATCAAACGGAGGTAACTCACAGTCCCGAGGTTTCCACCTCCAGTATAGATAACCAGTATCTGACCGTCCATTCCCCATACAGTTTTGATGACTTTCGATCAAAGGGCAACTCGCATTTGTGTAGATAGGTCCTGAAGGATTAGGAGCCCAATCCCCAATTAGAAGATCACACCTTCCTGCATCAATTTCAGAAACAAACCGTAGAGTCTACTAAGAACTAGATGAGACATTTAAAGGACAGAGAAAAAGGCCGTCATGAAATAGACCGCATAAGCATTAGATCTATCCAAATGCAGCCTCAACCGTAGCTGCAAGAATAACCATGATAATTTGCTTAAGCATAATATAAGCGGAAATCTAAATGAGAGAATACCCATCAATATTGTGGAAGAGCTACCAATCTGAATTTGTCTAAAAGCTATATTATGGCAAAGGGGATCCCCAGTGCCAGCCACCGAAACCATTTTATAGATCTAAAATTGCACGTAATTACATGAAGAAGCATCTCTCCAACTTGTCAATCCACTCTAAATTATTTTACAAATGGAAAAGACGAATAAAAAAGAAAGAAGACAGACAAAAGCTAAATCCAAAGCAGACAAATTCGATTACCGTTCTGAGGCGTCTCGTCTTCAGACACTGGAACATCTGTAGAAGGAGACGACTTGCGATTATCGAAAACAAGCGGCTTTGGAATATCAACGACAGGAATTGGTTCTGGAGCATCAACTGTAACAGTTGGCTTCGGGGGTAGTTCGGTTTTGTCAAAGAAAGATGGCTCTAGCTCTGGCTCAAATCTTGAAGATTGGCTGAGGAAGAGTCTAAAAGCGAGACCCGATAAGAGAATGGCAACTCCTAGCTTCAATATCCAATGGCTGTACTTTTTATGTGACCATTGTCTCCACAGTAACTTCATTTCGGTCACTGCTCTGCGTTTGCCCAACCTCTCTAAAATGATCAAGATGTCGACTTTATTCCAAGATGAGGAGGTGGGTGATAGTCACCGACAGAGAAGGCACGTTGACGAGCATAATCAAAGTTGAGCTAAGTTGTTGTCGAGAAGAGACAAGAATGTTAGATCATGGATTGAACGGAAATCCTCACAGTGTGCTCTTGCGCGTTTTTACCAGAAGGGGTATTATTTTATTTATTTATTATTCTCAGTCAAAATCAATTCACAGTTAATTACAATAAACAAAAATACTTAACCGAAGAAGAAAAACAAACTGTTAATTCTTTGAGACCAAATTATTTTTCTAAAAAGGGCAGAAAGAGTAGTGCAAATGCATCGACTGACACTGTCTTATCATTAATAAAAAGGAACTCTTTTCTAGTTTCATTAATCATTATACCAATCTAAGTGGTTAATGCATCATACACCAATCTGAATAAGCGCATATCCTAACCCGGTGATCCAATGATTTCTCTCATGATGCACGGAATTATTAGAACAATACTTAACATGAGTAGAACCTATAGGAAATGGTCCCCGCATCTCCATTAAAAACATGTTGGAAGTGTTGGGGTTTCAATAATAGCACCCTCGATGCTCCATTGGTTTACTTCATCGGATTAAACTATCAAAAGGTTGAGGTTGGACCAAGTCCCTGTTCCGTTGTTGTCACATAAACAATACAAATGATGTTGGCGCACACTCGGAACTTCTTTTCTTAAAATATAATTACGAGGTAGGAAGGGCTATTTGGAAAGGCAACATTAGTTTACAAGTGATGGATGATGTCCTACCAATACCATCCTGGAAGGCGGCATATTATGCGTGCATGCTTGCTTATGATCTCTACCTTTTACCTAATACATTGAAGTCCACTGTCTAGACTCTCCAATAAGTTTCCAATACACCAGGCTTGGTTTCTCCATGTGAAAATGACGAGCAATCCTAGTTCTCAAGGCTGCCAACATTAACAAGTAACAATAGAATTGATAAATAGGAACATTAAAAAAAAAAGTCAGAATGTGGGATTTAGGTGCTTCAGCCATCTGATATTGTTTAGTTAACCATGCCTGGAATTTCTCTTGATGTGTTCCATTCCCTATCCATACGTAAAACCAGGGATATGAAGACCCAATTTATCTTGGAATCTTTGCTTCCAAGTTTCAAAGATTACATGATTTCTCTTGGAACCTTCATGCCAAAGCCACGTTTTTGCTTCTGGACTCTGTTCAAAACAGTTGGTGATCCGTAATCAGACATATATATCTTTTTTTTTTTTCCCTTTCCCTTATGCAAAACAAGGAAAAGTTGCACCAATTAATTTCTATCATTATTATAGATGAGGTGGAGATCTTAACTGATGAAGCAGAACAAGAGTATAAGAAAAGGAGGACTTACGTAGGGGCAAGTTTGCCTAGGTTGTACAGTTCTTTACCAGTGTCTTCATCAAGAACTCTCCCTGAAATTTCAATGATATAGGATTTGTCTCTCGTTTTGGGCAGTCCTCTGACAGCAAGTAATTCTAGATCTCTCTCATTAAGCTCTCTTCCATTCACAAAGATACAAGTGTTTCCATCAGAACAATTTTCTGGCATAGGGTAATTGAATTCTTCAATTTGAGGCTGCAAAAAGAGCACCAGGACATGATCCTTCACTTACGTAACATTGAACTTAATATATAGGCATTTATAATGAGCTATGACTTCCATCTTACAGGAATTATGCCAGAGCAACAATATCCTATCACGCCCCAGAATCCTGCTCGAAAATCATACCTGCTCAAGGCAGAAACATGACTTTTTAGCACTTTCTGAAAGTTCTTGATTTCTACACTTGATATATGCATGTAATTCAATTCAACAAAGCTATTGCAACAAAAAGTGATAACTAACCAATAGTTTCCTGGGTGAATAGGACCAGCTTTACTTTCAGCCATCTTCCTCAAACGACCTGTTATAGGTTGCCCGTTTACAAAAACATTAGGCTTTTCATCCTCCATGCGTTTAGAGCTTGAGAAATCTCTCAAGCTCCTCTTAATGAAACCCATAAAGAAAGATTCTCTCAATGCACCGACCCTGGATACATCATCTTTTTTCACCACCTGAGAGTCCTGGTATATGCTGGAGTTTAGGCATTCATCAAACTGAACTTCAATTTCAGTTGCCATTGACGTATCTTCCACAGAATTCTGTCGACATGTTATATTATCCCGTGGAACCAGATCCCAGTCTACTCTTCTGCTCCTGTTTCCTTCCCCATATTTGTTCACCATACCATCTAAGAAATCACTTGAATGCTCTGGAAAGTCTGAACTTTGGAACGTTAAAGATACATCATTTTCGTCGGCGAGTTCAACCGAGGAGGAAATGTTTTCGCGAACTATCGCGTCATCTATCCTCCCCTTTCCTCCATAAGTGGAAAATGAAAAACAGCGCTGCCCTTTCTCAGATTCACTGAAACTCTGCCTCTGTTCTGATATTACTTTTTCCTTGGATTTTAATGATGCGAAATCATTATCATGACAAGCATTCTCGCTAGGGACGTTGGTAACGACAGCATACAAACAACCATCAGTTTTTAAAGGCCATTCATTTGACACCACACAAGAACTATCCTCAGTTTCGGTTGAAATTTCCTTGCTTCGTGATGGAGGGGAAACAATTAGCCTCGTCTTGTTAATTTCTAAGGAAAGTACCGTTGAGCAAGCACCGCATTGCAATTTCTGCCGACAGGTTTGCCTTACCTTAAGCTTTACGGGAAGTTTTAGCAACTCGAAGCAACCATGACACGCTATAAATGGGGAACCTCCAGCTATGGAACGACAATATTGGGCGTTCCTCAGATGTACAAGAGCCCTCCTTGTGCAGCTCTGGCCAAAGCCAGTAGCATCTGAACCTATGTCACTTGGCCAACCAGAGTGTAGTTGTTGATCTTTTGATTGCAAGGAAGGAGGATTAGAATGAGGACTACAGGCATGCGGTCCAATATGGTGCTTGAAAGTGGAATCTCTTGGCACCTTGGAGAATTTTCTCATGGAATAGCCAGGCTGATTCTCGTTGTAGCGGTAGAAAGATAAGCAGGCTGGATGATGATACAATTGTTCATGTGGAATAGATGCATGGTGTTCCTCATAGAAATCCAAGTGGGCCTGCTGTTGCAGACGGGGACGTAACATGCCAATCTGAGCTGGGGAATACTTGGGAGGAAAAAATAAATTATGGTCGTCGATGCCACAATTTTCCGTGCAGAGTGCAGGTCTCTGACCATACTGTTTCGTATAAGGAGGTTTATCAGGAGGCAACAGCTGAAGATCGTAACCAACATGGGCAGGGTAGGTTTCAGAAGAACTTGGGGGTACTTTGGTAGGAAAAGAAGTCCTCCAGCGTTGGTCCTCAGCCACAGTACAAGATCTGGCGAGATGTTCTTTTAAGTCATTCAGCCTCCTAAATAGCTCTGCTGGTTCCTGCTCTAGATGAGCAAGACTATCAGGACCATCTAGCTGACTAAAGGCGTTTCCTGGCCTCCCATTCCCATATCCATAGTTTGAAGGGCCTTCATCTGGAGTAACAAAAGTTGAAAAATGGATCCGGTCGTTTGTGGTGATTGGACCATCTCTAGTCCGACTGGGATGGAACATATCCGACTGCTTCGTAACAACTCTTGACCTAAGCTGCCTACCCCAACTCTTCCCTCTATTTGTATCGTCTCCTATATGAAGTTGCCTATATTTTTCAGCATAAGCAATTTCTTCCTCTGGACCCTTGTTATCAGTTCTTTCATTCAAAAATCTCACTTTTCTCTTAGCATGTATGTCCCCATCACTCTCAGACGCAGTCATTAAACCGATCTCTAACTTCTCCACGCCTTCTTCGCCACTATCGCTTTTCCTCGCTTTTGGCTTTGCTGTGTCATCAGAAACATTATTTCAAATCTCCATATTTTCCCAGATTTAATCCTTTTTGTGTTACAGACAAACTACAACAGGAAACTTTTAAATTTACAAGGCGTTGAGGCCAAATGAAACCGATTCATGTGAATACGAGAATAACTTTTATGTGGAGATACGCGAGTGAAGAGAGCTAACCTCGAAGAACAGCATCACAGCCGCCACACTTGTATACAGAGTAGTGAGGGAGCTCTTTTAGGAGAGTACCACATTTTGGGCAACGAACAGACCGAAATTTCAACCTTTCAGCCATAACTAGCCTTTCACAAAACACAAAACGAGCGCCAAAATTTGTCGCAAAAGAAATTAACCGCACGCACCTTATACATACACTAACATAACAAAAGAAACAAATTCTACTTCAAGACCAACATATTTTCATTGAAGAGGAACCGAATAAGAAACAAGCCTGCATAATGTTTCCCAGATGTACGAGGTTTCAAACCTAGAAAGAAATTGTTTGCAAGAACCAAGGGGAGAATGGTTTTCCTTAAAGATCATTATAAGAAAAGTATGGATTCTTTTTCACACGATTTATCGAGAAAAATTGGCACGCAGAAAGCGTGCAGAAATGACGCGTTGCCCCATTGATTGATATAAAAGTTCAACTGAACTGAGCGTTTAAAAGTACAGCTGTAGTAAAAGCTGGTATATGATGGATTACAAGACTGAGACTTGCTTCCAATCCAAGAAACAGTCAGCGGTCTTCTCCGGATAGCGAAACAGATCTTCTGAAGAGGAACCACAAATTTTATCTCTCTCTTAATCGAAAGAAGTGGCAGCTGAGAAGCAAGATTTTAACGCGGATAAGTTTGGCGCTTTCACTGAATTTATAGACCTGGTCACCCAGACCCAGGCGAGGCAAGGCAACTGATGAAAACCCACCCAAACTCATAAGTCCGCTCCATTATATTACTACGTCACGCTTTTGTTCCTATACCAACAAAACTGCATAATAATCAAAATTTAGCCTTCTTCTTTTTCACACCATCACTTCTATAATAACATAAACTAATGATAATTTTCAGGTTATATTAGTCAAGGATACATGCAGGACGTCGCTGTCCCTGCGTTAATTGACTGACCATTCCAACCCCTAACAATTAGAACGCTGTTAAAGTAGCAGGTAAAAACTAGAAAGAGAGATGACGAGGGGAAGTGCTTAATAAGAAGAAGTCTAGGTGGGCGTTTACTAGTGGGGTCGCCACTCGCCAGAGAACAAAGTTCCTGTATGATCTGATCGTAGTCCCTTTGAGTATCCTCTGGTCTTATAAACCAATTTCTACTCACATTTTTTTAGGTCCGCATAAATGTGCGAATAAATAAAATGGGATAAAACAGAGTAGGAATTAATTTATTGAAATCAGATAATCGGTTCCTTTTAAATGCTATTGCTTAGGCCTTCATTTTAGATGGCTCAGACCTTAACAGTTAATCTTTTTAATCACACTTTTTGGACCACAAATATGTCCAACGCATACTCTGATAAGGCCCCGTAACTAGAAAATTTCAGACAAAATGCACCATAACCCACCACAATGAGTTCCCCGCAAATTATGATATTTATATTTCTTGTTTTTTCCTTGCTTATTTTCCTATTTCATTTAGTGATTTTCAATTCCATATTAAGATTTTTATCTGACATGTTGTGAAGTGATATTTTTTTTAGAATAATCTAATTATATTGGCCATAATTCATAAGATAAGGTGATGATAAATTATTTCAAATACCTTATTAGTAAAATTCTGAGTACGACTCATATCACTATTACTTTTATAATTTTCTTTTTTTGAAAAGTAAGTAATGAATTAATTCAAAAAGTGAAAATTACAAAGTGTATGAAGTTACATCTCCTGATAATGGCGCTCAAACTAAT
The DNA here is from genome assembly GCA_027478405.1 of Erythroxylum cassinoides. Classification (NCBI taxonomy): domain Eukaryota; kingdom Viridiplantae; phylum Streptophyta; class Magnoliopsida; order Malpighiales; family Erythroxylaceae; genus Erythroxylum; species Erythroxylum cassinoides. The sequence continues at coordinate 52,345,963 of JANIPM010000232.1, forward strand.
GAAGAAAGTACATAGATGGATACATTCAACATCTTATCCTAGATGTTTAATTGCATTTTAATAGTATTGGATATGAGTAGACGATTAGTATTGATCCATAAAAAGCCATCCTTAGTTTGAGCCTTGAATGGCTTCAACCATACTCCTTAAGCTCTTCATCTTTATTAAAGATTTTGGTATTTCTCATTATCCAAATATAGTGCACCAATATAACAAAACTAGTTTTGAACAACCTTTGATCTTCTCTATTAGCCCATCTCACTTCGTTAGCCCAAGCCAATGTATTCATCCAACTAAGATCCTTGTCTTGTAAGCTAAATATATTGAGAACAGCTCTCCATAGTTGTATGGTTTGAGGACAAATGAAGAATATATGATCTAGGGTTTCAACTTCCCTAAAGAATAAAGGGCAATTTGTAGCCAAAATTTGGAACTTAATACTATCTCTAGTTCCGAATTTGTGTGGAGCAGAAAACCGTAAGATGAAAGAGTGAGCTAGAGCCATACTTGATCCCATTATTAGCCTGTATAGTTGAAACTTGATCATAGGTTCAAGCAATACTTCTTCGCATGATTGAGCTATAAATTTGTGAGACTTGTGAAGTGTCCATTTATAGTTGGTTCAGCATTGATTAGCTCATCAAGTAAAGATAAAGAATTTAATTTATTTTGAAGAAAATTTTGGATTTGATGGCTTTTGACCAGATGGTCATATATTGAAATAGTTTCATCTAAAAAATTATAATATTCAATTTTGTTAGTTTTAGAAAGTGAAAACTAAGAATCTAATAATTGCTAAAATTAAAAGAAAAAGAGATTTTAAAAAATTACAAGAATGCAATAAAAGGAATTTTCCATATTTTGATTAATCAATTTGAAATTTTTTTAAAAAAATTGTGAATGTACATTGCATGAAAAAGAGTGTCCTAATTTTTTTAATAAAAACAGTTAACATAATAGTGTTTTCCGAGCAAACTTTCAATTAAAATTTTGGAAAACAAGTCAACCAAACCATCATTTAACCATATATCACAAATAAATTAACTACTTCCTAAAACTAAGAACAACAAGTTAATATAATTGTAACAAAGGATTCTTGCAATTTTAATGTAAGTGAAGTACAATATCTTTCGCCGATTACGGGTTAGTGGGAGTATAATTTTTCTCTTCAGTAGGAGTATGTAGAGACATATTGCTCACAAAGAATAATAATTCTAATTTTCAATTGTTGAAAGCATAATTATCTAAGAGCAACTCTTGTTGGATATGAAAAGATAACAACCTAATTATAGGAATTAGATCTATAGGGATAGATTGGAAAGTTGTTCACCTATTCTAAGTCAAAGTGTATAAATACTTTACTGAAGATGTTTAGTATATGAGATATCAAATACTTGTGGAGTATTAAAGACATCTATTATTCTATGTATGAGTTAATATTTAAGTTTAAGATGATAAGGATATTACTTTAGAAGGAAATCCTAATTAAGGTTTATTTTACTTAAGAACAATATCATTCAAGATTGGAAAGGTTCCAATGTAGCAATAGTTGCTAACTAAGCCATAATACATTTTTCATTTAATGGAAATGATTAATTGGATTAATAAGTTCTTTAGTAAACTTGATATATTTCCTTGCATTGTTCAAGACAGTAATGTACTGTTGAACATTAAAGCCATTGGGCATGTTAAAGAAGTTAAGGTCTCATCAAAGATTCAACAATGTATTTGTACAAATTTTCTTAGTTATGATGATAATTAAGAAGGAAAATGTAAGATTTAAGCAAGTGCTCTGTTGGGACCTGATCTCGGAACCGGATCCCAATTGAAAAAAATGAAAAGATGATAATGGAAAGCGAAGCAAAAACCGAAGCGAAGGTGAAAACACAAAGTAGTGGAACGAATCACAAAGCGAAACAAACGGAAAAGAAACGAAAATGGGCCGAAAGCAAACGAAATCAAAACGGAACGAATCAAAGTGAAACAAATCTAAATCGGAAACATAAGGCGAAAGAAACTCGGATACGACTCGAATCACAAATCGGAAGTGAATGAATCAAAAGCGGAAACATGAACAAAAGTAGCGAAGCGAATCGAATACGAAGCGGATCAAAAAGGCGAAGGCAAACAATCAGTTCGATCAAACTGAAAATCATATTCCGACATCCGAAGCCCAAACATAGAAAACTATCACGTTGGAAACCTTAGACTAAATCAATCCAAATCGGTGTAATTTTTTTTCTTTTCTTTCTTTTTCATTTCTTTCTTGTTTATTTGCTCTCATTCAAAACAAAACAAATAATTCCCACTTTTGGAAATTCAACCTTATACAAATTTCAATTCATATTAGACTTCTTAACATGCAATTTCTCAATCTCATCTTATTAACAAATCATGTATCCTATTCTTTTCTTTCCTTTGTCATAAAAATTTCGGCAGCATAACGGCTGCATTCTAACTAACCCAAAACCTGCAAAGTGTTTAAAACACACTTCTATATTTCTCAAACAATAACCAGTATCATCGGACCCTCCGTCCGGAATCCAACACAACAAACGCAATTCTATACCTAAGACATTCAATAAAACTCAATCCATAATCCATAACCAGGATCATCCATATCCAAGTCACAATCAATCATATGCATAATCAAACGCAATTCCCATTCATGTCTTAATACAATATACAAATTCTTAAATCAATCCCACTACAACCCAATCATTCTCATCTATCATAACCATACACAAGTTCTTATACAATCTCATAATCCATAGATATCATAAATTAATTACTTACAAATCCTTAATGGCTTTTCAAGCCATTTTCAAACCAAAAGCTAAAATCCAAATATACGAATTACAAAAGTATGCAAAATCAGACAGATGCTTGACCCTCTTTCATCCGATCTCCTGCTCGTAGCTCAATGGTAAGAGGCGTGCTTGCAAAAGCAACAAAACCTTGAGATCTCGAGTTCGAGTACCAAAGAGGACAATACTGATTAAGGTTGTAGTTGCGTGCAAACTTGGGATATGCGGGGCCTAGTTTACCCCGGTACGCAAAACACGGACCCAACAACCTTAGTTCGTAGCACTGAACACTTAATGCTTCACAAATTTATGTGATTAATTGTTTTTAATAAAACAGAAAGAAATAAGTGTTATGCAGAACTTTTCTTTTTTGGTGCATGGATCACAAAGTTAAAATAAATACTTTGTATCGAATTTTTAGTTCTGATGTGAGTTGTGTTAATAAGAAAAGGTCATATTTTGGCATGGCTTACATTGTTACTGCTTTAGCTTCATTTTAGCATCTTGATATGGATACTGTGTGTACTGCTAATTATGATGTATTTGATCTATCATATTTAAGACACTCTAAAATTTTGGAGCTTTATTCTATGGAGCTTTATTCTATGGAGCTCTGAAGTCCTCAAATGAGTACTGCTGTTAAGAATATGAAGGGTTAAGAACGCAACCACATCTCAACCATCCACATATTAGGCAACACTAGAGCCTTAAGAAGAAGCAGTCAAAGAGGAACCAACAGCAGTAGTAGATGTTGATTGATTTCAACAAATTCTTAATCAATTAGCTGCAAATCAGCAACAAATGATGCTGCAAATCAATTAGCTTGGAAACCAAGTATGATAAGTACGCAAGGAACAATGGTATACTAAGAAGAAGTTCCTAAAGTTCTTCCATAATCAAAACATTGAAGTCCCTTCTCCTACACCTTCACCACCTCAATCTCCATAAGCTTTCTTACCCTTCACTTTTTATATTGTTTTATTTACTTTATTAGTTTTGTTACTTATTTATGTGATTGATGTTTTGATTTCATTTTATGGTTGCTTCGCCACATTGAAGACAATGTGTTATCCAAGTGTGGGGATATGACAGTTGCCTTGTCAATTGCATCATTTAAATTTAGTTTATTTACTGTTTGCATTTTGCTAATTAGGATACTTGTTTTTAGGCATATTAGGTTGTCGTTGATGTTGATGTTGTTTTGTGTTAAGCAATGGAACCACACTTAAATCATATTGATTTGTTTTTCCATAAGATTCTATCATGCTAGTTGGAATAAGATTGAATGCATGTTTGAACTTGAATTAAGCTACTTGAGTAGAGAGTGAATCATGTTGAGTGATGAAAGTAGTTGGTTGCATAAGCTTACTTAAAATGTGACATTTGAGCAATGAGGTAGTGTAGAGATGCATAATGAATTTTCATTTGAGCCAATGTGAGGTTTGAGCTTATATGAATCCATCTATAGTCATCTTATTTCTTTGAGTGTGTAATGCCCTTTTAGATTACTATCTTCAGAACTTGCTTTGAATCAGTTTGAGTCTACTGGATGCATGCTTAATAGAAATGATTAAGGCCCTTTTTGTGATAACCTTTAGCTTAAATGACCTACCCTTGTTATTATCCTTTGTTAGCCCCATTGGGCCCTAACCCTCTTGTTTCTTGAAAAAAAACTCATATTTCAAAACCTGAAACCTCATTAGCCTACCTATTCATAAGCTTAGTAAAGTATTAAGTGATGCACTAATTTGGGATTTTTGGTACCAAATATTTTTTTCGTTCTAAGATGAATTGAGTTATACTTCTACTATTCGATCACATTGTACCTAGTTGCTATTTTGTTTGTTGTTTTTTCAAAAAAAGAAGAAAAAGGAAAGAAGGAAGAATATTTTGGTAGAATCAATAAGTGCGGAGTAGTAGTACATTTACATTTTTATATCTCAGAATATGTATTGTATCCATTTGTTCACTTATTACTTTATGCATGCTTTTGTTAAACCCTTTACCTCTTTAGACCCACCTTAACCCTTACCACATTACAACCCGAAACAAGTCCTTTTGATCTATTTATGCATGTAATCATTGTAAAGGAGAATTGATGTATTACCAAGCCTATGGTAGTGTAGTTTCTTATAGAGAACTTGAGCGAAACACTAACCATCAATCACTTCAGAGAAATGAGTGAAACCAGAGGGAAGATTCATTTTGCATTTATACTTATCTTGGAGTGATGATGCCATAAATTGAGTTTGCTTATGTACACTAATGAAGAGTAGTCATGATATTTGTGATAGCTTGATACTTGAGTTAGCTAAACTTTATGTGTTAGACCCTGATCCCTTTTTCCCTATTAAATAGGTTTGTAATTTTAAATTGTCCTTTGGTTAGTATGATATTAGGGTTTTATTAGATTTCCTATTGGTTAGAATAATTCGGGATTGTAGTGCAATAATTATTAATTTAAGGAATTTAGTTAAATTAGAATTTTAATTTTGGGTGTTAGATTTTTAAAAGAATAAGAAAATGTTAAATGAGGTCATAAAATAGTGTTAGGATAAATTAGGAAGTGTTTAAAAGGTTTTAAGGCTTTAGGTTACTTAAGAGGGCTTTTAGCCCTTTGGCATGTCTTTTAAATGATGGGGAAGCATATAAGTGGGCTAGGGTTTTTAAGGTGAACTAAATGAAAAAGAAAGGAAACATTTGGACTTTTAAGAGGGAGCCCACAAAAATTCAAGTTGGAAGGAGGGAAAATGAAAATTTGGGAAAGGTTATAAGGAGGGAAAAGACTTGGGCTTGAAGACTTGGGCTTAGGTTAAAGAGTTAAGTTTAAGTTAAAGAGTTAGGGTTAGGTTAAATTAAGAAGGATTAGGAAGTTCCTTAAGGCTTGAAAGGTGGCTAACGAAATTTTCAAGGGAGGGAGCCAAGTGATGTCGTTTTTACCTTAGGAAATAAGTGAAAGAAGCCAAAACCTAGGTCATTTGCTTACCCATCCGAAAGTTTCAAAGAGAAGAGAGTGAGAGGAAGTTTCGAAAATCAAAAAGGAGAAAGAAGAGTGGAGAGGTCGGCCTTCAAGAGGAAGAAGAAGAAGAAGAGAAGAAGGTAGGGTTTTTATGCTTGAGGAAGGTTGATTCACGTGGTAGGAAGTGCAAGGGAAAGTTTCTCCATCTTTAGAAGCAAAAAGAAGAGATTTCGTGGGTGTTGAGAAGGTAAGAGATTTCGAAAATTCTTGGTTTTATGTTAGGGATTTTACCTTTCTTGATTCATATTGGTGATTAGAAGAGTGATTAGAAGGAGATGTTGTTGGAGGAGAAAGAAAAAAATCAGATTTCATTGGGTTAGGGTTTTCGAAATTCCTTAGTGTTTTTGTTAGGATTTGTGTCTTTAATGATTGT
>JANIPM010000232.1:52377106-52387198 GCA_027478405.1 Erythroxylum cassinoides
CTTATCTTTCTAGCTTTCCATTTATATAAGTATGAAATTTTTGGATATCAGAGTTGGGAGATACGAGCATTACAAGTTGTAATGTTGCATCGTCCTATTTAGGATGGACCTGTTAGGACAGTCACATTGATTTGAAATTTTGACCCTTATAGTTGGAGAAATTATTTTTAAGTTCTACATAAAAATTGTAGATGATCATTCTAGCTTTCCAATGGTATAAAGTTTGTAAATTTTGGATATCAGAGTTCAGAGATACGAGCATAACAAGTTGTAATGTTGCATCATCTTAGTTACTGTACATTTTAAGACGAAGTTACTGTACATTCTAAGACGAAGTTACTGTTCATCGTCTTAATTTATATCATCATCTTCTATCCTATTTCTGATCCTTTTCTGATCCTTTTAGAGGTAGAATTCCATTTTGTGGTCTTATAAAAGTTGTTGATCTAGAAGTTTTCTTTCAAATGGTCCAAGAACAAACTCAATCCGACATCCGTAGAAAAAGTTATGGCAATTGCGCCAAGAGAGGTACAAATTGATTAAGGACATTAACATGTTGGATTATTTTAGCCATAACTTCGTCATCCGACCTCCGAATGAGGTGACTCTTGAAGCAATAGACTCCTATTGAATTTTTCTACCTCTCCAAGAAAATTGGTAGCTTTTGGTGTTTAATTGAAAAATATTGATTGAACGATAATGAGGGGTTCGGTTGGAAGAATATAAGTTGGATGTTTTACTGAACATACTTCAATATTTTGATGATATCTGGATATGTAGAGTTCCAAATAAGATGATTTTTAATTTAGAGTAAACTAGAAACATAGGGATACAAATTATATGAAGAAATCAAATTCTAAATCTGACTCTAAGAGTTTTAATTGTTAGATAGAAGTTGAGTATAGGGTACTGTCTCGGAATAAAAATAGTCCGGAGATATTGGAGTATAACTTTCACACTACCAAACCAAATTGAATGCTTTTGTTGTCATTGGAAATGTAAGACAATAGAGAAGATTTTTCTAGAAGAAAATGTTATGTTAGAAAGTTCAAGGGTATTTTTGGCAAGGCACTTAAGTATAGAAGACATAAAGCATAAATGGAAGGGCAAATAGGACATTTCTCAATCATTAAGGGCATAATCGGAAGAAGAAATGTTGTCTTGCCTATAAATGAAGAAGAGAAACGTGAATGGAAGGATAAGTAGAAAAGAATGAAAATTCTAGAGAAAAGAGAGAAAATGTCATGAAAAAGAGAGAGAAGTACAAAGAGAAGAAGGAAGATCGTAGGAAACTTGGAAGGAAGAAAAAGAAGAAGAAAAAGAAGAGGAAATCAAATTGTTGGAGGTAAGATTTCATCTTTCTTCTTACTAGATTCAAAAGGGGATTAAATAGAGATTAGGGTTTGTATTGGAAATGAAGGAAGAACGAAGAGGAAGATGAAATCAACTTGATTTTGGATTCCTAAGCTAGATTTTTGGTTTTTCTAGCTTAGATGGACTATGGGTAGGTTAGGTTTAAATTCAATTTTAGCATTTCTTTGATTGTTGAAGTTTATAAACTTTCATTGGATATGGATTAAAAATAAATTGGTTTATTTGAAGGGAATTATGAAAACCTTACTCAAGAGCAAGAGGAAAGGCAATTTTGAGCTTGGATTTTCAGCAAAAATTAGGTGGGTAATATGTTTATGGTTGTTGTGTGAAATGAGCAAATTGTCTTATGTGGGAATATGTGCTAAATTGCTTAAATTGAATGAATGTGATTGTATGAAAAACGTATGATGATTCATTATCATGTCATGCCATGAAAGACGAATGGCTTTTTGTATGATGAATTATGACCATGTTATACCTTGAAAAAGGTCATAACATTTTGAATTGAATTATGAGCATGATTATGCTATGCCTTGTATTATGGCATTTTGATTAAATGGAAAGAAAAAAAAGCATGAGAATATGAAATTTGTGATTGACTAAATTGAGCATAAATTTGTTTGTGTTTGGGTAAGAGAGTAACGTTTCGTTAGTCACGTGCACATTGACGTATAGCCTTCTCCCGGCTGCCCGTTTGAGGCCACTAGATCCTGAAAAATCAGACTCGTTTTGTTCACGATTTAAACTTCGGTTTATTCGTTTCACTCTACGAAACTCTCGAGCTATTTATGTGTGCATTTACATTCTGATATGTCAAGTTATGATGCAAGATTGAGTGTTATGATTTGATGATTAACTACGCTTGACATGTTTTATATGATGTTATGTCGAACTATGAGTGGCAAAGTTGAATTGTGAATGATTGATTTGCTAGCACAATGATATTTTAAATGTATATGAATATATGAAGTATACGTATGTTTGATTGTGTGGCTTGTTGCCAATGACTATAAACATATTAGCTACTGAGCTGTGTAGCTCACCCCAAGCTTCCCTCCTCAGATGCAGAAGGAGAAAATTAGCGATCCTTGCAAAGTTTGGCAAACACCAAGAACAGAGACTTTTGTAACAAAGTTAGCTTAGGAAATTTTGTAATTTAGAATCATTTTAAACATAAGCATTTAAATTGTATTCAGGTGTATTTCGTATTTTTTGTATTTTGTATTTTTGAAATGAACTTGTATAAACTCTCTTAGAGTTCATTTATGAAATATGATTGGATTTTGGCATGTGACTCTCAAAATTTTAAATTGTTTGATGTTCAACTTTTGTGGGCACGCCACCATTATGGAATTACGGGTTCCGTTTTGTCTTCGAATGTTTAGGCTCTTAAAACGGGGTCCAACACTAAGTCTATTAGTGTTGGTTTTCGATCTAACATCAGAAGTAGGTAAGATTAAAAGCCTCTATTAAGGCTCTACAAGGAGGCATATGCTTAAGGTTTTATGTTCCCAAAATCTCTTTCCCATAACCTTGTGTATTAATTCTTGGTGTGAATAGTGAGATCTTCCTCTTGTAATATTTGTTTTCCATAGTGGAAAGTTTTATATTCTTACCCATGGTTTTTTCCCATATTTGCTAAGGGATTTTTCAAGTTAAATCTTGTGTGTTTTCATCTTTAATTGGTGTGTTTTCTTTATCTGGGTGGAGTTTATCTCTTATTAGTGGTATTAGAGCCCAAGGGTTGCTCAAGTATGCTCTGTGTTTGTAGCATAGTTTGATCTTCTATATCAAAAAATGAGTTTTTCGTTGGTGTTCTTACTGGTTAAGGGTGGTTCTATTATCAGATTCTTGTTGTCATTTTTTGGGAATATTTCGCTGGTATTTGAGATGATTGAGTGCATATCTAGGAAAAGCTTTGTCTAAGGAGACTAGGTTTTAAGTGAGAGCATTTATAACCCCTCTAGCCTTTCCTGGAAACTTTCCTAGTGTACTACAGTCTTATTACATACTAAGTGGAGGTAATTTGAGGCGATTTCTCTTTTTCACGTGAGAGAGTGGGAGTCAATTCTTACGATAGAAGCAATGTCAACAAAATTCGATATTACAAAATTTGATGGGACAAAGTTCTCATTATGAAAATTAAAGATGAAGGCAGTATTAGTTAAAGATAACTGCTTAGAGGCCATTAGTGCTAGGTCGGCAGATTTCACAAATGACTTCAAATGGAAACAAATAGATGCCTTGGCCATGTCAGATTTGCATCTTGGTCTATAAGATGATATTTTGCAAGGAGTAGAGGAAAAGAAAACAATCAAGGAGATATAGGATCATCTCACAAAGTTATATGAAGCTAAGTCTCTTTACAACAAAATTTTTCTAAAGAGGAGACTCTACACATTTCAAATCCCTGGATCTACTTCAATAACAAAGCATATCAATACTTTGACCTCTCTATGCTCTTAACTTTCAAAGTCGGGACATAATATAAATCCAACTGAACTTGTGGAGATTCTACTTCAAAGTCTTTCAGATTCATATCACCAACTCATCATTAATTTAACCAATAATATTCTCATATATACTTTAGTATTTGATGATGTTGATGCTTCAGTTCTTGAAGAAGAAAGTAGATGCATCAATAAGGAAGAAAGGCTAACAAGTTCGCATCAAGTGGAAGCCTTATTGATGATGAGAGGATGATCAATGGAGTATGATTCCATTGGGAGTCACAAAAAAGAAAGGTCGAAATCTAGAAGTAAGAAAAATCTCAAGTGTTACAACTGTGGAAAGTGAGGACACTTTAAAAGTGAATGTCGATTCAGAAAGGGTGGAGACAAGACCTCTGAAACATCAACTTCTCAAGGACGTGTTGTCAATGGAGAAATCTTATATAGTGAAGTAGCAACGGTGTTCAAGGATAGAGTAGAGCTCACTGATGCTTGGATAATGGATTCAGGAGCAACGTGGCATATGACTCCTTGTAAAGATTGGTTTCACACTTATAAATCTATCTTTGCAAGATCTATGTACATGTAAAATGATCATGCCTTGGAGATTGCTGGGATTAGCACCATCAAGTTGAAGATGTACGACAATATAGTTACACTATTCAAAATGTGTGACATGTGAAGGGCTTGAAGAAGAATTTATTATCTTTAAGAGAACTGGATGAAATTGGGTGCAAGACCACCATTCAAAATGGAGTTATGAAGGTGATCAAAGGAGCAATTATAGGAATGAAGGTAGAAAGGATAGTCGCAAACTTATACAAGCTTATACAAGAGACGTATATGGAAGAAAATGCATCGGTTGCATCAGTTAGTTCTATAGAAAATGAAACAAAATTATGGCACCATAAACTTAACCATATGTCAAAACATGGATTAAAGATTCTTACTTAGCAGAAACTACTCTAGTCTCACGAAGGTATCATTACCCTTCTGTGAGCACTGCGTTATACGTAAGTAATATAGGCTGAAATTTAATGCATCGAATTCTAGAAGTAAATATATTATAGAATTGATTTACTCTGACGTATAATAAGCACCGATTATGTCTCTGGGTGGAGCAAGGTACTTTGTGACCTTTATTGATGATTACTCTAGAACATGTTAGGTGTATCCTATCAAGAGAAAGGGAGATGTATTTCCAACCTTTATAACATTTAAAGCACAAATTAAGATAGAGACGAGGAAGAAAATCAAATACCTCAGGATTGATAATGGTGGAGAATATACTAGTGATGAATTCATTGATTTTTGTTATCAAGAAGGCATTAAACGTCAATTCATGGTGCCTCACACTCCTCAACAAAATGGAGTGACAAAGCGAACAAACAGAACTTTGATTAAAAGAACTAGAGCCATATTGAGAACTGCAAGTATGACAAAGTCTTTCTGGGTGGAAGTAGTGAAGATTGCCTGCTATGTGATTAATTGGTCACCAATAAGATCGATTGATCTGAAAAGACCGATAGAGATGTGGGCTGGTAAATTAGCAGACTATTCTCAGTTACACACACTTAGAAGTCCTATGTTTATGATGTATAATACCTAAGATATCACCAAACTATATCTAAAATCTAGAAAATGTAGATTAATGGGGTATGCTGATGGAGTCAAGGGATATCGACTTTAGGATCCCACTGCCCACAAGCTCTTCATTAGCAGAGATGTCATATTTACAAAAGATAAACTGTAAGAGAAAGATCAAAATAGCACATTTGAAGAAAATTTCAAAGTTGTAACAATTCAGGAAGAAAGGAAGACTGAATAGAAAGATTCTACTGAAGTTATATCATATCACAAGGAGTAAGAACTAGTTGAATATGAAAATGAAAAAGTTCAACGGTCAATCTGTGAAAGGAGAACCCCAACCTGGTAGTCTGATTATATTATGGAGGGCAATGTTGTATACTGTCTCCTAACAGAAGATGGAGAACCATCAACAATCTAAGAAGCAATAAACAGTTTAGGTGCATCACTTTGGATGGAAACAATGCATGAAGAAATAGAAAATCTTCATAAGAATAAGACATGGAAGCTTGTGTCACTACCACAAGGGAGAAAGCCCATTGGCAACAAATAGGTATACAAGATCAAACGTAACAGTGATGATCAGGTGGAGCAGTATCGTGGAAGGTTGGTGATAAAAGAATATGCTCAGAAAGAAAGTATTAACTTTACAGAAATTTTTTCACTTGTAGTTCGTCTTAATACAATTTGGATTGTCTATGCTATGTGTGTTACATCTTATCTATATTTAAAGCAGTTAGATGTAAAGACTGCGTTTTTCACAGAGATAATGAAGAAGAAATGTACATGCATCAATCAAAAGGTTTTGAAGAAACAAGGAAAGAGAACTTAGTTTGCATGTTAAACAAATCTTTGCATAGTTGAAAACAGGCGTCAAGATGTTGATACAAAGATTTGATTCCTTCATAATGAGTCATGGATTCAATAGATTTAGTACATACCCTTGTGCATATTTTAAGAGGTTTGGTAATAATAATTTCATTGTATTATTGTTGTATGTTGATGACATGTCGGTTACAGGTCCCAATAAAAATCGTATTCAAATTTTGAAGGCTCAGGTAGCTGAGGAGTTTGAAATGAAGGATTTAGGACAAGCAAATAAGATTTTAGGGATGAAAATTTACCGAGACAAATAACAGGAAGATTTAGTTTTCTCAGAAGATTTATTTAAAGAAACTCTTATGATGCTTTAATATGCAAGATTGTAAGTCAATCTCTGCCCCTCTTCCTATTAATTTTAAGTTATCCTCAAGTAAAAACCCTAACAGTGAAGCAGAGAGGAAGGAGATATCTCAAGTACCATATACATCAGCGGTGGGAAGTTTAATGTTTGCTATGATTTGCACAAGATCAAACATTGCACATAAAGTGGGAGTAGTTAGTCGTTACATGGCAAATCCTGTCCGAAAACACTGGTGGGCTGTAAAGAGGATCATAAGATATATTAAAGGAACCTCAATTGTTGCTCTGTGTTATAAAGGATATGAATTTATTGCCAAAAGATATGTTGATTCTGATTTTACAGGCAATCTTGATAAAATAAAATCCACTACAGGCTATGTGTTTACTATTGCAAGAGGAGTTGTGAGTTAAGTATCTAAACTATAGATGGTTATAGCATTATCTTAAACAGAAGTTAAGTATATGGCAGCTACATAAGCTTGCAAGGAATCGATCTGGATTTGGAGGAGTTTGGGCATCCACAAGAGTAAATCCCTTTATATTGTGATAGTCAGAGTGCCTTACATATTGCAAAGAATCCAACTTTTCATTCTAGAACTAAACATATAAGAGTTCAATATCATTTTATTCGTGAAGTGGTGGAAGATGGAAGTGTGGACATGCAAAAGATTCACACAAAAGAGAACCTATCAAATGCACTAACAAAGCCAATCAACACTGATAAATTCATATAGCGTAGATCCTTGTATGACATGGCAGAGACGTAGATAGTAGAGAAATGGCAAGACGGAAATAACGATATGGAGATTGATTGGTTCTCAATCAAATCTCCAAGTGGGAGATTTTTGGTTTTCTGGGTGAGATTAGAAACCTTCATTAAAGCTATGAGGAATATGCTTAAAGTTTTACAAATCCCAAAATCTCTTTCCGATAACCTTGTGTATTTCTTGGTATGGATTGTAAAATCTTCCTCTTATTTGTGATTTTTTCCCATATTCTTTAATGGTTTTCTGTGTTAAATCTTGTGTCCATTTTTACCTCAATTTTCTTTATTGGTGTGTTTGCTCTGGAGTTTGTCTCCTATCAATTAGATTATACTTATTGATCATTTCTTGTAAATACCTATTTTTCCTTATTTTGGAAAAGCCTTGTCCTTTCTCATGAGAGCTTAATACTTGATTAAGTCACCAATAATTAGCTATGGACCAAGAGCACAACTAGAGTTTAATACAAAGAAATTCCTCTGGTGCTTCCTCAGGCCTGGCAAAGGACTAGCATAGATCACATTGAAGAGGCAAGTGATTTTATAAGAAGCTACACCTTCTAATGAAATAGGTTGGTTGGAATAATTAATTTCTCATATTTGCAGATCCATATCTGTCCACATGAGCTAGATTCCTCCTGAGGAGCCATAAGACTAGACACGCATAGGTAATTAAAGCTTGCCTTTTCTATTATCTTACAAGCTTTCAGTCCACTAATATGTGGCTCAGCAATTGCTACGATGTTGGGGTAATGCTTGTGTAGTTAATTCCTTATATTTCTGGAAAACAAAGGGTTACCTGATCTTCCAACATTTTAGAAAAGAACTTTCCTTTTAATATAGTAGATGTTAAAAGCCAAAAGACATAAAAGGAGCTTCACCCGTGTTATAATACTATACGTTAGAGGGTGCTAGTCTTACCACTCATATCCTTTCCCTCCCACCCCCCTGCTTGCTTCTTAGCTAAGGTGATAGTATTACTAATACTTATTTCCATACACTCCAAGATACCATCATTTTAAGCAATAATTGAGCTCTAGTCCCTTGGACTTATGAAATTTTGTATATTCTTGTCCAATGGATCCCCAGTTGAGAAAAGTGGAATTGGGCTTAGAAACTTTATATGACTCCTAATACTCAGAATTATTTGAGTTTGCATTTGATGGAGCGAATTTTTGGGTGATTTATGAGGTTTTGACAAGGGTTTTTCCTTGTTTGCTCTTTTTGCGTTCTCATTCCTCTGCTACGTGAGTACTGAAAAGAAAGGAGTTTGACTTCTCCCACATTTGTGGTGAGGAACTTTTCAACTCCTGTTGGTACCAAGTAGAAGCCTTTATCCATATCAACTATATTTAACCTACCCTAAAGATTCCACAATGAGATCGTGCGTTTAGATAGCAAGGTAAACACCACATTCCTTCCTAATATATTTGTAATCAATAAGCCTTTATGCTTTTCTGGTTCTCTATTTGATCACCACATTCCTTCCTCATATATTTGTAATCAATGCAAACCTTTATGCTTTTCTGGTTCTCTGTTTCATCGCCGTAGTAATTTCTATTTTTGACCATGGTATTTCTTCTAGAAATTCTTCATCAAAAGAGTTCTCTAGGTAAACACCTAACTCGTATTGATCCTTAAATAACTTAAAATCAGCTTCTGCAATCTCCTCCTTACTTTGACCATTTGAGCATTCTCTCGTAAGAGCCTCCTCCAAGGAAAACAACCCTTTGAACCATTTCACTCAACTTACTAACAGGTTACGTACCTTGACCTTATATGATCCTCTTGGGTAGAGCTTGGAATCGTGTGGGTGAGTATGTGGGAGTGCCAACGTTGAAAATAGGACAAAACAGCCCACGATAGCACAGCAGAAAAAGGTGGCGCACGATAAGCACTTACAAATATTTATGATATGTCATAAGTAGATTCTATCCAATGTGTTGTCGTAAGGTGTTCCATGACATGGCATAAGATAAAGAAAACTTTTACTTTCTCATGTCGTGCTTCCTTTGATAGATTGATTATCACATATTTGGTTCCTCTCTGATGTAACACTCTCATGTACAAGGCAATTGGAACTTTCGTGGCAAGCAAGAATAAGATTGAAAATCCCTCTTTTGATGGCACCTTAAGAAGAATGTTTAAAGAGCCCTTCTTTTTTTCCAACTCATGAAGTATTGTCCAACTCAAGAATGTTTAAAGAATCTAGCTGTTGCAGCTAGTGGATATCAAAAAAAAGAATATTAAAGCTATCGAAAATAAAGGCAAGACAAACCTAAATTCTTTGTGGATATTGCCACTTGATTCCTTCTTCACAAGTTCTTCACCGTATCGCTCATATTTATTTTCATGACTTCCACATAACCATTATACAAAAGCAAAGGCATCACAGTTGGTGATGATAAAAGGATCTCGCTAATGAAAGCGTTCCCTGCCATCTTGGATGTCCGGATAAAGATGCTAGATCCATTTGAATGTGCTACGTTGCTGTATGGGCGGGGACAGATGGCAGGGATAAAAAAATTCTGTGATTTGTATCGTTTGCTTGCTATCTCTACTTATTTTTATCCCATTTTAAAAACACAGGGATAGAAATTTTTGTTTCTTCCAAGACTGCGGTACAAAATTTCTTATCTCTGTCTCCAAAACAAAACACATAAATAACTTCCAGAAATACCTTTCCCTCCATATAAATAATTTTTATTCTTAATTATATTATTAAACTCATCATCA
>JANIPM010000232.1:52399469-52410053 GCA_027478405.1 Erythroxylum cassinoides
AATAGTCTTAATTTTCTTTACTAATTCAAATGATTACAAAATAATTCACTTAATTTGATTAATAATGCAACAATGAAAATCACTATCTGTTCTTCTAACAATAAGAAAATTATAGAAATAAGGGTTAGAGAATATGATGCTGCGATTTATACAGGTTCACCCTTAACCTTGGGCTACATCCAGTCCTCAGAGTTCATATGAGATTTCACTATACTCTTCAACATGACAAGCATTATTTCTACACTTGCAGAGCCTCTTCAGGTCTCTCTCACAAAGTATTCTTTATTTGCTTCCTTAACCTCTCCAGGCTCTAGCCTTTCTTTCGTTTGGAAAGATATTGTTTGAGCTTCACGTTACAGATGTATTTACTCTCTTTCTTTTGCACTTGAGTACAGAGTTTCTCTAAGTAAATTTTGTACAATCAGATTTTCTCTCCTGTATTATGTTGTTTTTTTAGTTTATGACTATCACTAGTATTTATATCCTAAATCTTCAACTGTCTTCTTGAGAAATCTGCTTCTTGAATCTTTAGAAACCGTTATTAGTTGAGTCCTGTAACTAACTCCAAATAACTAACTGACTAACTTTCTAGAATATTTTTCATTTGCATCATCTAGTGTTATGCTTCGTCTAGTGTTGCGCTTCATCTGGTGTATCTAAAATGCTTTGTCGTATTCAGCTTTTACTTAAGTATTGTCTTGAGTTGACCTTTATCGCCTTGAGTTGACCGTCTTGAGTTAACCATCTTGAGTCTTAAGTATCGTCTTGAGTTGACTATGTATCGTCTTGGGTTGGCGATTTGTGCTACTTACATTTAGCTATGCACTTAACAAACTCATCAAAATAATTCACACACTTCTATGATTATTATTATTTGATTGTCATCAAAATTAATAGTAGAAGTGAAGTCTTCTTGACTTAACATTCATATTATATGATAATTGTTAGGTTGCATTTTGTGAATCATGTGAATGTGTCAATGACTTAGATGGATTGGAATTGATTTAGTTTGAACACAGTCTATTAAGTTGTAAAGAATCATTAGCTTGCGAAATTAGTTAATTGGGTTCTTTGGTTAAATATGCAGCTTAATTAGGATTTAGTGTTAAGTTGTAGCACTCTAAATTGTCACATTCATTTATAATTTTAGGTCTTTTAACTTAAGTAGCTTTGCTAGTATTTTTCATGGAAATGAGTAGCTACAGTAACAAGGTAGGCAACAAAAAAATTTGTGATTATTAATTTTAAATTAATTATGATTCCGTTAACCTTCGGGTTATGAATAGAGCTAGTAGCCAATTGAGAATGTGATATAGTTGAGTAAGCAGATCGACATGCATCACAAATGTGTGCTTCTGCATCAAAAAGCTATAATGAAGTTTCAACCATGCAGCTTAATAAAAAATGACTTAGTCAAGTAACCGAATTGACATTCATCACGAATGTTTGCCTCCAAGTAAAAGACCAGGTCTGTGTTTAAATAAAAAAAGTGTTTTCTAATAAAAACCTATCAAACTTGTAATATTTTGAATTTTCATGAAAACGTAGTTAAAAGTAGTTACAAAGTTTAAATGACCAAAGAATTATTAATGTGTGTGTTCAATTGAAAAGGGTAAATAAATTAACACTTAAATATGGATTAATATGTATATTTAGTTCAAATCCCCTAGATGCAAATTTTGCATGTTAATGATTTTGAATGATTGTGTTTAAAATTAATTTGATTTCATGAATTTGAAGCCATTGTCTTATTACTGCATTGTGTTTGTTATTTTGTTCGCTTGAGGACAATCAAACATTTAAGTGTGTAGATGTTGATAAGTGTGAATTGCATCGTGTTTTAGGGCTTAGTTTGATCTGTATTTAATTGTTAATTCAATTTTTTAGTATGTTCTTACATTAAAATTGTGATAGTTTGTTAATTATTTATGTTTTACGAGTTGTATGGGTTAGTACGAGTCTTTGAACTTAATTATTATATTTTTGAGGTACTTTAGTATGATTGTTAGTGTTTCAGGATCAATATTAAAGAACGGAGAAGTTTTCGAGATATTTGGGCCAAAACAACGACCCACAATTGTGAGAGAAGCATTGGAGTTAGTCTGTAATCATGGCCATATGACACGATCATGACAGAAGCCCAAGACAAAGACCACGATCATGGCCTACTTGCTATGATCATGATAGAAGGCTCAGATATGGCCCACAATTGTGATATAGAAGTGATTGAACCTAAGTTTTCTATATTATTTAGTGATATTTTCATAGTTTTTGTTATACTTTTCGACTCTTTTTGTTGGATATTGTGCTTAATTTAGCTTAAGAGTGCTTTTTTTTGAATTAATGTAATTTGAGGGTAAAATTGTCGTAATTAGTTAGTAATTGCACTCACTTGGTTTCTTGGAAAATTGATATTACAAACTATTGCTTTTCATTGCAGGATACTCAAGAAGTAAAGTCAAGAGTGAAGACCAAATAATTCCAAGTCACGAGATCAAGCAAGAAGGCCTCTCAAGAAAAGTTTGCCGCAGTGAAGTCATTCCTTCGCCATGGCAAAACCTTCGAATCAGCAACCCAGACCTGAAACATTTTTGAAAATTTCGCTTACCCATTTGTGCAAACTAACCCAAATATCGATTTAGAAACCGTATTTCAAGATAAGTGACATATGAACCAGAGTGGAGAGCCTCCATCTTAGTCTTGTCTCATCTTTCTCTCATCTAACCCTAATTTTCTCCATTTTTCCACTGTCAAACCTCCACCATGGGTGACTCAGATTCATTCCCAATTGTGAAGCTTTCATGTGGAATGTGTGGCTAGGTGTTTCTTTTCCTCTTGAAGGCTTAGCAATGGCTGGAGTTCAATGAGCTTAAAAGGGGAGTAGTTTAATCCATGGTTCATCTATGAATTTATAAATTCCTAGGTCTATGATTTGTAATTTGTAGTTGAGCTACTTGATTATAGTTTTAATCAAATGTTGGATATTCATTGTGTGTAGATTGAATTGGTTTATGTAAAACTTTGCACTTAAATATATGAAGTTTCATATATGTCTATTTGTAATCTTCTTGATTCTTTCTTATCTTGCATGGTTATGTTTGATATTGAGTTAATTCTGGATTTCATTTGACCTATTGCATTGGTTGATCCTACTATACACACTAAAATCACTTACTAGGATCTTAAGAAATGGAGTCCTATTGATTAAGGACTTAAAGAGTACTTTAAGGTTTACCATTTTGAAGCTTAGTGATTTTTAATCCCACCAAAACCAATTTCAAGAGGATTTTATCACTGTTTAATCACCTATTTTTCATCTTTCCATTTTCTATATCCCTAAAATCCAAAAATACATTTTACAATTCAATTTAGTTCAATTACTAATTTCAAAAATCAAAGCCCCCCTTTTCCCAATTAGCTTACGTATCATGGCATATAGGTTAACTTAGGTCTATTCATTTTGGGTTACGATTAAGTGAACGACACGAGGTTACACCCTATAGTGCAATCCTTAGATTATTTTGATTTAACCTCCAAGGGCTTTATGACTAGGTTTGAATCAAATGGCACAGTTGCTGGGGAACCAAAAAATTGGTTCTCTAGGATAACTCCTGTTATTTTGTTGCTAAGTGGGGTTAGGAACCTTTTTAGATTGCATTCTAGATAGTTTAGCCTCATATTTGTCAAAAGTATAGGTTTTCATTTTGTATAGCATCAAAATTTTTGAAAATACAAACAAAGATACTGATTTTCTTCATTTTTCATACTTATCATTTTACATTTGCATAGTTCAGAGTCCTGTTTGCTGCTTTCTGTGAACACTCGCCATGGCTAACTCCTTGTTTTGTTATGACCAACTTGCAGGATTTTACGAGGATTCCTCTCGGGATACTTTTTCCGCAGCTAACTCCTAGCTTTGTTGCAACTAACTTTCTTGCACAGCTTTGAAAATTTCTTTACCTATGCATACATACTTTCACATACCCATACACTTGCATCAATCACATCTCATCTTTTTACTTGA
The DNA here is from genome assembly GCA_027478405.1 of Erythroxylum cassinoides. Taxonomy (NCBI): domain Eukaryota; kingdom Viridiplantae; phylum Streptophyta; class Magnoliopsida; order Malpighiales; family Erythroxylaceae; genus Erythroxylum; species Erythroxylum cassinoides. The sequence continues at coordinate 52,403,494 of JANIPM010000232.1, forward strand.
CTTTATAAGCTTGTAAGTCAATTTTCTTCACTTTTATTCTCTATTGAAAAAAAATCTAAGAAAAATTAGAAAGGAGAAGATAGTAGAAAGGACAAGCAAGGTAGTTGTTGAAGAGGAGAATATCTCAGTAGAGTATAGCTTATCAAGCAGTAAGAGTGAATCATTAGAAGGTGAGATAATGGTTGAAAACCCAACTAATCTACAAAACCCTCACCTTAATGCTAACCAACCTAGGAATGGTGATAACGGAGGTAATAGGGAGTAGGAGTGAGTTGGTGAGAACAATGGCAACCTTAGAAAGAGGACTATTAGGGAAGCTACTACCTCTGATGTGAATTATGATCCTTTTATTGTTGCTTGCCCTAATTTTGATGTGAATTTTTAGATTAAAGGATTGCTTATTAATTCTCCTCCTAAATTTCATAGTTTGACAAGAGAAGATCCCTACATTCACTTGCAATTGTTGTCCATGATTTGCCAGAGCATGAAACCGGTGGGCGCTTCTCTAGACAAGTGCTACAAAAAGTTTTTCATCTATTCATGGAGGGTAAAGCAAGGGAGTGGTATATGAGCCTTCTGAGACATGTGGCGAATGCCTACCACAATTGGGGGAATTTGAGAAAGGCATAACTTTCCTTCCTCCAGAAATTCATCAATGAGAAAGGAGATTTACTCTGCATAATAAGACTTTCATGAGTCCCTCTACGATTATTGGAATCGTTTTCAGGATCTATTGTCAAGATGCCCTCACCATCAAATACTGGACGAGCAGTTGGTGCAATACTTTTATGATGGGTTGAAGAGTCAAGACAAAGGTATATGGGATGCAGTCTTAGGAGGTTCACTGATAGACCTTACTACTGAAGAGGTTTAGGATCTAACTAAGAAAATGGCTCTGAATCACCAGCAGTACAGTGCTATAGACACTAGAGAAGTATATGAGTTGGGATCTTTAATATTTCACTCTAAAAGAATGGAAAGTCATGAGTCTAAAGTCAACTCTTTGGAGAGCAAAATGACTACTCAACTATCCCTCATTATTATAGAGTTGAAAAATATGAGTGTGCATTGTCCACCAACCCTTATAGGTCTTACTGCACCTAGTTACAAAACTTATGGTTCTACGATGCATACTTCTAGTGTTTATCCTAATCGTTATGAAGAGGTATCTGCTTTCTATTAGGGCCGGTCAAATCAGAAGTGGGACCCTTATTCTAATACATATAATGAGGGATGGAAATCAAATCCTCGACTTGGTTGGAGAAATGAAGAAAGTAGACCTCTAAACAGATTTCAGAGAGGTAGAGGGGTTGTTCCATCTACTAACTAGTTATAAAACCAATAGCAAGCTTTAACCATTCATAAAAGGAAGACACAGATCAACTCTTACATAATACGATGGCATTGATGAAGGAGGATAGGACTTCTAATAACCACTAGTTCAATTCCTTAACTTCTTTGATTCAACAAGACTCTTCTAAGAATGCTACCAAATTCAATGCCCTAGAGAAAACAATGGACCAATGGGAGACAAAGACAAAAAACATCAACTCCTATGTCACTTAGCTATCCAATACAACGAGTGAGTAACACGCTAGGAGCAGTGGTACTATTCCCTCAAACAATATTATAAATCCTAAGGGTTTGAATGCTATCACTCTTTGAAGTGGGAAGCAAGTGAAGTTTAATGATTAAGATGAGGAAGTAGTTAAGAAGGAGATTGAATGTGATGAGTTGCCTCCTACACCTACAAGGGTAAAGAATTCTGAAAGCTCTAAGGAGAGATCATTATTAGCTGAAAAGGATTCCACATTTTTAAATAAAAAAGGAACAAATTATGAGAGCAACCATGAACAAGCAATAGCAAAGGAGCATGTTGAGTCAAACGAGTATGGAGCCAATACAACCAATGGTAAGGAGGTACATCTTAAAGACCTTCCTTTTGCTAATTCATATTTGTTGAGCAAAAGAATAACTGAAACTAAGCATAAAAAATATTATTGATTTGTTTAGTAGAGTAGAAGTCAATATTCCTTTGCTTGATCTTATGAAACAGGTTCCTGCTTATGCTAAATACCTTAAACACCTGTATACCCATAAAAGGAAGTTTAGGCCAAATAAAAGAGCTCAAGTAAGCTCAAATGTGTCTTCATTATTTAAACCTCAAATTCCTATGAAATGCTAAGAACCTGGATTCTTTACTATCCTTTGCACTTTAGGTAAAGTTACTATAGGGGAGCTTTGTTAGATCTAAGGGCAGCTATTAATGTCATGCCTAAATCTGTTTACACTTTATTAGGAGTCAAGAATCTTAAGTCTACCACTACAGTACTCCAATTGGCTGATAGGTCTATTAGGTATCTTGAGGGCATTATAGAGGGTATTTTGGTCCAAGTTAAGGATTTGGTTTTTCCTGCTGATTTTTATGTGTTTGACATGTCTTCTGAACTTGTTCATGACACCACACTAATTCTTTGTAGACCTTTCTTAAGGACTGCTAACACCATAATTAACATGAAAGAAGGCAATATCACAATGGAAGTAGGTGATCACAAAGTTTGTTTTAATATGTATGAAGCAATGAAACATCCTTATGAAGATTACTCACTTTTGGGTGTTAACATGACTGATATTTCTGTTGATGATGCTTGCTCTGAATGTTAATTGCAAGATGATTCCTTCGGCTTTGAACTGTATTCACTTGATTCTATTGATGAGGAAGACACCATTTCTTCCTTTTCATTTTTCTATTCTTTTCCCTCCACTTTCTCATATGGAGGTGACATAACATGCCTTAACTGTACAGTAGTTAATTGCAAAGCAACGGTATCATCTATTAACTCATTGTGAGTTCTATTCCTTCTATTGTCAGTGATGACCCCTTGGGGAAAGGTTTTCTGTTAATATTTCAGGTGATTCTGGCATCGTGGAGACTGACACTGATGTGGCAATTGATGAAGTTGTTTGACCGCAAGAAAAGTGTCTGATTGAAGATAACAAAGATGGTCCACTTTTAGCTATTCCACCTACTCATTTAATGTAAAGACACCTTGACTCTAAGGATTATTCTCAATCCCTTACATCTCCTAACTTATCTACTTTTAATTCTTCTCGTACCTTGAGATACTTGGATGAGTTGTTGTCTAGTGATGATTCAGGTATGTAGAAGGATTTATCTAAGCCAGTTGTTGCTATAGGTCAACCTGAGGTTGGTTCAACGCTTGGAATAGATGGAGATTGTAAAGCTGACCACATGGAACCTGAATTGTCGTTGGTTGAAGGAAAGGGGAGTAATTTGCTCTCTCTTGAACTTCATGAATTGATCTGTTCTGTTGTGCAACCTCCTAAGATTGAATTAAAACCCCTGCCCCCTACTTAAGTCTAATGAGAGATTACCCATCATAATTGTCAATTCCCTATCTAATGGTGAGGAAGAGAGACTCCTTGTTGTGTTGAGAGAGCAAATGAGGGCTATAGGGTGGACTTTAGTGGACATACCTAGGATTATTCTGGCTATTTGCACACATAGGATCCTGCTAAGTGAGGGTTCCAAACTTGTGAGATAGCCCCAAAGGAGACTAATACATGTCGTGCCTAAAAAGAGCGGGGTCATTGTGGTTAGAAATGATATGGATGAGCTTATTCCTATTATAAGAGCGCAAAATTCCTGGCATGTGTGCATAGACTATAGAAGATTAAATGATGCCATATGAAAATATCATTTCCCTCTTCCTTTTATTGACCAGATGCTTAAGAGACTTGCAGGCAAATCTCACTACTATTTTCTAGATGGTTTCTTTAGGTACTTTCAATTACCTATTACACTAGATGACCAAGATAAAACCACTTTTCCATGTCCTTTTGGTACCTTCAATTATCAAAGGATGTCTTTTGGATTATGTAATGAGCCACGGACTTTCTAGCGTTGTATGATGGCTATTTTCTATAAATTTTTAGAGGAATACATGGAAGTCTTTATGGACAACTCCACTGTTTATGGTGGTTCTTTTGATAATTGCCTTGCTAGTCTTGAAAATTTTTTGAAAAGATGCATTGAAAAGATTTTGATTTTAAACTTTGAAAAATGTCATTTTATGATCAATGAGGGCATGGTGCTATGTCATTTGATTTCTGGCAAGGGAATTGAAGTTGATAAAGCTAAGATTAAGGTCATATTTTCTTTGCCTTATCCTGTATGTGTTAAAAATATAAGATCATTTTTTGTTCATGCAGGATTTTATAGGCGTTTTATAAAAGATTTTAACAAGATTGCATTACCTCTTTCAAAGTTTTTACAAAAACATGTAAATTTTTTACTTTGAAGATTCTTGTAGAGATGCTTTTAATGAGTTAAAGTCTAAACTCATTTCTCCCCCTATTTTGATTGCCCCTGATTGGAAATTACCTTTTGAGCTTTCATGTGATACTTCTAATTGTGCTATAGGAGTTATGTTGGGCCAAAGGGAGGAGAAGCTCTCAAGAGCCATTGCATAAGCCTCGTAAACACTAGATGCAGCTTAAATCAACTTCACGACAACAGAGAAAGAGTTGTTTGTGGTAGTTTTTCTTTAGAAAAGTTTATGTCTTATATGTTAAATTCTCATTTAAATATTTTTACTAACCATGCAGTTGTCCGCTATCTTCTCAATAAACCACAATCTAAGCCAAGATTGATAAGATTGGCATTACTTCTTCATGAATTTGACATTGAGATAAAGGATCGAGCCAGAGCAACAAATCATGTAACCAATCACTTGAGTAGACTACCAGAGGATACAAGGGGAGTACACTCTTCTGAACTTACTTATGATTCTTTTCCTGATGTAGCTTTATGTGCTTTAGTTTTAAAAGAGCCTTGGTATGGACATATAGTTAATTATCTCATGACTGGACTCACCCCTCCTCTTATGTGTAAGTCGCAGGCATAAAAGCTTAGGAGCGAAGCGAGGCATTACATTTGGGATGCTCCTCATCTATGGTAGATGTGCAGTGACCAAGTCATAAGAAAGTGTGTGCCTAGTGAAGAATTCGATGCCATTATTTCAGCTTACCATTCCATGGTTTGTGGAGGGCATTCTAGTACAAAGAGAACATCTAGGAAAATTCTAGACTCTAGTTTTTACTGGACAACTCTTTTTAAAGATTCTTTTACATTTTGCTAGCCTGGTGACAAATGTCAACAATTTGGAGGGTTGGGTAAAAGGCATGAAATGCCTCAGCAGTTTTTACTATTTTGCAAAATCTTTGATATTTGGGGGATTGATTTCATGGGTCCCTTTCCTTTGTCTTTTGGTTTTGTATATATCCTTTTAGTTATAGATTATGTATACAAATGGATAGAGGTTGTACCTACTAGAAAAGATGATGCCCAAACAGTTAATAAATTTCTTAAGGCCAACATTTTCTATAGGTTTAGGATTCCAATGTCTTTGGTGAGTTATAGGGGTACAAACTTCTATAATAGGGTAATTAATAACCTGTTTTCAAAATTTGGTGTCACTCACAAAGTCTCCACTGCATATCACGCCCAAACCAATGGTCAAGCTGAAATATCTAATAAAGAGGTAAAGCACATCTTGGACAAGATAGTAAAGCCATCCAAGAAAGATTGGAGCTTGCGATTAGAAGAAGCACTATATGCTTATCAGACTGCCTACAAGTCACCAATCGGAATGTCTCCCTACTGCTTAATCTATGGCAAAGCTTGCCACTTGCCAGAGGAGTTGGAGTATAAAACATATTGGGCAGTCAAACACTCCAACATGGACTTAGAATCTTCTAGGATGGAGAGAAAGTTGCAGTTGCAAGAATTGGAAGAGTTGAGGGTAAAGACGTACAAGAACTCTCAACTATATAAGGACAAAACAAAGTTTTTGCACAATAAAGTTCTCTTGAGGAAGAACTTCAAATAGGGAGACAAAGTGCTATCATTTAAGGCTCGTTTCACTTTTAAGCAAGGGAAGTTTAACACTCGTTGGGATAAGCCAAACATAGTCATAAAAGTGCACAACTTTGGTATGGTGAAGCTTCTAAATGAAGAGACTGGAGCCAAGCTTAATGTGAATGGCCATATACTGAAGCGTTACCATAAGAACCATAAACCTCCATGACTCTCAGGTTGTTTTTTTCCTTTACTTGTTGACTTATGATTCCAAGCCCTTTTGTTCTTACCCTTGGAGGTTAAATCAAAAATTTTCATTCCAAAGATTGCAGTATAGAATGAAACCTCGGGTCGTTTCACTTAATCGCAACTTGATCAATGGAACTAAGCTAGCCTATATATCAGATATGTAAACCAAATTAGCAAGAAAGTGGGGGTTTAATCTTTGGAAATTTAGATAAAAATAAGTGAATTGAAAGATAATGTAATGAAAAGTACTTTTGGATTTCGGGAATAGAAAAGTGATAAAATGAAAACAATGATCAAATGATGATAGTATCCTCTTGAAAACGAGCTTTGACTATCATAGTTCAAAACGAATTTTTATGGAGTGAATCACTAAGTTTAAAATAGTAAACCTTAAAGATCTCTTTAAGTCCAAGGTTTTAATCAATGAACT
>JANIPM010000232.1:52410153-52420725 GCA_027478405.1 Erythroxylum cassinoides
AAAATCCTAATTTTTCCATTGCCATTTGACCAATCTTTCAGTACTATACAGTCAATCGGTCAGTCACCCAAATATTTTCGGTCCGGGCATTTTCTCCCGAATTTCCCGAAAATTTCCTATAAGCCACTATAATTTACCAGTCACTTGTAACCAATTCTAAATCAGTCGATTTAACCCAATTACTCTAATTTCTCAATTAAACCCCAATCCAGTCAGTCTAGTCAATTCCTACTCACAGTCAAATACCGAAAAATCATGAATGCATGTACCTATGGATAAATGCATATACAATAAACCTGTTCCTCTATAATAAGAGGCCAGAAATATGCTCAGTTAGTGAATGCAGTGCAATCCTATCAGTCTGTCCCAATTTACCAAAATACCCTTGCTAACAGTAACGGGATGTTACAGCATATGCCTCGAAAACACTAGATGTGGCTCAAATCAACCACATAACAATAGAGAAAGAGATGTTTGCAGTAGTGTTCGCATTAGAAAAGTTTAGGCCTTATCTGTTAAATTCTCATGTAACTATTTTTACTAACCATAAAGTTATCCATCATCTTCTCAAGAAACCACAATCTAAGCCAAGATTGATAAGATGGGCATTACTTCTTCAAGAATTTAGCATTGAGATAAAGGATCAAGACGGGATAGCGAATCATGTAGCTGATCACCTAAGTAGGCTACCAGAGGATACAAGGGGAGTAGACTCTTCTGAACTCACTTGTGATTCTTTTCTTGATGTAGCCTTATGTGCTTTAGTTTTAAAAGAGCTTTGGTTGCGCATATAGTTAATTATCTCATGACTGGGCTCATCCCTCCTATTATGTCTAAGTAACAAGCACAAAAGCTCGGGAGCAAAGCGAGTCATTACGTTTAGGATGCTCCTCATATATGGCAGATGTACAGTGACCAAGTCATAAGAAAGTATATGCCTAGTGAAGAATTCAATGCCATTATTTCAACTTGCCATTCCATAGTTTGTAGAGGGCATTTTAGTACAAGGAGAACATCTAGGAAAATTCTATACTTTGGTTTTACTGGCCTTTTTAAAGATTCTTTTACATTATGTCATTCCTGTGACAAATGTCAACATTTTGGAGGGTTAGGTAAAAGACTTGAAATGCCTCAGTAGCCTTTACTATTTTGCGAAATCTTTGATATTTGAGGGATTGATTTCATGGGTCCCTTTCCTCCGTCTTTTGGTTTTATATATATCCTTTTAGTTGTCGATTATGTGTCCAAATGGATATAAGCTATACCTACTAAAAAAGATGATGCCCAAACAGTGTCTAAATTTCTTAAGTCCAACATTTTTAGTAGGTTTGGAATTCTAAAGGTTGTGGTGAGTAATAGGGGTACACATTTCTGTAATAGGGTAGTTGATAACCTGTTTTCAAAATGTAGATTCACTCACAAAGTCTCCACTGCCTATCACCCCCAAACCAATGGTCAGGCTAGAATATCTAATAGAGAGGTAAAGCACATCTTGGAGAAGATAGTAGAGCCCTCTAAGAAAAATTGGAGCTTGCGACTAGAAGAAGCACTGTGGGCTTATCAAATTGCCTACAAGTCAACAATTAGCATGTCCCCGTACCGCATTATCTATGGAAAAGCTTGCCACTTGCCAGTGGAGTTGGAGCATAGAGCATATTAGGCAGTCAAGCAGTGCAACATGGACTTAGAATCTTCTGGGATGGAGAGAAAGCTGCAGTTGTAAGAATTGGAAGAGTTGAGGGTAGAGGCGTACAAGAACTCTCGACTCTACAAGGAGAAAACAAAGTTTGTGCATGATAAAGTTCTCCTGAGGAAGAACTTCAAAGAGGGAGACAAAGTGTTGTTGTTTAAGGCTCATTTCACCTTTAAGCAAAGGAAGTTTAACACTCTTTGGGATGGGTCATACACGGTGACAAAGGTGCACAACTTTGGTATGGTAGAGCTTCTACATGAAGAGACTGGAGCCAAGCTTAAGGTGAATGGTCATCTGTTAAAGCTTTACCATGAGAATCAGAAACCTCCATGACTCTCAGGTTATTTCTTTCCTTCACTTGTTTACTTATGACTCTCAGGTTATTTCTTTCCTTCACTTGTTTACTTACTTTTGCCTTGTGATTGCTCATGACATATTTTGGTGCATTAGTTTGTTGAGTAAGCATGGGGGAGAAGCTACCCCAGTAGGAAAAATAGTTTAGCTTTTAGTTTAATAAGTAGTTTTTCAATTCAATAATATCTCCTTCTAGTTTTGTCTCTTTCCTTTCTTTTACTGTGCTTAATTGCCTTAATATCTTCAAGTTTTTGTATTGTCCTTGTGTTGCATTTTATTTTCTTGAGCTTATTTGATACCTTATGACCATATATATGCACTTAAAGGGTTTTTTGAGTATCCAGCATGTGTCTTGTGTTTCTCTTTCATGATTGTCATATCTTTGTTGAAGTTTTTTGTATCACTTTTTGAGTTCGGGCTACTTTCACCGCGGCAAAGTCCCCCTAGTTTCTTTATATTGCTCTTAGGTTAACTTTGCTACAGCGTGCATTCCACATCGTAGCGATGAAGTCCTCCTATTCCTTCCCTTTTCCTCGCGGGATTTTTTCACCGCAGTGTGCATTCTATGTCACCCGTGGTGAAGTCCTTTTCTTTCTTCCCTTTCCTTTTGGGTTATTTTCATCGTGCATTCCACGTTGCCGTGGCAATGTACACCTGTTTCTTCTCTTTTACTCCTCAGGTTATTTTCGCTGTGGCGATCGCAAACTTTTGTCACGATGAAGGTCGAAATCTGCACAGACGATTACCATTATGCCCCTATACTTCATTTATCCATTCATTTTCTTTCTACCCTTTTTTGTCTTTTCACACTCCCCACTTCCCTTACCCACCCGACTTCCCCCTTTTCGGTTTGACCACTCATTTCACGCCTCTCCTCATCTACCCCTTCATGGTTTCATCCCTTCTCCCCTTCACGGTTTCCTTCCGTCTCCTACTTCAAATCCTTTTGCTTCCAGGCACTTTCTCTACGCCGATCTTGTCCTCATCTCGATAACTCTCTTCTCTTTCTCTTCTTATTCCATTTTCTTTATTTCCTGATTCTAGAGTTTCACCATGGCACAAAGACACGATTTCACCACAGCGATGGAATGATTGTCGCGGAGAACTATGCAAACTTTCTTGAACTCTATTTATTTATCTATGTGTTCTCTCTGCAGGAAAATGCCTCAAACCAAAAACCCTGAACCTCCTAGTGAGTCTAACTACTGAAAACTATACCTTTGAAGAAATCTATGAAAAAATCGATGCTAAACCTATCATTAAAAAGTGTCCTTTTCCTCTCGGCCCCTAAACAACCCCTTTTTCTAGCAACTCCATGCCTCACAATTAATTGGTTTAGTTCAGCCGCATACCCTAGGAAATGACAAGTTACACCTATGCTTGGTTCCATGATCGACTTGACATTAACTTCCGAGGTATTAGGGAGCCACATGCCTTTACTATTACCAATATCCACTGCCATTTTGATCTCCCCCATTGTCACCATTGTGATTACGATCAATTAATTCATAACTACCCTATGGTCGATGTTGCTCGCACCTTTTGTCAAAAGGGCGCTGACTGTCATCGACCATGCAACGTTGAACATTACCTTAAATGCTCTAAGTTACAGCTGGAGGCTCATCCTTGGCTGCACTTGGTCTGTAACAACATCGCTCCCACCCTCCATCTAGCTTTCGTCACCAAACGCTAAGCCCTATACATTTACCTACTGATAACCTGCCGTCTGGTTAATATAGTAGATGCTAATGCATCTGCCCTTCATGACTCCATCAATACCTCCCAAATTCACCACCACCATAGTCTTCCCTCACCTTATATCTGACATTTTTCATGCCTATAATGTCCCTGAGTTCAATAATGACAACTATTTTTACCTAACTCCACTCTTTAGGTATGATCGCCTAAAACAACCTACCTTTGCACCACCCCCACCTCCCTTACCTATTCATGATGTTGGTGCAGCCCCAGTAGCTGGGGTATCAACAGAGGAAGACCAACTAGCTCAAGAAGTCCCTGAGCCTGTCTCTTTAGAGTCCTTGCTGGCAAGATCGACGAACTTTCTGCTAAGCTCTACCAACTCTTCGTTATGTATGATCGAGACCACCGTTATCAACGTCGCATGGATGCTTTGATCGTTGAGCGTTTGCATTTCCAATTGCCCTCTAATGAGGATGAACCGATAAGTGGTGCTGGCACATTTAGGGCGGGCACATCTGGAGCTGGATCATCTGGGTTTGAAGCTAATCCTCCTACAAACTAGTTTTGAGTCTTTTTGTTTTGTTTTGTATGTAATTTTATCCTTGGGTCTTTATGTTTTTAGTCTTGAGTATGCTAGCTCCTAAGTTACCTTTTCTTATGCTCTTTTTCCTGGATGCTGATATTGAATGATCTGATTTATTTCATTGGCTACCAATAGCCCTGTTGTTTTCCTGATTCTCATTGTGTTTTGCTTGTCCCCTATGCTTTATCTTCCTGTCACTTTATATTTATATTCACTACTGATTGTGTTTTGATTGTTTATTGAGGACAATATTGTGTTTAAGTGTGGGGGAGGAATTTCTATGGTCATTTGGTGTTCTCTTTAAAGTTTTGAACTTGGTTTTTGAGGTGAATTTGAAATTGCAGGGCATTTTCCACCTTTTCCATATCTCTATCACCTTTTGCTTTTCTTCTCAGGTAAACTTCACCACGGCCAACTTTGGTTTCGCGACGAAGCCCTCCTCATTTACAACTTCGCCACAGCTAACTTTGGCTTTGCCTCGACGAAGCCCCCTCCCATCATTTACAATTTCCTCTTGGGATAACTTTGCTACGACCAACTTTGGTTTCACCACAACGAAGCCCCGACCAAGCCAATAAAAAAACTCACTACTTTTATTCTCTTACCTCAACAATTCTTCCAAATTAGATTCTTAATACTTCTGTGTTGAAGTTTTGAAAAATTCAAAATTTTACATGTGCTTTTGGAAAACCATCCATGTTTCTTAAATGAAAGTTGATTTTGGCTAATTCCATTTTCAATGTTTTCAACAAGAGGTAAGTGAGGGTACGCTAAGAAAGTAGCGCTATGTGTTTTTAAACCTTGAGATTACTTAATTGAGATACTAACCTTGTTGGAAGGATATTTGAGCTTGAATTGTTTCATTTGTGTATATCTGCTTAATTTCATATCTCTCTAGAACTTGTTTTAATTCTTAATCAAGGCTTGATGAACTAATTTTTTTTGAAAGGCATTCATTTCAAAACCTTTCTTACCCAAACACAAGCCCCAAATACTTAACCATTGCTAGTTTGGCTAATTCCATTTTCAATGTTTTCAACAAGAGGTAAGTGAGGGTATGCTAAGAAAGTGACGCTATGTGTTTTAAAACCCCTGAGATTGCTTAATTGAGATACTAACCTTATGGGAAAGATATTTGGGCCTGAATTGTTTCATTTGTGTGTATCTGTTTAATTTCATATCTCTCTAGAACTTGCTTTAATTCTTAATTAAGGCTTGATGAACTAAAATTTTGTGAATATGATAGAGGCATTCATTTCAAAACCTTTCTTACCTAAACACAAACCCCAAACACTTAACCATTGTTAGCCCCTTGAGCTGTCTTTTTAAGTGCATGCACATTTCTATAAATTGATGTAAATATTTTATCTCTAGTTTTCTAGTTTAAGTTGATCTTTGTGGAGAGTAGGATTCATAAGTTGACTCATTACTAAAAAAAACAATTCATCGAACATTTGAGAAATCTTGTTTCACTTTGAATTATGGCATTTGCCTAAGCAATTGTTTTAACGTATAGAATTCAATTGTGTTAAAAAATTTGGAAATAGAAATAAATAGAAAAAGAAATGTTGCTATGGTAGAATTTTAAATCTTTTCTTTAGAATAGTTGACACTTGTTTCATGAGGAGAATAATTGTGATGCATGTTACTCATCTTTTTCTTTCATTCCATCCATTTCACTTGGCCTTCATCCACCATTACAACCCTGAAAGTCCTCTTGATTTGTGAAATTATGATTCTTGTAGTGCAGAGGTGGAACTATCACAAGCTTATGGTAGAGATTTTAGAGTGAAATTATCCCAAGACAAGTGAGCTAAGAGTTAAACATTTTCCCTTGAGAGAAATCTCTTTTGCTCAATCTCTTGGATTAAATACTTATAATGTTTATCTTCTTAGCACTCCTTCAATATGCTTTGGTTGATTTATGAGAAAGTGGTTTTACTAATTTTCTGCTCTTGTTTTTAAGTATGGTCAGTATTTTCTTTTGCACGTGTATCTCTTTGATTTTTTATGAGCTTTGTTTAGGAGTACAAAGGTCTAAGTGTGGGGGAATTTGATTGAACCCAAGTTTTCTAAATTATTTAGTGATATTCTCATGGTTGTTGTTATACTTTTTGGCTTTTTTTATTGGATATTGTGCTTAATTTAACTTATGAGTGCTTGTTTTGAATAAATATAGTTTGAGAGTAAAATTGTCATAATTAGTTAGTAATTACACTCACTTGGTTTCTAGGACAATTGATATTGTATTTTCATTGCAGGAAACTCAAGAGTAGAGCCAAGAGTGAAGAATAAGAAATTGCAAGTCATAAGATCAAACAAGAAGACCTTTCGGGAAAAGTTCATTGCGGTAAAGAAAATGTTTTGTGGCGACGAAACCAGGGACTTGCGGGAAAAGTCATTATTGATTACTAAATAACCATTAATTTAACCACTAAAGACCTAGCTGTAATCAGAAATCCTATCTTTTCTAATGAATGAGTCCTCTTCACCATCAATGGACTCCATACTAACTACGAGCTGTTCGTCAACATCATGGAGAATAAAGAAACACCATCGTCTTTCTCTAAATTGTTAGCCAAACTTCTTCTTTATGAGCAACATTTGCTTTCACTCTATCAAACGGTGGCTCTTCTTACACCTAATAGCGACATTGCATCCACCAAACCCCTCCAAACCATTTTAGGTCTTATTACCAACCAACATAGGCTGGGTCACTTAATCCTCTTTATGGATTTGATCCAGCCTAACTAAACCCACACCCAGTCTATAACACACCTAACTAGCTCACCTTTAACCTGCCAAATTCACACACCTATGACCTAACCCATAATCATGACCTCCCCATTCTAAACTCACGTTGCCTAACCCAATATCCCTTTTCCACTCCACTTCAAACTTTTAATTTTTGATCGAATTTTAATCTCCTACCCCTAAAATTCCAAATTTGAAAAAAAGATATATAACTACTAATTGTTACATCAGATATATGAAATCTAGGAATAATTCTTCCAACCCTTTAACACAACTCCAACCTGCCTTCATTGCATTAAACATTGAAATCTCCCAAAATTCATCACCTTAGTCCTCTAGTGAAATTACTAAATGACTTTCGAATACTATAGCCTCTTCGCACTTGAGACCAAGTACCACCATTCTTGACTTTGTTAAGCTATATCACAATCCTAATCAAGTGGTCGTTGGAAATGGTAATACTATTCCTATATCCTCCAAAGGTTCCTTAACTTTTTCTACTACTTTTCGACACTTACATTTATGTAATATCCTTGCTTTACCTAATATTATTATAGACTTACTTTCTGTTAAGTAATTTATTACAGAAAATTCTTGCTTAATTACATTTAATCCTTATGGTTATATTATGAAGGACTTTTTTTACCAAGATTCCATTACTTATGGGACACATCTATAACAATCTTTATCCTCTAAAGATTCCAACTCATTTACAAATCCAATAGCCTTCACTGTCGGACAAACTTCTCTATAAATATAACATCAACCTCTTGGTCATTCATTTAATAATATATTTACAAAATTAATTTCATCACTTCCAATTTATCATACTAGTTTCAATTGTACCTCATATCTTTAAGGCAAAAGTAGTCGTCTTCCTTTTTCAACTTCTACTCAAATATGTCCTAAACCTCTTGAACTTACTCGTTGTGACATCTAAGGACCATCACCATATCGAGCCATTTCTAATCATGGTATTTTTATAATTTTTGTTGATGATTTTAGTTAATATACCTAGATTTTCCCTCTTGAAATTAAGTCTGGAGCGTTATGAAAATTTCAATAATTCAAAGTCACTTTTAAATATTTATTCTCCACTAAAATTATTATGGTCTAATGTGATTAAGCTCTTTAACTCACCAGAAGATTGTTTTCTCATTTTCTTACTACTCATAGAATTATCTTCCATATCTCTTATCCTTATACCCTATAATAAATTGGTATCACTGATCCTCGTCATGTTTGATAGGTGTACCATCTTCATAATGCCCTTTATAGTCCAAAATGGGCTCCTACAACCTCGTTTTACAAATTAAGTCATAAACTTATATATCCTGACTTTACTTAGTGTAAAGCTGACACCTACCTTTTCATCAACTCTACAAATACTCATACCACCTTTCTCCTTGTTTATGTGGATGGTATCTTGGTGACAAGCTCTTCATAACAATTCATTCAAAATATCCTTCATGAATTTCACTCTAATTTCACTATTAAAATTCTTTGTACACTTTACTACTTCCTTGGTGTCGAACTCATTTACATCCATCGATTTATTTCTCACCCAATTTAAATATACTCGTGATCTTATCCATTACACCCATCTTAAGTCTCCAAATTTGTCTTTACTCCTATTACTCCCTCCATATCACTTTTTAAAAAATCATGGTATATACGTTTATGACCTTAATAAATACCATAGTATTGTTAACGCCTTTCAATACCTTTGTATCATAAGACTAGACATCCAATTTGCCACTAATAAAGTTTCCCAATTCTTGCATTTTCCCACTGATGTTCACTAGATGGCTAATAAATGTATTTTTTGATATCTTCGATCCATTCCATCTCGTAGACTTCACTTATCTAAATCCACCTTTTTATCAATTGATGTGTATTTTGATGTTGATTGGGCTAGGTGTCTAAATGATCGTTGATCTAATATGGTTATTGTATTTTTCTTGGATCATCTTTAATTTCCTAGATCTCCAAAAAGCAACACACTATAGCTAGATCTAACACTGAAGTTGCTACTATATTATGCTCTAGATGCTACTAAATTACATTGGATCAATTCTCTACTTGGTGATATTAGAATCTCTAACATCAAACCATATCTATATTGTAAAAACTTAGGTGCTACTTTCCTTGTTGTAGATCGAGTATCTCATGCTTGCAGCAAAGACATCAAAATTAATATTCATTTTGCTCGCGACTTAGTTGCAAAGAAATCTCTCTTCATATTTCATGTGCATGCATCTCAACAACTTACCAACATACGTCACAAGCTCAATGTTCTTCCAAACAAGAGCTGTGGGGGGCTATTAACATAACATCATCTACTTCCTAATCCTTATCTTTTTTGTTGAAATATTTCAGTTAAGATTATCATTTATCCTGTTGTATACAATCATCATCTTATCATTCTTTTTGTATTTGTCTTAAGATATGATAATATTCAACCTCATCAAATTCATCACAAAATATGTATAAACATAAATGTATTCATTAATGTATAACCCAAAGAAACATTCAAGAAAAATCTACATAGCTCTCTATATTTTCTACAGGGAACATCACGTCCTTTAACCATTTTCTTTTTCTTACATTTTCATCCTTTGAATTTGATGCATTTAAAAATATTCTAAAAATTTCACGAGACAAAATTCTATTTTATAAAGAAAGAAAATAGTATATATACTAAGTGCGATAATAAACAATGTGCCTTTTTTCATCAAAGTAAAAGAACAGAGGTACAAGTATAACGACTTGTTCATAAAGTGGTACTCCATAAAAGAGATAACCAATCTTAAAGTGTCTAATATTTTAAGATGTTTTCAATCTAATTCTCAAGTTTTTAAAATTTTTAATTAAGTGATTACTCTTTTAAAACCTTAATAGTTCAATTCAGAATGTTAATTATGTTAATAATTTGTTGATTTGGTTATCAAAATCTTTTTTCATAATATGTAGATATTTATCTGAAAAAATTGTCTCTACTCTAGTCTAACCATAACTACTATTTTTTCATATTGATATCTACATGTCATGTACAACAAATATTTAGGAGGGGCTTGGTTAATGGGTTTGGCAAGGGGACAATGGATAAGAAATGAAAATTGAGTGGTTGGTTGTTGATTATCATTATAGGGGCAATATTTTGATATCCCACTTTTGAGAAATCCTCCATACTTTCCATTTAGTAAAGGAATGAAATTCATTCCTTAGTAGTGACTCTTTTTTAAATATTTTTAATACTAATTAATTAATAATATTGTAATTAATTAAAATATAATTAATCAATTAAAATATTACTAATTAAAATATAATTATTCATTAATTAAGATATTTTAATTAATTAATTAAAATATTATTAATTAAAATATGATTAATGAAAATATTATTATTAATTAATTACAATATAATTAATTAAAATGTAATTCATTAATTAATTAAAATATAAATATAATTAATTAATTAATTTGTT
>JANIPM010000232.1:52445794-52457632 GCA_027478405.1 Erythroxylum cassinoides
GCTTTGATGGAATTATCTAGATCTTGTGATGATGCCAAGTCAAAGAGTGAAGCAGAAAGCTTGGTTAGTGTACTTGATAGTTTTGAGTTTTTACTTGGTATGATTATTTGGTATGATATTTTATTCGCTATTAACATAGTGAGTAAAAAGTTGCAATTTAAATCTATGTGCATTAATGCTACCATAATGCAATTAGAAGGTGTGATGATATTTTTTGAGAAATACAGAGATCAAGGGTTTAGCTCTAGTATGAATATTGCCAAAAGTCTTGCGCTTGAGATGAATATAGAGCTTACATTTTCAACTAGACGTTGTGTTATTAGGAAATGACAATTTGATGAAATTAACTATAATGGAGAAATACAATCAGCTGAGGATTCTTTCAGGGTTAATTGCTTTCTAGTTGTTATGGATATGACAATTACTTCGTTAAAGAATAGATTTGAACAATTAACGATATTTGATAATATTTTTGAATTTTTATTTAATCCAAAGAAGTTGACGTCATTAGATGATAGCGAATTAAGAGAATGTTGCACTAATTTTACGACTACTTTTTCTCATGATAATGTATCAGATGTGAATTTAGATGATATTTTTTTGAATTAAAAGTATTGCAAATGACTTGTCCAAATGAGTTAATGTTATCAGTTGAAATATTAGAATTTGTTCAAGCTGTAGATTGTTATTTAAATGTTTCAATTGTTTATCGAACTCTATTGACTATACTTATGATTGTAGCATCAGTTGAGAAAAGTTTTTCAAAATTAAAATTATTGAAAACCTACTTGAGGTCATCAATGTCATAAGAAAGGTTGAATGGTTTAGCTATGCTATGTATTGAGAATGATATGTTGGATAATATTGATCTTGATAATATTATTAATGATTTTGAATTTAGAAATGCACGGAGAAATTGTTTATCATAAATCATGATCCTCTGTGTATTTGTTAGTTTATTTGTTAGTGCTATGATCATTTAATATTTAATTGATTATGTAAACTTATAAATTGAGTCATTTATGTTTCATACAAATATGTAAACTTAAGCATATTGTTGATTTATTAGGGTCCTTTTTTTTAAATTTCGCACAGGGCCTATAAAACGATAAGAACGGCCCTGAGTATAGGAATAACTAAACCTGATATTAGTTATTTTATATGTTATTTTTTAACTAAATAAAGGAATAATTATTCATTAAAAATACGTAACTATTCCACTCAACCAAACATTACATTAGTGTTTACAAACGAATTACCATATATATATATAAAGGACCCGCTAGGTCTTCACACTTTGACTTAAACTAATAAATCTTAGTTTTTAATTCAACCAAATGATTATTATTTGAACTTTAATGAGTTCTTGGAAATGAAAACCCAAAGCCTGGACTTTGGTAGTGTCACAAAACATTGAACTCTTTAGTGATTGGGACAAATTATTTGAAACCAGACTCTGTACGATACGGAGAACTTTACTTTCTTAGAACTAAAATACACATTTCCACTTCGAAGGATTGCATGAAAACATAAAGCAAGTATCTCGTTATGCCGACGCCTGTCTTTTGGAGGAAAAAGTAAACAACCAAAACAGATACGTTAGATTAAAAGTTTAAAACACGTATCATCTAAACAGACTTGTAGTTCAATTGTAACAAAATCTAATGGGTTTTGAATTCTTTTTCTTTATCCTGCAGCAACTGGGTTGGGTCTGGGACAAGTGGAAGAAATTCCCCAAAACTCAAAACATGTCTTAATGACATACTATTTTTGGAGTTCAGATCTTTTGTTCAATTTTATGGTATCTTATTGTGTCCAGTGAATCTCAACCATTTATTTATGTAGGTCTTACTTGAGTCCCGCATAAATAAATACAGATCCCATAAAAATAAATGAATAAAATTTACTGAACACAATAAAACACTATAAAAATAGACAGAAAATCTTGCCTCCTATTTTTTTACCAAAAAGGTAAAAACTATGATTATTATTGTACTAACAAATCACATAGCCACGCATAAAGTGGCCTACACCGTTGGCTTAGTACCACTATAAATACCTAAATGCAAGCTTTTGTATCTGCTTTTAACTAAACCCTATTAGCCATAAATTTCCCTCTCTCAGAACATCCTCTCTTCTGGCGAATGCCAGTATAGGATCCCGGTCCGAGCATTCAGCGGCCGGAAGTTTCACCTAGGTTTCCGCTGATGGCATCGGAAGATGTGAAGACCAGGGAGTCTGCTGTTTCTACGATCGTTAATCTCGCCGAAGAGGCCAAGCTCGCCAGAGAGGAAATCAAAACGCCCACTCCTGCTCTTCTCAGTATCTGCAAGTCTCTGATAGCTGGTGGAGTCGCCGGAGGAGTGTGAGCTCTCTTCTTCTTCCTCCTCCTCCTCCTCCTCCTCCTTTATTACTTTTTTTTCAATCTATCGCATGTTGTTTGCTGGATTTTCTGTTGTTGTAAAAACTGTGTTTGTTTGTTTTTTTTTTACTAAACGGCTGATTGATTTAAGTTCATCTTATTTCTGCTTCTCTGTCTTTTGTTACTTTTAGTCCGTGACTTTTGTTCGCGGTTTTTGTGTCTTCTAATCATTTTCACTTTGTTTCTGGTGCTACTTCTTAATTTTTCAAATTTGTTTGTAGAATTAAACGAATAACGTTTTTTCTTTCTCCCTTATTTTTATTCGGTGGCAGTGATCATCAGCTGTCTTTGATTTCCTGTTACTAGTAGATATGCTTTTCTTGTCTTGAAGGTTTTGTCTGCTTGATTTCTTTCTTAGTTCAAATATAGGCAAGTCGGTTATGCTAAGTGTTGAGGGAATGCATTTACTCCATTTTTGGATGATAGGCAAGTTTTGATGTTCATTATGAATGGAAAATTTACTTCTTTAATTTGTTTAATATTACATTTTCCGTTGCTTCTTTTTCATTTGAAGTCGAGCAAATGGCATTGAATTGGATATTTAACAAAATGAATTTCCTTTATTTATTTGTTTCATTCAGTTGGCATTTTTTTTTCCAGACAGTTTTAGTACTGCGGTTAGCTTGTTTCATTTTAGTATATGAATTAAGGGGTACTGCGGTTAGCTTGTTTCATTTTAGTATATGAATTAAGGGGTCCATAGACCATCCTTCTAAGACAGGCATGCAATATTATTTTCTGATATGAACTATCATTTTTGCATGCTGATTAGAACCATTTAATTTATTTAATACCAATAAAATAAGACACGGTGCTTTATGTGCATGTGAATATAATATAGTGGGATGCTTCTAATATTCTGTTGTTATGCACTAATTTCAGAAACAGAACCATTCTTATTCTCTTTGGTCAGGGATTGAGGGGAGGGGGTTTAGCGTACATGCATAGTTATCCTAGTGCACCTGTATCAGGTGCCGTACTGTTTTATTGCCATGTTTTAGCAATGTTATGTTGTTTACATACAAACTACTTTCAGCATATTCCTATGCTAAAATTGTAATTTTCACAATGTTTTACCAGGTCACGTACTGCTGTTGCACCTTTAGAAAGATTAAAAATTCTACTTCAGGTAGTGTCTTTCATCATATGGCTGTTCATTTTTTCCCTGTAACTTGAAATGTTATATTACACAGTAATAGTTTTTCATCGCCCAGTGGCATAACTTGGTAGTTTAGGTTTTGATGTCTTGAATTGTTTAAGAAGGTACGCTTGTCCACAAGTCTGTTAAAGAGGTTGGAGAGAACCACATGGCAATGCTTGGATAAGCTACGATTTCAACTTAGTGGGGACAAATCTTTTAGTTAACAAATGAGTGGGCAAATGATAGATTTTATCGATAAACTAGGAGGGAGAAACAAGAATTTATGAATATAAAAATGGGGGTAAAATGAATTGATATGCAAATTTTTTCATTTTTGGTCCTAAAGTTTACCCTTTCTTGATACCGATGCCAGTTTGGTATGAACACATACTGTTTTACTGTAGTGAGAGATTTTATCTTGGGAATATGCAGGTCCAAAATCCTCACAGTATAAAATACAATGGGACAATTCAAGGCTTGAAATACATATGGAAAATCGAGGGTTTCAGGGGCTTGTTTAAAGGAAATGGAACAAACTGTGCTCGTATTGTCCCAAATTCAGCTGTGAAGTTTTTCAGTTATGAGGAAGCATCCAGGTACGCTCTGATGCCTCTACTTTTCATTTGTACCATCATCAAACTTTCATTAGTGTACAACATTAAGAAGTGGCAGTTTTAAACTCATTCCAGGTAGAAGTGTGGTCCTCTTTTTCTGTGTAATAACAATTATCTCTTTTATGCTTGTTGTCATAAACAGGGGGATCTTATGGCTCTATAGACGGCAAATTGGAAGTGGTATGATGATATCTCTTTTTCTTTGTTACCTGACAATTACATTGTTATATGACGTGACTGTACTTGTCTTCATTTTCTGAAAGTTGACTAAGATATTTGAAACTACAATGTTCAAATCTCACTTTCTATTTTTTTGTCATTTCATTAGTTTGATGTTAATTCTAAATGATTGAGAATTGATTTGTTTGCATTTGTATGGGTTAATACTATGTTGAAGCTAAAGAATACGCATCTCTGATGTTGATAAGGGTTACACAGTGCATCACTTTATAACCTCGATTCTCTGGCAGCCAGTTGCATGGTCTGGGGTTTCATCATTATAAATTTTGCGAGGATCTTTTTCTTTAATGTTTTTGTCTTTAGAAACAAGATTGTGTGAAGTTTACAACTTTTTATCTTTACGGGGTAAGTGGCTACTATAAGTCTGGACTCTGCATAATTGGATATTGCAAAATACTTGTTTATGTGTTCGCTTTTTAAGGTAAGATTGTTTGATTGTCACAAGTTCCTAGCTAAGACTGGCATCAACTGGTCTCCTCCCATATTCTTTTGGGACTGCTTTACAACTCTATATTAGTCTTTGTTGTTGCTCCTTAATTGGCAAGAAGTGAGTCTACTTCTTTCGTTCTCTCCAGGCCATGCCATGAGTGACTTATTAGTGTTTGACTGTGTCGTTAACATGTACCCCTGTGTTGTTAAGTGTAATTAGGGATAGAACAGAATTCTTGATTACTGTCCATCAGATGAAATTATTAATGTCATCTATACCTATTTTCTGTTGTAGATGATACTCAGCTGAAATTGTTAATGTCATCTACCCATTTTCTGTTGTAGATGATGCTCAGCTTACACCCATTCTACGTCTTGGGGCTGGAGCATGTGCCGGAATTATAGCCATGTCAGCGACATACCCTATGGATATGGTTCGAGGACGGCTCACTGTTCAGGTATTGATCATAAATACCCAAAACTGGAATTATTGCTTTTCATACTGATGTAATAAATTTGGTGACATAATTTGATGTGTATGATTCTTTACAACAGACAGAAAAGTCCCCTCGCCAGTATAGAGGAATCTTTCATGCATTGTCAACTGTTCTCAAAGAAGAGGGTCCCCGGGCTTTGTATAGGGGCTGGTTGCCTTCTGTAATTGGAGTTGTAAGTATTGCTACTGATATCCAATAATGCTAATTACTGCAAAAAATTCTTTAATTTTTTGTCCATGGAACCGAAAAAGTGATCTTAGGGCACTAGTTCTTATTGGAATGGACCTGGCAGTTATGTTTGTTAACCATAACTGTCAGATATTTTAGTTTGGAACCTAATTTTGTTTTGCTTAACTTGCATGAATTCCATAAAAGTGATCAGTAGAATCTTTTTGATTGTTTATGCATTCAAATGACTAGCTGCTCTAATGACTGTAGGTACCTTATGTAGGCCTCAACTTTGCTGTATATGAATCTCTGAAGGATTGGTTACTGAAGACTAACTCATTTGGGCTAGTTGAGAATAATGAGTTGAGTGTGACGACACGTCTAGCATGTGGTGCTGCCGCTGGAACTGTTGGCCAGACGGTTGCTTATCCTCTTGATGTCATTCGAAGAAGGATGCAGATGGTTGGCTGGAAGGATGCTGCTTCAGTTGTCACAGGTGAAGGTAGAAACAAAGTAGCCATTGAATACAATGGTATGATAGATGCCTTCCGGAAAACAGTTCGACATGAAGGATTTGGGGCATTGTACAAGGGTTTGGTCCCAAACTCAGTAAAGGTTAGCATTTTGTCTTACTACATTCTGATTTTGCAGCGCACAAAGACCCACCTTCTATTATTGCACTAGAAAAAGCCTTTTGCTTGATGTTTCGGTTATATAGTAGTTGTAATAAGTATACTTTCGCTAGAGTTTGGGTGCTTTTTTAATATTCTATAACATGTAAATATGTTTACATCGTTCGAACTTTTTCCTTCTTTTAGGTGGTCCCATCCATAGCAATTGCATTTGTGACATACGAGTTGGTGAAGGACGTTCTTGGAGTTGAGATGAGGATATCGGACTGAAGAGCCGAAAGGAAATTTGTTTTAATCAATTGGAGAGTTAGTTTATTTAGATTCCCACTCTTTCTGTCGTTTTATACTTTGTTTATTTAGATGTACCCATTCTTCTTAATCTAAGCACATCATAGGTTTTAGATCCTTGTTCACACACGTCACGATAATAAGCGTATTGGTGAGTAAAATGACCCTTCAGATACATCCTAACAGGTGGTAAAGAATTTGAAGTAAAACTTGTGCAATTTATTGTCAGTGATCGTTCATTAAAGTAGTATCTCAAAACTCATACTAGTTCATTTTACATTATATTGCTTTGTACGCTCTCTCGTATTGTTTATTTATTAGTTGAACAGAAAGCGTAGCCCATTTTGAAAGGGCCGAATTCATCGTGATTTAAGTGGGTACTTTTTGTCAAATTTTTGGTTGCGAATGTGGGTTTAGAGAGATTTGGAAGTGTGTAGATAGTTTTTTTTAAATAAATCTATAGAAAAATAAAATAATATTAAAATAATAAATAGATAAGAGATGATGATAATGATGTTAATAATACTAAATAAATATGTATAAAGAAAAATAAAAATATAATATAATAAATATGGAAAAGGTAAAAATAAAAATTAAAGATAAAATAAATAGATAAATATACAAACAATTAGTAAATAAATAAGTCAAAAATTTTCATTTAGCCTAAATAATTAAGAGAGAAATATTTAGGCCAAATATAAGGTTGGAAGGAAAATGTCCAAAAGGCTTATGAAAGGGAAAAACTTTCTTATGTTGGATCATTTATCAGTGTCTTAGTAAGCTAATGTCTTTCATTAAGGTTAAAGCCCTCGGTAAATTTTAGTAAAGCCATATTTATCCTAATCAGTTTCCCTCATTTTTTCCCCTTTCAGCCTCTAAATTCAATCTTTTTACTATAGCCTCAGGGTATCTCTTTTTAATATGTTCGAACAATTTAGCCTTGTCTCTCTTAATTTTAATTAATATTAGTAATCTCTAATTTATCTCTTACTGTTATATTCATGACTTTATTTCTTTTAGTAAGGTTGCTTATCTTATAGAACATTTTCATCTCTGTCACTATTAATTTATGACTATGTATCTATTTGATAGTCAATATTTTCTCCCATATAATATGATTGGCTGAATTGCTAAATGATACAAATGTACTTCTTCATTTAAGTCACTGTAATCTAATACAAAGAATAATGTTTTCATCTGTCTCTCTACTTCCTGTAATCTAACATATTCTTGTAATCTAACATATTCTTTCAGACATTAACATTCTCACTGACATCATTTACAAAAACAATGTCACATTAAACAAAATATAACGTGGTACATCCCTTAAAATATGCTTAATGAGCTCATCTATTACAAGCAAAAAAGTTCAATGAGGAGCCTTTTGCTTATTCGAGATAAATGCATCATTTCGCACTTTCTTGTCAATAATCTTTTGACCTATAATTTTATAATGTGACTAAGTAGTTCCATGCCTCTGTAGTTTTGGAAGCTTCCTTAGTTCTTATAAAGAGGAATTATTATACTAAGTCTCCACTCTTTTGACATTTTGGCAGGCTTAAGGATCACATTAAAAAGCTTGGCTAGCTATGTAAGACCCTCTTTACCTAGGCTCTTCCATACTTCAATGAGTATCTCATCAAGCCTTACTCTCGTTTATTCTTCATCTCCCTCAAAATTCTTTTAATTTCTTTCCTTGTAATTTACTAATAATAAATAAACTTATGAAGATCTTGTCCTTTACATCTTCATTAAAAAGGCTATAGAAGTATCTCTGTCATTTTCTCTTTATGTCATTTTTAGCTATGAGCACCTGTCCTACTTCATCTTTAATAGAATGAACTTGATCTAAGTCTCTTACTTTCTGTTCCCTAACTCTCACCAACTTAAATATATCATTTTCTTCATCTTTAATTTCCAATCATTGATATAATTTCTTGTAAACTTTACTTTTAACTTATTAGATTATCCTGTTTCCTCTTTCTTTGCAAGTTTGTAACTTTCTGTATTAATTACTATCTCTACCTTTGTGATGCTATCTAATAGAGCTTTATAGACACTCTTCTTGATCTTAACCTTTTTTTTATGCATCTTTATTCTACCACCAAGACTCCATCTTACTATCCTTAGGCCCTTTAGAAACACTCAAAAACTCTTTAAATGTATTCGTTAAAATTGTTACTACTCTCTCCCACATTTATTTAGCATCTTCTTCTAATTTCTATCCTTCTCCATATATTATTCTATTTTAAAGTTGTTTCATTATATCCCCTTTTAGATTCTACCACCTGACTTTAATACACCTCTTAGGACTTCTCTTGTTCTTCTAAACCTTAATTATAATATTTATAACTAACAATCTATGTTGAGTTAATAAGCAAACATTAGGTATTACCTTATAATCCTTGTTACTAGGTCGATCGCTTAACCTTATAAGGAAGTAATGTATGTGAGTTTTCATTGTTTTGCTATTAAAAGTTACCCAACACTCCTCATTTTTTTTGAAAAAAGAGTTAGCTATCACCAATTCAAACACTATTGCGAGATCCTACAAAGCAGTTTCACTATCATTCCTATCACCATATTCGAAACCTCATGAGTCTATGAATATTTGTCCGATGTTACTCTTATATGAACATTAAAGTATACTCTTAAAATATCTCTTTCATCAAGGGAGACCTGCTGAATCATCCAATATAGCTCTTTCCAGTCCAATCCTACTTGAGGTGCGTAACCACGTACCATATTGAAAATAACACTTTTTATCACAATCTTTAAAGACATAATCATATCATAAATCTTCTTTACTCCTATAACATGATATATGAGTTCTTTAATAACCAAGATACCAACCTCATTATGTTGTCTCAAACACCCTGGATACTAAAGTTTGAACTCATTAATCTCTTTCGTTTTAAACCCCGTCCACTTTGTTTCCTAGATGCATGCTATATGAATTTTATATTTGTCTACAATTTTCACTAATTCCAAAGACTTTCCTATAAAGGTCTCGATGTTCTATGAATATATCCGTAATTTTTCAACATCTTCTCTTCTCCCAGACCTAAAACTCATGAAAATACTAGCCCTTGGTTTATCATCAGAAGTCAAAACCACCACTCCTACTTTAAAGCCCAACAAAAGCTATAGGAGACAAACCCAGCAAGTCCCTAAATGACTATAATGTTACTTAAGAAAGAAAACAAGGATTGATATTAAATCCTAAAATAGGAACCACAATAAACGGATGTGAAAATCACAAGTATACATGATCGCAAGCAAATCAAAATTACATGGTCCAAAATCTGAACTAATAATAGTAATTAGGCTTTTGCAGAATGCTAAAATATAGTACTAGGCGGTTAAAAAAATAAACAAAGTATTGAAAACTCTAAATAAAAAAGAACTTAAAATTTTTAATGATTCGATGGAGAATAAAAAATTGATATCCCAACACCCAAAGTTCAACGAATTGACCCCAAGAAAACGAATCAACTCTGTATTTTCTTGTTGCATTTAGCATCGATCACTAGAAATTCTCCTATTGTGGAGCTCACTCCATATATGCAAAAGAAGAAATCAAAGCATAAGATTTTCTAAAAGTCAGACGATAAAATGTCTAGAAGAGGACTAAGATCGAGCTAGTAAAACCCAAACTACTTTAGATTATGGTTAAAATAATGAAACAAAAGAAGCCAAATATTTAACAAGTTATAAACACAAGACATAATGAAATAAGCTGTTAGTTTAAAAAAGCGCACCTTGTTTGTTAGATGGTTGTTCAACCATATTTTAGCGGATTGGAGGGTGAACTAATAAATTTGTTTGGTTATTAGCTAATTGGGTTAGTTGATTCAATCTAATAAGTTGAAAATTAAAAAGCTCCAATATAGCAGCATTTCGATGTTTAGCTGGTAACAACTGGGCATTAATGACGATTGTGCCCTAAAGAAAAAGAATACCCACAAACTTGAAGAGAGCATCCGTAATTGTCAAACATTATTTACCATCTAATTCATTTTGCTCTAAAAATATAATTGTCAAGCTCGTGACATCAAGTGTCACAGGTGACTCTTTTTTCATTTCAATTTTATTTTTTTTAAAACTTACAAATTGTTAAATTAAAGTTCAAAAATTGTTTAATTAATTTATAAATTATAGAAAAAATATTTAAGTAAATGAAATAATTAATCTGTTATTATTATTATTATTATTATTATTATTATTATTATTATTATTATTATTGTTATGTGTTCTATGTTTTTTTATTAGAGTTATAAACTTATTTTTTGTAAAATTAAATATTTAAAATCTAAATTCTTATGAAAATATTCAAAGAAATATTAAGATATAATACCAATGTACTTATAATTTTTTTAAAGCCATGCATTTATAAGTCATTTTATACATAAACAACTAATACTAAACAGCTAATTTTATCAAACAACTTGAATAAATAGGTGGTATTATCCATTGGTAAATCAGCTGATATAATCCACTATCAGTTGACCATTGAAAGAATCAGCTAATAGCTAATACAAACAGCTGATTGCTAAACAGGGCCAAAGCTTAAGAAACAACTGATCTTACACCACAACACTCCCAAATTTGGTTAATCATCAAAGGTTGGGCCAACCTTTTGAATAGTCTTAAGATGCAAGTTTTGTCTTTATCTTATTCTACAATGTTTATAATAGTTTTCAATGCGAATTGGCCAAATAAAAGCAATAGGTCCTTCTATATTATTTTTTTGATGTTTTTGGTCAAGTAAAAATTTCAAATATAATATGAACAAAATAATGCCATTTTTATTATTGAGGGAAAATATTATTATGTTCATCGTTCAAAAATTTTTTTAGAGTATAAACTAAATGCTTCTATACTCATTATGACATTGAATTTTTTCTTGTTGAATTAAAAAGTTCTAATTTATTAAAAAAGCAATATAAAATTATTCAAGTAATTATGTTAAAGACATACCACAGAATAAAGTGAAGTATCAAGTGATATTGAAAAAACGTAGACAAATAAAATTAATTCGTGCCTTTCACGCGAAGAACAAAACTATGTAGATCAAGAAACACTTAAGGCATTTGAATTTATAAAAGTCTATTCTTTTATGTACCTTATACTTAGTCATTTTAATATTTTAGGAGATCCTTGTACCTGAACTTATCTTCTTCTTCTTTTTTGATATAATTGTATAAGTCTTTTCATTTTTTAAGAGGAATTAAAACTTAAAGTTTCAAAGAAAGTTCTTTTGGTCTTTAAAACAAATTTGGAGAATTTTAGACCCGAATTATACCAATGTTATTAATACTGTACTAGTACTGTTAGACCCCGAATTTTATTTATGATGTCATTAAGTATGAATTTTGACAATCAATTGTTTCTGGCTTAGTTTGGT
>JANIPM010000232.1:52458549-52472986 GCA_027478405.1 Erythroxylum cassinoides
AAAAAGCATAATGCTTTTAGTTTAGAACCCCAAATAAAAGAATTGGTTATGAAATGACAAGTTTAGCAGATTGATTGATCTAACTATTGTCCACAAATTTAACCACAAAAAGAAATTCCTTCACAACACAAAGTTGATATATGGAAATACCAAATATGGGGCAGCCTTCCCTTCGGACCTTGTTACTTCGGCCTCCTTTTCTCTTCCCACACCCGACTGGATCCTCCTCAATCTTCAGCAGTATCGACAAGTTCAAGGACAGGATTGGGCGTTGCTGTTTGGCTTGTCCTGCTGGTTCCTGTGGTCCTGGCGAAATAAGGTTATTTTTTATAATGATTTTGTGCGTCCTACCTCACCTGCTTTTCCCATATTGTCTTTTGCAGGTCAGGTGCAGCAGGCTTCAGCGAGGCAGCGTCAGTTCCTATCAGGTTTCAATCCCCACCAGGACCATCTCCTCGGTTGGAGCAGGCCGCCACCAGGTTGGGTGAAACTAAACACCGATGGTGCTTACAACCGTTCCCAGGTCATAGCGTCCGCGGGTGGACTAATCCGAGATAGTGATGGCAACTGGCTTAGGGGATTCATGCAGAATATCAGATGGTGCACCGTGCAGTCCGCGAAACTCTAGGATGTCTATACTGGTTTATCTCTAGCTTGGCGGTTGGGCCTTCGACGGATTGAGATGGAGGTGGACTCGTCGGAGGTGTCCCAGATCCTCGCCTCCTCTACCGCCCGTTCTCAAACACGACACCCTCTCGTCATGGGTATCTTGGAGCTCTCCAATTCAGACTTTAGTGCCAGCAAAATTATTAATATAGTTAGAGATGACATTTGATTTCGAGTCTGATGTGACTTGATTTAGGATTAGCGAATCACATCCGATTGGCTAAGCCTTAGGCTCTAATAGTAAAAAGTTATTGACAAATTTTAAAATTTAAACGATGTCATTTTTATACTAAGCTTTTTTAATTTTTAACAAGTAAAATGACGTCGTCTTAGTCTAGGTTGAGCCTTTTCTCTCTCTCCTTCATCATTTTCTTCCTTACCTTTAGACTTCAATCTGTGTCTCTCTCTTTCACACAAACCAATCTGTCTCTTGCCGCCAACTTCGCTTTCCTCTTCTAGTCCTCGAACTCCATCCAATCACCCCTTTACTGCACTGTCCCACTTCCCTGCCACCTCGCCATAGTCTTTTTTTACTTCTTCCTCACCCAACCACCAAGGTAAATTTCCTTTGTCATATTCTAGTTTTGAGTCTTTTGATTAAAGATTAGATTTGTGGAATATTTGGAATTTCTATGATTGTTGCTACCTAGGGGGTGTTTTCGCAAACTTACATGGTTTGTAAGTAGCTGTGAAGTTTTGAAAACTTACAATCATATACACGTCGGTCTGCACAAAAACTCCACGATGACTAATATAGTCTGATACACACCCGTCTTACCCGTCTATTGGATCGTGTAACTCACTAAGATCACGTCACACAACACACGGGCGTTTATTTGTTTTTAGGACTTACATGGGTGTGTATATAGCATGTGAGTGATCGTATAAGTCACTGATAAACTTTAAATTTATGATTATGATATATGATCTCTTATATATATATACACACACACTTATATGTTGATTGTTTCATATAGATGAGCATATTCCTTCAATGGATATTTGTAATTCGGTACCGAATATAGAAGTGAAAACTTCTAGTCCTATACTAAGTGAAGATAGAAGTCCAGGTCAATTGAAAATTGAAGTTTGGAATCACTTTAAGAAGACTAGATCAATGGATGGAGGAAAAAAACCAAATGTAAGTATTGTCATAAGATGTTGGCCAGGAGTTCAAAAGATGGAACCTCTCATTTAAAGAGACAAATGAATTTGTGTAATAGAAAGAAGATCGCATCAAGAGGTCAAATATTTGTTACCCCTAATCTTATGAGAGAGAAGAATAAACTGACTGCAATATCTTATGACAACAACATATCAAGATTTTTTATTGCTTTTATAATAATTGGTGACGAACATCCAATATCTACAGTTTATACCAACAAATTTAAGATGTTTTGTAACTCACTACAATCGACCTTCAAGGTTCCAAATTAGAATACATTGAAGAAGAACATTATGAAGATATACAAGGATAAGAAGAAAGAAAATTTTAAGAACATTGTTGAGTATTGAAGGATGAATTGCCATTACAACAAATATGTGGATAGTCGCTAACTAAAAGAAGGGTTATATGGCGATAACAACACATTATGTTGACAATGAGTGGAATCTAAGCAATAACTTTTTAGGTAATTTATATCCTTTACTATTGTTATCATTTACTTTTTGATTATGTTATGATTGATGTTAGTCATATTTGTACATGGTAAGTTCATTTATATGCCCACACTACATACAAGTAAAACGTTGAAAACCATGTTAGGAGACTGTTTGATAGATTGGAATACCGATACTAAATTGTCCACCATAATAATCAACAATTATAGCACAAATGATGCTATGATCAAAAAGTTAAAGGATAAGATAAGGGCTGGGAGCTTATTAGTTAGCAAAAGGTTATTCTATATGCGTTAGTTTGTACATATTCTGAAATTGATTTGCTTTCTAAGTATGAAGAAGTTGGTTTTGGACTATCCAACTAGATGGAACCCAACCTTCAAGATGGTTGAGATGGCAATCCAATATGTTGAGGCATTACTAGACTGAGAAAAAGAGAATCTTAGTACACTTGTATGTCTACAAAAGACCAAAGGAGTTGCTAGAGAACTTTGTATAAATTGGAATTATTTTATAATGTGAATGAATTATTCTCGGGAACAAAATATCTAAATTTACACTGTTGTTTTAGCACTATATGTGGGATAAAGAAAGCTTAAACTAATTGGATATTTGATTCCAATGAGATTATTCCTGTTATGGCAGAGCAAATGATGGAGAAGTTGAGTTCTTATTGGTATATGGTTAGACATACTATTGTAGTTATATTTGTGCTCGACCTAAGGTATAAGATGGAGGGAGTTGAGTTTAAATATAATGTCTTGTATGGTGATCAGGCTCAGGAGCACGTAGATATCATTAAACAATTTGATATGATTTGTTTGATGATTATCAAATTAAGACAAAATTCAAGGTCGAAATCATAGTAGTTCAGGTTACTTAGCTCTGACCTCAGTTTCAGGTTCAAGCTCATCTTCTAAGCAGTTTTTTACTTTCACTCACAAAATTTATGAAAGAAAAAAAGGCTAAGACTTCGTACAATATGATAAAGTTAGATAAATATTTGACGAAAGATTGTGTGGTTGAAGTTGAAGGTAAAAGCGATCTAGAAGGGGAGTTGAATAGATCGTTTAAACTTTTTCGCAGAGTTCTACAAAAAACACGGAATTAATACACACAAAATAATCAAAGTAATCAAATGAAAAGAGTAGGGAAGAAGAGCAAATACTATTTTTATTGAGGTTCGGTGCTAAGACCTACGTCCTCTACCTAAGCTCCCACTTAGGATTTGGTAAACCACTATATTGTACACTTTTTAGTTCAGTGCAAACTTTTACAGCCACTTGAATTCCGGCTCAAGTAAACCTTACAATATGATTTGATTTCTGGCACAAATCTAACCACACCAGTGATTCTACCTCCAATCACTCAACTCACAAAAATCAATGATTGAAAGATATAATAGACAAGGCTCTTCACAGCTTGATAAGAATGAATGAGTAATATGCAATTTGAGAGCTATAAAATGATGATCTAAAATCAGTATGCTTTTCTATGGCTTTCGTAATTGATCTCTTGAACGTTCTTCTATTTATTTGCAGGCTTCTAGATCAATATAGACGTTGGAAATCATCTTGTAGCCGTTGTAGATCTCTTATGAACGTTGGGACTGATTTTCTTCCCGTTTTAGTATCATTGAATTCGTCAAAATATTATCTGCTGAGCTGCTAGTCGACTGGAACAGGTGATAGTCGACTGGTCGAGGGATGCTAGTCGACTGGAACAAGTATTAGTCGACTGGAACACACATCTTTGCTGATTATAGTCGACTGGGAATATGTGTAGTCGACTGGAACTTACGAAAAATAATCTCCGCTCTTCGAATAGTCGACTGGCATGATTTGTAGTCGACTGGAACCCTTTGTAGTCGACTGGAACTCCTTTTAGTCGACTGGAATGAACCCCACTCATCAGATATGATAATTTTCAGTCGACTGGTAATGTTTGTAGTCGACTGGAATTTCTCCAACGGACAAATTTGCAGATAATCGTCAATCTTTCAATATCTCTATCCATAATCTTCACTAGGATCTTCTTTTGCACGTTGCTTATCTTCTCTAGATCATGGTAGATTATTATTTACTTGTTTTCTTGATATTTTATCTCCTTGACATTTGTAGATTGAACTTTGAACATTGTCTATCACTTGCATCCTTGAAAAGTATCCCTTGAAATTGCATTGGGCCTTTAATTAAAATCCTGAAATAATTTCTTAACCAATTTCATATATATTTTATAATTATCAAAACATAAAGGGATTTTTATTTGTCAACCACCATTGGTCCAACATTTTGGGGAAACATTGTTAGATAATAGATACACTAAAATCCAAATGTTGTGCTAGATACACTAAGGAATTGAGAGCATGTCTTTCGCTTCATGTACTTAGTTTATTAGTAACATGATTGACGCCCTTGTATGCCATTAAGCCACATGATTGGTAAGATAAATGTTGAGCTTGTTCCTCTCCCATTTTTTTATTAATTCAATTTAAACTTGGAAAAACATTAAAGAGGAAGAATAAAAGAGAATAAAAAGAACTTGAGGGCAAATATAAGACTAAAAAGCTAAGGTAAAGCCGAATACCTTGCATGGAAACCTAGAAGAATGAAGAAGCCTTTTATCAAGATTAACTCGGGAGTTTAGCCAAGCTAGAGTCTACCAATAAATTCGCCAAAAAGGTCATCGTCACCAGTCAAAACAAGGTTAAAGAGTGGTACTCAAAAGGGTGCACTTGATCACGTGTTGTAATCCTTGCCATCTTATGTTGTTTGAATGGATAGTTCATAAATAGTCAATCCAAACAAAAATGGTGAAAATAAACAAAATTTAAAGTCATATATTATAAAATACACATTTTGTACTAGACTAAATATTTATCAATAATTTCAAATTGATTAATGCTTAACTCACTATCATGACAACTATGCATCCACCTATACAAGGGCATAATAGTTTTAGCTTCAACCACTTAGTGGGAATATGCGAGCGTGCTCGTAAAGATTGTTCATAATAAAAATTTTCAACTTAATTACTCATAGTCATCAACATCAACTACATTAATAAGTATCGTTGTGTTGATACCATAATTGGTATTTAGACAAAAAAATACACCCAAGACATGAAGAAAGATGTTTTTGCTAGAAACTTTCCTCATTTTGTGCACCCCTAAAGTTGTCAAATATGCATTAAATGACTGGTTATTATTATTGCTTTCATACTCCTCACAAAGCTTTAAGAGCTTAGCATCATTGACTATTTTGTATAATTGTTTAGTTCTATTCAGAACACCTATGATCCATAATATATTGTCCCAAAAAATCCTCGCCATTTGATTCTCCATAATTTCTAAAAGGTCATTTGGATCAAAGTGAAGACATAATCAATAACAAAGGTCCCTCTTTACCTAAAACCTCTTTATTTCTCTAATTTTATTAAATCTCACATCAATCACCAATTCCAACTACTCTAAAATAAGACTCCATACTAATTCATATACCTTCCCTAAATAACATATCATTCAAAAAGTATGTAATATTCAAACAATCATATCAAAATCCGATGCATTCATATTATTAACAAACTTTAGCAATTTTATTTAAATTAATCCAAATATTCTACCTTATTCTTTTTTCTACCATTTCAGTGACTTGTGCCAATGACAATAATATTATCCCCATCCTACATATTTAAGCTTTAGATTAGATTAATATAACATCATCATCAAAAGTACTTTGTACATACATTGTTAATATCCATTTTAATATGTTTGTTCCTTTTAAATTTTATAACATTTCTCTCTTTGTTACGAAGGATATGGTGCTTTTATAATAACTTTCAATTCCTTCATGGAATCTGAGAACAAAGACATAAATTTCAAATTTTACTGTATACCAATATAATACATATATAATATCATTATATTACATAAAACATACAACCATATTATTCTAAACATACCTTCTTCCCACCTCCTCCAACCAAAAGAAAATTTGCTTGATTCAACAACACTACATTACCAATATTTATGAACAATTGAGCTACAAATCTTTGGAAACATACAAAATCATGACAATGATCATAGTTACATTGTTCTTTTTTTTTTTTAAAGAAAAGAACTATGTATTTGTTATAATTCTTTACATTTAACAATTATCTCATAAATCAAACACATCTTATATACAATTCAGTTTCTATCTTAAGACAATATTAAGGAAAATTTTTAGCATAAAGATAGAAACAAAAATAAAAAGTTTTTTCATAATTTAGAACATTATCAGTAACATGGAAAGCCTGCAAAATTTTTTGGCAGTTTGAACAAAAAATTCCAAATACGTGCTACGCAGAAAAGGTGGCCTTATTATGACGGAATGAAAACAACATAATAGTACTACTAAAATAGCAAAAGGCAAAAAAAGTAAAGCCTTGTTTGGTAACTAGTAATAAAGAGGTTAAAGTGGGAGTATAACTTTTATTCCCTAATTTTTACTTGTTTAGTTACTAAGAATGGATCAAATAGGGATAAGCCGAAATCAAATTTCAAGAGTAAAAAATAAGAGATATTATTAGAATATTATCACACTATTATCAAAATATTATCAAGATATAGATTCTTATCATAATATTATCATTAAAATCACATATTATCATTTTTTATATTAATTTATTTAAAAATAATTTCATATTTTTTCTTTTATTACTAGTTAGCAAATGAGACCTGTATATCATATGAGAGAAATGCCCTTAAAATTATTTTTCATCGTGAATGAATTTAAGCTAAAAAATTAAACACAAACATTGGTAAAGAAGAGGAAAGACAGACAGTCAAATTGTTAATTCATAAATTTAGAGAGATACACAGTATCTATTTAATTAATAGAAAATTAAATGTATTAAATATATATTAATACAATTATATTTTTTACCAACGGTACAATTGTCCTTTATGTGAGAAGTGATTACCATCTCTTGTTGGCTCCCATTTGCGTCTTTTAGAAAACATAAAAAGAACGGCGAAGGCAAGCTGTGTCCTTTAAGATGCCTTCCTTCCGAAGCTAAAAATGTGAGGAAACTGTGTTGTGACCAAACCGAGCCAATTTCTAAAGTCTTCCCAATGGGCGTGAAGTCTATAGAGGAGATTATCTCTTTATGCAAGACGGCGTTTCAGGCCGTTGATTTCGCTCAATTGGAGGTCAGCTTGGTGGCCAGGGAAGATATTTTGAAGCAGCAAGTAGAATCTATTACAAAAGAGAATGAGTTGATTCAACAAAATCTCCTGGTTTTGAAGCGCCAATTTGAGGCCAAGTCCAAAGACATGGAACTACTACAAGGCAAGTGCATGAGGCACCAATTGGAGGTTTCCAGACTCCAGACCGAGCTCGCGGAGAGAGAGAGAGAGTCCTCGGAGCTTAAGCAGTCGGTTTCTCGACTCCGAGGCGAGCACTCCGAAAGCAAAGACGCAATTTTGGAGCTGAAGAGGGAGAACCGTGAGATGCAGCTTTCAAAATCGAGGCTTGAAAATGAATTACAGGTTTGGAGGAAGAAGTATGCGGAATTTGAGGAGCGGGTTTTGGTTTTAGAGAAAGATTTTAGGTCGCTGAAGAGTGAGGAGCCTCCGGATTCTTCTATGGTTAGTATTTGCTGTTAGGGTCTTGGAGATTTATCAAACGGAGGTGTGTATGATTGATGTAGGCATGAACTTGTTTGCCAAGTGACATCTGTTTAATTTCATCGAAATCTCCAGAATGGCTCTGGTTTTTTACTCTTAACGAGTCCTTGGGTACTCTATGATATTTCGACTTTCAGTCTTATGCTAATTAAGTTTTTTATTATTATTTCCAATGGTAGGCCGTAAAAAGACCTCGTTTAGGAGACGTTGTTGAGATCGTGGACAGTGATGATGACTCTGCCCCTCGTGAAGTCTTGAATGTGAGAAGAGCTTCTTCATATGGATTCGCTGACAAACAATCGGACGTGGCTGTTATAAAAACTGAGGTCGTTATGCTTGAAGGAAATGGAGACTCATTTCCCAACTCAATTGGCAATGACAGCGTTTACAATAACAGTTCTTCGTTCAAAGCAAATAACTGCAGCACAGCAGGCAAATGTCAAAACAAATGCAATGCCCTTGTTTTGGATAGCCTTGATGTTGATGACGACTCCAGTTGGGTTGACTCAGAAGATGACATTGATCCGATGTTTGACTTCTCTGTCTTTCTACAAAGAGATCAAGGCAAAAAAGATCCAAGAAAGTGGAAGTTGGAAAAAGATATGGTTGCAGCATTTGAGAGAGATATAGAACTTTGTATGAAGGCTGTTTGTGCTTTGTACAGACAGGAAACCGGTGTGGGTAAATCATTAGGTCTTTTGAAACGAGGATTTATGAAGATTAACCGTGAGAGGTATGATTGAACTGTTATGTTATTGATTGTGGGCCACTGCCATTCAGAACTTAACTTTTGTTTTTGTGTGCAATAACATTTTTCAGAAACTAGTTTACATTCCGTTACCTTTTGAAATGAAGACATATTCCAACTTTGGTGTGTTATCCTTGCTGGTGATTATTTTCTGTATCCATGTTTGATGTTTTCTTACAGTAAAAGTCATCTTTTCAGGGATATGGCTTTGGCTGAGTTTTTAGTTGATGGGGATCAGCGAGGAAAACTGAAGAAATCAGTCGAAGAATTACTAGCTTATGACCCAGATGGCCTTGATAGCTGCAAAAGAATAGCCATTGACCACTCCGCACAGCTGTTTGAACTATATCAGCAGAAAGAAGATCCTCTGTTTTTGGAATGAATATCTGCTGGCATATCAATTAGCATCTTTCTGCTATTATTTTGCATATCAATTAGCATCTTTCTGCTATTATTTTGTCATGATCGAATCCAATCTTCTGAATTACTTATTTATAATGATGCTTTTAATGAGGGTAGTTAGTGTGTATTTATTACATAGTTTAGTTTTGATGTAAAGGGAAGGAAAGTGCGTTAAGGGGTTGGAGAGCAAACAGATTTGCTCCGCCAATGCTGTAATAAAGATTCCATGTCTGGCATATGTAGAAGTTTTGTTGGGTCAACGAAGTTACTAGTTGTGGCTTCATGTATAATGTACTTTTTGTGTGTTGTTCTGCCATCTTAAAATGTTGCGTTGCCGTGCATCTTGTTTATCGCACATATGAAAATGCTCGGCATCCATACAGCGTCTCTCATTTTGTTTATAGTTTCTTCTTGGAAAGAGAGGAGGTTCCAAATCCCTTCTTTTACTTCTCAGTTATGCTTGCGAGATGGTCAGGACTCCAAATTTTCTGAGTTTCAGGGACCCCTTTTTAAACAGTTGCACCGTACAACTTCAATTAGACATTTAAAACTGCTTTCTACATATCAAACCACTCAAGGTTCCTCTTTTATTCTATTAGACTCGTCAAAGTAACAACTAATCTTAATGGCAGCGGTCAAGAAGCAAGCAGGTTCTTTAATTTTATCCAAAATTTTTAACACTGTTATTAGAATAATTATTACAAAATTTACTCCACTAAACCCCCCAACAATAATGCTAAGTTTGTTAGTAGGAATGAAAATCAATAAAATGGATTTTGTACTGTATACAGTATCAGCCAATAAATGACATGATATTATACCGGGTTAAAAGATAGATCATTATTGACCATTTTGGCCATAAAATATCAGGTAGGGTTCGTAAATTGTAAAAATTTGAGAATTAAATTAAAAAAAAACAAACCTTAATTGAAGAAGTCGAATGCGGACTGTCACAACCTCATACCTTAGTGCCTCTTTCTTCCTCTCCACTTGGGCAAGTCACTCTCCTATCATTGTTGCTTTCATCCTTGTCGTTCCTCCATCATTGTTGCTTTTTGCTGTCATTGTTGTTATATTGCAGTGTCAACATCTCTGCTCCATTGTCGTCACCTTCTACCATGGCTTGAACTTCTTCTTTTGCTTTGTGTCTATTGACAGTATCAACAGCAAGGCACATAATTTTGTAATTATAATTCATTTTATATGTCATGTCTCTTTGTGTGGTTGTACAGGTTTCAATTAATCTTTAGGTTTTGAATTCCTTTGCCTGTTTTCAACCTTTTGGGTAAAAATTTTATGAAGCCTTTCTTCCAATTTTGTTTTTCTATAATTATGGCAACTTGAAGTTGATAATAAATAAGAAGCAAGAATTACCAAGAGAATATCACAACACTTCCTTCTCTAAGCATTATTTATCTCCCTAATGATAAACATTTCCATCACCAGTAGTAAAATTGCATGATTTAATTGATAATTTGAGAAATGGACAAAAAAGCCTTACTAGTTCTAGCAAGACAGATAAGGAAAGTAGCATCATTTCAAATGGAGTTTCAGATTGCAACATTAGAGGGGCTAGCAGCTTGTTGGATCTCCTAAACCATCAATCAAAAGGAGTAGAAGTGATTGACATATACTTAGTCAATTTTGAAATAAACGTAAATACACGGCGTAACTATAGCTAGTATCAGTAAGTACAGGTCGATCCTATGAAGACGATGATTATTAGTAATTATCATTATCCTATTATCTAGTCTATGAATTGGATTTTGAATTCTTAAATTAAAAACTAAAACTTAAAGAATTAAAATAAACTAGGAAGCAATAAAGAGAAAAGAAATGAGAAATCACTAGGAAAAATACCGATATCACGAATTAGTGTCTAGGTTACGAATTTTCCTAAAAACCTTAGATAGTTGACCTTTTACTATGCAATTAATTTATTGACTTATTGGACCGTGGAAATTCATATGGTATGCTAATAACTCACTTGAGACTATTCGCAACTAATCTTAGAATTATCAACAGATATTATTCAGGTTAAAGGTATAAAGATTGTTTTACCGATTTGTGAATTGCACTATTAGGTTTGACCCTAATTTGAAGGATTTACGTGATCCTATCTTTAGGGTTGCAATAAGCTACTTTCAACTACGGTGGACCTATTTATACATAGGATTTATCAATCTCTATTTTATGAAATCACATTATAATATAATATTCCGGATCTATTAGAACATAAAGTAAACAAGTGATTAAATCACAATATTTCAATCAAACAATTCCATTAAATTAAAGAATCAAAAAATGATATAGCATAAACATAAGGTTTATCCTACCTAAACACTCAAGAAATTTATTTACACATAATTGAAGAAGAAATCAAACAAAAACAGAAAGAAAAATAAATAGAAAATAAAGGGTTCATAATTATAAATCTCCCCCTTATCTTGTATCAAATGTTCTTGCAAGGTAGATGTTTGATCTTGTATTTTCTTGGATCTTTTCATGATTTCTTCTTGTTTATCATTTCTTTGGATCAAAATTGTCCCTTGAGTCACCACTCAAAGCCTTTTAACTTCTCTACATATATGCTCCTCTATTTTGCCTCCAAACACATCTTTTTATCGTAAATTATAACCTAAAATACTCAAAATTTGTGATTCTGCACGGCCTAAGAGAAGTACTAGGTTGATGCACGGTCTTGTTTCCCTTCTTTGCTTCAAATTTTCGTTTTATGTCGCGTTTTCATCCGTTCGTGAAGCTAATTATAACCTGTAAACACACTTGGATTGAATTAAGTATCAAATATACATAAAATATAAAATATCAAGCAAAAATGATCAAATATGGGGTATAAATATGGTTAATTATCCATTTATCATGAAGATAGACCTATACAAAATGGTTGCAATTCTCTTGAATTTAGCAATGCCTCCTATCATAAGCTTTTCAGAGGTGTTTAACCTAAGGTTCCCAGGTATGAGCTAGTTTAAAAGAAATTCCTTTCTTCTAAGGCAGTTGCTATTAGCGGGTTGGCTATTAAGAATCAACTAAAAAACAAAGAAAGACGGTTTGGAAGTTCAGGGAGTTTTGATCCTAAATGTCTCTTATGTAAAGCGAAGATTGAAACTATTCCACATCTATTTTTTCAATTTAAATATTCCCATATTATCTAGAATCGAATACAAAATACAATGCAAATCTATGGTTCTCAGAATGCATAGATAAATATAATTATATAGGCTAGCAAAATGTATATACACTTAAAGAAAGATAGGGTGATTTTAAAATTTGCCTTAAGTTGCACCATTTACTCTATTTAGAAAGCATGGGATTCATTCTATCGTTATTTTGCTTCCTTGACCACTTTTGATTCAATTGGATGTCAATAATATATTTTTTAAGGAGTTGATTACTCTCTCTTAAGACCTAATTATTTAACCCTAATTGACTATGAAATTCCAGATTTTGCAATCTCTTCATTCACAAAAGCAACCTAACATTTTCAACTAGTTCTTAATTGATATATCATATAATTAAGTTTTCACACAAGATCTCTCTTCGTATACTTTTCAATTTAATATTTGCGTGATTTATTAGGTCGTTAACTCTCGTTACCCAACCTAATTGGATTACTTTTGACTCACTCTCTCGATTAATTATCAAAGTATAAGTGTAACATCCCGTTACTGCTAGCAAGGGCATTTTGGTAAATTGGGACAGACTGATAGATTTCATTGCATTCACTGATTGAGCATGTCATTGGCCTCTAATTATAGAGGAACATGTTTATTGCATATGCATTTATTCATAGGTACATGCATTCATGGTTTTTCGGTATTTAATTGTGAGCATGGACTGACTGGATTGTGATTGATTGAGAAATTAGGAGTAATTGGGCTCGAATGACTGATTTAGAATAGTTTAAGAGTGATTGGTAATTGATAGTGGCTTATAGGAAATTTTCTGGAAATTCGGGAGAAAATGCCCGGACCGGAAATTTTTGAGTGACAGACCGATTGACTGTATGGTACTGAAAGAATTGTCCAATGGCAATGGAAAAATTAGAGTTATACTGTTAGGAAATAAAAACGTTGAGCCATTGAAATTTAGAGACTGAAATTTGAACTGATTTGGAGACCTATGTCTATAAATACCTAGATTTGATTTGGGGATTTTATCCTAAGGCTATCTTCTTCTTCTTCTCTTCCACGGTGGTCTTCGATTTCTTCTCCTTGGTGTGGTTCTTCGATCTTTCTTGTGGTTTCCCTCTTATTGTGCAAGGCTAACTTGATTCTTGTGGAAGATGAAGGTTGAGGAGCTTTGAGAGTGGTTAATCGGTGGTTGGAGAAGATTTTAGGGTTTCTGGAGATTTGAGGATTTGAGGCTCGATTGGTAAGTTTAATGGCTTTAATGTTGTTATTAATGGTTGGTTATTGCATTTATGGCATTTATTGTGTTAGATTGAGTAGTTGGAAGTGTTTAATAATGGTTTTAGAGAGAGAAAGGACGGAAAATCGATTGGAGAAGACGGTGGCGCGACCGCACGTCGCAACGTCTGGAGCAGCCTCGCCGCGACGAGTAATTACGTGCACGCCGCGACGAGCGCAGCGAGACGTCGCGGCGAGCGCACAGGTTCACGTTGCGACGAGCCAATTGGCTTACGTCGCGGCGAGCCGCAAGTGGATATTCGCCACGGCGAACGTATTCCACGTCGCGGCGAACAACCCGTTGCACGTCGCAGCGAAGAGCGCAAGGTCGCGGCGAAGGGGATACTTTTCTGATGGAATGTATTTTAGTCTATAGGGCATAATTCATGGAGTAGATCTCCGATTGAGGTGATTCTTGAATCGTTATGAACTAGAGAAAGAGGTCTACAATTGAAGATGATTATGAGAGTTGGAATTTAATTTAAATGGTACTGATTCATAGAGAATAAGGTCAATTATGGTTCCTATTATAACCTAAGTATTGAATTATGACAATTGGAGTTTAATTGGGGTCTTTAATGAATGTTTTTGGACCAAATGAATAGGAAATTGCTATAGGGTGTATGAATTGAGGAATTGAACTGAATTTTAGGATTGAATCAAATCACAGTTGATCAATTGAGTGGAGAGTTAGAATTGGGCATAAGATATCAAAATTAGGATTTAGCGCCGAAAAATCGTGAACATGCATTGTACGTATTTTCATTGAGACATATGCATCATTGAACTATTTGACTGAGCATCTAGTAATGGGAATTTATTTAAATGTTATAGAGGCACCGTTGGACCGTCATTCCACGGATATTGCTGGGACTTCCAGGCAGTAGCTCGGAAGTTACAGGT
>JANIPM010000232.1:52652130-52675446 GCA_027478405.1 Erythroxylum cassinoides
CTAAAAGTGCTTTTTATTTTTATGTTACCAAACAGTAAGTTCTTTCAAAAAAGCTCTTATTTAAATAACAGTTAAAAACTCTATAGATATAAATCCATCTAAACAGGCACTAAGTCCTCAAGAAAGCAACTGAGCTAGCATTATACTGTAGAATCAAACCCAGATCCCAGTATCTAGTATTTTGTATTAATCCTTCTCCACTTGCTTGATGTGTTCTTTAACTGATTATTGATCAATTTGACCATCACGAGGGGCAATCATCTGTGAACTGAAGCAAAACAATTGTCAAGTGCTTGGTTTGTGCGGATTTACTTCAACTTCATCCATTTAACAGACATCACATCAACAACTGAAAATGTCAAATTTCCATCGATGAGCATGGTAGCATTTCTGGATAGCAATCAACAATCTTATGTAATAGTAAGCTGCTTAGGTGGGACTATTAATAAATATTTAGGGAAATTATGGGAAATGCAATTTAAGAATTGACTCGGAA
Organism: Erythroxylum cassinoides; assembly: GCA_027478405.1. Taxonomy (NCBI): domain Eukaryota; kingdom Viridiplantae; phylum Streptophyta; class Magnoliopsida; order Malpighiales; family Erythroxylaceae; genus Erythroxylum; species Erythroxylum cassinoides. Next base: position 52,652,627 of record JANIPM010000232.1, read on the forward strand.
TTGCACCGACAAGGCGACGCTTTAGTCCAATGGCTACCTATCCTAAACATTGTTCTTATGACTGAATTACGTAGGTTTTGACTCTGAGAGGCGAGAGCCTATGGCTACTAGAAATGAAGAGATTGAGGCTTACAATGCGATTACAGACACCATTTCAATGCCTCAAAATATGGAAAAAAAAAAAAAAAAAGCCTAATGCAAAACCGTTAGACCGTCGGCGGCGCATGGAAAAAACTTGTCCATACAAAACATGTAAGAAGGGCAGCAAGTTTAGGAACTTGCTTCCTCGTAACAAACCATTGTCGTAGGCCTATGATTATAGGTTCCTAACGTAGTACTAGTAGCTCTTAGCTCACTCATGTTTGACGGCCATTGTCTAGCTGTGTATGGGAAGGTAACTCTAATATAGCTTTTAAAAGCTTTTGCTTTCTTATCTGGCAACCCCAATATGGATTTTGAGTTGGAGCTCTTTGTTTTGACTTTGTTACAAGTAGCAACATGAGCTAGTACGAAGATCCACTAACTGCTCCGAAAAGGCCGCCAATTACGACTCACATTGTCACTAAAACTTTAGTTAAGGCTTGAACAGGGTGAAGCAAAATATTTGAACCCTCCATGCCTCACATTCATGGCATTCTATATTTCCTCTTTCTTTAAAAACGGCAGACATATGTAATAACCTAAAGTGCTGCGACGACACATTAAGACGTAAATTTTCAAGGCAATAACATGTCTATCAGGTATCTGTCTAATAACTATGCATACCAGGAACTTTCTCCAATCCAATTCCTATACCTACTTCGTTAGCAAGGAGTACTTGAATGATTTGGCAAAGTTCTACACATGATCGTTTCTACACATAAGAGCCCAAATCAGTAAAATATGTTCAGAAGGACTATTCCAAACCCTCTCCCTTATGGTCCGGTTATAACAGCCACAGATCACAATTTGTTTGTGCATACTTACTTAAAAGGCCAACCACAGAAAAAGAAGCCCTCCCTCACGTTCAGCAACGCACTTTAACCCATAGCATACTTCTGAGTCCAGCTTCTTGCAGTTGTCTCATACTTGGCCCTATCAGTCTTGTACATATGGGCAATCTCAGGTACCAATGGGTCATCAGGATTTGGGTCCGTCAACAGGGAACAGATTGAAAGCAACACCTGAAAATGAAAGAGACATTTTTCAACACAAGCAACTCAAGCATTAAAAGATGTCTATCTGTCTGGAGCTAGACATGCCACAATAGGCCTTCTAAAGAAGGATCAAGTTTTACTTGCCGGCATCAACAGAACTCAATGTTAGTGAGGACTACTTCAGAGCTTTAGAAATCAAGTTGTTTTCTAATTTTTGACATAACATGGTCAATCTTGGACTGATGATCACTTAAAAGGGAATTAGGACACTAAGATGTGGTATCAAGAAATCATGTTCTTGGGTTTAAATCCAATGGAATGTCATTGGTGTCCTGACAACAATCACTAACAAATGGAAAGGCAATTCCTCCTCACGTCTTAATTATCACCTTATTTGCTAAAATTTTCCTAAAGCCAGCTGTAGTGGACCTATAAAACAAAACGAATGATATGATTGGAATGTGGGACTATTCCTGTAAGAGGACATGCTTAAGTACACCACGTACAAAGTCATGCTGCTGTTCATTCAGTTTTACTTTTTGTGGTATAAGAAAGCAGTTTAAATTTGACATCACAATTAATCAAAATTTAACCTTAGATATAGTGAGGGCAGGGCTCCACTGCTCCTTCAAAATATCAAGGCAAATGCTACCATTGCTGTTGATGTTAGGATGAAAGACTTTTGTCCTGAAAGCAACCTGCAGAGAACAACCAATAAATTGATAAATTGATGAGTGCTGATAACTTCTTCAAAGCTTCAAGTAAGTCATACCAACTATGTGCAAGATGCTTTGTTGAATGGAACAAGGAATCTGTTCAACAAGACACATGAATGATCACAAAAAAGGTACGGAAGCCAAGAAAAAACAAATATTGTGGTCAAATAACCCAAAACAACATAAGTAAGAAAATTGGAAAAATAGAATGAAGTATAGCCATCATCACATATGGCAAGGAAGTTAAAAAAGGTCAAATCTTTGATGATTCCATCATACATGATAGAATTGTGAAAACTTTCATGTGCAAATAAGAATTCTAAGGTAGATCAGATTCTAGTAATCAATCACTGGTTCCATAGGAAGCTCTGGTTAGTTGAGTACAGCATGTCCAAGCTAGATGATTGTTGCCTACTCCATCCCCCAATAAAGCAGATCCTATTTTATCAGAGACAGTGGAACTTAAAGAGATTCCACAAGAGGATTTGAGCTTGGTACAATGATTTGGAGCTCATGGAAGGCATTCTCAAAAGCTCTAGACCATTTGATTTTAGTGTTTTCATAACCAAAGACTAGGAGAGATTTTAATCGCTCATAAAGTGGTTAGAACTCTTTATTAGTCGAAACCCATCATCTTGAGAATGTCAGAGCTGTTTGAAACCACTGAAGAGTTTTACAATATGATGAGCTACTATTTTGTCAGAAGATATATCCCTATTAACCGAAACCTATATGAATTTAGTTTTAAATCTATGGATAACTTAAAACAAACACACGCCACTAACAAATTAATCAAAAAGTTTGGAAATTACCTCCGTATAACAAGCAAATGCAGGTAGATAAAACAAAATATAAACACATACAGACAAACATCACAGAAGGCCTAAGCATAATGTTCTGAAACTAATAAGAACACCACACTATATATATATATATATTTCCTTTTGTGATGTATTAGAAAAGAACTATTGATTGAATTCACACAGGTAGCAAAACTTCTTGCTATCTGTTGTTAAGTTATTAACTACCAACTGTACTAAACACCTGTAAATCCCAATCTTCACCCATCTTTTGAGCACATTAATAACACATACCCACTAACTGTAGAAGAAATATTCCAACCATATATACGTCAACTTAAACCAAAACCACAGTTGTTATATTTTTATATAAATCCGTAATGTATGGATTCTGCCAAAAGGAAAAAAATTGAGAGCTCAAATAAGCCAAAGTACAAACAATAGAAAGTGAGATAATATCAGTGCTAAACAACAATCAAAGTCCATAAAAAACAGTCATAAGGAAGACTAAGAACTGAAGTGACAAAGCTTTATTGCCAACTTCATTCTTAAAGCATTGGATGTTCGTTAAGTACCTTTGGTGGTTTAAATGGATAGTCAGGGGGGAAATGAATTGTGACTAGAAACACTCCACCTGCATATGGACTATCAGGTGGACCCATGATTGTTGCTTGCCAATGGAACATGTCTTCAGCAACAGGGCCTACAGATGCATATCAACCAAGGCAAAGACAGTCAGACTACTAATGTTGGAGAACTAATCTAACAGACTTGTCTGAGTATCACATCAAAGCCAAAAAGGGAACTAATAAAAGTAGCACGCACACACATAAATAGAGATACAGAGAGCTGACACTATCAAAGTGTTCATAAACCATCGACATCCTTACCTCCTGACTTGAAATCTAGAAGATAAGGCTAAGAAAAGCAAATTCAAGTATGTTTTAGATAAATAGTTCTACACAATTTATATTTAATCTGACTGTCCATGAAATGGCATATAAACACAAGTTCAATAAACAACAACCGAAATGTTTGCATGTTGTCTAGAGTTAATCTTTCAACTTCTATAACTATAATGCATCGGTTGACTTAGCAAACATAAGGGATTAAGTGACAAAAAAATCAACATGAGAGAAATCAGACAATATTGGGATACTTTTCTTCATAATCAGTAGTAAAGACCATCAATCTTTGAAGAAAGACCAGCGCTGGGTTCATTGCAAAACAGTTGACCATCAAAAGGTCAAATTTCCATCTATTCTCAATAAGATAAAAAAGTAAAAAGAAAGAGACATCTATGGTTAAATTAGCAAAGAATAACCTCTCAAACTAAAGTACTGCTAGACATAAGCAGGAGTATCCAGTCTTTCGTATTTTCTGTTGAATACCTCATTCTGATGCCAAGTCCAAATTTCTCAGTCAAATTTAGAAATGCAAAAGGAGTACCAAATTGGTGATATTAATTTACCACAGATATCTACACTCTACCATTATGATAATCAGACACGGAAATAACATCAAGAAGAGAAAAACTTGAAGTATAATTATTGGAGCAGTACCCACTATCACACACCAAAGGGGGAAAAAAAAAAGAAAAATTGAACATAAGTTTGAGCACAAAACCAACAAAAAAGGAAAACAAAGTAAAAAAAAGGGCAAAGGAATTAGATCTCGAAATCACCTGCGCTGCAAGAGATAGGAGGATCCTTCTGGAGATCCTTGAGCTCCTTCAAGATTCGCTTTGAAGCCATCACCGATCAGACACAGGGGGAAAAAAAGAGAGAGAGAAACCCTGCGTTTCATCAAACCCTAGATCATCTCACATTCTCAATTACAAGAACAGAAAACAAACATAAGAAGGGAGAAAACTTGACTTTACCCAAAAAGAAGGCATTGTTAATAATTAAGATTGAAAAAATGAAAGAGAGAGAGTACACCTGAGCCGAGTGAGATCCTTCTCTCCTGGTTATTATTAGATTCTGCAACAGCGTGAATTTAAGGAGAGAGAAAGCGAGCGAGATCAATGATCATACATGTCGTGGGAGTGGGGTTTTATAATTTATATTTAACAAGCAGATGTACGTTACGGATTCTGTGCTCTTTAAACTGTGGGGCCCACTATTTAATCTCTACCGAGAGCTTATTCTAGCCTCCTCTCTTGGATGATTTTGCAAAGCATTGGGAAGTTGCAATTTTGCATTCACAAGGGCGTGATGAAATGCTACACATAATGCCTTGAAAAGATTCTCATTAACATAATCAATAGTATAGCACAAGGGCCTAGGATCCAACATTTTGACTAAAACGTACATAAGGATTACATCACATTTCTAAGAAGTAAGAACAAATAAAAAAAAAATTAAATCATGAGAAAGTTCAAATAAAATTAATTAAGAGATGATCACTGAATCTGAATCTGAATCTGAATCTCAGACTAAGGCCTCGTTCCCAGTCATTGGTGGTGTACGACTTCCAGACGGAACATTCTCTTGTTCAACCTTTGGTACATTTTCTATCATTTTCAGTACATCTGACATCTTAGGTCTTTGATCTGGCATCCTCACGACACAGGACATAGCTATCTGCAGCATCTCTACCATCTCTTCCTCTATATTTGGCCATCTCATCAGCTCAACATCAAACACTTCAGCTGTCCATTCCTCTCGAACTACTGAATGAACCCACCTTACCAGGTGGATTATCTCATCCCCACCAGTCGTGTGGATCGGCGACTTCCCAGTCAGAAGCTCAAGTAAAACCACTCCGAAGCTGTAGACATCAGATGCTTGTGATGCCTTCCGAGTGTCTGTCACTTCCGGAGCTCGATAACCAGCAGCCCGGGAGATAGCTGGAGCTAATGGGCTCATTACAGTTGATAAACCAACATCAGATATACATCCATGGTGTCGGGAATTGAGGAAGATATTTGAAGATTTGATGTTGCCATGCACAAATTTCCCACTATTCTCTGCGTGGATTCGAGCAATGCCTCTTGCTGCGCCTATAGCTATTCTCATTCTTGCATTCCAATCTAGAGAGACCCGCTCACCTCCTTTGTTCCCTGCAAAATCATAGATGCGTGCATTAGAGGATGATACCGCAATGGCCTATAATCCAATACAGCTTATTCAATCTCCTAAGCAGCCCCAGTTCCAATTCTCAACGTTATATCGACAACCACTTATTTAGAGCCATGTAATTGTCTTAATCTAATCAATATTGGTGAGCTCAATTGCCTCCTTCACCCACCCGCATCAACAAGCTCAAATTTTAGGCCAGAATCTTGGAGAGCATACTCAATTCAAGATTCAAGCCCCTGACTTTAAAGACGTTAAGGCACTTTGGAGAGCCCTCCACCACCAATTAAACCACCCCCTAAGAGGCAAGGTGGCTTGCACTTGGTTTGAGCTGTAGACACAGTGACACATCAAACAGTAGGATGAATTATTCCCTATAGGGAATTCAAATTATTATCACCCGAAAAGCCAGTTTTGAACAAATTGTCCCATTCAAATGCAAATTAAGGTGTTACAAATAGCAATCACAAATACTGTCAGTAGCCTGTAAGAGAAAATAATAAAAATACTGCCAAATCTCTTTGGTAGTTCTGAGATTTCAACTGTAAGTATATGCTACTGTAACGTGTAAGATGTTGCAGAAAGTAACATACCATGAAGCATGGAAGAAACACTCCCTTGAGGGTAGTAATCATACACCATCAGCTTTTCATCTTTGGAAAAGTAATATGCCTTCAGCTCAACCACATTCTCTTGCCTTATACTTCCAACAATATCCATCTGTTGCTCAAAATCCCTCTTCCCAACACTTACTTCCTTTAACCTCTTTACAACCACTGTGGTTGCATCCTCTAATATGGCCTTATAAGCCATGCCAAATGTACCCTTTCCCAATACTTCAGCAGAAGCCCTCAATAAATCCTCCAAGTCAAATGCATAATTGCATCCGTCAAAGAAAACCAGTCTATTATTAGCCTCCTGAGTTCTTGAGCTCAGTTTCTCCGGTGACATGCCTTTCACCAACTTCCCCGAATATTCAACCCCACCCTTCTTTCTTGAACAACAAAAGACGACTAAGAAAGTAAATGCTATCAGCCCCAGAACACAAGCTGCAATTATAATACCTAACAGTGCAGCTTCACCAACTCCCCTAGCATTGGTAGATTTTGAGTGAGGCACAGTAGAGGGTGCGAGGACCGGTGAAGAAGGGGGGGAAATTTTGTCAAAGGAAACATTGTTACCAGCAAATACCGAATCAGGAAATTTTCTAAGCGATTCCGGTACTCTACCACTAAGATTATTATTAGACAAATTTATGTGCTGCAAGTTGGGAAAATTAAGATTAGGAATTTCCCCAGAAAGCGAATTATTGGCTAGATTCAAAGCAGTAAGCTGAGTCAAATTTGACATCGAATTGGGAATGCTCCCATCGAACCTATTGTTGGACAAATTAATGATAGTGAGATTTCTCCAAACGGAGAAATCAGCAGGTAATGGGCCAGATAAGTCATTATACTGAAGATAGAGAAAAGACAAGTTCTTTAGATTGAAGAAATCATAAGGAAAATGCCCACTAATACCATTAGATCTAAGGCTCAAAAGCTGCAATGCAGATAGCCGACTAAGAGTATTTGGTGGAATAGGTCCCTCGAACCCAACACCTGGCAATCTAACGGCTATAACACGAGACCCATCTGCGCTGCAAGTGACTCCAGTCCAGTTACCACACACCGTAGTGCTCAAATTCCAGTTTAGCAAACGAGAGTGAGGCAAATTGTTGAAAAAGTCGAGCAAGGCCTGCTTATCCTCAACTGGTTCTGCCGTTATTCCACCTAAAACCAAACCTAGGCATAGAATGGAAGCCAAAATATGCCAAGCTTCCATTGAAGCGAAAAACGAGGTGTTTCCGCTCAGTTGACCTTAGGTTCTTGCTTTGCCCTGAAAAATCAGTATGTGGGTTTTGGCTTAAGACAAGAACCAACTAACTGAGCTAAATAAATTTTAAAAAAAGCTCGAAATAAGTGCAGTTTTGAACACAGAATATGAAGAAAAGAGGAAAAAGAGAAAAATGCAGATTCCAATATAATTGCCGAGCAAAGCAAAGGCGACTTGGGCTAACTCTGTACATGAAAGCAAGCGCTTTCCAGGCTTTTTACAATGGGTTTGTAGTCAAAAGCAAGCTTTCAATTTCAAATTTTGTTTCCAAAGCAAAGTTCTTACATCAGAAGTCGAGCTTTGTTTTTGTTCTTTGGCTGCACTTTTTGGCTGATATACTAAACCCCAAAAAGAACACTCTTTAAAAGAAAAGCTGGCAACTTTACTCATCAAAAAAGAGAGAGAAAAAAATCTCAGATCTGAAACAAAGAGACGTCAAAAACCCTTTGAAATGCACTTACTCTAGCTCGAGCTAAAACCAAGTAGCCCCAAGAAGTAAAAACCAAGACCGCAACACTAAACTTGTAGACTTGTAGTCGCAAGGAACTAAACCACCGAATTAACAACTCCAAAAGATCTCTGGGGGTGCATACATGAGAGAAAAGTCGAGGAGAAATATATGGGAAACACGAAAAGCAGCGAGTTTTCGCCGATGCTAAAGGACCAACAACGGCTATAAATTTTAATGTCTCAGTAATATGGGAGTTAGTAACAAGTAACTGACAATGAAAAAGAGAGAGAAGTAAACAAGGCTGTCGACGGTGGTGAGTGGGTTGTCGACTTTAATTCGTAACCGGCGTGTGGAGGAAAATAACGACGGCGTATCTATTGTATGGAAAGTTATGTCGTGTTACGATGATGTTTGTCGTTTTGTTTTTGGTCAGATTTAGTGGATGGTGGGGGCTGATGGGGCATAGTTAATCTAGTGGAAGTGGATGTGGGTCGTCAAGATAAGGTCAATAGATTGATCGAGTGTATCTGGACCGTTGGATTGGATAAGGATAGAAACTTACTCCTTATCGATTGGATTATTGTAAGTAATGAATTGGATACTTTATTCACATTAATCACTCTTAAGAGGTCATGTCAGGCTGTTGGTATAATTATTTTTAATGGAACGTTTGGATGAGAGGAGACTTTTGTTACTTAACTGTGACATTTTCTAATTTTATTTAAATAATATGACGAAAGAATTCACATTCAGTATAATTATGTATTGTTATAATATAATTTTCAGAAAAAATTTGAAATTAAGCTTGTTCACGAATTGAAAATCTGCAAATTTTCTGTTTCCTGATGTATTTTTTGTGTACAAGTTTTACTACTCCCTCTGATTCATAATAAGAGTCGTTTTAGATACATTTTAATTATTCAAAATAAGTGTCATTCTAGACTTTGTATGCATGTTTATAATTTTTCTTCTAAAATTAACCTTTTATTTCTCTCTCATCTTAATTATACAGATCACAATTTCAAGGTAATTTAATATTATACAATTTCTCTCACATGTTAATTTTATGGGAGTATTAATAAGGATATATTTATAATTTCATTAACTTTTTTAATAAACGTGTATTTTTCTAAAACGACTCTTATTATAAATCGGAGGAAATATGATTTTAATTAGACTAAGATAGAGCACTTTTTTTTGGGCACTTGAACCCTTCAAGTTCAACCAATAAACCTCATTGATCATACCAGTTTGCTATTGTCGAGAGAAGTAGAACCAAGCAAGATAATTTCATTAGGAACATCATCACGTGACACCACATATTGTTCGTAAGAAAAATATAAAGCATTAAGGACTCCATTAGGATCTATATGTAGAAGGCCAAACACGTCACCAAACCAAAGCTTTGGTGCGCGTCTCCATCAAGCTTCAACCAACATTTAACTACTTATAGGGAATACAAGGCTACCCATCGTTCAGCTCTTCAAGTCCCTGTGTGTGTTGCGTGGACAAGCCATGAGATGACAAATTTCAATTATACACCAACGTTGTCAAGAAACCATACACGTCCCAATTCAATCCGACTTCTGTTTTGAAGGCAAGCGGTGTTTGTGGGAGTTAACGTTGTCTGCTTCAATTCTAGAGCAGACCAAAAGACATGTTTGGTGAGGCAACGAATTTCCCTATTTGATTTGCCATAGTTGGGATTGGGAGTTTTGGTTTTAAGAAGGGAATATGGTGTGACATTTATCCAATTGACTGTGTCCGCTCTACGTATCTTGGTGTACGTTTATTTAGCTGCAATGAATTGAAATTGGTGTTGTCATATCAACTTGGGAGCTGAAAATGGGTGTCCGTGGTTTTTAGATTTTTTGACGGGGTCGGTACAAAAACAAATTCGCCTGCAGGAACTAGGAATGTTGGGATTTCTAATTCCAATCCCAAAGCTATTTTATACCATTTTGGGTTTTATGGCTAAAGTTGGTATAATCCAAAATTGAATTCGATCCAATTTGGATTCGGATTCAAATTAAACCTAAAAAATAAGTTCATGTCCAAGTTAGATTTTGGTGGTCTAATATTGTATCAATAGCCAGAATTTTATGGCAATAAAAGAATGGGATGACAAAGGTTGCATGATGATTTTTTGTGCATCATTTCAATAATTTCTTGAATTCTAGTGGTCTTGATTGTTTACCTATACTAGCCTAGTCACGAACTTGTCATAATAATTATGATTGCGAAAAAGATTAAATATATTAGCAAAGTTAAATTCCATTAAATTTAAGTTTGAATTCAAATTAAACCTTTAAAATAAATATAGAAACAAGATTGCAAAATTTGGACTAAGCTCCACTTTTACCTTACTTAATATACTTTTTTTTTTTAATGTACTGCCACTTTGAGTGTTAAAATTTCTCATCTCTTCTTTCAATTTATATCAGTACCAACTCTTCTCCAGGTTCAGATTACTTATGTGGCTACTATGTTCCCCTCTTCTCCATCTCTTAGCTGTAAAAGTTTTGGCACCTTTCAATGATTACCACGTTGAGTCATTAGTCCCATCTCTTTTATTGTGTAAATGTGTCATGTTATATTGTGTAACTAATTCCCCTTCTCTTATGCTTGGGGAATAGATCCTTTGTTAACCGATTCCCATTTTAGGCCATGAAATCATTACCATCCACGTGACCACCAGGTCACCAATCGAACGGCTCAGATTATTAAAAAAAAGGAATAGGAACTGAATAAAAGTAACAGAATATCCCACGCCTTTTTGTTATTTTCTCATTATTTTTCATTATTTTCTATATTTTTCTCTATCCTCTTATTATTCTTTTTCTGGAACCATATATTGTTCTGTGCGATAAATCAATCATCAATAACATATTAATCAATGTTGCTTGAAAATCACATTTTATTCATTTAACCTTTCAACAACGGGAATAAGTTTTAATCACAGAGTTTAGACTAACAATAAAAGAGAAAAAGATATAGATCTCCCAATTAGTTTAAGATAATGATGAAATATACACAGTATGAATATCAGTAATGCACTAATCAAATATTATTTATATAATAATTCAACTACCTTTTAAACTTAAAGACCAAATTAATCAAATATAATTCAACTACCTTTTAAACTTGAAGACCAAACTAATCAAATATGACTCAAATTAATAATTTATTATAATTACCTTAAATTATTAATTTAAGTCAGATTTAATTGGTTCACATCGAGTTTAAAAATTGAGCTACTATATTAGTGACATTTGATTAGTTCATATTTGATGTCATATTGCATATGTTTTTATATTTTTTAATTAGAATCTAAGAAAAGAGTTTTTTTGGAAAACTAAAAATTAGAATTTTTTTTAAAGAATTTTGAAGTTCAGGGAATTTTTTAATACTTTTTTAAGTAGGAGAGATCTACGTCTTTTACCCACAATAAAAATGATATACATATATTGGATATTCTAGGTTAAACCACACTAGTAATTGATGTCAATGTTCATAAATAATTTAGATGATTTAACTACAAAAAAAGTTTTTCCTTAGATTCTTTGAAGACTTAGAACTTATGTTGAGAGGTCTTCTATGAGGAAAATATTCACATAATGTTGTTTTTGCAACTGTATATTAGAGATCCTAGAAGAGTACAAACAAATTGTAGACAAACTGCTAACTTGTTAAGCCTAGGATAAAAGTTTAAATCTAAAATAACTAAATAAAGTAGTAAACTATAATTAACTAAAATAAAAGTTTAAATCTAAAATAACTAACTAAAGTAGTAAAATAGAATAAAGGAAATGCTTGCCTTTACTCTATTGTTCACTTTGAAAATTAAAACATTTGTAGGAGCAACTTTGTTTGCAAATCTCATGGAGTTCCTTTCCTTCTAGATGGTTTGCACGTAGGTCCTGAAACAATTACTTAAATTTGCATCGATAGCTTTGGTATTGATCTCTAATGAGTAAGCCATTGGACATTAAGGGTAAATGAATTTTCATGAATGGGCCACAAACACTTCCTTTTCACTATTTTCCATATGTTGGCCACTAAACTACATTCAAAGTATAGGTGATCATGAGATTCCTCTTGCTCCAAACATAAAGGGCAAGTTTTTTTTATACCTAAACAACTTAACCTATAACTGGGGTACTCAGTCTCTTTTTAATAGCCAACCATAAGAGAAAGGAAGTTTTGGGCAATAAGCAATTGTTCCTTACCATCTTATGAAAATCTACTTCAAGGTTTTTTCCTTTTATTAATTCTTTGGGGGATTTGTTTTACAAATTATTAACTAACATCCCTTCCCAGAAGTATCTAATTAGGAGTTGAGGGGTGAGGGGAATAGTTAGGTTGCAAGTCCCTTATATAATTGGGAAGCTATTAAGTTCTTTCACTGATTAGTGTACAAACCTTAGCATGTATGGGATAATGTAGCACAACCCTAAGTGACTTGCGAAGTAGATTAATTTCCCAAATCTATACTGGTTGTCAAATCACATAGATGTAATTTCTCCATTGTCAATTTTGTAATTAATTCTTGGTTGGATCATATCTCTCAATTGTAATGGTTGATTCAAAAAGCGTGAAAATGAGTAGCTTTTTTTTCAATGGCCTATATGCTCTTTTCTTTAAGAAAGTATGCAACCAATTTAGCTATAAGGAATTTTTGTCCTCAAGTGTCCACCACAATCTTTTAAGAGTTAGAGCAAGGTTTATAGTTTTGATAAAAAAAATACCTAAACCTCCTTCTCACTTAGGGAAACAAATGTTAGCCCATTTGATTTTAGCAGTTCCCCTTCCACGATTGAAATGTCTCCAAAAGAAATCCTTTAACATCCTTTCAAGGTTCTTAATAAGATTTTTGGATAAAAATATATATGAACTCCAATGTATGTGAAGAGAGATAAGGACTGATTTGATTAGTTGAAGTTTACTAGCATAGGATAAAAATTTATTTACCTAAGACTTGAAACTTCTTTGGATTTTCTCAATAAGAGGGAGGTAGTCATTCAAGTTGAGCCTTTTAGAAAATATTGGGAGTCCCATATACAATATAGGAGGCAGTTTCCTTTGCATTCTAGTGATTGCAGCAATATGTGATTCCATATGAGTAGCATCCTTATAAATCAAGTAATTATTTTTATCGAAATTGATTTTCAATCCAGATATGCCTTTGAACCTTTCTAAAACCCTCATTAATGTCTACAGTGAATCGATGTGAGCCCTGTAGAATAATAATAGACCATCTGTAAAACATAAATTTGTTAATTTAATTTTCCTATATTTAATGTGGAATCTGAACCTTGTGTTTTCCCCAACTTCATACTTGATAAGCATATTTAAAGCTTCCATGCATAAGACGAAGAGATAAGGGAAAAAGGACCCCCCTGTCTAAGCCCTCTTACTTTGTTGATTATATATGAGGGACTGCCATTCACCAAAACAAAAAAATATGGAGATGTGATACTCTGCTTAATCCAACCAATAAAGACCCTAAGGAATCTAAACACCTTTAGCACCTCTGTAAGAAATCCCAGCTTAAACTATTAAATGCTTTATGAAATCCACTTTGATAGTACAATTTGGAGTGGAATTGCTTCTTGAGTACCCTTTAAGTAATTTTTGAACAATCATGATGTTGTCACCAATATGTCTGTTTCCCAAGAATGCTCCTTCATTCTCACTAATCAGATTTGATATGACTTTTTTCAGTCTCGCAGCCAGAATTTTGGAAATAATTTTATAGAGAAAATTAGAACATGGTATAGGCCTAAATTCATCAAAACTGAAGGGGTTAAGGATAAGAAGGTCTTATAAATCTCTTTCAGGAGAGCAATATTAGTGAAGAATCCCATCATACCATTTTTTTTTCAAACTAACAAGTCACTTCCTAAGATTTGTGAAAGAAATGTCCATTCAATCCATCCAGATCAGGAGCTTTCATATCATTCATCTTAAAAACCATTCCCTCTATCTCTTTTTCACTACATGTCTTGTTAAAGATGCAATGTCGTCAGCAGAAATTGTCTTCGAAATAAATTTGCTCAAGTGAGAGATAGTAGTCAAGGAAGGGCTTGAAGTTCTATGTAGAGAAGAATAAAATCTCACAACTTCCTGTTGGATCTCATAGTGTTCTTAAAGTGAGGAGCCATCATTTAGGAGTTACCTATCTGTACTTCCCATTGTTATCCTTGAAACCATCTGGAGGGGTAGGGTTACGTTAGAAGTTCTTGGAGTAAAATCAATTGCTTCATTAACTGGAGTGCAAAACATCATTAACAGGTATTGGCATCCAGAGTGGTCTCATCAGCTTTTTGAACCTCATTAGTATTCTTCTTGATTTCCTCATCCTTCATAATTCCCATCAATTCATTATAGCTATCTGAATTGAATTTTCTTCTTTTAGCCTTCCACATTTTACCTTAGACTTTAGGGGGAGACTCCAATAATAAGACATGGTAACTTTATCCTGTCAGAGCTTATTACCCTCTCCTAGTGTTATAATAGGTATAACATTAGGGATCTCTTTAGACATATCAGTGCTTATACAAATGCGAGCATATCTAATTATCCTTTTCTTTTGCAGGTTTTTCATCAATACAGAGAGGTTTTCCTATAAAGCTAGCTAAAGAACTCAATCCATGAGTGGTCCAATAATCAAGAGGAACATTATAGAAGTTGATCTATAAGGGAATGCTCTAGATTTTAACAAATTCAAAGTTTGGACTTGGCTGCCAGGATTACAAGAAAATTAGTTAATTGCCAATACAAGATTCAGAGCTGGATGAGAAAATGAACAAGTAGATTCTATTATGATATAAGTACATCCACCAATCCCTTATTCTTTATAATTTATGAGCCTATTTTTTATGACAAGGAATGGAGGTCTTTAATCAAAGAAGAAACCAAATAAAGTAGTTTCTCAGCTTTGAGCCCTCTCTTCTAGGATTTCCAACTCAGGGCACACTATCAACTTACCATCTAGCTCCTTAAGTGGTTTTATAGAAGATTTGAGGCATGCTAATCTCCAACAACTTGCTTCAAGTTTTTTTGAGAGGCTAAAACCAAAGGAGGACCGATTTTAAAAGAAATTTGCTTGCTAGACGATGAAGTTCGAGGTGGTAAATGAGGAAATTCAACTCCCTCTAAGGCATTGTAAATTGCATCGTGTTTTAGGACATAGTTTGATATGTGTTTAGCCTTTAACTCAATCAGTTAGTATGTTTTAGGTTATAATTGTGTTAGTTTGTTAATTATTTATGTTTTA
This sequence comes from Erythroxylum cassinoides, assembly GCA_027478405.1. NCBI lineage: Eukaryota > Viridiplantae > Streptophyta > Magnoliopsida > Malpighiales > Erythroxylaceae > Erythroxylum > Erythroxylum cassinoides. The sequence continues at coordinate 52,667,964 of JANIPM010000232.1, forward strand.
AGTATTTTATGAGTTATTACAAGTCTGTGAGCTTAAATATTATATTTTTGAGATACTTCGATATGTTTACTAGTGTTTCAGGGTTAACATAGAATAATGGAGTTTCGGAGACATTCGGGCTAAAACAACATCCATCATGGCCTATATGCCACAATCGTGACAAAAGGCTCATATGTGGCCCATGATCATGGCTTGTTTCGAGCAGACGCACAGACACTCAGGAACGTCAAGTTTTGAGGGATTTTTTGGATCTTTTGGATCCTTAAAAAAACCCTAGGGTTACCTAAAACACAAGAGGATATAAAAAGAAAAAAAAGAGGAGATAAAACAAGCTTTTTGCATTAGCCACTTTGAGAAACCCTAGAGAGAGATCATCGAGAGATAGAGGAAGAGAGAAGAGGAGAAGAAGCTGACTCAAAGTACCTCCCAGATTATGAAGTTTTCTGACATCACTGCCTCCTGTCATCCATTTTAGATTGTATTTCCTGTTCTTTTTAGTTTTATTGTTATATATAATTGGATTGAATAGTTGATGATAGGATCTAGAATGTTGAGGATGTTCTAAACTCACCTTCAAAATTTTATTCTTGAATTAATGAGAATCTGATTATTTATGTGTTTATTGGATATTGTTGTGGTTTGATTATGTTATTGTATAATTTGATAATAAACTGAGAGGGTAAATAAAATGAACAATGATTAAATTGGGCTAACGAGAGTTAGGTAATTTAATAGAAACCAAAATTAAATCAGATCGATAATTTATGTAGAGAGAGATCCTGTATTAGTTTTTAATAGTTTATTAGAGAACTTTAGAACTAATTACGGTTTTGGATAGGTTGTGAATTGAGAGATTAAAACCTTTATAATTTGATTAGGGTTTATGATTTAGGGTTAATGGTTATAATTCTTTCATGATTAGTTAGGTTAGCATTAAGGATAGGTAAAATTCCTTTTCTCTCAATTGGTAATTTCCTTTGGTTAATTCTTAGGTGTGTTGCAAATTGCTTAGAAATTATCATTTTGCGTTTGATTCTTAATTTGATTGATTGCATTAAATTATTGTATTAGTTTCATTGCATCTTAAATTTTTGTTATTTGTTTCTAGCCTTAGATTTTAGGATTAGATTAGTTCCCTCCTCACGGGATCGACACTTTTTGTACCATGTTAACGAACCGTGCGCCTGCAAATTATTGAGGGTTAATAATTAAAAATTACACACAACCAAACATAATCAAGTTTTTGGTGTCATTGTCGGGGAGATGATTAGTTTAGTTCTTTGGTCTATGACGTTTTATTTAGTTTTTAGCTTCCATTCTTTCTTTTTATTTTGAATCAGTGCTCTTACATGAACACAACAGTTAAAAGAAGTTCAAGTCATGCAGCTTAAACCTTACAACTAGATATCGCTCGATTAGAATGACCAATTAGGAAAGCTCGGTGTGAAGAAGAAGAAGAAATCGCAAAAGCAACAATGGTCAAGGAATTTCAACAAGATTTGGATCACGAAGCGAACCAAGGATGTCAATAAAGAACCCTTATGGATTTCATAAGACCAGGGTTTAATACAGCTACCAGGGAGTAGCTAGAGAACCTATACAATTAACCTTTTTTGAAATTAAACCAACCTCCTAAATATGCTTCAACAAAATGTGCAATTTTGTGGACTAACGAATGAAGATCCCAATGCACATGTAGTAAATTTCTTGAAATCTGCGATACCTTTCAATATCATCAGATGTCAGAGGATGTGGTAAGAATTAGACTTTTTCCTTTTACCTTAAGAGATAGAGCAAAGACCTAGTACCACTCCCTCAACCCAGCCAATGTCACCACTTGGGATTAACTAGTTCGTGCCTTTTTAGACAAGTATTTTCACCTTACCAACACCATGAGGATTATCAAGGAGATTACCAATTTCTAGCAGAGTGATAGGGCATCGATTTGTAAAGCGTGGTAACGATAAAAGGACTTGCAACGAAAATGCCTACACCATAACTTACCTAAGGAGTTCTTGTTGTAAACATTCTATAATAGAGTAACCCTATATACGAGAGGCATGACTGATGTAGCTTCAGAAGGATCATTGATAAGAAAGACGGTAGATGAAGCAGAAGAGTTGATAGAGGAGATGGCGAGTAATAGCTACCTATGGACGAATGAGCGGAGTAGACAACCCACTACCTTCCGAGAACAAAAAGGAGTTGTAGTTATTGATCAAATGTCAAGGATGCAGGCAAAAATAGAAAACTTAACTTGATAACTCAACAATATAAAGGCTTCGTCCTCAGCTTCGGTAAAAGCCGTGCAATTAAAGTGCGAACTTTGTGAATAGATGGATTATGATACGGTGGACTGCTTCTTGATGAAGGATAACAATCTGGAGCAAGTTAGTTATATGGGAGCTTAATATGGACGAGAAGGGGGAAATAATCCCTACTTCAACACATACAACCCTGGGTGGAAGAATCACCCCAACGTCTTTTAAACGAACAATGCTGGAGAATAATTCAAACCCCAAGGACAACCAGGTTTCCAACAAGATAAACTGAGCCCAGTGGAATCCAATTTAGATATAATTTTAGATAAAATTAGAGGCATGGAAGATGCACGTAAGAGGATTGAAAGCAAGTTCGAGCAAGTCACTAAGAACCATACCTCTTCAATACATAATCTGAAGGTCTAAGTAAGACAATTAGTGGAGGCAATTTCAACTCAAAATGCAGGAACCCTTCCAAACAATGTCGAATCTAACTAATAATGGTTTTTCAAAGTGTGTAAGTTTTAATTGATTAAACTCAATAATTTGCAAGGCTATATACTAGATAATTTGAGTATATAGCCTTTCTTATACTCAAATTTATCTTGATTCAATTATTAACCTTTGATATAATTATAAATATAATGCCACAATCTCTATGTATAAAATCTAATATTGAATCTTTTACACTCTTAGTTTTAATTCAAAACAATAAGTAAACATGAATAATTCTAAAAAAAACTAGAATCTTGCACTAAATTAAAGAATCAATTTAAAACAACAAGTCTAGGCTTCACCCTATCTAGATCTATATCCTAGTTTTGTCCACAAACCTAATAATAAATAATAAAGAATAAATAAAATAAGATAAAAGAATGAGTTCCCAGAGAACTTGAATCTTGATGTTCTTAATCAAATCTTGAACTTTTCTTTAAGGTTTCTTTCTTCTCGATATGTTATTGACTCTCCTTTACCCCTCCTCTCATCTTCTTACCATCCACCAATCCAAGATTGTTTTCTGGTCATCCTATATGTCTCTCTTTCTTTTGTTCACCATTTCTCTCTTTTTCTTATCTTAAGAAATTTTAAAATTTTGACCAACACAGGCCCATATTGATCTTGTGTTTCTTCTCTACTCCCTTAACTTCCTTTTTGTAACTAAATACCACTGATGGAAGTCACTAAAATGGGTCCATATTGCCACCATGCTGGCTTAGTAGATCCTTTGTTGCATGTTCAAGGGTTCACCGTATGAACACAGGTCTGAAGTCTATAAACACGTTTATATTTTGGTCATGTAATGGAATGCAAGACCAATTGATGCATGTTCCTTCATATGGAAAGTTGTCAAGGAATCACAATGCACTAGGTTGGAGCACTGAAGGAGCATATTTTCTATGCCAAGTTGTCAAAGATTGAGAATGCATTAGTGAGTTAATCTAATATCACACTATAACTTCTCCAATTTGGCTTCAATGATTCATTCCTTCTTTATTTAGGAGCTAAATAAGGCCTCTAAATAAAATGTAAGCCAAATTGAGTACCAAATTCCACATAAATCATTCAAACACAAGAAAAATGTTATCAAAAGTCATGCTAAAAGCATAACAAAATTAGAGTTTATCGTGAGGTTTCTCTAACCCTTAAAATTGCTAATTCTAACTTGTTTTTCAATAAAGAATCAAAATTCAAATATCTTCTTAATGGATTAAATTGTCAGCAAAAATTTGGAGTTCACCTAAACTTATTTCAATCATAACTTTTTTATTATCATTTTTTTCATTGTTTTGAATAAGGTAGTTGGATAAGGAAAACCCTAGTAGTTATTTTTTCTTTAGGGATTGATTTAATTTAATTTACGATATGAGATATATTTTCATGAGCTATTTGCAATTGTTCTTAATTCTGATGTATTCATGTTGAAATTTAAATATGATTTAAATTCACTTATAGACAACTCGAGAGAGATTTTTTATGAGTGGATCATGGCTTAAGTAAATGGAGTAGCATTTGAGAGATACCTATGTGATCTTTCTTGTGTTAAGGTGAAGCTGTTCATAAGATTTCATAACGTATAGTAGATTTGAAGGGGTTTTAGGAATGGTAGAGATATAGGTTAATAAACTAAACAGTAGATGATTGTATCTCAAAAGAGTGTAAATTTAGTGCCTAGGAGATCTTGTTGGTCCTGAGAATATATCTAATCTAGTTTAATCTAATCATAGCTATTTGATTAAATTCTTTTATGATAAATTATCTTATCATCAATTTCCTTAGATATTATCTAATTTTTTTAAATTATATATTTTTATAATTAAAAAACCATAAAAATTCCATTTTGATTTTGTTATCTTTATAATAATTAATAGTATTAGGTATTCTAATCTACACCACATCTTCATAGGATTTGACCCCTATTTACCTATGTGAACTTTCTTGGTTAATGAGCAACATATTTGTATTAGAGAAAAAAAGTAGCTTTGGCACATATATGCATAGCATATCACACTCACTCATAGGAAACATACCAAGTTTAATAGTTAAATTGCAAAGGTTGGATATTTTCTTTCTAAATGGAAACAAACTTTTAGGAAGGATTCCATTTATTATAGTGAATATGAATTTATTAGAAAGAGCAAAGATGACTAAATTTGAGGTTAAATTATATGTAGGTAAGCATCTCTTCTATTTATAGAATAAAAGAAATTACTATCTCTAGCCCTTTATTAAAACAATCTAAATATCTCACACAAAAACCTAGGTGGCCAAATTCCTAAGTATTAGTTAGTCTTCATGTTGGAATATTAACATTTGTCATTTAATGATTTTGAAGGTCCTGTACAAGGAGTCCTTAAGAATGGAGAGGCCACTTTGATAATGGAAAACAAGTAGCTTTATAGTGGAACATTTGAATTCAACCTACCAAGATGCTCTGTTAAAAACATAGCAAAGTTAAGATCTTCTTCGATGTTAAAGTTAATAGTTACTTTAACTTCTAGGATTCTTAAAGTAACCATTTTAACCTTTCTTTTACTTTTTCACTATTTACATAAGAAGACATATACATGTAGGCCAATTTTCAAACTTCATTAACTGTTTTCTACAAGTGACATATGAAGATCAAATCAAATCAACTAATAGTGTCTTTATATATATATATATATATATATATATATAGTGTCTTATATTCTTCAAGCTTAATATCAAACCATGAAATATCAAGCATTAAAACCTTATTAACATATTAACTAAATGTTTAGGTATCGATTTCCAAAGAAAACATTTTTAGACTCTTATATATGTATTTATAGTTAATGAGAGTTTAGAAAATTGGTTGCACCCCGCTGATCAACTAAAAATCTAAATATTTACCAAAGGTTAAGCATAATAATAGTGTGGCTAACACCCTTGATTATTTACTTAATATTTCCAAATATATATTATCCACTATAATTTGAAGCCAAGTAACATAAAGGCCTACAAATGTTATGTTCAAAGATGGACTAAACCTTCATAAATTTTTTTCAAACAACTTTGTTTATCAGGGTAGTGGAAGTTGTTAATCCAATACTTCTACAAGATAAGGAAGGAATCAATGAAGTGAAATTCACAAACTCTTAAATGTTTGACATTAGTTGTCAAAGTTGTGGTTTGTTGTTCTACATAATTTCCTAAAGCGGATACATGTTTGTAATGAAATTGATGAAATACAAAATATTAGGAATTTTTTTGAATAGATTAGGATTCATCATGTATGAAATCATTACCCTACTATAAGGTTAAACGTTTGATGTTAATGTACTTTCTTCACAAATTTAATTGCCCTTCTTCTTCTAGACAATTGTTACCTTATTATGTCATTTTAAACTTTGTTTATTAATGCCTTATCTTTTAAACAATATACATAGTCAAGAAATAGTACACATATCATACCACGTGTTTCATGAAGAAAAACAAATACATGTGACGAGTTAGTTCAACTTAATTGAAATAATTATTAATAGAGACTAATATATAGTTATATTTGGTACAAAGTGAGAGTTAGGTATTAAAATATTGAAAATAGAATTCAAGTTAGTTTTGATAATTTGTTTAAAGTTGCAAATTAAAATATTAATCTTTTATTTTATAATAATCTATTTATAAATATAGAGAAAGTGGTGCGAAGTGTTGATGATTTTAAATTTAAAGAAAAGTAGGGATTAAATGAAAGCTATTTTTTATTTCCATAATCTTTTGTTAAACTAGGCTTTGAATTCATGAGATATAGCTTATTGAAAACAAATTATTAGTTCCTAGTGTTTAATACTCAAATCTTTACCCAAAAAATGAGTATAGTTAATGTGTTTAGCAATGATTTTAAATGGCTCCTCATTATTACAAATCTTCATTTTTTGAAGCTACGTTTAAGTTTACCTATTGCACCATATTGGCTTAATGTAATTAGAGATGTCTTATGAATATTTTGTTTACCTTTTAAAGTATGTTTTTGTATTTATAGATTCGCCACAATTATCATTTAAATTAGGATAAATTAAAAAAATTTAGAACTTTACTCAATTTTTCAATATTAGTTCGAGCTTTAAAAAGCATTGTTAAAATGCTCCAACTTTTAATTTCTTTATAAAATAACCACCGTTAAACTCCCTATTACTGGTGCTAATGTGGCTAGTTACATCAACTAAAATTTTTGCCATATGATTGACACATGTGTTACTCCTCTCTCTCTCTCTATGTGTTCTTTTGGGTATTCTCTACCAGCAATTGAAATTCACAACGTAGCGACTTCAATCAAGAGATTCCGCTTACTATCTCCATGTATTTTTTATGTCCTTGCTTCTTTAAGACTTCTCATTTTTCAACTTCATCACAAATTGTATGCATTAAGAAACCAAAAAACTAGTCCAAATAAGTTGAGAAGTTGGAAAAGTTCAAGAAACAATTCAATAACATTGTTGATATAAGAAAGTTAAGAATTTCTTTTGATCAAATTTAGATGGAAAAGTCACCGCATTGACAGGCTTGAGAAACTTTGAGATAGTTCAATTCCTAAGCTTTAATAATCTTGTGATAGTGTTAATAATTATAATTAAGAATTCTGAATGACAATTATAAGATCATTATGTAGGAAAATCCCGGTGTGTACATCACATGCACACGGTGCGGAAAACAAAAATTTTTGTTCCGGGACCTTCCCGAAAGCCAGGATCCATGTGTCTATA
>JANIPM010000232.1:52773094-52788499 GCA_027478405.1 Erythroxylum cassinoides
CAAGTCATTTAATGAATGACAAATGACCATATTACCCTTCCATATAAGCCTAAAACCTTAACTCTTTAAGTGATCTTCCAAAATTGCCCTTGAACTTTATTTCAATTCATGCTTACTTTAGGACATTTTTCTAACCATCAATTTGAAGGAATTTGCTAAAACTTCCTTCTAGAGAATTGTTCCTTATTGTCTCAATTTCATAATGCCACCAAAATCATTTAATTTGGTGCACTACTCCAAAAGTTATAGTCCAAACATTTCAGACTTGTCTTATGCTAAAACAATTTCCAGCAATTTACTTCCATCCAAAAATTGACATTCTTAAAGACAAAATTGAAACTCGAATCCTTCATAAAATGTGTAGATATATTTCTCTAGTTTAATCCAAATCAAGAATCACCTCATTTGGATGACTAGAGAAAAAGTTATAGCCAAAATACTTTCAGCTCTTACTAATCCAAGACTGAACTCTAAATCTGACTTCAATTCAGAAATTGAAAGTCTTAGGGGCTAAATTGAAATTCAATTCCTTAATATGACTTGTAACCCCATGTATCAATTTCAAAAATCCCCAAATTTTCCTTGAAGATGTAGATAATTGTCTTAGGAATCTAACGCTTCAAAAACCAAGTCAATCAGATGTCGGACATAGAAGATATAAGCAAAAGAAGGAAAGAGGGTCGGATTTGGGCCAGGTCAGACAGGGTCGGGCCGGGTCGAACCCGTCCCGGATCGGGCTGGTCACCCTTGTGACCCGGTCTCCCCCGAAACTTCTAAAAAATCACAACTTTTGATCCTGAGCTCCAAATTTGACAAATTTGGTATCAAAAGAAAGATAAAAGGAAGCCTTACAACTTCCATGAGAACTCGAAAACTAATTATATCTTCTATCCAATTAATAAATCTCTAAACAATAACTCAAATTTCTATCTTCCAACTCCAAGGTCCAAAAATGGCACAATTTATATCAATGCAAAGATCAAAAAGTACTCTAAAACTTTCATGAAGGATAGAAAAATCAATTTGGCCTCTAAGGAAGTCAAATTTCCAATCAAAGGTTCTGTCCACTAAAAATCATGCTAAACGATAATAGATCAAAACATACTTTACATCAATGGAAAGATCAAAACATAATATAAAACTTTCATGAAGAACTTAAAAGAAAATTCAACCTCTAACTAAGTCAATTTTCAGTCAAAGTTTCTGCCAGATAATTTGTCATCCTATAACAACATCCAAACATTCAAATTTCATATCTTCCAAATTCCACAACCAAAAATAACATATTATACATCATTGCAAAGATTAAAACCTAAACTACAATCTTAAAGAAGACTTCCCAATCCAATTCAAACACTACGAGGGTCAAAAATACAGTCAAAGTTTCTGCCCGTTATGAAAATTTTGACAGCATCTCCCCTAAAATGTCACTAGCCAAAATCGTCAAACAACAACACAACCTGCACAACACTTCACTTATCCATAATCTCAAATTCTCACATCCAAACACAATATACAATATTTAATCTTTTTATCAAACATAGGCATAACACAAGGAAAACCCAATTGTATTTCATTTTATCAAAAGCTCATAAATTCATTTATACTTTTCATTTATTTCAAAGAATCATACTATATTTCCTCATTTAATTTTATTTTATAATTTCTAATTTTCATGAAAAGTTCGGGGTCCAACAATGTGGGCCCAATTTGAGTATCAATTTCTGCATATTGTGTTATTGATTTCAAAAAAAATTATGTGGACTTTTAAATGATTAAGTGCTTTAGCACGCCACTCTTGTGGGGCACGGACTCGGATATCACTATCGATGTCGGGTTCGGGTCTTGTGGAAGTGAGGTGCTACAATAAAACAGTCTAATGAATCCATTAAGATCATCTTAACACAATACACAAACAATATACATAGGATAACATAATCAATTCCTAAAGAGAGTAAGAATAACAAACATATTAAAAGATACGCTTAATCAGGTTCTTTAGTGTTGATGTCACTTCCGAACTAGTGTCGGGATGTTTAGTCTTTCATGGGTCTCTCCAAAGATGAGAGCTTCTGTTGCCCTCTTCTCTTCTCACCCCTGACCTCTCAAAAATGGTTCATAAACCTTTCATCCTCTTTTACCATTATAATATGTTATATTTATAGTGAAAACTATGGTTCATGAAGTAGTTACAGGAGTGCATGATGATGTTCACAATTATGAGTGTGAGACATGGATGTGCACGATGGTGTCACACCCATGAGTCACCTAGCATGGGCGTGACATGAAGTGTCAAGCCCATGACAAATTTGTTACGGCCATAAGACACATTGCATGACTGTGACAACTTTCTTCTTCAATTCGTATGCTTTTCTTATCTCCTTTTCTTTTAATCCTTCTTCTTCTTACTCCATGAATACAAGTGAGTGTGAATCTTAAGAAAATGAGTCAAATATAGTGCTTTAAACTCACTTTAGCTCTTTCACTTCCAAATTGTACCTAAAACCAAATATGGACTAAAGTGAATGTATTAAGCATTTCAAATCATTAAACACTAAGTGCTATGGAATAAATGTATAATCAATTAAGCACAAATCAATTTCCCCCATACTTAGCTTTTGACCGTCCTCGGGCAAAAAATCAAAATCAAAGTCATAAACCCAAACATTTACTCATTTCCTATATTTCCCAAGAATATATAATCATAAGCAAAGATGAATAACTTTCAAAAACCCTAATAAGAAATCAACATTCAACGCTTTTACTCATGATCAATTAACATTCATCACCTTTAGAAATTGACCAATCTAGAGGCAAACTTGACAAAATATGTTTAAATAAGATAGATTCATGGGTACACTCAAATACTATTCATGATTATGACATTCTATAACTTTGCAATTCATCTCATTTCTCCAACATTAAGGTTCACATGCATAATCATGAATTAAAGGAATTTTCAAGGTTGTAAAGTGGGTAAGGGTAAGGTGAGATGTATTTGGGTAAAGTAGCCTAAAAACCATCAAAGCTAGCGAAACAAGAAAAACACTAAATATACCATCAAGTGCAAAAATCAACATTCCCTCACAATTGTGTACATCAACTATGATGAATGCAAAAACTATGTTTCATAGCTCAAATTCAAGCTCCCACATCACAAACCACATAAAGGATAACTAATTAGAAGGGATCACTTATAAAAATTGATGATATCAATACATTGAAACTATAAGGAGTGATCCTTGAAAGCCACTTCTAGCTCATATACATTATAAGCAAATCGCCCCTTCAATACAACTTTAGGAGGATAAATAATCATGAATAACTTTTCAAAAAAAAAGGTATATCCTCCTTGGTATTTTTATTCAAACAATTTTTTCTTTTTTCCCCCTTTTTCTTTTTCGTTTCTCCTTTTCTTTTCTTTTGCTGTTCTCTTTTCTTTCTTTCTTTCTTTATCATTTAATTTGAAAATTGAAAGAAGCTACATCAAAATGGGAATTTCATTGATAAGACATAAATTAAGATTCCAATAACTATAGCCATCCCACATATATGCACACCTCCATACTTATACTCTTGTACATTAACAATCATTCACAATCAACAAATGCTCCACTAGCTTTAAGGCTTGGATATTACAATTTGTTAGGTTTAAATCATGTAATGTGGTTAGCACAAAAAGAAAGGCTAATAAAGCTCAAGGGGGCTTAACAAAGGGAAAATTCATATCAAGGGGTAAGCTATTTAACTAATGTAGTCTATATAAAAAAGGAATGCCTATCATGTTAATGAATATGATAAAAATGTGGTCTTGAATAGAAAATCAAAGAAAAGTCCAGATGTACATGTCATGAAGGTCACATGTAAACAAAAGACAATGAGACTGATATGGATATGACATTCTAATAAGGCTCAAAATCTTACTAGCTTGTGTCTACCACTAGTTACTACTCTTCCAAAGGTAATGCACATTGACCGCTAAAGTTGCTATGGATTCTTCTAGTCAATTCACACTTTAATCATGACTATATAATCTTAGAAACAATAAAAAAAGAGAAAATGCTTGTCTGTTTGTTTTATTCTTTCTCTCATTTTGTTTGAAAAATTAAAAACAAAATGAAGGTCTCATTTTGTTCACGACTTTTATCAGGAGAAAAATGACATCGTTTTGCTCCTAAACCAAAGTCGTCGTCGTGCTGAAGCACGATCGGGATTTGCTACTTTATAAAAAAAATGATGCCATTTTGCTTACTTAATACATTCTGCTTCAGGAGCAAAACGACGTCGTTTTTCTCCTGAACCAAAGTTAGGATTGTGCTGAAGCACGATCGCGATTTGTGACTTTATCAGAAGCAAAACGATGTCGTTTTGCTTACTTAATATGGTTTGCTTTAGGAACAAAACGATGAACCAGAGTCAGCACGATCACACTTTGCAACTTTATCAGATGACATTGTTTGGCTTACTTAATACGTTCTGATTTAGGAGAAAAATGACGTCGTTTTGCTCCTGATCCTCAGCACGATTGTGATTTGCGACTTTATCAGAAGAAAAATGGTATCGTTTTACTTACTTAATATGTTTTTCTTCAGGAGCAAAATGACATCATTTGGTTTATAATTAACTGCACTTTCCTTCTTTCTCCTCCAAAAACATGATCGTGCATGAGTACGACCGCGATTCTTCTTCCTCTTCCGACACTCTGCAACTTCTTCTTCTTCTTTCCGTTCTTTTAAACCAACTTCTCTAACTCATATTAACACCACTTTCAACTTCCACTAAATTCAAACCATTCAAAAACAAATCCAAAATCCATTACTTCTCATCGACACCAAAACTTAAAAAATCATTCTCTCATCTTCTTCAGTTTTGCGTTTTCTCCACTGCTGAATTTTTTCTTTCATTTTTCTGTAGATTCATTTTCTACATTCTGCTCATTTTCTTCGTTTAACTTTCATTTTCGACTCTTATTTCAGCTCAACACATTATTAAACAAATTCAAAACCATAATTAACACCAAATATCTAAAAACATCTCATATTCACTCTCACTGCTGCAGACTTTGTTCAAACAAATAAGTGATTTTTAATTATGTTTTACTGTGTAAATGAATACATACATGTGAGGTTTAGAGAAGTGTAGTTTTGGTGATGATAAAGTGAATGAGTAGAAAAATTGAAAAAAATGTATCAGTTGAAAGTTGAAAGAGAAAACAAAATGCAGAAACTGGAATTTGCAAGTATAAGAATCAGATTTTGATGTTTAAGTGTAAACCTTGGATATTTGATTTGTTTTATGTTCTTGAGCTAAAATGAAGTTAGAAGAATGAGTTTAAGTGTCATTTGTGTTACGTGAGGAAGATTGAAGAGAAGAAGAAAATATGGAAAATTACAGTAGAGAGAGATGAAGTGAAGTTTTGGATTTGTTATGGTTTAAGAATAAACTTGAATTTGATTTGTTTAGAAATTGTATTGGAGTTAGAAATGTAGTATAGATGATTCAAAAGTGAGTAATCTAGAAAAGAATGAAAAAAATGGAAGAAGAACACAAACATATACAGTGAAGAAGAAAGGGAGGCATGATCAAGACTTCACTGTTTAAGATGGTGAATCGTGATCATGCTTTTGCATGATCAAGACTTAGCAAGCATTGGAAGCATATCGTGGTCGTGCAGACGCACAATCGCGACTTTCAACGTTTTTAAAGAAAGTTTGTTTCTGAACATCCTTTGGTATTTTTGTTATAACTTTGTTATCCGATGTCCAAATGACTTGATTCTTAAACTACTAGATTCAAAACACATTGTTCTTCATCTCCACCAAAAATTATAGCTATCTGAATTGGTTTGGTTGTTGAATTTAAGATTAAATTGTTGCAGTGTACTATAATTTGATAACTGGTATTATTTCACTGAACATCCTTTGGTATTTTGATCATATGTTTATTAGTAGGCATCCAAATGAAATGATTCTTATTTTAAATTACACTAGAGATATATGGCCACAAGTTTTCTGAAGAGATTAAAATTTAATTCAGTCTATAAGAATTTCAGAATCTGACTTGAAGTTAAATGTAGAGTACATTTTTAGTTTATGAACAGTCCAAAATAATTGGAGTATAACTTTTAGATTTCTAAACAAAATTGTATGATCTTGACGTCATTAGAAATTTAAGACATTGGAGAACAATTTTGTAGAACAACGTACTGCTAATTGTGTCATTTACGTTATCAGAATGATGATGCAAAGTTGACCCGAAAGCATTTATTTTGAACATCCTTCAATCTTTTTGTTATAACTTCTTCACCTAATGTCCAAATGACGTGGGACTTAAACCATTGGACTCGTAACACACTAAAATACATCTCCACCAAATATCTTAGCCATCTGAAATCAACCGGGAGAGATCAAGTGAAAAAGGTAGGATGCGTATGGTTGAGTGTGCACAGGCATGACTCCCTCACACCCGTGACTTTTCTTCCTCACACCCATGAGTCCCTCACACCTGTGACTTTTTTCCTGACACCCATGAGTCATCACACCCATGAATTTTCTTCCTCATGCCTATGAGTGTCAATTACTGGAGTGGTTTTAATTGTCACATCATGACACTATGCTCTCTAATAGTTTATGCACCTGAGAGCAATTTGAAAAAAAAAACAGTATTGATTCTTGAACCAATAGTTTCCTAACACATTATTCTACCTCTCCATAAAAATTGGTAGCATTCTGAATTGATTGAAAAAGATTTATTGAATGAAAGTGAGGGAATCTATTAGAATAGTATGAACTGGTATGATTCATTGAACATGCTTGGTATTTCGGTTATATCTTGACTTGTAGTAATCTAAATGAGATGATTTGTGAATTGGAGTAAATTAGAGAAATAGGGTTACAAATCATCTGAAGAGATTGAATTTTACTTCTATCTCTAAGAAGTACATAATCTGACTGTGCATCATATATGACTTTTCTTGAATATTATGCACAGGCGTGTGTGATGTTACACGCCTTTGACTTGGTGGTTTTTGAATGCAAATGATATTTGTGAGGGTTTTTGATATATGAAAGATATAGTGATAAAAATCACAATAAGATACTCGGGATTGTCATTCAATATGCATTGTGCATATTTTTGATATATAGATTTGCATAAAGGAATACTTATACATTTGTGCAAAATAACTAGAAACACCTTTCATTAAATTTCTCATAGTTCCCTCAATTACATGGCTTTTTCATAAATTCATCCATAAAATATACAAAAATATCTAACAAAATGTACACATTAAGCAAAAAGAAAAGGCCCTGATACCAAGTTATCAACATATACTACACCTATCTTCAATTAAGAAGACATCATAAAATCCATCATGCCCTTCCGAATATTTATTGGGTGAAGTAGATTTTATAATAGCATCTGTAACTATCTGAAGGCCATCTTTGATTACATCTACACCATCATCTACCCTGTTTTTCCTTTTCTGTGATGTTCCTAGGTTTGTAATTTGTGAATGAGCTAGCATTCCTATTGGAAATTCAGTGTGAGCACCATCTATCCTTACATTGTCTTCAAAACTTAAGTTATTCTGAGTCCATATGTCATTATTTTCATCTATGGTGTTGGAAAACCCACTATCGATAGAAATGGTGCGCCTTCTGATCTCTTGTGTTGTTTCAGCATGCTCGTTAGTTACTCTATCACGTCCATAAATCTCTACCATCTTCTCGTAGTTATGAAAAGGCTTCTGTCTCCACTCAGCAGCTTTTGGTTTAGCCTGTTACAAAAAACTTATTAATGAATCAACAAATCACAACATATATCATATTTTCTTCCAACAAAATAATAAACAAGTTCACTTGGATCTAGGCCTCCCAAACTTCTGGCTTAGCAATCCACATATTTGTTAATGAACTCCATGAAAATCCACTACCTCCATTTGAAAATAAATTAAAACACTTACTCCCCTTGTTCTTAACAATCTTGTTCTAATTTTTTATTTTTTCCTTATCGATTCCTTTATCTAGAAAATTTTCCTTTAGTTTAGCTTCAATTGTAACAAGTGCATGCGTAGTGAAACACCCACCAACACGATTGCCTTGTCGATGCTGGTACAACTATGCATCAACCAAAGCATCATCCATAGCTTGATTCCAAAAGTACGACTCTCTTCTGGGTGGCATTTTCTATGTTACAAGTTTAAATGCAAAATCTGAAATTTATATCAAAAGCATACACAATATTGAAGCTTCTAAGTTTTCAAAATAATATAAAAGGCCAGAATAATGAATAAGCATTACAAAGACACAATTGGATGTGAAAACATTAACAGCACTAATAAATAACATCATATTTAGATAGAAGTGGCCAATTCATATTTTAAAAACAATATAAAATCATGGAAAACATAAATTAATTGAGATGCGGCAATAACTAGCCTAACCCACATATGAGGAGCCATATTATCTCTTATAATTTCTTCATTGTGTGCATCATCTTTGTCGTCATTTTCATACCCATCTTGGTTATCATTTTCCCCTCCATTGTACTCTTCATTAAGAAATGGATCATCTGGATCTGCACCAATTAAGAAATTGTGCAGAATGACACAAGCCATAATAATTTTTTTGAGTCTGAATGCCATATGATGGTTCTGTGGTGGATGCTATAATTGGGAACCGTTTTTTCAACACATCAAATGCATTTTCGATAATGTTAAGCAATGATGAATGTAGATGATTGAATAATTCACGAGCATTTCATGTAGGATTCCTTGAAAATTCTTTCAATTGATATCATTCCCCTTTATACAGTGTAATAAGTTCACTTCTCAACATGAATCCTGCATCAACAAGATAGAATTTTCCTATCATGAATAAAACTATGTCAAATTGTAATTTATGACATTTATTAGATAATAAAGTCTAAGCCCTATTTTTACTTTAGGGAATTTTAAGTGAGATCTGCCTGGTTAGTGCACTTTTCATAATCTGTGAATCGGATGTTGTTCCTTCCCACCCAGCCAATACAGATGTGAACTTCATATCAAAAGAACAAGCACACAACACATTTTGTGCTAGATAATCCTTTCTCCCCTGAAATCTAGGAGCATCTTGAGCAGGTACTTTCACACAGATATGTGTACAATCAATTGCACCAACACAATCCTGACATTGAAGCATATTATTCTCAAATATTATTGGTGTTTAATATAATTATACTAAGTTAAGAAAAGAAAATAACCTTAAAAAATGGGTAGAATCTACTACTGTTTAATATTTCCAATAGGGTTTCTAATACGTCAGGCTGTCTTAGAAACATATCCTCTAGTTGTATAACTACTTTCAAAACACTATAAAAATGACGACTTACAATTTCCCCAGATCGACTCCAAAAGAACGCAATCTCCCAATTGGTAATGTTATGCCCTAATATGTATAGAAACTTCACTAGTTGTTCTTTAATAGTTGCATGTACAATGGGTCGAAGCACACCTTTTCTAGCTAATAAATCACATAATTCGCCAAATAGTTTTGGCTACATTCTAATTATATTTCTCCCATTGGAATGAAATAAAATCCTTCTCATGATACTCTCCTTTGATTGCAGTCTCTCTGATGGTGTAAACATTTAAAGTTTGTCGTTTTCTTGTCTCTTATGTATCACCCACCAATAGATCACAAGACAAGCAATATGAACAAACGCTAATTGATGTATACAAATCAATTTTCCTTTTTGATTATTCATTCGATTGCCTTCACCGTTCATTTATAAAAAATAAAATTAGGAGTAATTTTTAGATTTTGAAAATCAAAATATAACAAATATGACATAGATATGTCCATTTATATATATATATGGTGTTATAAAAGCAACAAGAAGCAACGTAAAAGGGAAGTTTCATCTGAATCATTCCCTCACAAAAATTTCAAGCAAAGTAATAGGAAAAAAAGGACAAAGAAGACAGCGACGATTGAAAAATACCACAAATTCAGACAACACAACATATAAAATGAGTCACATATGGTAAAATGAGTGGATCGCAAGAGTATATTTTTAGCAGTTTAACCCATAACGCTCAACCTATAACAAATAATGTTCACTTCTGTGTAAAGTGAACAATGAGTAATCCCATATGTGTGAATCCATATATAAAGTGAACCAAAACATAGTACATTCTCCTCACCCAAAACAAAATGCATCTAATAATAAAAGCAACGGACATATATTGTCCAAAAAAATTAAACAATGAATAAAAATAGGATAAAAAGAAGGTTTCGACAAAGAAGAAGACTCACTGGTGACCAAGTCTTCTAGCTCCTCTTCTGCTTCCCCGCTAATAAACAACACGAGAAGAATGAGAAATGGTAGAATAAAGAACACGAAAAGAGAAGTCTGGAAATGATAAGCTTGTGTACAGTAAGTGCCTTTCAGAAAAGGGGTTGAAGGTGGGCAGAATGCATTTAAAGAAACTGAAAAGTTTCAGATATAAAAGAAACCAAAGCACGTTAGGTGACGGGCAGTCACTCTAAACAGTGTTCTGGGTTAGTGTAAAAGAGGTCTGGGAAGGATTAATTAAGCAGAGAGATAGATAGCTGCTACATCTAATTCCTTAGTTACTTCGCAGTAGACGAAGAAGAGGAGAAAAACAAAGCCACCTAAAGATAGTCCAGCGAACATGAGTTTGGGTAGGGTTAGAAGAATTATTGAGGGTATATTAGGTAGTATGTATCTATTAGTTTATTTTCCATCCTAAACCCCCCGAATTAGAGGTTTCTTATTTTCACTGTTTAGGATGGAATGGAACGTAACATGAAACTCTCCGCTTCCATCCCATTCCATTCCGTTTCATTATGAAACCATCAAATAAATGATGGAAGTATGTTACGTTCCATCCCCTTCCATCCCAAACCATCCAATCAAACATGGCCTAAATGATTTGGAGGTAGTTCCAGAGGCAGAAAAAGTCATTGCACTTTATTATGATAATAGTAAGGCAGTGTCTAATTCTAAAGAATCTCGAAATTACAAAGCTGCCAAACACAATGAGCAAATGTATCATCTCATAAGGGAGATAATACAACGTGGAGAGGTGAATGTGGTAAAGATTCCCACGGAGCAAAACCTTACTAATTCGTTTACGAAGATGCTATCACAAAAGAGTTTTAAGGATCACCTAGTAGGGATGGGAATGAGGGATATGTCAAACTTAATTTAGGGAAAGTGGAAGATTGTTGGAGTTATGTAAATATAATGCCCATGGAAGTGAGTGTATTTACATGTAACTTAATCTTCTTCAGTTACAGTTTTGTGATGAAAATATTTATTATTAATAAAACAAAAGAGTTTGGTTTTTATGAGCACTTTATATCTAGTCATAAAGTACCGAGATTCTTTTATAAGTAATATACATATACATAGAGATGCATGGGAAACATGTATAGTATGAGAATATAAAATAATGGATTCATAGTTGAATAATCAAGTTGGTCGCTTAATTACGGTTTAAACTGTAGTGTTGAGATTTGTCTCCATGTAAGTAAAAGAGTTTACTTCAACGGAATGATGAGTTTCATATCATGATAGTAGTCTACTACTGATAATATCACTATTAAATGACTCTAGAGTCAAGTATGTTTTCAAGAATAAAGTAGGTCGTTACTTTAGTCTTAAAACATACATTTTAGCATTTGCTTATTATGGACCACAATCTTGATGAGTGGTGAACTCATATGTGTTTCATTATAATTCTTGATATGACTGGAATGGATTTTTACAGAGTATCAATCTAGTGTCTGCATGTTGAAATTATTAATTGAAACATGTATAAGGGAACATTCACTCAAATAAAGAGTTTATAGTGATATTATCACTTCTAGATATTTTATGGAGATTGGTGATTAAACTGGCGCTAGGAGTTTGATGGACTAGCTACCTATCAAGTCTTAACACTAAGATGAGATCTTGTGTGTTAATCACCATATAGAGTAAAACGGAAGATCTAGAAGGAAAAACCAATATAAGGGAAAAACGATAATTTTACCTTTTGTTGTACATATAGGTATAATAAGGTTCATAATAGGGTTTGCAATTGGACATCTTATTTGAAATATGTGTTCTCATAATATTTAGTAATTCTAGAGTTCAACTAACTGTCTTTAGTGGCACGACATTTAGTTAATAAGCTAGAATTAATTCTAATGAGATTAAATTAATTCTAGGCTTATTGGAGCTTGAATTATCTAAGTCTAATAAGATTCTCCACTTGGCTTCAAGGAAGGCTATCAAGCGAAGTAAGAAATATAAATGAAGGTTTTAAAGCCCATGATTGAATGTTGGGCTTACAATAATTATTGGTTAATTAGAGCCCAAATGAACATTTAGAAATGGGCTAGACTTTGGTTTAATTTAATTTAATTAGATTAATTATATTAAAACAAAATTCTTAAAGAAATGAAAGCGAATTTCGATTTTTAATGGCTGAATGTGCAGCTGCACATTTAGCATTGAATTGTTAAATAAAGATGGTATTTATCATGCTTTATCATCATTAAATGGAGTAATGACGTTATCATTAAATAGTTTAATGGAGATTTTTTAATGATGGCATGTAACATGTTAGCATTTATTCGTTTAAAGAAGAAAGAGGAACGTTTGATGGACCATTTTCCTTCTTTCATCTCAAAACCAAAATTGAAATGTCTCATTTAGGTTAATAGTCTTTTCATATAACCATCTTAATGAAAAATGAGAAGAGCCTCATTTATTGGCTTCTTTATGATTGATTAAAGAAGGAAGTGATGCATTTGATGCAAATCTCTTCTTTCCTTTGAGGTTAACCGAAATTGAGAGGGTGTGAGAAGCTGCTCTTGCATTGTTTGACTCTCTCTCTCCTATCTTACATGGTAGAGCCGAAATTTGCATGAGAAGGTGTCTCCTCTTTGACTTCTTTCTTCTAAAAAAAATCTCCTAAAAAGTTTTCTTCTCCTTTCCCCCCAAAGGATCTTGTTAACCAAGTTATCTAAGGAGAACAAGTGGTAGATCGGATTAGTTAAGGATACAATATCGAGAAGAGGAAACAATAACAAGAGGAAGAGGATACATCATCTTGGAGAGGATACATTGCCGAGGATAGGATAGCATAGTGAGGAGTTAAAGCTGTAGCGAAGGAGTCGGTAATATAATCTCCATCTTGTTCTTATGATAATTGTTTTCCCTATATCGTATAATGCATGGTGACATGTTGATTTGGTTATCTTGCTTCTGTTATGTTATGATTTCTAAAAAAGGAGTTTTGACATCTACCGTTTAACCAAATCTTGTATGTTTTCTTTTCCGATCCAACAATTGGTATCAGAGCCATTTTTATTATGCATGATTTCAATTCCTATATGTGTGATGCATAAGTTGGCAATTATTTTTTTTATGCTGCCTATTTTTATGTGATAGAAATATATATGGTGTATGTTTCACTCTTTTGGTTGTCCATAGAATTTTTATTTACATTGTAAGATTTCTTCATTTAGTTTATAACAAGGAAGGTGGTCTATCATCACCATATTTCCTCCTTGGCTTCATTTTTCTGTTTTCTTTGATTTTGTAATGTATAAATTGATGTAATGATGAAGATGAAGCAGCCATGGATTGAAGAAATGAAGAGGTAATGGTTTTGGTGTATCCTTTTGTATATTGGCATAGTTTCAGTTTTGTGAAAACCAAAAATGCTAGATTTTTGTTTCTATGAGTCAAGTTTTGGTTTTTATGTCAAAACAAGTGCTGGATTTTTGTTTCAATGAATCAAATTTCGGTTTTGATAAAAAAGATAGTGCTGGTTTTTTTGTTTTAATGGAACAAGTTTAAGATTTAATGAAAACAAGTGTTGGAATTTTTGTTATAACAAAGATTCGGTTTTATGAAAATCTAGTGCTGGATTTTTTGTTTTCAAAGTAACAAAATTTGGTTTTATAAAATGCCATTACATTTCTTTTACCGAATGGGCTGGGTCATGTGAGCGAAGAGTTCGAAGCAAAAGATCCAAGTCCAAGAAGAATATTTTGGGCCTAAAAGGCTTGTAATTATTTTTTGTGTTCTAGGATGGACAATCAAAAGTGGCTTAATTAGTTCATATGATGAATGGATAAATGAATGCAAATAATATGTGATATTATGTGACTGTATGTCATTTAGAAAATTGCCAACCCTAGGCTTTGCCCTGCATTTATTATGTATAAGAAATATAATGAAACAATATAGGATGGATAATAAATTGCAAATAGACAAGATGGTATTTATTAAAACTTAAAGCCCAAAAAGATTGAGTGGTAGAGGATACTCACGTGAGAGTCCACGGTCTCTAAATGATGGCTCATTTGCATGTGGTGAAGTGTTACTCCCCACCGTAGGGCATGAATCCTATATCTTGCATGGTTTGGGTCTTTTTAAGGATAAGTCCACTCATTGATAGCAAATGTGACCTCCCACTGAGGCATAGTTTGCAAGTATCTTTAGTGAATGAATCAAATGGTTAAACACTCAACTTTTTTATCAATAACCTGCCCACCGTAGCTTCGTTGGTAAAAGTATGGACCAAATTATGATGCTTCTGAAAAAATTGGGCATGAAGATGCTTAGTAGCTTTTCGAGTGGGAGGGTCCTAGTTTTTCTTTTAATGGTTAAGATGGCCCATCGTCACTTAGTCTGTTATAGATAAGAAAAATAACCATCGTATAAGGTTTTAAATTTTTTAAGTTTTGTTAAATTTATCCTCATGCATACATGCATCATGATTTTATACAAAGTTCCAATATTATTGACAAGTATGCTCATATTTTAATAATTTATATTTTCAAACATAATCATCCACAAAAAGAATCCACTCACTTTGCTCTTGAAAAATAACAAATTAGAAAACGGAGAGAATTTTAGTGAATGGAGACATAACCTTGACATTATTCTTCAATATAAACGTATTCATGGGAATTAACTGAAAATGAGCTTGCACCTCTGAGTGGAGATTCAACTCTTGAGCTAGGCTAACAACATGAGTGTTGGTAAAATGCTGACAAACTATAAAGTGTTATATTCTAGCTTTTGTCAGCGACATGTTGCCAAAGCAAATTGCTTGTATGAAAACTACTAGTGCAATGGTTCATCACCTACATAAGATGCTTGGTATGAGCACCAGGTCTGTAAGAGTGAAAGCTATCTAAACC
Source organism: Erythroxylum cassinoides (assembly GCA_027478405.1). Taxonomy (NCBI): domain Eukaryota; kingdom Viridiplantae; phylum Streptophyta; class Magnoliopsida; order Malpighiales; family Erythroxylaceae; genus Erythroxylum; species Erythroxylum cassinoides. The sequence continues at coordinate 52,788,307 of JANIPM010000232.1, forward strand.
TTTCAAAATCTCAGACAAAAACTTGGTGAACTGGTGTAGGATTACATGCTTAAGGTAATCTCTAGGGTTATTGAGGCTGAGATGCTTGGGGCGGATATGGATGTGGATATGCAGACGATTATGATCATCAATAGCTTAAACTCTTCTTTTCAGCAGTTTAAGTTGGACTATGAGCTCAACAACAAGGATTACA
>JANIPM010000232.1:53023444-53034429 GCA_027478405.1 Erythroxylum cassinoides
GACCAACCTAATGGGAACATAACTTATCTGGAAAGAGTTTGAGTTCTGATATTTTTGTTAGTTATTCCTTTGTCATTATAAGTTTATATTTTCAAACTAAACATTGGCATAAAAATTCTTTATCTATTATATTCCTTGAATTAAATAAAATAGTACTTATTTTATTTTATTATTTATATCTTTTATTTTTAAGAATATAACTATTCAATTTCTTATCTATTCTATTCTTTTTTTTTGTTACCCACGAGATATTTTAAGAAGGTTCTAATTATGAGAAGACACCTTTAAGCAATCTATGCTCAAACTAATTCTCGTTCGAGTTGAATAGGTCTTTTAAGGAAGGTAAAATTTTGACCCTAAATTTTAAACAGCTTAACACATGAAAAAAATTCGAACACATAATCTCACTTAAATCAAAATAACCCCTTATTAACTAGTCTGCACCTTGGGGTTTATTCCATTCCTGGGGTTTATTCCATTCTTTAAATCAATACGCCATTAATCTTCAATTTGGAGAAGGGATCCGATTAAAAACGTCGAATTGCACGGAAGACTTGTCCGAAACTCTTACGGGTGGTGATGATGGGTAAGTTTTGAATCGTGTGGTTTGAGATGTTTCAGTAGTTAGTCAGCTCAAACGAGGTCTGTGCCCACACTTTTTAGAGCTGGTGAGGTACGATGACTGTTTAATCTGGTGAGCTCATTTCTTAGATAGAAACACCAACTTTGCTAAATTCAAGGCAAGTGGAACGGTAACAGATGATATTTTTCTTTTGCGTAATTTATATCTCCTGGCGTACTTAAAGTAGAAAAGACTGACGTGAAAGCTCATTGATCACTCTGGACGGTATGACAAAAACAATCGACTTATGTACTCTACGTGCGATGACATTAGTGTCTAGTGTACATGATAAATTGTGATTGCTTTCTATGTAATTATTGAAATGTATAAGGTTCAAAGTTTGAAGCGATAACTTCTTTTTTCATAAAAAATGAACAGAAATATTACACCCTTTGAAATGCCAACAGTTTTTAGTATTAATTAATTAATTTGAATTTATGTTGGCGTATTATGTTATCTGACTAGTGGATCTCTTAAAATATAAATAAAGTCATACTTGTTACATTTTTAAATTCTAGTTTTCTTATAAAAATAAGATTTGGCGTATTGGTTGGTTTGTACTCCTTCTGATTTTTGTTTGAGTTTTTTCAAAATTTTCTGTTATTATTTCATTTGTTTTGCCTTCTTCTTTATCCTTTAGCTCCCCCTAACTCTACTGCTCCTCGAGGCTTTTTCTCTTCTTCTTCAGTTTCCTTTGTTTATAGATGTTTCTCCTCCTCCGCAGGTTCATTTGTTATTTGTTTCTTGATACTCCTTTGCTTTTCTTGTTTCTCGCCTCTTATTGAGCTTTTCTGATCTCCTTTACTTCCTTTTTTAGCAATATGTTGAACTCCGATATCGTTTCTTCTGACCAGTTCCCTCTTCTCGCTCATAACTTTTTCTTCTTTTTTGTACCCCCTACCTTTGATAATTTCAACACTACAGTAGATGTTTAAATCTTTACCATCAGAAGTTGGTTAGCCCTATGTTTAAGCTTCTCCTCCTCTTCGTTCTAGTCTTGTCAACATCAGGAAGACATGGCTTCAGATATTGAGAGATGCTTCTCGCATGCAAAAATTGCAATATTGCCTTCTAAAATTTGAATACAAAGAAAAATAAAGTTTAACGCCAAAATTGACGAAATTTAATAATGGACAAAGACATAGGAGAAACGATCTTAAGTAATAATTTGTAACAAATTATATAATGTCCGTCGCAAGTTTACCAACAAATTTTGTATAACTGTCGGTAAATATGCCGATGGTTATTCTGTGGAATCTTCGGTCAGTAAAGTTATTGACAAATAACATATATCTGTCGGCAAATTTACCGATAGAAATAATTTTTCCGTTGACAAATTTACCGATAAAATTGGTTATTTCGTCGATAAGTTAATATTGACATTACCGATAGTTATTAGTTTTTTTACGATAAATAGAATAGATTTTACCGATAAACATTATTTTTTTGTCGGTAAATTTACTAAAAATTATGTTTTTTAATTTCCTTGTATTAAATTTTATTTAATGATGTTATTGTTGATGCATAATTTAAATAGTTATGAGTTATTTGTTGATAATATTTTGATTTGTTAAAACAAAAAGTTGATTGATAATATAAGATAAAATTATTTTAATTGATAATAAAAATTATTTTGTACATAACAAATATTTGTAATTTACACAAAATGACTACAAGTACGTTATTTTATTTGGTGACTACGAATGCTATGATTACTGCGATGAGGTGCTATGCCTCCTTTTCAACTCATCCACCTCATTACGGAGTTAAGTTATGTACTTCATCGACTATTGCAGCTGAGTTGCCAATATTTATATTGTGATCTGAAACTCATGAACTTCTTTGGGTGCGAACCGCCTATTAGATGTTGATGTACTGGATACAAGAGGATTGCGAATAATATGTGTTTGCAAATAAACTTAAACCAAATATCCTTCTATGATGATCCCTACCATCCACTGCATAAAGATATGTTTGAGTCTTATCAATATCTTCAAACTGCTGAGACTGTCGTTGAATGCTCTGTTGTATTTGGTCATATCATAAGATAATGTTTATGTTAATAAGTGATAATTATTATGCATTAATATTAAAGCATAAATTTCACATACTTTTAGTTCTTAGAGTCCTGAAAATAAAAATAAATAATAATTACTTTTTTGGTCTCCTTTCGAAGAACCAAATATCAAATTTTTCTATGGTATAACTAAATACTAAAACCTCCTTACCATATGAGACTTATTTATATGAAACGATTCTTAGGAGGCAGACAAACTATAACAAGAAATTGATATATCATGACCAATTATTAGTAGATGATACATCTAACCATAAGATATTGATATGTTAAGATGAACTATTTAACATAATTTTTTTTGGAATTATCATTATAGTAGTCTTTATAGTTATTATGGTTGATATAAACTAAACTATTCATATATATTAACACATAATTTATAATATATATGAATAATTTAGTTAATATAAATTACCATATCTATATAGCAATTTCAAGTGCTATATAAATTGAATTTAATTTTAAGTGCTCAACTAAACCAACAAAAAATGTTATTGAATTAATATTATGGAATGATAATTATTGTGCATAAAATTAAAAACCAAATCATGACATCCTAAATATAGCAAAAACTAGATCTAAAAATAACTCTTGCCAAGTATGTGCTCTCCCCTTGTTATGAAAATCTTGAACTAATACAGAGCTGAAAGACTTATTAGTTAGTTTAGATTTAAAATTAACTAAAGTCATTACGGTAATTTCATCTAACTCTTTATAGGAGATTAATTTAAATGTTTTAGAGACAGTCAAAGGTAGGCTTCTACAAAGGCTTGAGTGTTGGTTATATGAATTTCAAATATGATTGAGCTTATATTCATTGGTATTACTTTTTGGTCCTAATCAAAGCTTGACATTGACATTATGATCATCGATTTTGAAGACTCTATAATGTGATTAAAACCTTTCTAAATGTTTGACTACATAATTTTCATTATTCTTAAATTTAATCATGTTCCACATTATCCCGTTGTTCTCTTATTTGACATGCATTTTTGGTCCAATTATGGCAACCATGCAAACTAAAAGAGATGATGAATATTGTAAGTCAAGATAAGCCACAAAAAGGAAATATACAATTGAAGTTTTTTGACATTTTTTATCATAACAAGCTATCAAATGTTCCAACTTTTAGAATTTTTGGTTGCAAACCGAGTATTGTGGAGTGGGAACCTCCATGCTATGAACTATTTTGATTTTTAGATATTGAAGAAGGAACCATGAACTTTAATTTTGCTTATCTTCTTGCCAAATATAGATTTGGACCTATTTATTCGATATTCCTTATATACTAATACATATAGACGCTAAGTGAGGTTTATGTTTCAAAAGTCTTTTTTAGCACTTTAGTCTATATTGAGGATATTGAAAACGAATTGATACATCTAACAAGGAAAGCTACTTGAAGGTAGGTTGGTTGTTTTTAAGAAATTGTCTCTTGACAATCTTTGTAAGGTGAATCAGAAGGTGAGAATGATCACAAACATTCAACACAAGAACTTAGTTCAACTTATAGGTTATTACATAGATAGGCCTTAAAGGCTCATATTCTAAAAATATAAGAAGAATAAGAGCTTGAACTTCAGAAATTAAAGTTCCATTGAGCTTGATAGAGTAATAAAGAAAAATAAAAAAAAGCATATCAATTATCGACATAATGTCAACAGAACGTGATATACACCAACACAAGCAGACACTTCCAACACTTAACATAATTGTAACAGGTAATTTATCGAACACTTTACAAACATGAGAAATTCATCTCAAGATAACTATAAAAATCACATGTTTTTCCTTTCTTCACTAACATTAAGACATTCCAAACAAAATCCAATCACGAAACCAACGCAAACAACAACAACAAAATTGCCATTACCTATGCAACATCATACCTTAAAAAACTAACAATGGAAGCACAAAAAAAACAAAAAAAAAAGTTCCACGACTTACCTTGACCAAAAGACAGAAGGAAGTCAATTGGAGAAGACAAAAGGACATAAATGAAGAATAAAAAGGTCGTTGACTGGGGAGAAAAAGAAGAAGAAAAGAGCAGGAGAGGAAAGAGCCAAAAAAATCTGGGAGGTCTTCGGGTAGGTTAAATGCGTAGGAAAATGACGTCGTTTAGTGTTAAACTAAAAGATGCCATTTTCGTTATATTAAAAACATTGAAGTTGAAAGAAATGATGACATTTACTCTAAAATTTACTGACGGAATTTACCGATGGAAACATTTCAGTCGATAAACGGCCTCCTTTACAGAAAGGAATCTTCTACCGTCACTATATTCCATCAGAAAATTTACCGGGATAATTTCCCTCCATTTTCACTGACAGATACTTTTACCATCGCAAAATGTAATCTTTCCCGACAATGTTACCTATGAAAAATCATTTTCAGTTGGTAATTTGCTACAGTTTCTCTTCTATCGATAATTTTCCATTAGTAATTACTAATTTTCTTGTAGTGTATTCCATAGTTCATCCTTTAATTAACATTTTGAATGAGGGAGCATCTAAGTAGGATACCACCCTCATCAGCTTCTTTATACATAAAAGGTTTGTCATTTCTAGTCCTGAGTACTTGGGCACATTCCTATTAGAAGAAGCAAGGTCTCCAAGAAGTTATGATAAATGAGGAGAATATATTTTTCTTCAAATTCGACTTAATTGAGCAGGCTAAAAAATCATTAGGGTTAAACCATGACATTTTAGCAATATCAACCTCTTGTTCCAACATGTTAAGATGAAGTAAGTCCCATTATGGATTACCGTCCATAATATTCCTATAAAGTATTAGACAACTATGGGGATCAATCACTTGTCTATTTGGGTAAACCTTATGCCTATATGAAGCCACCACTAGATTAAAAGGGTTAAGCCATATGAGAGTAGGCAACCTTACAGACATTCAAAAATCACTTTCAGATTATATAACCGTTATGAGTTTGAACAAGGATGGAACTTTATTTGAAGACTTAGTCTGTATTTCATATTTTTGGAGACTTGATAAACCTAAATAGATCAAGACATGGCAACCAATAGGTAGAAATTTCACTACATGAGAATTTTAAAAACTCATATAACCTGCATCCGGATGAGACAGATATTAATAAGGATTATCAACCAGGAAAATAAGAATTTTGAGGAGATTAAGAATATCTCAATGGATGATCCATTAAAGAAACTCGAGGAGAAGGAGATTACAAATGTCAAATTTTGAAAACAGCATACAGATTTAGTCATTGAAATCCAAGTAGATAGTTGGTAGGATATAAGCAATGTGCAACTTGATCTTGGTTCAGGTAATGATTTCAAATTGATAAGCAAAAGGAGATCTAACAGAAAGAACAATAGCTCCAAATCTTCTCCCCATTAATAACAATACTAATATGGAATATAAGAGGGCTTAATTACCCCAAGAAGTAACTAGCTTTACCAGAGTTTTTTGGAGTTTGTTAAACTTGTTATTATGAGACTTATGGAAACCAAATTGAAGGAGGAGAGGTGAAAAAACTTAAATATTTTTAGAAAATAAACTTATTTCCAACCACCAAAGTCACTTCTGTGATAGAATTATAAATGCTTTTAATTATAATAAGATTGAAGTGCTACATTTTATAATTGAGGATCAACTAATTTTGTTAAAATTATTCTAGAGAAAATTGAGTCTTAGACCACATTTACATACAATTATAATGATACATTTTAGATAGTCAATTTATCGTTATTTGCTAGCCATTTATTATTCTTAGAGATTTTAATAACATACTTCACCCTATATAAGTTGAAGGAAGCACTTGCATAAGGAAATTTTTTTGGAAGACTTTAGGGACTATTCTAGCAACATATATGTAACACATATGATCTTCTTATGAGGGATCCTTTACCTGAATCCTAGCATGTTTTCTATTGTGGGTCATGTCCTCGGTAAGTTCCAATAAATTATTCTTGATTACCTCCCTCCAATTCTTATTAGGCCTCCCTAATTTTCTCTTACAATTTCTAAATACGATCCTCTTGCATCTTCTCACTAGAGTCATCTTAATATGTCCAAATCACCTAAATCTTGTCTCTCTTAATTTGTCCATAATATTAACTACCTTTATGTTGTCCCTTACTATTACAATCCTGACCTTATCCATTTTAGTAAGGTTGCACATCTAACGAAGCATCCTCATCTTCATCACCATTAGTTTAAGACTATGAACTTGTTTAATGGGCCAACATTTCACTGCATAAAGCATGGCCGGCTTAATCGCTAAACAATAAAATTTTCCTTTAAGCTTGATGGGTAACTTCTTGTCATACAAAACTCTTGAAGCGTCTCTCTATTTAAGCCATCTTGATTTGATCATGTGAACTATGTCTTTGTCAGTTTCTCTGTTACTATGGATGATAGATCTTAGATATTTAAAACACTCCTTTTGTGGGATAGCTTCTAGCTCAATCTTTACCTCCACATTTTTAACCATCCTATGTCCCTAAAAGTTACACCCCCCGTATTCAGTCTTAGTCCTACTCAATTAAAAACCTTTTGACTCTAACATATCCCTCTAAAGTTCAAGCTTGGCATTGACCCCCTCTTTCGTCTCATCTAATTAAATAATATCATCAGCAATTAACATATACCAAGGCACATCCCTTTGTATGTTCTTGGTGAGCTCATCAATTACTATGACAAATAGAAAGGGACTTAAAGCAGAACTTTGGTGTAACTTAATATCTATAGAAAAATTCTCTATGTCTCCTCTTATTGTCCTTACTTTAGTTTTTACACCTTCATACATATCCCTAATAATTTGTATGTAGGTCATCGAAACCCCTTTGACTTCAAAACACCTCCACATGATTTCCCTTGAAATCCTATCATACGCCTTCTTTAAATCATTAAAAACCATGTGTAGGTTACTTTATCTTTCTTTGTAGTATTCCATCAACTTTCTAAGAAGATACAAAGCTTATATCATAGATCTTCTTGGCACAAAACCAAATTGGTTTTCTGATATAGGAGCATCCTTTCTTATTCTCTTCTTCACTTTCTCCTATAACTTCATGATATGACTATGTAATTTTATACCTCTATAGTTGTTGTAGTTTTGAATGCCCCCTTTGTTCTTAAATAAAGGAATTACCATACTAAATCTCCACTCTTCCGATATTTTGGCTGACTTAAGGATCACATTAACAAGCTTGGATAGCCCAGTAATACCCTCTTTGCCTAAGCTTTTCCATACTTTTATGGGTATCTCATTAGGTCCTATTGCCCCACTACCCTTTATCTCCCTTAGCATATTCTGAATTTCATCCCTTGTAATCGATTGGCAACAAGTACAATTATGAACCCTCTCGGATGAGTCGAGGTCACCTAGAAGGATGTTATCCTCTACCCTTTGCTATCTACTCTTGATGTCATTTTTAGCTATAAGCACTTGTCCTACTTCATTTTTACATAACGAACTTGATTAGAATCTCTTAGTTTTTGTTCCCTAGCTTTTTCCAACTTAAAAATATCATTTTCTCCATCTTTAGTATTAAATTGTTGATCAAGTTTCTAGTAAGCTCTACTTTTAGTTTTTGAGATTAGCATCTTCGTCTCTTTTTTTTACCACTTTATACCTTGCTCTATTACTAAGTCTCTCCACCTCTGTGGAGCTATCCCATACAACTCTGTAAGAAGCCTTTTTGACATTAACTTTCTCTTAGATATCCTCTTTCTACCACTAAAACTCCCTCTTACTATCCCTCGGCCCTTTGAAAGTACGCAAAGTCTCTAGCACTGAATTCCTTAGAAGAGTTCCAACTTTCTTCCACATCTGGTTAGCATCTCTTACCAAACTCCAGTCTTCTTCATAAATTACCCTATCTATAAATTGTTTTGCTATATCACCTTTCAAATTCCACCATCTGACTTTGGTGCACCTCTTAGTACTTCTCTTCTTCCTCCAATCCTGAATAAAAAGATCCAAAACTAGCAATATATGTTGAGTTGACATGCATGCACTAGGTATCACCTTGCAATCCTTGTAGTAACATTGATCACTTTGTCTTATTAGGAAGTAGTCAATTTGAGTCTTCATAGTTCTGTTCTTAAAAGTCACCAGATGTGACTCATTTTTCTTGAAGAAATAATTGGTATCACCAATTCAAAGGCTACAGTGAAATCCAACAATTTTGTCACACTATCATTCCTTTCACCATAGCCAAAACCTCCATGTGTTCTTGAGTAATCATCCAAGGCTGATCCTATATGACCATTAGAATCTCCAAATAGAATAATTTCCTCACTAGGAGGTATTTGATGAATGACCTCATCTAGCTCTTCCTAAAAATGGTGCTTAATTTGTTCATCCAACCCTAGTTGGGTTGCATAAGCACACACCACATTTATAACATCTCCCTTCACAACAATCTTTAAGCATATTATCTTATCATTAGCCCTTTCTACCTCCTTAACATGTTATATGAGTTCCTTGGAAACTAAAATACCTAACCCATTTTTTCGTCTCGAACCCTCTAAATACCAAAGTTTAAATCCACTAATCTCTCTTGCTTTAGCCCTCGTCCACCTTGCTTCTTGCATGTACGCTTATTCGAAGCCTTTTGTTCTTACCCTTGGAGATCAAATCAAAAATTTTAATTCCAAGGATTGCAGTATAGAATGCAACCTCAGGTCGTTTCACTTAATCGGAACCTAATGAATGAATCTAAGCTAGCCTATATGTTATGATATGCAAACCAAATTAACAAGGAAGGGGGGTTTGATCTTTTGAAATTTGAACAAAAATAAATGAATTGTAAGAAAATGTAATGAAAAGTATTTTTTTTGGATTTTGGGAATAAAAAAGCAATAAGATAAAAACAATGATCAAATGGTGATAGTATTCTCTTGAAAACGAGCTTTAGCTATCATAGTTTGAAATAAATTTTAATAGGAGTGATCATTAAGTTTCAAATGGTAAACCTTAAAGAACTCTTTAATTCCAAGGTCTTAATCAATGAACTCCATTTCTTAAGACCTTGTTGAATGCTCTTAGTGTGTGTAATGGAAAAGTCAATGCAATAAGTCACTTTGGGATCTAGAATCAACTCAATATCGAACACAACTAGGTAGATAAAAGAGAATCAACAAGATCACAAATAGATATATATGAGACTTCACATATTCAAGCTCCCAGTTCTACATAAACAAATCCCAATAACACATTGAATATCCAACACTTGATTAAACTCTAATCAAGAATGTTTAACTACAAAGTACAGTTCCTAAACCTAGGAAATCATAAATCATAGTTAGACATAGATTAAGCTACTCCCCTTTTAAGCCTATTGAACTCAGACCATTACTACATCTTTAAGAGGGAAGAGGAGCCTAGCTAAGCATAACTCTAGGAGAATTCACAACTGAGAACCCACTAGAAGCATCCATGGTAGTAGGATTAACAGGGCAGTGGTATCGATGAAAGGAGATGAGGGTGTGTAGAGAAAACCTGTCTCGGATCGTAGAGAGAGTGTGTGTACTTCTTTTTCTTCTGCCGCTCTCAACTTGCAACTTAACCTAAAATAGGTAGGTTTTAAAAATCGGGTTAATAGGTCGGGTTGCACAGTGGGTAAACTTCCGAAAATGGTTTAGGTAATTGAAGGTTAGCTGCGGCAAACTTTTCCCGAAAGTTTTGCTTGGAGTGTTGGTTCTTTCGCTATGGCGACAAAATTAATTCACGCCTCGGTGAAATTTTCCCGAAAGGTTTTGCTTGAAATTTTTCATACTTCGCCACGACGACATATCATCCTTTCATCGCGGCGAACTTCCTGTTCCACCTATTGACTTGTTGACTTATCATCTTCAGCCTTCCCTCCTTGACTCTAGTTCTTCTTGAGTCTCCTAAAATGAACAAATGGTAGTTTGCAGCATCAATAGTTCTCATAAAATTAATTTAGTGCAATTAATAATAATTTGTGACAATTTTACTCTCGAACTACATAAAGTAAAGGCAGACACTCAAGAGTCAAATTAAACATAAAATCTAAAAATAAGAGCCAAGAAGTGTAGTCAAAATCATGAAAATGTCACCAATTTATACAAGAAACTTGGGTTCAATCATACACTATTGATTGAGCCCAAGTTTATTATATAAATTGGCAACATTTTCATGACTTTTACTACACTTTTTGACTCCTATTTCTGGATTTTATGTTTAAATTGACTCTTGAGTGTGTGCCTTTATTTTATGTAGTTTGAGAGTAAAAATTGTCACAAATCAGCATTAATTACACTAATTAATTTTCTGAGAAT
>JANIPM010000232.1:53094047-53111966 GCA_027478405.1 Erythroxylum cassinoides
TTAGGCAACGGGCGTATAGCAACCGCATGTGAGTGAGAAAAGAGGTCGGGATCAGTTCGCGTCTGCATTAGTGTCTGATAAAAAAATTGTATTGTCTGAATTTTTGTACAAATGATTAGGTCATGTTGTAAAGTCAACAGACTGAATTAATTTGTATTGATAAAAAGGGCCCCCGTGGTCATTGTAATTACCGATGATTGTTTATGTTAATTGTTTTCCACATAATGTATGTTTGTGTTTCAAAAAAAAAATTATACAGAGTTTTGACTGAGTGATGTAGCACGCCACCCTCGCAGGACACGGACTCGGATATCACCATCAATATCGGGTTCGGGTCATACGGGAGTGGGGTGTTACATGTGGCCTAAAAATCTTATTACATCAGGCTTTGGAAGATTGAAGGTAAGTTTGTGAGCCTAAAAGGCATTACCAAAAATTCAAAGTGCCCATCATATGTTTTGAATATGGTTTTTGGAATATCTTCTTCCTTCATCCAGATTTGGTGATATCCGAACTTAAAATCCAATTTAGAGTACCAATTTGAACTTTTCAATTCTTCCAACAATTCCTCAATAATTAAAATATTTGACGGTGTGCTTGTTCAACTCTCTGTAATCAATGCACATCTGTCATATACTTCTTTCTTTTTTACTAGGATCACCGAAGACACATAGGCATGTGCTCGACCTAATGAGTCCTTTCTCCAATAATCTTACACCGAGCAATCTATTGTGTCTTTTTGCTAACCTAAGTACCTATATAGGTGTATGTAGTGGTTTCGACTCCCTGCTTGACAGGGATGCTATAATCTTGAGCTCTTTTTGGAGGTAGACACTTTGGGCCCTAGAACACCTCTCCAAACTCCACCAGGAGCCCTTCTAGTTCTTCTTTGTTATTTGCTATATTTTTCAAAAACAAATGTTGCATGTGGAACTCACTGGATGTGTTAAACATAACATAAATAATGAGCTCCTACTTGAATTTGATATCAACTTATAAAGGTGCTTATTTGAGATTTCTCGTGCTCCTTCCTCTGGTTTGCTTGTCAACTTTGTTATTCGACCTTCCCATTAGAACTCCATTTCCTTGAAGTTGTAAAGCATGTCGTTCAATATTGCCAACCATTGAAAGCCCAAAACCATGTCATATGCCCCCAGTTTGATGAAAACCACGTTGATGGTCAACCTCAATCCTTACATCCTCTAAATAAAGTTCTTACAAATTTGGTCGTACTTTAATTTTAAACCTCCTCCCACCATGATAGTTAAGGTTGGAATGTCTAACACCTCTATATTTTCCTTCCTAATTAACTCCTTATTGAAGAAGATAAGGTGCATCCACTATCGATGAGGATGTCCCTTAATCTCCATATCGCCTCCAAAGACACCTTGCTTCTAGCCAATATACTCTCTTCCTATTCTTTTTAGTTTCTTCATTTTTTGTCGGTCCCTCTTTCTTTACCATGTATAACTAAAATTGCCTTTTTGTTTGCATTTGTGTCCTGACATGTACTTTTCATCACACAAAAATCATAATCCTTTTGCTCTTTTCTTGTTAAACTCTATACTATTTATAGATTTTATGTCTGTAAGTTTGTGTTGTAACTAGGTTTATTTTCATTCCATTTGGGTCCCGATGTAGGGAGCAAACCTACTTTAGGGTTGTTTCTAGTCAAAGAGGTAGCTAGATTAGCACCCTTGTATATTAATTTCACTCTACCTCTTCCTATCTGCCTTGGCACTTTTGCTCCTTTCCTGAAGTACACAGGTAGGCTAGTGACCACTATGTCTTCTTATTTCCTTGTGACTGCATTCACTTGCTATGAGCTCTAACTCTAGCTTAAGGCCTTTTAAGAAAAAATCTATCAAATAAGTCTTTAGAAGTGTTAGTTTATTTGAATGTTTTTTGAAACGAACATAATATTCCAACACCGATCCTTCTTGCTTAAGAATTTTGCAAGTTGCCAATTGGGTATTTGAATATTTCTTTATTGAACCTCTGTCCTAATGCAGTTATAAACTCCTCCTAGCTTATCGACTCCCCTTCGATTCTGTTCTTAATCATTTGCTGAAATCATTCCTACATTGCACCTTCTATGTGCAATGACACCATACAAACCTTTAGTTCCTATAGTGTGTGGTCACTTGCAAAGAATTGTTCGCACCTATAAATCCAGCTTCTCACCTCTACCCCTTCGAAAGTAGGGAAGTCTAACTTGCTAAATCTTGTTGGAAGGGTGTAGTTTCCTATATCACTAGAGTTTTGTGATGTCACTTCAAAGTTCTCCTTCCCCATCTTTTGTATAAGTTGTTGAAAAATGGATTTGATGTCACTGATTTCTTTTTCATTTCTCATTTGTATCTCCAAAAGATTCTTCATTCCTTCTGCTAGATGCTGCACTTATGCTCCCCTTATGTTTTGAAGTACCTATCAAGTATCACGAACTCCTATTTGAAGTACCTCTCAAGTATCACAAAATCCATTTCACTTCTTCTCAGTGTATCTTTCATGAATTAGACAAGAATTTGCTCATTTACAAAACGATATGTGAAATATTTGGCTGCTTTATAAACACCATAGCATACATTAGAGATCCTACTGCAGATGAGTATGAAATAAAAGATATATCATCTTTCTCCTTTTCTATTAAAGGACATATACACTTATTTAACTTGAAGTGAGGTGCCAATGGTATGCTATCTAGCCTGACATACTTCATATTGAACATTTCTAGCCCTTGTTCAATATACCTTTCCTATGATAATCACAATTTTCTATTCTTACTTTTACAAGTTATTTTTATGCCTAAAATTTGCTTTGTTGGTCCCAAACCTTTCATATCAAAAGATTTAGACAAATCTACCTTCAACTTTTGGATTCTATTAACATCTTTACCCATAATTAGCATATCATCAACATATATAAGAAGAATGATGAAGTTCTCACTTAGGAACTTCTTGAAATAAACACACGCATCATCGTAAGTTCGATTGTAATCATAATATGTCATAAAAGAGTCAAATTTTTTATACCACTATATTGGAGCTTATTTTATCCTATATAAACTTTTCTTCAACTTGTAGACCAGATTCTCCTTGCCTTTAGCTTTAAAACCTTGTAGCTGTTCCATGTATATTTCCTCTTCAAATTTTCATACAAGAAGGTTATTAAGGTCAAGCTATTCAAGTTCAACATCTAAATAAGTAGAAAAAACCAAAATTGTTCGCATCGAAGTCATCTTGGTCACTAGTGAGAAGATTTCATTTAGCTCATGATTACCAAACTATATTTGATCACCTCCAATGTATGTTTGGTCACACACTTCATCTTCTTCACCTATAGATTGCTCAACATGGAAGAAGAATTATCAATATCATAGGATGAGCTATTGTCTATTAACTTATGTTTTCTCAAAAGATCAACATCTCTTTCGTGCTTCTAGAATACCATAATCCTGCTACTAACTACCTTTTTGTTCTCTAGGACGTAGATTTTAAAACTAAATTGTTCATTACCATAACCTAAAAAGATGTAAGGTATTGCCTTTGAGTCAAGCTTATGTCTCTGATCCTTAGGTATGTGTCTGAATTCCTTACAACGACACATTCTTAGATGATAATATATAGGATTGTTAACAATCTATACTCTCTTAGGAATCACAAAATTCAATGGAATTGATGGAGCTTGGTTTATCAAAAAGACTATAGTTTGTACTCCTTCTTCACAAATATCTTTAGTAACTTAGACATTCTAAGTATGGAACAAACCTTCTCCATAATAGTTTTGTTCATCCTCTCAACAACCCTATTATGCTATGTAATAGCTATGGTTTATATCACGTTTTAGTAGACATTTTAGTGTGATTTTTGGTGTTCATTAGATGGATTGTGCATGTTTAGGATTAGAATTGTGTAATGTGATTAAGTGTTTATGTTTTTGAGTATCATGTGGTTGAGAGCATGTCATTGGACTTTAATTTTGTACAATTGAAGTATTTTGATGTGTTTATTAGTGTTTGAAATCAAATGAAGAAGATCAATAGAAGTTGAAGAAAGTTTAGAGGAAGAGCTAAGCTACGATCGTGACATCCCTGTCACGGTTGTGATAGAAGTGATCCAACCAAAAGACACGATCATGACAATGAGAGAAGCTCATTTTCAAAGGTGTCAGGATCGTGATAGAAGCTAACTTTCAAGGGTCACGATTGTGAAATACCTGTCAAGATCATGACAGGTGCAAGACAGATGCATGGATCTATTTCCATTATTATTTTTTGAAGGTTTTTTTAGACCTTTTGGCCTGAGTAAAACCTAGTTTTTACCCTAAAAGGTAAAACAACTATAAGAAGAAGAAGAAGGGGAGTAAATGCCAGCCACTTCTTATCATTCCTTTCCAAGTTATTTCTCATTTCTCTTGTTATTTACTTTATATGATGTATGATTTGGATATAAGGATGATGAATACTTTGTTAAAGATGTTCTAACTTACTTCATTTGGAATTGATTCTTGAATCAATTGTGATTTAATTGTTTTTGATGTTAATGTGTTTGGGTATTGTGATTGTTTATAATTTTTGCATACTTCAGTAACATATTGAGAGACTAAATCGATAGTAACATGATTAGGTTGGGTAATAAGAATCAACAACCCAATAGATCACATAAACATAAAATCGGTAATTACACAAAGAGAGATCTTGTGTGAGGTCTTGATTATCTATTAGATTGCTTAACAACTAATTGGAACGTGGGCTATTTAGTTAATTAAGGTAGCAATTGGCAATAGAATGAATCCCCTCTTCTCATAATTGTTTGATCTTGTTTTGTGCAATTTCTTGATTGTTAAGTGGTTATGCTCTATTTTAATTTCCTTGCGTTAATTTTGAAAGTTCATTTATAATCAATTCATAATCAATTCTTTAAATTGTTGTTTTAATCTTTATTTTCATTTTATCACATTTGTTATAACCTTAGATAACAATAGGTTTCAATTAGTTTTACTAATTGCTCGAGGGATTGACTCCTCAATACTACAAGTTATGATTCTGTATGCTCGTGGATTTTTTAGGGTTTTATAGAAGTAAAACTTGCTTAACACTATGGAGTCCTTGGTTCAGTTTTCTAATGTATAATGTCATACGATGTACAATATCCTTCAAATACTTTAGAAGTATACTCACCTTTATTATATGTTTACAGGCACTTTAGCTTACCTTTCTACTATAACACAAAACTTCTAGAAAATATCAGATACTTCACTTTTGGCTCTCAATATATATACCTAGGTCTTCCTCGAAACATCATCAATGAATGTAACAAAATATTTGTTACCTCTAGTGACTCCTTCTTAATAGGGCCACTGAAATTTAAATGCACCAACCTCAATATCTCTGTCTTCCTTGTAAATCATTTCTTGAAAGAGACTCTATGCTACTTTCTTACTAAACAATGATCACAAGGATTAAGGGGTAAATAGTTTTTGACTGGGATAAGGGATTTACTAGTGAGCAACTTTATTCCTTTTTGACTTATGTGCCCCAAACGTCGATGCCAAATTTGGAAATGTTTCCTCTTCAATTGTGTATGCTTTTCCACCACCACACATCTTCAAGTGTGTCTATATAATGTGGCATCAGGATTGCTCATATACATTGAACTGCCGATCTGGGCAACAGGCAGAGAACCGGAGCCCATGGAGAATCTTGATTTGCCTTGAGTGTAGGTCTTGAAGGACGTTTTCGCTGAAGCAGATAATACACAATGCTAAGGCTGCTGAACTAACTGACTTTGAGGAACTAGTGGTTCAGGCATTCTTTGATATCAAGAGCTGAAAAGTGACCTGAAGGGTATCTACTTAAATTTAACAACTCAAATTGAGGCCTTTGGGAGCCATAGCTGTTGCTATAAAACGATGTGTTTGATATGGCTGAAAATGATTCTCCATTTCAAATGATTGCCGCATCTCTTATTTATAAGAAGATTGCTGGCAAAGATGTGTTTGAATACTGATCAACTTCCTGATTGTTTCGGATTATCTCGAGTCACATGGGGTTGTTGCTTCGGTCCTCGGATCATCAATGTATCTTTATTATGTGTTTGATGTTTTGTTTTTTTGTGGTGCATTGTTCGGGGATTAAGTAGCATAGGTTATTTTAGTATATGTTAGAGGTGAGATGAGTTTCTCTACTCTCTCAAGCAATGTACATAACTTTTTCATTCTTTTAATCTTATTACTGATTTATCAAAAAAAAATCATTGCTCCCTTGGATAGCTTCCACTTGTTATTCCTGAAAGTGTGTTTGAATCCTTCTCGATCTAACACATTTTTTAATAACAGATTTAGCTTTAAATTGGGAATGTGTTGTATATCTTTCAAGGTCAGCAAACATTTGTCATTTGTCTAACTCAGATATCACCCAACCGACAATTTTAGCAGAACTTTGATTACCTATCTTTATACTCCCAAAGTATATGCTTTGGTAGTTTGAGAAGTACCCCACTTTTGGAATACATTGATATGACACTCTCGTATTAGTCAACGTTCAGAACCCGAATCACTAACATTATCTCTTCATCTATTTTTAAAGCAATTGCAATTATACTCTTATCATCACCATCGTTATGATTATCTTGCTTTTTTTATCCCTCTTCTATTTATAGCAGAACTTTTTTATGTGTTTAGACTTATCACAATAATGACATGTTTTCACGTCTTTGTAACCTCTAGATTTTGATCAATTGTTAGACTTGTCATGCCCTTTGGGACCCCTACTCTTACACATTCCTCTCTACCAAGAAAGCTTGCACATTGTCAGCTTCTATCTTTTTTCTTCTGATTTCTTCATTAAACATACTCTCTTTGATTACATCCAAAGAAAGAACACCTTTAGGAGTTGAATTACTAGTTGTCATCACGAGCATCTCCCAACTATTAGGTAACAAATCAAGAAGAACAAGGCTTGGATCTCATCATCAAGAATCATCTTCCATGTAGTAAGCTTGTTAATTATATCCTAGAAATTAGTCAGATGCTTCGAACCAATTTCGCAGCTTTCAAATTCAAGTTTACAAGCCTTTCAATCAAAAAAGCTTTATTGTGGGCACTCTTCCTTTTATAGAATCTTTCTAGCTTTTTCACGACTCAAAAGGATTTGTCTCTTGAGAAACATGGTTAAATACGCTAACATCAATCCATTGTTGAATTATGCCCAAAGTTTTTTGCTTCATTTTCTCCCATTCTCTATCTGACATTTTTCAGGTTTTATAGGAATATCATCCTTGACATCTTTATCCTCATCAATTGGTTCAAAGAGATCCTTGTAATATAAAAGGTCCTTCATTATAGGCCTCCAAATAAAATAGTTTGATGACATCAACTTAACCATAGAGTTGTTTCCACCTTCCATTACTATGGCTTAGATACTACTTGTTGAGAGACAAGAATAATAACCATAGAGTTGTTTCCACCTTCCATTACTATGGCTTAGATACTACTTGTTGAGAGACAAGAATAAAACATGACCAAAGCACAGCTCTCTTATTAGGTCAACTTAATCATAACAACAAAGCACTCTAATCAAGTGTGATCACATAATATCACGCGAGAAAATAAAAAACTCAATAAAGAAACAACACAAAGATTTATGTGAAAACCCTCCGGAGTAAAGGAAAAAACCATGGGTCAAATTGGCAAGCAAATCCACTAATCACAAATAAGGATTTACAAGATTTAATCTCTCATCCCTCAATAAGATGTCTTACAAAAATTCAACATTGAATCAAAGTTTACGTGCAAATCAACAAATTAACTATCCAATCCCAAAATCAAACAATGATGGATTATAATTAGAAGATACTTGCTCTTTCCATTTTCTTTCCTTTTTTTGGTGTTTTTGCGTCTCCTAATGAACCAACTTAAGTGATCTTCTCTTTTACATTCCAAATTAAGGTTTTTGCAAAATATAGTGACTTACATGAGTGTCACTTGATTGACAAACTTACACTAATATAGAGAGTTATACGATCATCGCACACGATTGTATATGTCTTCATTCTTCACACGTTCCTTCACATGGTTACAAAGACTTACACGATAGATATATACAACCTTATAAGTCAAGGACATGGGCATTTAACATCTTTTACAGTTGCGTATCTTCCCAAAAGAATTTTCTATCTTATCTTCACTTGTTCGTCATTCCAACAAAATGTAAGGACGTGTGCAATTACCAAGAGTTTCAAAATATGACCACACACTTTAACACTAAGTGCTCAGAGTTAAAGTTAGGGTTAGAAATAAACTTTTCATAATTTAATCATTAAATTTTTAAAAATTTCATCAGTATTTATTATACCAACCAAGCTTATATGGGACACAAAAGGGACGTACCACCCGAAATCTTAACTCAGTACAATTGCTGTTTTTTTACAGTATTTGGACAAGTAAGCGCCCAAATAAGCCATAAAGGTACAAAACTCATAAGATTGCTATAGTCACAAAAATCACACTTTAATCATTATGGAATGTTTTTTTTGGTTGCCCACGAGGTATCCTAAGAGGGTCCCAATTATGAGAAGACATCTTTAAGCCATCCATAATTAGACCAATCCTCGTTCTAGTCGAGTAGGCCCCTTACAGGAGGCAAAACTCTAGCCCCAAGTTTTAAATAGCTACATACGTGAGGAGAGTTAGAACTCGCAATCTCACTTAAGACAAGAGAGCTCTTTACCAACTCATCTGCACCTTGGAGTTAACCATTACGGAATGTTATTGCATATTCTAGATGAATCATAAAATTTAAAGCAGAACCGAATTGTACCCGGTCTACTGCAAATAGGAAGAAAATTCTTTTATGATTCGAAGATACATTCAGTTGTTATTTAAACATAAAGAACTTCAAGCTAACCAATGAGTACCATGCCTAACGAAGACATCCTCTATGAGACACACAACCCGAAGACCAAATTTTTGAAACATCATCAACATATAATTTCAAGAAACAAGCAATCAAACCATCAAGAAGCTCAATTGAAGGCTCCAACACCAGCACCGCTCTTCTTAGCAAGTTTTGTCCATTCAGTATGGAAAGAGCCGGGAAGATCAATCCTCTCGTAAGTGTGTGCCCCAAACAAGTCCCTCTGAGCCTGAATGAGGTTTGCAGAGAGTCTAGCACGCCTATACGTATCGAAATAAGCAAGACTGGCACACATTCCAGGGGTGCTAATCCCTGCAGATATAGCCAGCCCCACAACTCTCCTCCATGCTGCTTGTCTCTGCACCATCTCCCTTGCAAACTCCGGATCTACTACTAGATTAGCCAACGCGGAATTTCTTTGATAGGCCTTCTTGATCCTATCCAAAAACACTGCTCTTATAATGCAACCACCTTTCCAAATCCTAGCCAACTCTCCTAAATTCAAGTTCCAACCTTTCTCAGCACTCTTGGCCCGCAGCAAGTTCATCCCTTGTGCATAACTACAAATCTTAGAAGCATACAAAGCCTGCCTCACATCATCAATCAATCTCTTCTTATCAATCCCATTCCCAGCACTCCCCACGTCATCTTTCATCCCAGCCTCCTGCAAAATTGATGCTGCATTCTCTCTCTCCTCCTTCAAACCACTCAAGTACCTGCAATCCAACGAAGCAGCGATAGTCGGCGCAGCAACAGAGAGCTCTGCAGCCTGTTGCACTGTCCATTTCCCAGTCCCTTTCATCCCAGTTTTATCCAAAATCTTATCCACCAAATCCCCTCCACCCAGCTCATCCTTAACCCTGAAAATATCAGAAGTAATCTCAATCAAAAAGCTCTCAAGCTCACCCCTATTCCACTCAGCAAAAATGGCCGCCAATTCACCATTCGACAGCCCACCTACGTTCTTCAACACATCATAGGCCTCCGATATCAACTGCATATCACCATACTCAATCCCATTGTGAACCATTTTGACAAAATTCCCAGACCCCCCTTCACCAATATAAGTCACACAAGGCCCATCCTCCACTTGAGCAGCAACTTTCTCCAATATATCCTTGATGTTATTATAAGCATCAAAAGACCCACCAGGCATTAGCGAAGGACCGTGACGAGCACCCTCTTCGCCGCCAGAAACACCCATACCCAGATAAAGAAGACCCTTTTGATTAACTTCTTGAATCCGGCGCTCTGTGTTTTGATACCACTCGTTGCCACCATCGATGATGCAATCCCCAGACTCCATGTGCTCGGATAAAGCGGCTATGGTTTGGTCAACGGGGGCTCCCGCTTTTACCAGGATGATGAGGGATCTAGGCCGTTGTATAGAGAGGACGAACTCGCGAGGGTTGTAGTAGCCGGTTAGTGGAAATGGTCCCTCGGCGTGGCCTCGTTGGATGGTCTCGTCGACTTTGGAGGCAGTGCGATTGTAGACGGAAATAGGGAAGCCTTTCTCGGCGATGTTGAGGGCCAGGTTTTGGCCCATCACTGCCAGCCCCGCCAGGCCTATGCGTGACAGAGCAGTCGATGCCTCCATGTGCGACCGAGTGAGTGAGGGTGAGAGAGAGGCTTGGATTGATTTGGTTAGTGGGTAGCTTGGCGGAGAGAAGAAGAAAAGAATTTTGAAACTTTGATATTTGTAATTTGCAAACGGAAATGACGGGCTCGTAGAGACAGTGAGGACTGAGGAGCCAAAAGCAACAGTAACGAAAGTGGCGTGAGCTTCAATTATTCCACGAGGGGTAATACTGTCATCTCACTGAGACGGCGTTACGGAGGGAGTCGCCAGTCGCCAGTCGCCAGTCGCCAGTCGCCAGATTAGAAATTGTTGGCATAAATAGTTTTCCGGACGAAAGTTTTGGCAAGTTGGCATTGGTAAAAGCAGCCAGCTGGGAGCGTTACATTATATAACATTATTTGTTAAGTTGAACTTTGTAGGTATTGTCGCAATGCAGTAGTATTATGATAACCGAGAAATATTTGGCATGAGCCTCTCATGGTCATTACCTAATTCAAGGTTCTGATAACTGTTAATTTTGGGTTGGTGACTCAAGAAAAAAGTCTGTATGCGCTGCGCTTTTTTTTTTCAGCACGGCATCACGAACCCTTTATTCATGTTTTCTTTTTAATGAAAACAAATGGCATTAATTAAAAAACCAACCGGAAATATTTGTCATTAAATGTGTGCAAAATTTGAGAAAATATGAATTATGTTTTTTTAAATCTTTACGTGCAATACTACTATTAGCTTGCATTTCACTTTAATGTTGAATTCTTTTGTAAGCACAAATTTTGTTTTTAGATAAATCATAAAAATTAATTTGTAATGATTATAATTATGTGATTTTTGTTCTTGATGAATCATTTGATTTCAGTTTTGTACGTATAAGATTTAGATTTGTATGAGAGAATGAATGATTTATTCATGCATCTTTTGACTGTTTATATATACTTATAATTGAACAATTTGAATATTGAAAAATGAAACTATCTATCCCTATGATTGTGTTTTAGAATTATTTTTAGGAGATTACAATAAATCTGTTTAATTATATTTAAACTTGATTCTGCCATTATCTAATTATCTTCATCTGAGTTGTGGACTTGAGCCATTTCAGTAGACAGGCTTGCAGGCTTTATCTCTAATACGGCCCTTTAAGCTGGCTATCATCTTCGAATGCCAAGTTTGAATTTTTTACGAAGAAATGGCAGCCGTAAGAGAGACTTGGCGAGACAGTCAGCAATTTGATCTGCAGCAGAGACATGTAATACTTGGAGTGCACCGGATTGGACCTGATCCCTAATAAAATGAAAGTCAATTGCTACGTGTTTCATCCGAGAGTGAAATACCGGATTAGAGCTCAATTGGGTGGCACCGATATTGTCGCAATAGATCACTGGAGTATGCGACAACCCAATTTTAAGCTCAGCAAGAATATTGTGTATCCAATTTAGTTCAGCAACCGTGTTGGCGACTGCCTTGTATTCTGCTTCATTCGATGACTTAGCCACCGATCATTGTTTCTTCGAGCTCCATGACACTGGGTTTTTCCCGAGAAAGATAATAAACGCTCCAATTGAAAGATAGTCGTCCTTGTCACCTCCCCAATCAACATCAGAGTATGCTTGAAGAAGGGTTCCATGAATTTGATCAGTAAAAGCATGGAGACTTAAATTGGAGTTTCGGAAAAGTTGGATGCCTTCTTTAATTGTCCCTGCTAGATACCGGAGAAGGTGTTTCACAGCCAGTCGGTGCTTAGTTGTGGGACAATGATTAAACTGAGACAATTTATTCACAATAAAGGCTATGTCTGGTCTCGTGAGTAACAAGTATTGTAGACTCCTTATGATCTTTCTATATTCACTTGCATCTTCCAATTTGTTACCTAAGTGTAAGGTCAAAGTCGGATGACTCGCCATAGTTTTGAGCACTAGTTTTGCTTCATGCATATTCGCTTCATGTAGCAATTCATTTATATACTTCCTTTGAGAAAGCAAAATTCCTTGGTTGTTCCGAATGACCTCAATGCCAAGAAATAGGATAGTGACCCTGAATCCTTAATAGAGAATTTCTGAGCTAATAGAATGACATAGTGATTTACGAGATTTGCATTGTTACCTGTCACTATAATATCTACATATACAATAAGTATAATGATATGATGTGTTGTCTGATTGAGGAATAGTGAAGTATCCGAATGCGAGTTTGTAAATCCGGACTGAATCAAAAAATGTTTAAGTGCTTGATACCATACTCTTGGTACTTGTTTTAGGCCATAGATAGCTTTCTTCAGTTGGCATACATGATTTGGCTTGTCCGTATCAATGAATCCTTTAGACTGTGCCATGAATACTTTTTCTGTTAAAGGGCCTTGTAGAAATGCATTATTCACATCTAGTTGTCATAGGTCCCATCCATTTGTGATAGTAACGCTGAGAACAATTCTGATGTTAGTTGGTTTGACAACAGGGCTGAATGTCTTAGCATAGTCAATGCCAGGGCACTGATGGAATCCTTTGGCGCCTAGTCGTGCCTTGTATTTTTCAATTTACCCATCCGAGTGTCTCTTTATCCTGAAGATCCATTTGCAGCCAACAAGGTTTTGCGAGGCATCAGATGGAGCCAGCTTCCAGGTACCATTTTTTACTAAGACATTGAATTTCTCTGAACAAGCTTTGCGCCAATTATAATCTTTTAGAGCCTGCGAGGTACATGTTGGTTCAAATTCTATAGTACCTTGTAACTGAGCTACGAGGCTTAGCTTTTGAACGGGCTTGCGTATATTGTTCTTTCCACGAGTTATCATTGAGTGAATTGGTACTGGTGCGGGGTGGTGCACTTGTGCTGTTTCAATGTCTTCTCTAGAAGAATTACTAACAACAGGATGTGCCATATTCTCAGGTGCAGCACTTATTAGACATGAGGGCTCTGCATGAGGAGGGTGGGAGGTTTTTGAAAATTTAGTGTGGGTGGAATCTAAGTTGCAGAATGGTCAGCTGATGGTGTTTTAATTTTCTGTGGTAAATTGGCAAATGGAAACACAGTTGCCACAAATTTGACATGGCGAAAGGTGTAAAGACAAGACGTTTTAAGGTTAAGACAATGATATCCACACTAAGAAGGTGAGTATCTTACAAACACACAAGACTTTGATTTTGGTTTTACTTTGTTAGATGTGTATGGCTTTAACCAAGGATAACACAAGACACCAAAAATTTGAAGTTTAGAATAGTTTGGACTTGGGTAGAATAGACAGTCATAGAGAGTGGACATGTTTAATGTGGATGTAGGCATACGATTAATTATATAGACTATCATTAAGAAAGCTTGTGGCCAGTAGGATGAAGGCATTGATGCATGACTTAGGAGGGTTAGACCTATCTCAACAATGTGTAGGTGTTTCCTTTCTGCTATGCCATTATGCTTAGGAGTATGAGGTGGTGTGGTTCAGAGGAAATCCCATTTTTGGATAGGAAATCTGAAAGGGCAATATACTCTCCCCCTTTGTTAGTGCATAAGGTCTTAATAGACGTGTCAAAGAACTTTTCAACAATGGCTTTGAACCTAGTAAATACAGCATGCACATCAAATTTTCTTTGTAAATGATAAATCCATGTGTATTTAGTGAAATGGTAAATGAAAATGACATAATATTTGCAATTGTGATGAGAGTAGATAGGAGAAGTCCATACATCCGAGAAAATTACATCCAATGGCTTAGTAGACACAAGAGTAGACTTGGAAAAAGGAAATTTGTGACTTTTATTTGTTAAGCCTGCATTACAATGAGTACGAGATTGATTTAGACGATAATTGAAATAATTACTGTGCTGAGATAAGATGTGGTTGACTATCTGTTTGGCAGGATGTCCTAGCCTAGAGTGCCAATCTGTGAGAGTTGTGGTAGTGGTGGAGAGAGTAAGCTTTGGAGATGATGTAGCTGGCCATGCATATAGTCCTTTTTTAGGTGCACCCCTGAGAAGTGATTTCCCTGTTGTCAGTTCCTTCACAAGAAAAGAGAAATGTGAGAACTTTACAGAAACATTATTGGAAATACAGAATTCATAAACTGAAATTAAATTCTGTTTCATTTCAGGCACACATAAATCTTTATCCAATTTTAATGTTCTGTTTTCTGCATGTATTATACCACTGCCTATATGACTTATATTAAGCCCTGAACCATCGCCAATCATGATATCTTCATTGCCTGTGTAGGAAGTGTGCATAGCAAGTTCTGAAAGTCATTGGTCACATGGTGAGAGGCTCTAGAGTCGAGAATCCACTGATCTTGGTTTGAAGTAGCTCCATAGTAAACTCTTGGTGGTGCATAGTTGGAGCCAGCGGAAACAATTCGGAATGAAGGACAACGCTTTGCACTATGGCCTTGTACTCCACAAATCTGGCACTTTCCCAAGTATGGCCTTAGCTGATAATGAGAATTGAACTGAGTCCAATTATTGTTGTTAGGATAAGAGCTATGTGGCAGAGGCTACATCTGTCTATTGGATGGTCAAATATTAGCCTGATTATTATGCTGAAAATTATGATGATAAGTATTTTGATAGTGCTGAGGGCGCCATCGATTCATTTCCTGATTTTGCTAAGTAGAGTGATGCCTTTTACCTCTTGATTTGATTGTGTAATTTGCTATTATTGGGAAATGATTAGTGACAGGTGCAGGGAGCTCAGCTTCAGCAGTGATGAGTTTCTCAAGCAACTCATTAAACGAGATAGGCATATCTCTGGCATTGATATTTCGGATCACTTCACCGTAGTCTTCACCTAGTCCTTTAAGGACTTTATCAGTGACATCTTCTAGGTCCATCGGAGCTTTCAAGAAAGCAAGTTCATCAGTTTTGGTCTTGATGGCCTACATATATTCAGTAATGGACATCTGCCCTTTGGTAAGTTTCTTGAGCTAAGCTTTTACTTGCTTTTGTTTGTTAAGTCAAGAAGACTTCACTTCTTCTATTAATTTTGATGAAAATCAAATAATAATAATCATAGAAGTGTGTGAATTATTTTGATGTGTTTGTTAAGTGTGCAGATAAATGTAAGAAATACAAATTGTTAACTCAAGACGATACTTAAGACTTAAGGTCAACTCAAGACGATACTTAAGACTCAAGGTCAACTTAAGATGATACTTAAGTAAAAGTTGAATAAGACAAAGCATCTTAGATGGATTAGACGAAGTGCGAAGTGCTTAGTCTAAGACACCAGACGAAGCATAACACTAGATGAAACATAACACCAAACGAAGCATAATACCAGACGAAGCATAATACCAGACGAAGCATAACACCAGATGAAGCATAATACCAGACGATGCAATTGAAAAATATTTTAGAACATCAGTCAGTCAGTTAGTTAGCTAGAGTTAGTTATAAGAGTCAACTAATAACGATCTTTAGAAGATTCAACAAGCGAATTTCTCAAAGAAGACAGTTAAAGATTTAGGTTATAAATACTAGTTATAGTCGTAAACCAAATACAATACAAGAGAGAAAATTTGATTGTACAAAACATACTTAGAGAAATTCTGTACTCAAGTGCAAAAGAAAGAGAGCAAATACTTCTGTAACATGAAGCTCAAACAATATCTTTCCAAGTGAAAGAAAGGCTAGAGACTGGAGAGGCTAAGGAAGCAGATAAAGAATACTTTGTGAGAGAGACCTAAAGAGGCTCTGCAAGTGTAGAAATAATACTTGTAACGTTGAAGGATATAGTAAAATCTCAGACAAACTTTGAGGACTGGAGGTAGCCCAAGGTTAAGGGTGAACCAGTATAGCGGTTTCATATTCTCTAACCTTTATCTCTTTAATTTTCTTATTGTTAGAAGAATAAATAATAATTTTTCATTGTTGTATTACTCATCAAATTAAGTGAATTGTTTTGTAATCGTCTGAATTTGTAAAGAAAATCAAGAAGATTTTAAAGATTAATATCTTAGATAATTTAACACAATTCAACCCCCCCCCTCTCCATCCCTTTCTTGTATATTCTATATATTATATGTGATTTTTATATTAACAAGTAATTTACTTCATTGTTTGCCTCTTGATGCTTATGCATAAGTCTTGGCTAGAATTTCCTAAGCCATTTTCGAGGTGTTTGCAATTACAATAAATGGTATTATGGTTAGTGATAAGACACCAATTATGGCATTCAAAATTAGTTGGTCCTGTCGGATCCAATGTTGATAATTTGGGTTTGGTACAGGGATGTCATTGATGGTGATGGTGGCTGGTAGACAGCTCTTTGTACCATTGATATAACTTAGCAAATCATAACCTACAAATAGACTGTTGAATTGCATTCTCCAAGCGAGATAATTGGCTGAAGTGAGCTTCAAAGGAGCTTGAGCAACTGGGTTAATGTTAATAATCTAGTGGGATTCATTAGTGATGGTATTGATAATTGTGGCCATTGGGATTGGGATCGAAAACAAAAGACGTTAGTCTAAGGCTCTGATACTATATAAGATCTAGATTTGTATAAGAGAATGAATGGTTTATTCATGTATCATTTGACTGTTTATATACACTTACAATTGAACAATTTGAATATTAAAAAATGAAATTGTCTATCCCTATGATTGTGTTTTAGAATTATTTTCAGGAGATTACAATAAATCTATTTGATTATATTTAAACTTGATTTTGCCATTATCTGATTATCTTCATTTGAGTTGTGGACTTGGGCATTTCAATAGACAGGCTTGCAGGCTTTATCTCTAATAGTACAACCTTGTTTGACTTGATTTTTCTTTTTGAATATCACTTGACTTGTTCTCACTTATATATTGATAAGTTCGTTCTTTCTCTATATAGATTTAACGAAACTTTAAAGCATTTCAAAATTTAAAAGCACTTGAAGAGTATTGGAGAAGTTCTCATACGCTTCTTAGCTTGGATATTCCTTTTTTTACAAAAATGAATTGAGCTCCTATGTTTGTAAGGATTGAGATTGTCATTTTATAAATGATTATTAAATTCTTTTCTTTAAAGCTCTCCTTAATTTGTGAAATTGATTACAAATCATGTCCTTATGATTAGGTGAAGTCAAAATAGAAATAAATGTTTTTTTATTTATATAGATGCCCACTGGAGACTTATTCATATGTGTAAAAATTGTGGTGCTATGAATTGATCCTGAAATCTTATAAATACTTAAAACTTTTATAAATTATTGAATTTCATTTAGTTATATAAAAATTATTTTCAAGTATCATATTTGATTCCAATAATATCAATGTGCTTGTACCACTAGATTTGTATGCTACAAAAAGGTTCACTACAAGAAAAATAGATTTTAGCGACGGAATTTACCGACGGAATTTGTACATATTCCGTCGGTAAGCTTATTTAGCGACGGAATTTATTAACTGAAAAAGGCATCGGAGATATGGCCGTCGTTAAATTTAACGATGAAAATTTTC
>JANIPM010000232.1:53451859-53463160 GCA_027478405.1 Erythroxylum cassinoides
GCGTCTGCAAGGGGAAGGTATCCACACCCTTATAAGGGGTGCTTCGTTCTCCTTCCCAACCGATGTGGGATCTTACAGCTAACCTTGCATATTGATTTTGTATAAGAGCTCCTTAACCATTCCAATTATCAAACCATCAAGAAGCATTGTTTCCTTTCCCTTCCTTTCCCAACTTTACAAATTACTTTTGGTTCTACTAAGACTCTTAACTTTAGAAGCTGGTTAAAGAAACAGGAGTGAGAGACTTTAAGGACCATAGCACAAATGTTGTTTCCTTTGAGAATGTAGTCATGAAGCCACTTAATCAACAATGATTCCTTGTCCATTAGGATTCTCTATATTCTTTTTAGCATTAGAATTTTGTTGCTGCTATTGATAGCCTCCAAACCCAGTTCACCATTTTCTTTCAATTTACTTATTTTTTTTAGCTTACGTTTGCAACTCCTCCACCTCCTCCCACTTTTCCCTATTAAAATTGCTTCATTATCCTTTCCATAGTCTTGATGAGACATTTTGAAAGGAAATATGGGAATGCCAGTATATATATCCACTAAGGAGATAACAGATTTTAAAAGTTGTAACTTACCTCTATAAGTTAAAGCTTTACTCATAACCAAGTCTTTTGTAAATTTTCTCAATCAGTGTAATGTAATTACTACATTTAAGTCTTTTGGCGGAGATTGGGAGTCCCAGATATAAGAGAGGGGAATTGTGCTTGGACATTCTAGTTATTTAAGTAATACTGTTTGAACGATGTGAAGCATTCTCTAACAAGATAAAAAGGCTCTTACGGAGATTAACCCCAAGACCAGATATGTCATTGAATCTTTATAGAGTATTCATTAATAAGGATACAGAGTTTAAGTTTTCTTTGAGATTATCTATAAAACATAAGTTTGTTAGAGAAACCAAACTATATTTGGAGTGAAGCTTGAAGTAAGAGGCAATTGAGATATTGTGTTTTAACAGGAGTGAAAACTTCCATACATATGATGAATAAGTATGAGTGATAAGATCTCATCTTGCTATATTATTTGATATTATCTGCTTTATTTTGGATTTATTTTGATGCTTAAATATAGAAATTAATGTTTGTTTTGTTTTAGGAGATGAAACATGGAGATCGCATTAAATTGGGACTCAATTGATGATAATCACAAATTTTGGATAAAGTGAAAAGTATGGATAAGGCTGATCACTTGAAAAGTTAAAGTTTAACTGAGAAACTTCTTCTTATCCCTATCATGTAGGAGTTTGAATTTGAATTTGTTTTAGATAGACATCTTTACAAGTTAGAATTAGATTAGCATTAGATTAGAAAATCCTATAAAAGGGACATTTCACACAACAGAAAAAAGTTCTCTCTTCTTACATTTTTAACAGTTCTTTATCTTTCTTCTTTTTTTTGGTTATTGGAGCAAAATTCATGTGTGGTTAAACTCAATTATTCTGATTCAAGGGGATTTAATAATTTAATTGTAACCTTGTGAGGTTTTGTGTTTTAAAATTTTATTCACATTTTAATTCAAGTATTTCTTCTTTTGAGTTCTCATATCTCATAAATGATTAATATTTAATTAATCTGACAATTTAATTTAATATTGATTATTCTATCGCTATCTAAGAATTCAATGATCCGTAATTGTCATGAAGAAATTGTACAAGTAGCAAATATGTTATTTATGAATTTCCATATTTAACATATGATAAATAAGAAAACTAAATTGAATAGTTGCAACTATCTCGATTATTTCATTTAGGATTTATTTTTTTTCATGGAGCTTATTGCTATCATTTATTTGATATGGAATGCTATCACACCCAGTTAATAGATGATAAGTTTTGGTTTGGATGCTTGGTTTGAACCAATTAATTTAAGAAAATTTGAAACTTATTATGACTATCCTAATATGTTTTGGACTAACTGCTTGAATCGTGACAATATTCTTTTTAAACCAATGATCAATGTTACAATTAGATTAGATCTTTTCCTTAAATATGAGTTTGGTAATCTTGACTTTCTCATATTTAAATTCAGTTGATTTAATTTTTTTTCGTATTAATTTCAGTTAATCAGTTATTTAATCAAATCCCCATTTACTTTTATTACTTGAAATTAATAAATTTCTTTTTGTATTAATTTCAATTAATCAGTTATTTAATCAAATCCCCATTTACTTTTATTACTTGAAATTAATAAACTAGGGTTTAGTTCTCTAGGCATTTGATCTGGTTCCATGACTACTACAAAAAGTTTAGAGAATTATAATTATTTTGGGGGCTTCAATAACTTGACCAAAAATTTGGCACCATTGCTAGGGATATAAGTATGGTCTATATAGCTAGTGAAGGAGCTCCAGTAAACAAAACACCTGAGGCAGCCAGAAAGTTGATATCAATTATGGCCGAAAATTCTCAACAGTTTAGGATAAGGATTGATGGAGTTATTAAGCGTGTGAATGAGATAAGTAACACGCACCTTGAGGATAAACTTTCTGATTTAACCGTTTTAGTTCGTCAAATGGCTGTAGGTCAATTACAATCAGCAAGAGTGTGCAAAATATGCTTATTCTCTAGAGGTTGTATTAGAGGAAGTGAATTTTAGAAAATTGGAGTGAAATTGATGTTAAAATATATGTTGAATTCGTCTGAATGGAGGAAGAAAGTGTAAGGCACGATTGTGGGGTGACAAAAATAAGTTTATGTCATGATCATTTCTGTCATGATCGTGGTAGGACCACCACGATTGTGGCCAACCTTAAAATTTTCTATCACGATTGTGGCAGGGACACCACGATCGTGGGCGGACCTATGGAGAAAAAGAGTTTTCTTTTGATTAATGTATGAATCAATTAATGCTACGGTGCTTCCATATGATGTATTTAGGTTTGAATGAGATCTTGAATGAACCTAGTTGATGATGAATGAGGTGATTAAAGTGAGTGAAGTGTATTAGATATTAAAGAATGATTGAAAGGTACTGTCAATTGATTATGAGATGTGTATTAAGGAAATATACCCGGGATTGTCATTGAATATGCATTATACATAACGCATATACATGTGTATATGATTGAGTGTTCATGTGAATGTGCAAAGTAGTAATGTGAAAATATGTATGTTTACATTATATAGAGGAGCAATTAGAGCGACTACATCTAGACATTGTCGGGACTTCGAGGCAATAAGCTATCTAGAGCAAACTTTGAGTAACCTAAGATGGTCTCATATTGATTATTTGTTTGTTCAAATTCTATAGTGAACTGTTATGTGTTGTGAATGTATTGATTTTGGACATTAAGTGTTTGAGGCATTTGATGCATGAAAACTATTGGAAGTGCTCGTTATACATGAATTTGATGGAATAAGTGTTCTTAACATTATTGTTGAATGCCAGACTTAGGTCTGAATGTGAATGGGAAAGAGAATGTGAATGTGATTGATTGAACACAATGATTGAATACGTGTGGTGCATTTCATTTCATAAATGCATGAAAGATAAAGGCAATTGTGATTAGAGTTGCCAGTGTAAAAGAACTTAAAGCTTAGAATGTGGTAAGAGCCTTTAGCTCACTATATAAAATGAGCCTTATATTTCTAACAAATAAAGGACAATATTAATGAGCCCGATATCCACAACGGATGCAGGATAGTGAAAAAGGCACTCGGTCATAACAATATAATAAAAAATCTGAATCTCACAAACATTGCATATACATTTGATATGGATGTTTTGAATGATTGCTATGTATTGTTGAATTGTGTTGAATGAAAATTGTGAAAATTATGAACTTTGCAATGCTATATAATGATGGATGAAATGATATGAACTATGTGATTGTATGAGTTATTGTGTTATGTGATATGAGTGAATCATTGAGGATGGTTAACTCACTGAGTTCACAAAACATACCAAAATTACAACGTTGATTTTTCAGGTATGAGAGAGGTGACTTAGATACTAAGACATTTTAGAAGAAGTTTAGTACTACTTTGGGATTGAATAAATGACTCAAAAGTTAGTCAACTGGACTGAAAGATTTAGATACAATTTTTGTTTAAATCCTCATGTATGTAGCATGTTTGTAAACAGAGCTGTAGACTCTGGTAGGTCTTTGACATTGTACGTATATGGATGATGTTGTAATGATACAATGTACATTTTGTTGGTGAAATGAAATGAGGAATTGATCTTTAGTCATTATGTTATTTGTGTTTTTACATTTTGATGCCATGTGATAAGTGAAAGTGATATAGTTAGTGCACCACTTCCGTTGGGCATGTGTTCGAACGTCTGATGGGCATACAAGCATGTGCCGGATTGGAGTGGGGCATTACAATCATTGTAGGCTCAGAAACTAGTACCACAAAGAAGCATGGGCAAATAATGTTTAGATGCTCACCATTCAGGGGAGTCACTTATTCCATGCTTTATTTTTGTTGATTATTTTTATGTATCTTATGCATACATTAGGGGCAATACTTGAATTAGATGTGGGGGAGAGAATGTTTATATTATAATGAACGTTGTGATTTGTGCTTGGACTCATGATATATTAATTATTTCTTATGATAACTTTCTAATTTTTTTATTGTTGTTCTTGAATAATTCTTAAGTTAGGATTTCAAGTACCTTATTGGTTTTGTTGAATGAAAGCGTGCAAGACTTTATGTGTTTTTGACACCTACGTGAGCTTTAAACCTAAAAGCATTCATAATATAAGTTCACATATATATCTTTTTGTTGTGTGTTATCAAACATAGCTTGTTTATGCTAGAACTTGCTTTTGAATACGTGTTGAGACCACATTTTTCATGAATTTGTGTATAAAGATGATGAAGACATTTAGGATAACTATTTTTGAACTAAACAAACCTACCTCATTGTTTCTCCTTAGAAAACCAATTTGAGCCTTAAACCAATTTGAGCCTTAACCTTTCTTTCTTGCATAATAACTTTTACCCTTTTTGTTGTTGATATCCTTAATAATTTTGAACCCCCAAATTGAAGGAATTATATTAGCTTATGTGAATAGGATTTTGATTAATAGTGTGAAAAGTAAATTAGGTGATTCAAGTTGCACTGTTTTGAATTTTTTTAGAATGGAGGAGAAGTAAACAAAAAAATCTCCTTCTTAATATTGTTGTTAAAAAAAGAAAAAGGAAAAGGAAAATAAAAGAAAAATTGATCGAAAGAGATGTCATTTGAATTAAGTGATTTTTTATTTAAGTTGAAACTTATGTGGATAAGTCATAAATTTGTATTATTCCCTTCAATTTATTTAGCCAAAAAGCTTCTTCTTATCATACCTTACCTAAGCTATGTTACAACCATTATAAAGTCCCTTTGATTTATGTATTAGGTTTATTTTGTTTAGTGGTAGAGATATGATTCTTGAGCAAGCTTATGGAAATAACTCGCTATGTTTGGATTTGTGAGCTTAATGAACCCTAAACACTTTGAGCGTATAAAGTGAAATTCTTGTGAGAGTGTCAAGTCTTGTTCATTTGATTTTGATGGAATTGATGAGATGCTATGTTTTAACAATGTGTCCTATGAGTGCGTATTCTCTCAATTGTTATTTTATATTAGCCCTTAAATGTGAATTAGCTTGTGGATATTTCTGGATAATATGAAAGGAGATGAGAAGTTTTTATGAAGATGATTAATGCATTGAATTGACGTATGCTTGAGGACAAGCATGAGTCCGATGTGGGGGAATTTGATAAGATCTCATCTTACTATATTATTTGATATTTTCTCCTTTATTTTAGATTTATTTTGATGCTTAAATATGGAAATTAATGTCTATTTTGTTTTAGGAGATGAAATGTGGAGATTGCATTAAATTAGGACTCTATTGATGATAATCACAAAATATGAATAAAGTGAAGAGATTATTGCAGTAGATAAGGCTGATCTCTTGAAGAGTTGGAGTTTAACTGGCAAACATCTTCTTATCCTATCATGTAGGAGTTTAAATTTGAATTTGTTTTGGATAGACATCTTTACAAGTTATAATTAGACTAGGATTAGACTAGAAAACCCTATAAAAGGGATGTTCCCCACAACAGAAAAAGGTTCTCTCTTCTTACATTTTTAGCAATTCTTTATTTTTCTTCTTTTTTGTTATTGGACCAAAAGTCATATGTGGCTAAACTCAATTATTCTGATTCAAGGGGATTCAATACTTTAATTGTAACTTTGTGAGGTTTTGTGTTCTAAACTTTTATTCACTTTTTAATTCAAGTATTTCTTGTTTTGAGTTCTCATATCTTATGAATGATTAATATTCGACTAATAAGACAATTTAATTTAATATTGATTATTCTATCGCTATCTAGGAATTTAATGATCTGTAATTTTCATAAAGGAATAGTATAAGTAACAAATAGGTTATTTATGAATCTCCATATTTAACTTACAATAAACAAGAAAACTAAATTGAATAGTTGCAGCTATCTCGATTATTTAATTTAGGATTTAGCTTTTTCACGAAGCTTATTGCTATCATTTATTTGACCTGGAATGATATCACACTCACTCAATAAATGTTAAGCTTTGGTTTAGATTTTAGGTTTGAACTAATTAATTTAGGAAATTTGAAACTTGTTACGACTATCGTAATATGTTTAGGAATAACTGCTTGAATCATGAAAATATTCTTTTTAAACCAATGATCAATGTTACAATTAGATAAGATCCTTCCCTTGAATAAGAGTTTAATCTTGACTTTCTCATATTTAAATTCAGTTGATTTAATTTCTTTTCATATTAATTTCAATTAATCAGTTATTTAATCAAACCCCCATTTACTTTTATTACTTGAAATTAAGAAGTTTGTGTTTAGTTCTCTAGGGATTCAACCTAGTTCTATGACTACTACAAAAAGTTTGGAGAATCAAAATTATTTTGGAGACTTTGACAACTCGATCAGGGAGAGAGGGTCCTCCTGTTTGAGACCTTTAGATACCTTAAAATTTTTTGTAGGAGTGCCAGCTATTAGAATTCCAAAAGAGGGAGAGGTAATGCATGCTCTGATCCAATTTATAAACTTTTGAGGGAAATTCAAAGCTCCAAATGTCTACAAGATGAATGATCAATTTACACTATCGAATGCTTTGTGAAGATCCACCTTAATAGCACAATTTTGTGGAGAGTTTTTCCTTGTATATCCCTTCATAAGCTCCTATATCTTATCGTCAATATGTCTGTTCCTAAAAAATGCACCTTAGTTTCTGCTGATTTTAGAGTTCAATAATAATTTCAATATGTTAGCCAACAACTTTGCTATAATATTGTATAGAAAGTTTGTACAAGCTATTGACCTAAAATCACTAACAAAAGCTGGATTGTAAAATTTAGGAATTAACCATAAGTATGTTTTGTTGATTTCTTTCAGCAAAACTGCCTTATTAAAGTGTGAAAGACTTATTATATAAAAATGATGGGCAATTATGACAGTACATGTTATGAAAAATGAAACCACTTCTGCCTCTCCTATAACAAACATGGTAAAAATGACAATGTAACCCAAAATTACTAACAAAGGAAAAAAAATGAGAACATTGCTATATGTAGCAGATAAGGTAATCTATCTCCGATGACATTTTATAAATAAGGTAAATAAATGCTCCCCAACCGAAAAAGTCTCCATATGCTTCCTAATTAGGGTTAAACCATTGAAGACAATCTACTTCTCTGAGCTAGTTAAGTTGTTAGCTATGGTTCCTTTGTCTTGCTTCTTACCTTTTCTTCTTGTTTTTACCTTTGGTCGTTGTTCTCTAATAGCTAGTCATTAGCTTGCTCTTGGAGAAGTCACATATCACTCCTATCCCAAGTGAAAACTAACCTCGAGGTATGAAATTACTTGATTCTTTTGTACTGACTCAACATCTTCTCGCTTAATCCAAATTTCTAAATAGCAGTTGGAGATCATAAGGTCTTGTTTTGGAGAGACAACCTCGATCCCCAGTCTTCATTCAACTCTTCAGGTAAGTTTATTCATCTGCTTGGATTTTCTTGTATGCATGCTCTATGTAATTTTTGCATCTTATTGATTGCTTAAGATTACACTTCCTATTTTCGTAATTCCTTCCATTTTGAATTCTACAATAGTAGCTCTTTCTATATCTAATGAGGGGTTTGAGGGATCTAATTCCTACATAGTTGCCCTCTTTTCATCAGAATAGTGGCTTTAGAGGAATGCACACTTAATTTTACATCCCCTAAACATAGTATACATAGTTAAGATTCTCAACCTTATCATATGAAGTTGTCTCAGTTAATTGATCATAAAATTAACATTGCTTGAATGTTAGAACAAATTTGTGGGGAAGTGGGATATTTGTGTGCATGAATGATTATCCAAGATCTCCAAAGTCATTTCCCTAGCGTTTCTTCTTCTTTACAATGTTTCTATTATTTGTTATAAGTTCATGTTTAAGATGTTCTCTCTTGATGATGCTTCTGGTCAGAAATAATGCATTATATTTATACTCATGTTCAAAATTAATGCTTAGATTAATCACAACTACAAAGATAAGTAATGAACTTTACCTTAATTGATAAGCACCTTTGTATTATATTTGATGATAGAAGACTTAAAAAGATATATGGTATATGCTGTATAATTTGGTTGTGTATTTATGTAAGTTATGACTTATGTTTGGAATACACAATGTATAAAAGTACTAATATTGAGTGTAATAAAAACTTTCTTTTCTTATGTGAATAGGTTATAAACTCAACTTTAACTACTTATATTGACTTATTGATGTCCGTTAATAATCTTAGAAGTGTCAAATGTGAAAAGAACATTCAAATAAGAAGTCTTATATTCTTCAAGAAGTCATATCACTTATTAATCTATGACATGTGCTCTGGATTTTATTTATCTTTAATGGTGAGTGGCAAATATAGAATGTGCTTGTGGAGGGGATTTTTGGATGGTTAAAAAATTAAGTTCCAATGATCTTTGCTTCTTCTGCGAATACTTTGTTAATTGCATGTAATTTCATATAATTATTTGTTTCCTTATTAAATTGTACACTCTACTTCTACTTCTACATTGATTATATCTATAACTTGTTTTTGTTTCGATTGACTTTTCATAATAAAACTGTTAACCCCCCAAAATGTCGATATGGCAAAAATGAGCTTTGATAGGAGGAATGTGGAAAAATTCTCTCTGATGAAGAGCAAATTGATACATAACAAATCTGTCATCAAAGTCTAATTACCACTACCTTTAATGACAATTCTTCTTCTTAAACGTTTTTAGTCTCATTCGAATTAACTCTCTTTCTCTATTAGTTGTATTTTATTTTTGTTAGGAAGCTATTAGATGAATGTATGATAGTATGTACTATGTGTTATATAAATTTTTCTCGAATCTTTAAGAGAACGTAGACGAAAATAGAGGTGGTGTTGATATCTCGATGGTCTGTACAGGATGATGATGGAGTCATTCAATCGAGTATGCATGTGTTCAAATTTTAGTTCCTTATACATTTGATTTAGCTTTTTAAGTTTTTAGAATTTAATTTTTCAAAGGATTGTGAAGAAATTAACGTAATTGTTGGACCTCGATTTCGGAGCCCAACTCTGATGTCATAAAAATGTGTGCTTGTGCTTGTTACCATGTATGGTTATTCCAGTTAACCCTCATTAGTCATCCTCGATTCATCTTCATTCTCTGATACCATAAGTGTCGGGCCCCATTTTTGAATCATTCTTATACTAAAGCAAATATTATGTGCCCAATTTTCATCCAAAAATTGAAAGTCTTAGGGACCAAATTGAATTCTATTCCTTCAGATAATTTGAATCTCCATGTCTCTAGTTTATTTAGAAACAAAAATCATCTCATTCAGAGCTCTACAGATCAAGATGCCATCAAAACACCGAAATATGTTCAGTAAAATATTCAATTCATACTCTTCCATCTGATGCCCATAATTTGACTCAATCAATCTTTTTCAATTCAGCATCAAAAGCTATAAACGTTTATGAAGGGGTAGGAAAATGTGTTAGGAATCTATTGGTCTAAGAATCGCTTCAGTTGGAGGTCGGATAATATGGTTATGGCCGTAAGAATCAAACAAGGTTTTGTCCTCATTCATATTGAACCCGTTTCGGGACAATTAGCATAACTTTCTCCATAATTGTCGAATTAAGGTTATCTTAAGATGGTTTCGAAGAGGACTTCAAGATCTACAACTTTCATGAGACCTTGATGATAGATTCTATTATTTAGGGGGTCAAACTTGGACTTGAAGATGTAAGATAAACAGTACCCAGAAGAAGTTTATGAACAGTGCACAGAAGATACACGTCATCACCAGAAGATACAGTTTATACTCCTGAGCATCTCCATTTATAAGGATCATAATTTTCGACTCTGATATCCAAAAATTTCATACTATACACAGTTAGAACTAGAAAGATAAGCTACAACTTTCTAGAAGACAACTTTATCTAGTTCAACCTAGATTAATCCAGATTTCTCCTTAAAGTCAGAACACGAATTTTACCCTTATGGAAGACTTGAAATTTTGCACTGTGCAACATGGAATGTCCTGAGCATAACTATTCAGCTACCAAATTGACTTCATTAAACTCTCAAATCTCAATTCAATAGGATTTTCAATTGAAAATCCCACGAAGCAAAATCACTAAATTTGGTTCTAGAATGCTTAAAACCATGCCTTTTCTAAACTCCATGAACAAAAATCCATTCAAAAATTCAAAAGATTCAAAACGATCTTACCTTGATTCTTCACCAAATGAAGAGATCTTTGGCTCAAATAGAAGCTCTTCTCTTCCTCTTCCCTTTTCCCTTCTTGAACAACTTCAAAATCCCTCTCAAAACTAGGAAATGATGAAACCCTAGCTCAACTCTCTTCTTTTTTCTCAACCACGGAAATTCTCTTCTCTTTCTTTCTTGTTTTCTCTCTCTTCTTCATAACACTCTCTTTTTCTCTTCAATTCATGTTTTCCCCCTTCTTAAAAAGCAAGACTACATTTCTTTCTTGCATTTCTACCCTTAATGAGCCCAAAAAGTCCGTTTTACCCTTCCTTATAGACTTATGTTCTTTTAAACTTGAGTGTCTTACCAAAAACACCCGTGAACATTCTTATAACCTTTACACTTTAATTTAATAAACCTATATCATATAATCTTTCTAACATCAACATAATAATTAATTTCCACAAAATTTCATAAAGGCCTCATAATTAATGTAAATCATACTTATTCATCAAGAAGAAAATTTTAAGGGTGTGGGGGGGGCAACATT
>JANIPM010000232.1:53734628-53745840 GCA_027478405.1 Erythroxylum cassinoides
ATACCCTTGCCTTCTTGATTATGTAGATAAGAATTTTGAGGATGAATTTATTAAGGAAGGGAGAAATGTAACCTCCCGTTCTCATATTAAAATTTAAAACCCAAAAACACAGTACATATGAGATTAATGAGAGATTAAGAAAAATGCATTTTTATGCTCATGCATATTATTAGCTTACACGCACGTGAATTTGAATTTTTACATACATTAAAATGACTATACATGCATTAATTGACATTCTAGGTATAATTGATTGATATATGTTAAAGGTGATTTATATTGAGAATTTGTGATTTAATTATATGGAAAACCAAATCAAAGAGTGAATTTATGGATTTAGAATTTTTTAGGAATATTTTTTAGGAGAAATTTCCAAGAAATGTTGGGTATTGCTAGACTAGGAAAAATTCCAAGTGGTAAGAAAATTGATGAATGGAAATATAAATAAAGGCTTAATGATATTGAAGAAATTTTATTAATGACTGTAGAATTTTTGAGAGAATGATATTGAAAATTGGGAGACAATTGTAGTAAAAATATTGGAGTTGGTTGGACTAGTTAAATAAGAACTAGTTAAAGCCTTAAGAGATGGATGAATGACAAGTGTCATATGTAAAGTTGATCTTAGAAAGTTTACTACTATTCTTTTAACTTTGAAAGACAAAGAGACTGTTTGTCTTATCTAAAGTCTTATCTAAAAAATATCTTCTTCGTGGTTATCTTCTTCAAGCTTGTTCCTTTACACAGAGTTTTCCATCAAACTTTCACCAAAGAAAGATCTTGTTTTCATCTACCTTTTTCTAATCCCAACTTCCGTTTTCTTCTTTTTACCTTAAGAAAAACTAAAACTTGCTCAACTTCCATAATAATGTGCGTAAGTTGCATGGAGATTAAGGTTTCTTGAGATTTCAATGAAGTTGGAGATTTAACAAGTAAGTATTGAGTAAATTCTTATGAGTTGTTGATATATGTATTAGATTTGGTGAACTAGTTGATATTCCATATTCATGAGAAAAATATACACTTTTCATGTTCTTCGTGAATATAAGATGGAAATGTGGATTTGTTGATTTTTCATATTGCTACACTGATTGAGACTGTTACTGAAAGAGCTTAATGCTCTACGGTTGAGTCTATGGCTCCCATTGATTACTGAGCCCGCTATCTGCAACGAATATGGGAGACTGATAAGGCACCCAGTCACAACACTATAAAAACGAATGTGAGTCTTATACATATTGCATCCATATATGACTAGAATTCATTGAATGATTTGCAAAGTTGTAATGAAATAATAAATTGATATGAACTGTGTGACTGTATGAACTGTGTAACTGAATGATCTATGTGACTGTCTAATTTGAGTGACTTTATGATGATTGTGTTTTGCTACATGAGTGAACCATCGAGAATGGTTACTCTATTGAGTTCGCAAAACTCATCAAAAATTATACCATTGACTTTTACAGGTCCGAGAGCAAGACGACCTAGCTTCTATGATTTTATAGAAGTAGAGTTTGTGCAATATAATATCAAAGATGGCTCAAAGGTCTGTCAGCTGGGATTGAAGACATTGTAGTTATTATCTTTTATTATTCCTCAAATATGTATACACCGAGTTGTTTATGCTCTTTTGATGATGTTGAACTGAATGCTACAATGTAACTATGATTTTTGGTATAAAATGAGGAAATTTTGGAAATTGAGCAAATGTGATTTATGAATTTAGTTACGATGCCATGTGATAAAGTGAAAGTGAGATAGTTAACAAGCCATTTCTGTCGGGCAAGTGCATGTGTTATTGATTGGATCCAGGCAATCAGGATTTAGACAGAGAGGTAGTTTTGCACAGACTGGGATAACAGAGGTGTAGCATCGGGTTAGTTGCCAGCTTGTGACCATTATGGGAACAGGCACAGTGGTGAATGTTGGAGGTTGACTGGAGCCTACCTTCGATGTGGCTCACTTAATCATCAGGTTAGAGATCATGCTATGGTATCTAGAGCGAGTCTAGTAGGAGAGGAAGTGCAACATAACCTACTGTATAGCAAAGCCGAGTTAGTAGGACTAGACAGAGAGGTCATGGCAACGGAGAGGTCGTGGTAGAGGCAGGATGAGTTCTGGGAATGCTACTGAGAGGACTGATGTGCAGAGCAATCGACTACAGTCTCAGGCCATAGTATATGTCATAATGAGGTGAGAGGCTCAAGAGTCTAAAGATGTCATTGCAGGTGTGTTATTACTATTTAATTTTGAGGTTTATGCATTGCTAGATCCTACA
This sequence comes from Erythroxylum cassinoides, assembly GCA_027478405.1. Classification (NCBI taxonomy): domain Eukaryota; kingdom Viridiplantae; phylum Streptophyta; class Magnoliopsida; order Malpighiales; family Erythroxylaceae; genus Erythroxylum; species Erythroxylum cassinoides. Next base: position 53,736,910 of record JANIPM010000232.1, read on the forward strand.
TCTATGCATTCATTTATCACACTACATATGGCATCTAGATTACACTGTGGTAAAGAGTTACTGAGATATGGATTAGAGCTGACTACATCGATAGGTAATACCACCGTTATTGGGGAAGTCTATAAGAAGTGTTTGATTTGCATTGATCAAACGGAGTTAGAAGCAGACTTGATTGTATTACAATTAAAGGAGATTGATATTATTTTAGGTATGGATTGGCTCACTGCTCATAGGGCCATCATGAACTACTAAATGAAGGAAGTAATTTTAAAGTCTCCTAATCAGTCGAGAGCAGTGTTCAGAGGTATTAGCCAAGCAATGCCATCCAGACTAATCTCATTTACGAGTTCTTTAAAGTTAATGCATAGTGGATGTGAGGCTTATCTAGCCTACATGATTGATACTAGAGCTGAATGGAGTGTACAGGATATTCCTGTGGTGAAGGAATTCTTGGACGTGTTTTTCGTTGAATTACCTGGTTTGCCCCTATATTGGGAAACATAGTTCATGATTGACTTAGTTCCAGATGCTGCTCCTATATTTATTCCTTCATATAGGATGGCACCTATGGAACTAAAGGATCGAAGGCTCACTTACAAGTGCTGCTTGAGAAAGAATTCATTAGGCCCAGTGTTTCACCCTGAGGAGCTCCATTGCTATTTGTAAAGAAGAAAGATGGCAATTTGAGGTTGTGCATCGACTATAGACAACTTAATTGGGTTACAGTGAAGAATAAATACCCATTGCCTAAAATCGATGACTTGTTTTATCAATTGCATAATGCTCAAGTATTTACTAAACTTGACTTGAGGTATGGGTATTATCAGCTAAAGATAACAGAGATTGTTGGTGCCTGATGTCAATGATCTCAGGAGGGAAATCCTAGAGGAAGCTCATATGGCTACCTATGCTATGCATCCTGAAACGACCAAGATGTACAACATGCCAGTAGGTTAAAACTGAGCACCAGGCTCCAGTTGGAAAGCTTAATTCGTTGCTTATTCCAGAGTGGAAATGGTAACAGATTACTATGGATTTTATAATGGGATTGCCTAAGACTCTGGGCCAAAATGATGCGATATGGGTTGTAATGGACCAATTAACTAAATCGGCCCATTTCATACCAGTTTGGGAGAACAATTCATTAGACCAATTGGACCAGAGATATGTGACTGAGATTGTGAGACTGCATGGGGTTCCGGTGTCCATTGTATCGGACAGGGATCCCAGATTTACCTCAAGATTCTGGAAGAGTTTATAATCAACTATGGGCACAAAGCTGAATTTCAGTACTCCATTCTATCCTTAGATAGATGGACAGAGTGAGAGAACTATCAAGACTATTGAGGATATGCTTAGAGCATGTATATTGGAGTTTCACGGAGCTTGGGATTAGTACATAGCATTGATTGAGTTTGCATACAATAATCATTATCATAGTAGTATGGGGATGGCTTCGTATGAGGCATTGTATGGTAGAAAATGTTGATCGCCGTGAGAATGATTAAGGGTCCCAAATTGATCCAAGATACTGTAGATAAGGTGAAACTAATACGGAGAAATAAAAGTAGCTCAAGATAGACAAAAAAGCTATGTGAATCAGTATCGACAGGATATGGAGTACAGTGTTGGGGACAAAGTATTTCTAAGAGTGTCGCCTTGGCGAGGCATATTGAGGTTTGGCAAAAAGGTCAAGTTAAGCTCGAGATATATTGGTCAATTAGACCTTTGGCATATCGTTTAGCCTTACCTACTGTGACATCATAGATACATGACGTATTCTATGTTAGTATGCTCAGGAAATATAGGTCTGATCCAAAACATGAGTTATCGGCTCAGAATATTGAAATTACTAGTAGCCTGAGCTATATTGAGAAGCCAGTTCAGATAGTTGGTTATTAGATAAAACGACTGAGGAATAAAGAAATTCCAATGATAAAAGTTTTGTGGCATAATCATTCGAGTAAAGAAGCAACGTAGGAAATTGAGGAATATATGAAAAAACAATATCCCACTAGTTTCATCAATTAGGTAAGAATTTCGAGGACAAAATTTTCTTAAGGAGGGGAGAATTGTAATATCTCATGTTCGAGGCTAGACCCTAGAATTGTGAACTGAGCCTATTGTGAGAAATTTAGAGTGCATTGCATGCTTATGCATCATTCTATATTCACACATATGTGAATATTTATTGTTGGCATATTTAAAATACTTGTTCATGCATTCATTGACATTTTTCAGGTATAATTGACTGACTAATGCAATTTAAAATATAAACTGTGACATATTGATAGTAAAAATGGATTTGGAGACTGTTAGTATTATTTCAGAATTTTTGGTGAATTTTAGGAATTTCTAAAATTTGGGGTGTTTTCGACTAGGAAATATAATCAATAAAATGGTAACACGTGTACTAATGATTCAGTGAAAAATGTGTTACATGAAAGAGAACACGTGGTTACGTGTTTTAGATGGAAGGTTATTCTGCAGCTCTCTCTCTCGTTGTTCTTCACTAAGAGTAGCATTGTGATCAATTTTCCTCTGTTTAGTTAACCCCAAAAATATTAACTGTGTTATTTCTGTGCATTTTATTCATTTTTACTGCTGGGAATAGCTAAAGTAAGTAAGTCACTTTGATGATGTTTACGGTGTAAACATATATATACATGCATGAGAAGTTTATGCGGTGAAGCCTCGGTGAATGAATAGACTGAATTACTTAGATGAGAAATTGAGGTTGTGAATGTATGAAGATAGCATTAGTTGTATCTGAAATTGAATATGAAATTAATGAATGTGATGTAAGTAGTAAGAATGAAAACACAGAAGTAAGAGAACACTTTGAGGTTTTAGTTTTTGATGAGTTATCATATAAGCTTGTATTTGATGTATTTAGAGCTTATACTGGGTGTAGAAATACATAATATATGAATTAGAAATGGATTAACATGAAGAAGAGAGGGGGAGAAATTCATGCATAAGTGCATAAGTGGAGTGCATGGGTGTGACTTAAGGTTGCACACCCGTGACATTACTGTAGCAAGGAGTTCACGATCGTGAGTCATCATGAGGGTGACTCTGCTGGTTATGTTAAAAGTCACGATTGTGAGGTGAGGGAAGGAAATAAGCTATTCTTGGATGTCTAAAGTCACGAGGGTGATTTTTCTAGAGAAATGAAACTACAATTTTTATGAATAAGTCAAGTTGTAATTCTGGATCCAATAATTTCAAAATCTATTTTGCAGTTAAGTTATGAGTTTAGTTATAGCCTAGGAATACATATTTGGTGTATAACTTTCAGTATATTAAATCAAATTAAATGATCTTAGTGTCATTAGCAACTTAAGACATAGAGGAACAATTTCCTAGAAGGAAGTGTTATTTAAATCCTTCATTTTCGGGGTCTTAATGATCATTCACGGTTGACCTGAATGGAATGCTTTTTGAAACAAAATAGAGAATGAGTGATTGAGCTTTAGTACAATCAGAGCACAATTAATATGTACATCAATGTATGATAGAAATATGTCTGAGAATTTGTCATTGAATATGCATGATACATGAAGCATTGATAAATGTGTTTATTCTGTTACATAAGTGCTCTAGTAATATGAAATTATTTTTTTATTGCATATAGACAAGAAACTAGGGCGACGACTTCCAAATATTGCCGAAATGTCAAGGCAATAGGCATAAGGGAGCAGCTACGAGTAACCTAAGATGGTCTCACATTATTTGTTCTGATCTATATAATATTAAACTGTATTGATATATTACTGAACTGCATTGATTGATTGTGTACTGAATTTCGGGCAATATATATCTAAGATGTTTGATGCATGCAAACAAAATTGGTAGTGCTACTCGTATGTGAATGAGACTACCTAGTTGAATATTCTGATTCTCAACTGAAAAGTTGAATGTCAAATATAATCCAATGACTACTGATACTATGACTAATACTATGATTGTTATACTTTGAAAATACATGCAAATGAAAGTGAGTGAATTGATGGCTAAATTGTGACATGCATATAATCAATGCATGTAGTATAAAGGTCGTTGTGACTAATGTTGCTACTGACTAATTGATATTATTACTGAGGAAGCTTAAAGCTCTATGGTAGAGCCTATGCTCCCACTATATACTGAGCCTAGTGTCTATAATAGATATGGGAGACTGAAAAGGCACATAGTCACAACATTGTAAAAATGAATGTGAGTATGATAAATATTGCATCCATATATGACTGGAATTCATTGAATGATTTGAAAAGATAAAATGATATAATAGATTGATATGAATGATGTAACTGAATGAACTATGTGACTGTATGATCTGATTGATTTTATGATGACTATGTTTTGCTATTTGAGTGAACCATCAGGGATGGTTACTCTACTAAGTTCGTAAAACTTATTAAAATTACAGTGTTGACTTTTACCGGTTCGAGAGCAAGATGACTTAGCTTCTAAGACTTCATTGAAGTAGATTTTGTGTAGTTTAATATCAGAGATGGCTCAAAGGTCTGTTAGCTAGGATTGAAGACACTGTAGTTATTATCTTTTATTATCCCTTAAATATGTAGCATATTGTATAGGTCAAGCTGTTATGCTCTTTGATGATGTTAAACAGAATGCTACAATGTAACTATGAATTTTGATATACAATGAGGAAAATTTGGGTTTTAGTAAATGTGATTTATGATTTTGGTTACGATGTCATATGATAAAGAAAGTGATATAGCTAACATGCCATTTCTGTCGGGCATGTGCATATGTTACCAAAAGGGGGCAATGTGCATGTGTTAGATGGGAGTGGGATGTTACATAATTCCTTTGGATAATTATGTCATCACCCACCCTCAATCCATATACTAGCCTTTGTTTGAGTTGGAAAATGATTTATGAATTGGACAGTTTCCACGTTGTGAATTAGTGACCCATTACCTATCTAATTATACCAAAGAAAAGTCATTGATCCATCCTCAATCCTATAACTTATATTACCTATAACTTATATTAGGTTCAATAGAGGCCCTTAGCTTAGTAGAATAAGTTGTCGGTTAAACGAAATGCAGGCCCAACTTTTTTTTTAAAAAAAAAAAATCAAAAAGGCATTATTTTTTACAAAACGAACTCGTTTTGTCATAGCCCAATTGGGCCTTATGCTGGGCTTGGCTAGGCTTGCGGCCCAATCATTCCTAAAAAATAAGGCTAGGCCCAGGCCCTATTGCTAAGCTAATTGAAACATTTCAAAATTGTTGCAAATTCTAACACTTATGATTCTTCCAGGTTTGGATTAGAGTGGCAATTTGACTTCTTTTCATTGCTCAAGTGACATGAAAGGAAGATATAACATCTATATCGACATGGCAATCATTACATATAAACATAAGAGTACCTAATGTGATGTCTTAGGAAGTTCCGACTCTAAGTTTGGAACAATTATCACTTTGTAAAAATTAGTCAAAGGAGTAGCCATATTAGCTCATAACATAGGATGAAACATTAGACTTTTCTTTTTTTAGAAAAGAAATAATAAAATAAATTAATTATAATAGTACCTTAGAATGCTTGTAACAAGGCATTTTTGACAAAGATGAAGTCAAAACTAAAGCAAGCCCTATAAAAGGTCACAATTAGAGAAAGAAACCATGACATAAAGGCTAGAAAACAAATACAAGAGATTATAAGATATTAAAAGAACGTAAACTAAAAGGTCCAGATCAAAAAATATTTCATTAATACAAAAGTGTTGAACTCATATTAGCTTGGATATCATAAGTAAGAATGAATTACCTTATCCAACTAATAGTGAAATCTAACAGTGAATTGAGATCCTATGATTTTTTTTGAAAGAAGTACAAATTCCTTTCTTTTGAGAGGAAGTGCATGCCACAATTCATCACCAATTTGAACACATTTAGATTTTTTAAATAAGTGAATCTAATATTCTCGACTTATAGCAACAATTTGGACCCAGAGGAAGCTTGACAAGATACTCTGCACAAAGAAATTTAATGAGTCTAAAAGGAATGGGAGAAATGACAAGAGAAGAATAAGTGATTGATAGAATTAGGGGTAGCTTTGCAAAGAACACATTGGTTCTTATACATCTCTATCTCTTTATCAAGGGTGTTGAACTTGTTCTTACTAGCAAAGTAGAAGATTAAAAAAGCTTTTGGGAGAATTTCATTTGAACTAATCTACTTTCCATCAAGAAGTTCTCTAACCAGGCTTTCTAAGTATGTTCAAACATAATTTGATGGTGAAATTGTTTAAATTATGTCTCAACTAGATAAATTTATCTTTTACTTCTATATCTAGGTTATAGTTTAGTTCATTCTTCATGATAAGGTTGAAACATATGAGTATAAGGCTCCATTGTAAATCACCTATAATTGAGTTGAATTTAGATTTAATAGCAATAAAAGATATAAGATTGTTACACCTATGTATAGAGCATAAGGGCCTAAAATATTCTAGTTATCAAATTATAAGTGTATTATCATTCTTAACCATGTTTTTTACATAAGGGTTTAAAAAGTATCTCAATCTCAACAATTGATTGAATGTTCATGAGTTACTTTCACAAGGCTTTGTAAACCAAAAGCTATGATCTTTAATAAAGTAAAAGTGTACCCAATTAACCCAAATGGATTCTTTGTCTATCACTAGTTTATATAATCTCTTTCCTTTAAGCATCCAACTTGTAAGTTTAATAGAGTAGATATCAAAGCCTCCCTTTTCCATCAAAATCTGTATCTCAAACTAACTTACTTTTTCTCCTTATGCATTCTCAGGGGTTAGCATCCATAGGAAGTTTTTTTAAGATCTCTTTATATCCTTGATGATTTTTTGGGTTAGGTAGAGATAGCGCTTCTAATGAATATTAAGATTGATTGATATTAATTTAATAAGTTGCAATCTACCAGCAAAATAGATGAATCTATTGTTACAATGTAGAGTTCTTGTGATAATTAACTTAATTAATGACTTTTGGCCAAGATAACTTATCATTCTGTTAGTTATAGGGATCTCTAAATATTTAGAAATTAAGAGATTAAAGCTTAAACTTTATAATATTATAAAGAAAACTAAAAGATGTATGTTGGGCCCCAAATTGTTTTTCTTGATGTTATTAAGCATGAATTATGTTGATTGTATGATTTATTGCATAGTTTGATTTTGTTGGAAGTATTAGTGGAAAATTAAGATAAATTTGAGATTAGTATGGAATAAGTGTAATGGAAAGGGAAAAATTATGTGAGGGCATAATTGGAAGATCACTTAAGTTGGTTAGATTTGGGCTTTGCAAAGAGGGGCTTGGTGGTCATTGTGTTTCCTTAAGGCTTAAGTGTTAGAGTTAGAAAAAGAAAGAAGAAAGAAGGAAAGTGAAGGGAGAAGAGGAGAGTGTCGTGGAAGAGGAGAAGGAGAAGAGAAAAATAGGGTTTTGCTACTTTGGAAGATTTGGAAGAGATTGAAGCATTCTCTAGTAAGTATAAGCTTGATTCTTCTTGTTTAGGAAGGATTAAACCCTAGATTAGAGTTGCATGAGCTTGAATCGATGGTTTAGGGTTTTAGGGGAAAAAGGGATAGATTTCTTTGGGTTGATGGATTTGTGCTTGTTTTTAAGTTATAAATGAGTTAGAACTGTAGTCTAAGGCATGATTTAAGGTTTCGATGTGTTGCATGTGCTTAAAGGAAAGATTGAAGTGGAAAAATGCTGGAAAAATCGAGTTCGGGGTCGGTTTTGCGACCCGCATGTCACGACGTGCCCATGAACACGCCGCGTCGTGCGTGGATGTGGTACGCCGCGTACACCAGGGTGCACGTCACGGCGTGCATGAGATGATGCGCACGCTACGACGCACATGAAGGTGCACGTCGCGGCGAACAAATACGTGTTCGTCGCGGCGCACGCGGATCGTTCATCGCGGCGAACGTAGGACTCTTTGCGGCGAGCGACCAATTTCCAGCAGCGATGATTTTTGGATTTTGGGCATATCTTTTGCTGTAGATGTCCAAATGAGGTGATACTTGATGCATTGTAAACTAGAGACATAAGGCTACAAGTTTTGTGAGATTTCGAATTGTTAGGTTAACTTTCTGATTTCTACATCAAATTGATTGGAATTTTGGCTATTTGGTTAAGGAAACCAAGTGAGGCACAGGCACGAGGAGCAAGAGGATCAAGAGGAAACTCTTTCCTAGGCAAGTTTTAGCAAGAAATTCAGGTGGTTCATATTTATAATAGAGCAATTAAGTCACTCATTGTTTTGTTTGAATCAAGAAAGATTTAATGCTTTAAATTGCATCATCAATGTTGCCTTATGTACTAAAGTGAATTGATTATATGTTGCCATATGATTTGCATTCATGATTAATGAAATGGTTTCAAAAAGAGTTTTCTCTTTTCAAGAATACATGCTCATAAAATCCTGTTTTGAAATGTACGAAAGCAAGTTTACAAGTAAGTGCCGGTTTGGCAAGCAAGATTACTAGACTTTTAACCATGCATGTTATGTGGGTTTGTGGTTGACCCAAGAACCGTCACGTGCACGTTGACCATGTAAAGGCCTCTCCCGCCTGCCCACTAGTGGCAAGGAATTCCCCACCAGGACTTCCTCAAGAAACTATGTCTACACAGGACCACTTCGATGGGAATGTGTAGTACGTCATGAACTCGGACTAACCCAGACCATTATTTTATGCATATGTGCTTATGTGCTCAAGATCTGTTATCAAGTTTTATGCATACATGTTTGAATTCTACACATAAATTGTTTAAAGATCAAGCTTATCGAGATCATAACTTTCATATGCTCAATTATTATGGTTTCAAGCGCATCACGGCAATGAGTTATATTTTAAATAGTTTTGCTTATTTCTATATTATAAATGTGTTCCCACGAGCTTTATAGCTCA
>JANIPM010000232.1:53971668-53983716 GCA_027478405.1 Erythroxylum cassinoides
CTAATGCTTTAGCTCCTCCATACTCCTCTAACAAACACCATTCCATCTGAAAGGCACATTCTTCCTCAGAAGTTTTGCCAAAGGGGCTGAGATCAATAAAAGCTCCTCGACAAACCTTCTGTAATAACCAGCTAGTCCTCCAAATCTCAGTCACATTTTTTAGAAATTCCCACTTCAATAATACTTCTATTTTCTTCGAGTCTATCTGTATGCCTTGTCCAGACATAATATAACCCACGAATACTACTTGGTTAAGTCAAAATTCACACTTACTAAACTTAGCATACAACTATTTCTCCCTCATTATCTGTAAAACTAATCTCAAATGTTCATAATGATCTCTACACTTCGAGTACACCAAAATGTCATCAATAAATACAATAAAAAATGATCTAAGTAAGGTTAAAATACCTTATTCATCAAGGCTATAAACGATGTTAGGGCATTAGTCAACTCAAATGGCATCACCAAAAACTCAAAATACCCATATTTCGTTCTTAATGCACTCTTTAGTATATCAACCTCTACTATCTTAAACTGATAGTACCCTGATTTCAAACCTAACTTTGTAAATACTTGAGCACCCTGTAATTGATTAAACAAGTCATCTATTCTCAGTAGAGGATACTTATTCTTTATTGTCACCCGATTCAACTAGTTGTAATCAATATATAGCCTTAATGTCCCATCATTCTTCTTCACAAACAACTCTAGGGCTCGCCAGAGTGACTCACTAGATCTAATGAAACCCTTATCTAACAACCCTTGCAATTGGGCCTTGAGCTCCTTCATTCCACAAGTGCCATCCTATATAGAGGAATCGATATAGGAGCAATACTTGGAATAAGGTCAATTGTGAACTCCGTTACTCTTTCTAGGGGTAACCCCAGTAACTCAATAGAAAACACGTCCGAAAAATTCCTAACAATTGAAATTTCTTGAACTATCTGCCCAGTACAGGTGTCAATCATGTAGGCTAAATAAGCTTCACATCCACTTTGAATCAACTTCAAGGCATTCATCGAAGAAATCAACTTGGTTGGCACTGCTTGACTAATACCTCGAAACATTGCTCTCAACTGACTAGGGGATTCAATGATCACCTCCTTAGTATAGCATTCCATCACAGCCCTATGAGTAGTGAGTCAATCCATGGCTAGAATAATATCTATCTGCTCTAATTGTAGTATTATCAGGTTAGCCTCTAACTCTACTTGATAGATTCGTATAATACACTCCTTACATATTTCCCCAATTACTATAGTACTACCTACCGGAGTACTCACTACCAAACTAAATTTTAGTATCTCTCTCTTATAATCTAATCTAAATGCCAGATGCAGTGTGATGAATGAATGTGTAGATCTTAGATCTACCAATGCAAATGCTTCAAAATTAAAAACATTCAACACACCTGCTACCACATCTAGGGAAATCTATGTCTCTTGTCTGGTGATGGCATAAATCCTGGCTTGAGACTGCGGCTAGTTACTCCACACCTTAGTCCTGTCACTAGGCTCTGCTGATTGTGTCCTACCTCTAACTCTGCCACTCTGTACTGATCCAATGGCTCTACTCTATTGGGCCATCATCTCAGTCACTATTCCTCTTCTCATTCCAAACTACGGTCCCAAATTCTCAGAACAATCCCTAATCTGATGCTTAATAGAGCCACATCGAAAATAAGCTCCCAATAACCTCCAACACTCACCACCATGCCTCTTACCACAGTGCTCACAATTAGGCATATGTTGTGATTGCGTAGAGGGCACTTATCCTTTACATCTATCAATATGAAAAAAATCCACCTCTTGGTCGAAACCCAGATTGTCTCAATCTAGCCTGGAATCGAGACGATCTGTTCTGACATTTACTGAAGCTTTTACCATAATCAACCTGAGATTCACTTTTTCTCTTCACTTTAGACTCCTGTCTATACTCTCTCTGGCCATCCTTCAACAACTGTTAAATTTTGATCGAGGCCGCTCAGAGTTCCATAAAACTACCTAAATTAGAAATAACTAACCTCGCTTTGATCTTCATATTTAACCCATCTTCAAATCTCGTATACTTATCCTCCTCAATTAGGATTAATGCGATTGCATACCCCATTAATTCATTAAAATTTATCCTATAGTCCTCCTTGTTTTAAATCCAGAAAGTCTTTCATCATTCTATCTACATAAATCTTCGGTATGTAATTCTCTTTAATCACCTTCAGAAAATCTTATCAGGTCAAACTATAAGGTCTGATGGCACTGCCTGGTACAGTCTTCCACCAATGATATGTTGAACCTTGCAGAAGTGATACTATATAATCAAATCTCTTATTTGACTCATAATTCATTTGATCAAACACTCTTTCAGTTCTCTCTAGCCAACTTTTTGCCTCAGTAGGGTCTGTACTTTCGTAAAAGTCTATAAACCCCTACTTCCAAATCTTATCATATCTCCTTTCCCTCCTCTCCAGGATTCTCGGAGGTATTTGTGCAAACTCAGGTACAGGAGACTCTTTATTGACTCCTACAAACTCCATGTCTCTATGTCAACTAACTCTCTAACTTGATCTCCTTTGACAGGTGACCTATAATAAAAATAGTTATGATCACTAAGTCTCTCACTATTTATCATGTCTCAATACTCTTATATGTCCCTATGGATGTCAAACCATGCTCTGATACCAAAATTGTAACACTCCACTACCACAGAGTATATACCCGAACATCCAGAAGACATTCAAGTACATATCCTATGATAATGGTATGTTAGAGAAAGCATAATCTCTTAAATGGCATCATAAGGAATATACAATACTTAAAACCTCAACACTTCATTTCAATCATTGACAAAAGTTTACATTGTAGTCATTAAAACACATATTTACATTACCAAACTTGAGAAAGTTTACAATCCCTTAAACAAAAGTTCTTTATGTCAAAGAAAATACAAAAAGCAATTTATAACTCCTTTGATGTCAGCTGACGGACCTTTGAGCATAGACCTCTAGAAAATCTTAGGGACTAAGTCTCCTGTCTTATACTTGAAGAACCACGTTGCAAATTTTGATGCGTTTTGCCAACTCAATGAGTGAACCATCATTGATGATCTCACTCAGGTCAAATACACAAATATCACACAACCAACCATTTTCACAAAAATTCTTTCAGAATACGGATAACCCAATTAATCACATTATCATGGCATATCACTTTATCATCACAATTTCATAAAAGATTTCATAATCATGTATTTCATAATCATAAATATACAAATGCAGATGTAGATGAATATGAGACTCCAAATTTTTTATTATATGTTGTGACCGAGAGCCTTTTAGATACAAATATAGATATTGGTCCATTGGGCTTAGTCTGATACAGAAATCACGAAACAAAGCTCTACGTACAAAATTTTGAGCTTAAAGCTCTTTCAGACTAGCTGCTCTAATCATGTCTCCTTTATATGAACATGCATTTTATGAAATGCATCAAATAACAGAATATGTCATGTATAGCATTCACTTATAATGCACAAACAGAATCTCATATTCATAAAACCTAAGTCTGGTATTCAACTTTCATTGAGTATATAGATATCATTCAGAATTTAGATGCAAACATAACATTTCCAATACATTCTTTAATATCAAACTCCTTGGACCATTAAAGTCCAGAATTCACAAACAAATCACAAACAGTTCAAAAATTGGAAGTTAAATAGAATAAATCAATCTTAGGAAGTTCATTTGAGTTGACTCAAAGTATGCTCAAATTTATGCTATTGCCTGGATGGTTCGGCAATGCCTAAATGGCATCTGACTTGAGTGTCTAAAATCATACAATTTACCTATAATTCACATTACAAAGTCGATCAATTAAATACTTTTTCAATTGTGTACATATATATACATATATCATGTTTAATGGATGCCTATTGACTATTCCCAGTATGTTTTCTTTATTCACATCTTATGATCATTCATACTTCAAAACTCATATATGTCTAATTTGAACTTAGTTTTATAAGTCAATAATACAATTTTATTCTAAGTTCATCACTCAATCATGCACTAAGGTTTATAGCTCAATACACTTGATTATTATAATATCATCAATCAATCATTTACTAGTCCTTTCATAGTGAATTCAGATCATAATGAAATTTTTTGAGAGAAATGACATTGTTTGAGGAGCTTGTGGTTCAAATTTCAAGTCAATCGGAGGTCCAGAAAAGAAGTTATGGTCCAAAAAGTGAAGAGTGCCAAAAGTTGTCAAACAATTGTGCACCTTCATTGTCACGATCGTGAACTTCCTAATGCTCCTCTATATCACGATCGTGCTTGGGCACAATTGTGCAACTCCCTAATGTCCCCTTTCTATGACGATTGTGCTTATGCACAATCGTGCACTACCTCTTATTCAAGCTTCATTCCAGCTTTTCTTAAAACAGATTTTTGGGTCAATTTTCTATGGCCATTTTGGCAAGGAAAATTAAGTATTTAGGCAATACATTCTGCTAACATAATGTTTCCAAATGTCTTAAGTTTCTAATGAACTAAAATTCATATAATTTGGATCATTATTCCTAGAGTTATAACCAAGATTCTACAAACTATTCTCAAACAGTGACAGAATCTAAAAACTCAAATTCAATCCAAATTTTGAAACCCTTAAAAATAGAATAAAAATTTTATTTCTTCATTAAAAATATATCCATATACCTCTAATTTAATATAAACTTAAAATTATCTCATTTGTATGTCTACAGATCAAGATATGGCTAAAATATAGATGCACGTTCAGGGAAAACACTATAGCTAACTTATTCCAGCAATTCTTCTATCACTTTTCTAGACTTTTTTAGACTTTATACAAAAATTAAAATAACCTCTTTATAGTTTATCAATTCTACCTCTATTAGGCCAAAATCTTACTCCAATTTCTCATCAATAACCTCTCCTATTCTAGTTCAAAATTATTCAATTGATAGCTTATAAATCCTAGTCTTTCATCCATCGAAAATCAAACTAGAAACTATTACATGCATTTCATTCCAATTCAAGCATGATTCTTATAACATTTGACATGCCATAAAACTTAGATTGTTACTTACCTATTAGGCTAACAATTCAGCTCAAAACTCCAAATTATACTAGCCCTTAAAGCAGGAAAATTCATCACAAACTCAAGCTGAAGATGAGCTAGTTTTCTTGGCAATTTTGTGAAGAATATATGGTTTTGGCGTTGAAACTTAGCTAGGGTTCAAACAAAATTATAGAGAAAAAGCTGGAGCAATTTCAGTGAAGGAAACAAGAATTGAAGCAGAAACTTAGGTGCTAGAATTTTCCACATCAATAAGCTAGCTAGGTGTCATTAACTTACAAAGACATATGTCTTAAAGTATGCTAGCCAATTGTTCGGCAACTATGCTGCCACTAATCCACTCATTATGCTGCCATTTGTCACCCTTTAATCAGTTCACATGTCTCATTATAACTGGCCCATTTGTCAATTAATTACTAGCCCATTTGTTACCAATTTAACTATGTCAAATGTCACTCAATTTTAGGCTTAATCATCCTAATTTTCATATATCAATTTTTCTTACGACTTGGATTTTTTTAAGACCAAATGTACATTTAATCTATTAATCTCTCAATCAATAACATTTCACCAAATTTACTAACTAAAATCGAAACATAGCAAAATTCTAGACATACCAAATCACAATTCACATCATGTTCAACTTAACTTCTTTCATACCCCGAAATAAGTCAATTGAGTACATATGCTATATTTGTAATGTGTTCAAATATAAATTCATGTATGAATGCTAATGTTATGCATATATATGCAATACTTAATATAGGGTTAAACCCTAAGCATGTTCCAGAAAATAGGAGATCACATAGAGATCCTTATTAATTCATCTTTCATAACCTTTAGCTTTTGTATGCATTAATAAACCTAAATACAAAAAATAAAAATATCATTCCTTTCAACACCACTTATAAGAGTTCTAGATGTTTTAATAAGGAATTAAAGAATCTAAATGGATCTCTCCTCTTCAAACGTTTCAGGTTAAGCTAGATCTCAATTGGTGTATGAATATAGATTAAGGGGTTATTAAAAGAAGCAGTGCTAATAGAGAACTAACTAAGCAACTCATTTTTCACCAAGCTCCTATCTAGCTTTTCCTGAATGAAACAAACACTAGACTGTTTGTTGCTCTAGGTATAATGATGTCACTATATTGTTTGTTGCTCTAGGTATAATGATGTCTAGTAATTTACAAATCAATGATCCCTAAAGTGATTGTGAGTTGAGACAATTTATGATACCTATGGGAGCTTCCCCTCCTTTAAGCTTCTAATTGAGATAAGATATAATTGAAGTCCCTAATCAACATCCAACAGGAGCTTACACTAGAGCTAATTCTCTCTATGTCTTGTTGACTCCTATGAAACTCACAATTTGCACCATATATGACATTAATAGCCTTGAGCTTGAGAGAGCACTTCAAAGTGAACTTACAGTGAATAAATTGGATTAAATATGATCAATTCCTCAAAAGGAAGAATTTAGGATCAAAAGAAACAATGATCCTATCATTGATGTGAGTAGAATGATTGATTATGGTGATCCAATCCTTATCCAAAAACCATAGCCCTTTAAGCACAGATTTCTATTTTATTTTGTTCTCTATAAGACCAATAAACTCATTTAGCAAATGGGTCACTAGCCTTCTTCCTCTTGGACTTAAGACCAAACTTGCTAGCGCTAGGGTGCATGATTGTAGTCGTTCCTTATTGAGCTTCCAACTCAATATTGGAGTTATTTAGAACTGGAGGTTGCTCTTTTAGGCCACATATCATTGAGGGATCCAAATCCATAGCTGCAAAGTTAATTGGAGGAGACTTCTGATTATCAAGACCCTAAACACCCTTCTCGACATCACCAGTTGTTCCTTTAGGACTCATAAGAGATTCCAAGTTTGTCTCTGCTACCACCTCATCCAACTTATCATCATTTAACGCTCCAGCTAACCTCTTTTTAGGGGGATTTGAGGGTATCACTTCCAAATTACTTAGAGACTTTTGATTCTTTAGCCTCCATACCTTTTAAAAAAAGAATTTTTCTTCGTGGGCTTCTATAAATAAGAGACCTTGATCTCATCCTCCACTAACTTACTATCCTCATCATATCTCATAATCTTAACTGAGTTAGGAAGCTCCAATTCCAAACTAAGCTCAACACATAGCCCAGTAGATCCTATCGTTTTGAGGGTGGTAGTGTTCTCATCTAAATTCATTGGTTTCCTTATCACACTAGCAATATAACTAAATCCTAAAGAGGACCACCACTCAAGTGGCACCTTATAGAAATTTGCCCATACTGGAATTATAGCAAGCTTAAATCTATCTAGTGCAACACTTGGTTTCCATTTCCTGACTATCATAAGATTACCAAATATGTGTCAAAGCCCCAAATCAATTGGTTTCCATTTCCTGACTATCATAAGATTACCAAATATGTTTCAAAGCCCCAAATAAATAACTCTTTCAGAGAAATCAATTTCACTTATATACGTGTTCACTAGTCCAAGTTTCCTCTAGTTTGCCCAGTTTTCGAACAGGAGGTAAGTCGGCCTCTTGTCGATAAAGAAACCAATGATGGAAGCTTGCCACTTCTTAGCTCCCGTACGGAGCATCTCAGAGAGAAGGGATATAAGTTTACCATTACCTGAAGGCTCAAATTAGTGGGGTTCTCCAAACTTGTCTGGATCTCTCACCACCTTGCTCCATGCAAGTTTTAAGAAAGTTCAGCTGAGCCATAAGGGACTTTTAGACTTCACATTCTATCCTGGGAGTGAAGGAAAGTGAGAACCAGAAGTTGCGGCAGATGGAAGACCAGCAAATCTGGGACGGATGGTGGAGACAGATGCTGCCATTCGAGTTACCAGAAACAGAAACTATCTGACAAAAGTAGATGGCGGGAGAGGAAAGTCAAAACGTGGGCCGCTTAAAAAAGAAAGAAAGGGACGCAATTGAACCGGTCAAGTAATGGGTGGAAACAAGAACGGGGCAGAAGCAGAGAACCGTCTCTCTCTTGCCCATTCTTTCATTTCCTAAGGTCAAAGATGGACGTTTTGGAACCATTTATGCATTGATACAGCAACTCCGCAGTCCATTTATTTCCAGTTTCCTAACCAATATTGTTTTGCGGTTTCTGCAGCCTCATCATCTCTGCGTGTCATTGCTGGAGCACTGGAGTTGCAACTTTGGTAATTGCTCGCATCTAGGTAGTTTGGTGTCAGTCTATTAATCAACATAAGTAGGATCTTTGCTGATATTCACTTCAAAGGAACTTATTTTCGAGCTAATACAGTACCAAATACGAGAGATTTCCTGCTAATTAGTGAAACTATGCTTTGCAAGTTTCTGTTTGAGATTAGAAGTTTGCATGAAAACAGCAAATATGACTAATAGGAAAATTATCCTTCTCATTTAATATTGAGGAGCGAATCAAATGGCTTCATTGACGCTCTTTAATCATATTTACGGATTGCTCTTCTTTACTTGGCACAATCTTACCAAAGAAGGTAAACTAGAACTCTTAGCCTTCGCCTCTATTGAAAAGCATTAATCATCCGAACGTTTCCCTCCATGCATTTGTGAAATTTAGCTTCAATGGATTGGCAGTTTATCTTTTGAGCATAATATAACAGTTACAAGGTATTAGGGCACAAGCAAGCAGACATGCTTTGAAGCTATTCCTTGGCTGGTCCAGAATTATCATCTGCTTTTCTGTATGTGAGAATACCTTATATATTCTTTCTGAATGGCAGTAAATTCTACTCAACCGTAACTGAATTCTTTGTGTTCATGAGACAGCATGACTCCAATTAGGGGAATACAGAATCCTGTCACTGATCTTCTTTAGGAATATGTGCGTAGTGCAATGAATCCAGTCATTAGAAATCATATTTGATATGATTTTTGTATAGTCAGAAAAAGGTAGAGTCAGCAACATGATAGCATTTGGACCTCAAAAAAATAAAAAAGTAGGTTCTTTGCTTGGAGCAGCTTGATCAGAAGATCTATCATAGTTGGAATATCAAAGTCGTGGTCCTATCGTCCATCTTATTCCTTACGAATAAAGGCATCTTCTCTTCATGAGACACTTATACTACGTTTCTTGTATACCACGAAACTTTTAAGTGCCCCTGGACAAGCCATCGTGTTTTCTTTTTCTGCTATGATTTTGTGATTTTGTGACTTAGCAATTTGAAGAACATTGGCATTTGCTTCCTAAGTTCCATAACTCCTGCTAACTCATTGGGATGACGTTGGCTTCCATCTTCTACAATGTAACTAGAAAGAAAAACATTAAGCAGTCTAATCAGTACTACTATTCTTAGGTGTATTAGATATGAAAAATCTCGTCGAATGGTGGCTAATATATTTGTAGAATTTTTTTCTAACTTGTTGATTAAAGCAGAAACAAAAAGATCCTGTGCTAAAACAAGAGTGGACAGTTTGATTGGCCTGGGGATTTTCTTGTTGCATGTGACCTGTAAAATCAGAGGCCATTGGAAAGAAAGTCCAAGCATAGCAAAATTGGCCTTCCGATGTGGGGAAAGGATCTCCCTCAATTCTCTTTCTTTGGTGGGTACGCAAACTAATGTGGAGACAAAGAGGTGGCAAAATATTGTCATACGTGGCATTGTCATGCCCATCCGTCAGACCTTTTCCTAAGAATAAAATCATAAAGTCAAGACCTAAGACCCCACTCTTGCCTCCTCCAAAACTTTTTCTATTTTCCACTTTTGGTTGGTACAATCAGCTCTTCTCCTTCCATTTTCTTCTTCCTTCATTAGCCATAAAATGTCATCACCACAATAACATCAACATCAAGCTTAAGAGTTTTTTTTGGTTACATTGCTTTTAATGTATAGAATTTCTTACAGTCCAACCTTAGTAATGATGGACTAAAATGCCTAACGTTTTATTCTTTTAATAGTCTTTTTACAGTTAAGTCTGTAATTTAAAGATTCCAACTTTTGCTTTCTCAAGTAAAAAAGGTAGTAATTGTTAATTAAGGCTAAAACTTATGTAGTTCATTGGAAGGCGAAAAGTGGAAGTCATCCTTTCCTCCAGAAATCAAAGTTCATTTCACATTCGGTAAAAAATCACTTACGATCAGCTTTCCCAAAATCTTTCGACTTATCTTCACTTTTCTTCCCCTTGTACCAGTTATCCTTCCTCTTTATTTATTCTTGCTAAAGTCGGAAACGGCCTAAAAGTTTATATATGATACGAAAGTGAATGCTATGATGAAAGATACAAGCAAAAACTGGGGGAAGATCTTGTGGGTCCTTAAAAATTGACGCCCAACTGCCTCAGGAGTCAGTTTTGGGCTTGGAAACTGGGGAACGACAACCACGCAATAAAACTAAAAGGAACGACAAGAAGTTAGTAGACCACCACCATGCCCTCACAGCATATGTATTAAATATTAATTAATTATTCGTGATCTATCTTAGCTGCCGTGCTGGTCTAGAAACCAAAAAGAAATGCGCATATTCTTCCATGGGAAAAGCTTCGGGAAAGAACACATATACCCCACTAATATTCCTTTATAGTAGCATGCTATCTGTGCGAAATGATTCAACATGATCCTGACTGAAATTTTCAATTAATAATTTTGTCACCAATTTTATATAAAAGTTTCTTAATGGATCTTATCTTTTTTACTTACAAGATTACGACTGTTCATGAACTTTTAATAAATATGTTATGCTTACCCATTTATTGAATGTTTTTAATTTCATTGTATGATTCAATCAACATCTTAATGACCAAAGCCATGACGTTTACTTTTCTTGCATTTTGTCTCTCTAAATAAAACCAAACCATCTTCTGAAAAGTGCAAAAAATTGATATTACAATACAGAACTTAAAAGGTTCATCCATATCTGTCCATATTTGGTTTTACCAATGAAAACTGTAGGAGAGTGGAACAGAGCCATGATCATCAACTTCCTTCCCTGTACAGCTGTACTGTAATTTAACAGAACGATGCTCCTCAATCCGGGTCAATTGAATCAGTTACCAAGATAGATAAATCAAATTGATTTATCTTACTTTTCTCAGTTTCAACCTCCTCTTTTTGGTCAGAAGCTTTTTCTAACAGAATAGCGTAATAAGTTATCTTATTGGGATTGTTGTCAGTCATTAACAATATCTATCAGAACAATCCATTAGTTAAACGTGTATTGTTCTGAAAAGCATTTAAGAGTAAATATTGAATTTAGAATGATAGAATATGTGAAGAAGGACCTCGGTTGATAACTAAGTCTAATCACAGCAGATCGGGATTCTGTAGAATGGAGCTATTTATTGGCTTGTTTGATCAGTCCTCAGGCATGAAAATACAAGATCTTATTCACATGTGAAGATATCTTAGGATCTAGTTTGAACGTACGTGTCGTCTGTTATAAACTATCCTGCGCTCCGTAGTGCAATCCCTTCTAACACCCATCTCTCTTTCCACGTTTTAGCCTTCCAAAAGTTCTGGTTTTTTTTTTTCTTCCAATACTTGCAACTTTTTCATAGAAAGTGCGTGCGGGGTCCACCGTTTTAGTGGATTTGTGATGCTGGCGGCCAATATTTGCCGCTGTTTTCCCCACGTGCGACAATCAAAGTTGTGGGATGGTCAAGTAGATAAGGTTTCAAAGGACAACGAAGAATCAAATTCCCTTGACATTGAAATTATATTTGCATTGGAATTTACCAACTTGTAGAGAATCATAACAAAAATTAAAGACCCTTATCATTTTCATAACACACACCCTTTTCTTTTTCTTGCAATACTTATTATCGACTTTCAAAAAAAATATGGGGAAAATGAAAATGACATGTGAAAGTACAAACTAAAAATTTAAATGAAGATAATTCACCCAAAATGTTTTTGGAAACAATCATTTGCTAAATCCAAAATTATATAACTTATCAAATAATATGGAAATTAACACAATAACATGTAG
>JANIPM010000232.1:53996038-54007402 GCA_027478405.1 Erythroxylum cassinoides
AGAGGCCAGTAACATGCTCAGTCAATGAATGCAGTGCAATCCTATCAGTCTGTCCCAATTTACCATAATACCCTTGTTAACAGTAACGGGATGTTACAGCTAGAGTACTTTTACCAAAGGGATTTGCTTATTCCTAAGTTACCTGGCTTCTCGGGATAAGATAGAAACCGACCCTTCTTCATATGTCAAATTCGATTGTACCCGAATGTCTTAAACTGAATTTTATGTGTTACATCAGACTAATATCTTTTTAATATAGAAACGTGGAACACATCATGTAGCTTGGCCAATTCTTTAGGAAGAGCCAATTGATAAGCTGCTAGCTCGACTCTTTTCAGAATTTCATAGGGACCAATGTATCGCGGACTAAGTTTCCCCTTCTTACCAAATCGAAGTATCTTCTTCCACGGTGACACTTTCAAGAACACCTTATTACCTACTTGATACTCAATATTCCTTCTTTTTAGATCAGCATAAGAATTTTGCCTATCACTGACAACTTTCAATCTTTGTTGAATAATTTGAATCTTTTCTTCAGTAACTTTCAGAATTTTAGGCCCAATCATCTTGCTTTCATTCAACTCAGTCCAACATACTAGAGTTCTACACCTTCTACCATACAATGCTTCATAAGGCATCATGCTAATGTTAGTCTGATAATCGTTGTTGTAACTTATCATCAGTTCTTTGAGCATCACATTTCTCTTGTATCAAAGTAGGCCTTGCTTTCAATTGAGCTATCAAAGCTCCATCAAACACCAGTCTCTATTCACTCTGCTTAAATGATAATGTCGAAATGGTCTTCCTACTCAAGGCATCAGCTACGACATTAGTCTTACCTAGATGATAATCCACAATACAATCATAGTCTTTAATTAATTAGTTCAGACTTTTATGATCTATGAAAATTCTACATCTTTCACCATACAAGTAGTGTTGCTAAATTTTTTAAGGCAAACACTACTATTGCAAGTTCTAAATAATGAGTAGGGTAATTTAGTTCATGTGACTTTAGTTGCCTAGAGGTATAAGCAACTACCTTTCTATCCTGCATCATTCAACTGATTAAATAAGTCTTCAATTCTAGACAATGGATACTTGTTCTTTATTGTGACTCTATTCAATTTCCTGTAATCGATGCACTTTCAGTAGTATATTCAGCTTCCTTTGTCTGAATCTCATACTTATCCGACTCCAATATTCACATCTGATTTGTTCAGTACTCATTTATTCATTCTTATACAATATTCATTCATTCATATCCGAACATATATTACATCTGTACAACGTAACATTATTCGCCAAAGCAACCACTTTATCGGATGTACACTCACAATGACTAATAAACTTATTCTTGAGGGTTTCCCACATATATTGCTATCTTTTGCTTCATCCTTGTACAGAATCTCAAACTTTCAACATGATACCTAAACAACCATTCTGGTTCCAAGTTTAACCTCTCAAGGTAATGTACTCTTTAAACCGCATCACTTTTACTTACATCTCTATTCTTTTTCTCCATCAAATCCATAAAAATACATTTCCTTCCACTTCAATTGAAAGGTATACAACCATAGCATAATACTAATCTCATATTCCTTCCGGAGGAGCTTTTGGGCTTGCATAGCAGATATTACATTAGCTAACGAACTAGTGCGGATGCCATGCAATATTATTATAGACTGATCAAGCTTCCTAAGCATAGCTGTCTCAACATGACAATCAACTACTATCTAATGCTTGGATAACCAATCCATATCCAGAATCAAATCAAATCAAATCAAATTCATGAAATGAAAATTTGATTAGATCTGCTATATATTCATTTCTTGTATCATAATAGGACAATTCCTAAATACTTAATTAACTAATACACTACTACCTAGAGGAATGGTTACATGAATGTCATATTCTAACTAATCTATTGACATCTTTACATCAAACATTTCTTTAGCACAAACATATATAAATGAGTGGATCTAGGATCATTCAGTGCATACATATCAAAATCAAAGAGATAAACAATACCAGTAATGACTTCAAGTGCATCTTGATCCTCACAAGCTTTCAATGTATAAGCTTGAGCCGAAGCAGAAGACACAGCTGGTCGATCCACAGTTTTTGATTGAGTACCTAGATTAGATGTGTGCTAACCAGATCCTCCTCGTCCTCTACCACGTGCTCTATTTCTAGCAGATGCATGAAAGACCTCCTACTGGCTTGTGACTTCTGAGACTGTCTTAGAGGGCAGTTGGCTATCAGGTGCTCAGTACTGCCACAATGGAAACATGCACCTGTAGCCCTTTTACAAACACCAAATGATGTATAGAGCAATGAGGGCACTTCGAGGCACCAGAACCTCATCCTCTAGAGGAACCCCTACCACAAACAGTTGATGAGGGAAAGTTTTGTCGCTTTCCCTAAGTCCCAGATCTCTGGGTAACTTTCGGTGTAGAGGAAGTACTTTCCTGAATTTTTTTCTCGAGGAATGACCTCCTCTAGCAAAGCTCATACATTGATTCCATTCTCTTCTAATCATCTCTTGCCTCCCAATTTTCACATTAGCCTACACTAAAGCCTCTCCCTGAGCTGGAGGAGGAGGTGGCACCTCAGTTTCACCTCGATTGACCCTAAAGGGTCCAAATATCGATTAACCAGTCTACTCAGGATGATCACTCTTAGTAATTCTACTTAGGATTATCACTCTCAACAACCTCGTCAATAGCTTTGCATGATCTCTCCATCGTTAATTGTATAGACAAAATATGGGACACCGCATTAGGCTAAAACACAACTTTTACACTCTAGTATAAGCAAGAGTTAAGCGCTGGTTAAACCAGAATCACCTAAACCATGCTCTGATACTAAAAAGTGTAATGCCCATATACCCCCTGGGAGGATATGCAAGTGTCACACTCATAAACAGAACAAACAAACCAAAACATTTCTCGAAAGCATAGCATTCAGAATCTTCCATTGGAAGTAGTTCAGAATAAACATACATCATAATATATGATGAACTTTAAACAAACTTGTTTTAAACCACACATACATTATATCACATGAACTTAATAAAAATTGGTCCCAAAAATTGAAACCAACCTGAAAATAGTTATTACAAAAACTTACAACAATTCAAAGTCATAGATTTTATATACAAGCTAAAATAATCTCTAAATACATTTTTGTCAAAACAAGACTTAGACTCCATTGGCCATTGCAGTTGACTCGTCCCAATCTTTATAATCCTTGCTCTAAACCTACATGAGGCAAATCCACCATGCTAAGTATATAGCTTAGTGAGTAATAACTAATCTATACATAAACTGACAACTAATTATACAAAATCATGATATAACAGAAGCATGCATTAACAATTTATCGAAATGAACAATTCAAACATATTGTATCTCATAATAGATTTTATAATAACAAAACTGAATATCAAAGGAGGGTATAATCACTTCAGAATCAGAACACAATTTCTTTGTTTATATTAAAAATCAAACATATTTCAGAATACAAAATTAGATAACTACTAAATCCATTTAAAGAAGCGGGTAACGGGACTTATACATAAGAGACCGAAGTCTTGACAATAAAGTGTCACAGGAGAGACCTAAGTCTCAACAACTAAGTGTCCAGAAGACACCGAAGTCCTAACACTAAAGTGTCCAAAAGAGACCGAAGTCCCAACACCGAAGTTTCTAGAAGTGACCGAAGTCCCAACAATGAAGTGTCCAGAAGAGACCGAAGTCCTAACACCAAAGTTCCAAAAGCAACTGCAGACCCTTCTAGGCATGCCTATTTACCCACGACTAGAACTTAACAGTTACAAAACCAAATAAGTTCATTTCATGTATAAAAATAATTAGTAAATCATTTTCACATGCATCAAACAATTCGGACATTCATTGTCTCGAGTTGAGAACACAATTATCATAAAATACAATTCAATTCAGTACTATACAGAATAAAGTAAAGTGTGAGCATCCTAGAGATTACTGATAGCTTTGCAAATCATTCAATGGAGCAAAATCAATATCAAACAAAATAGTCAAAGCAAAACTATCAAAAATTACTTATTGAATTACTTACAAAAATTAACCATCTAAATGATTTACAAATACTCAAGGATTACTTATTGAATTTCTTACGAATATTCATCAAGAATTACTTACAGAATTTCTTACTAGATTGCTTACAAAATTTACTGTCTAAATTACTTACAATTACTCATTTAACTGCGTAAGCCCATTTAAGATTATAACACATATTATGCATATTCAATAACAAATTCTAGGTTTCTTAACCTTAATCTTGTCACATTATCAATCATGTGAAACCATACTCAATGGCTCAATCCAGATTTATCTCATAAGCAACTTTCAGATCCACTTTGCTCATTTATTTACATTAGGAAGATGAGGTAATTTGATAACACTTCCTTCTAGAATTGGTCTCCCATGTATTAAGTTTCTAATAAGACCAAGATCATTCCATTTGGTTATGTATACTGAAAGTTATACTAAAAAATCTCATATGGTACTTAAGCTTCAAAAGAATTCTTATCTCAACTTCCAATCATATTCTAAAATTCTTAGTGGCAGAATTTGAATTCAATCTCTTTAGAAAAATTGTATCCATATGACTCTAGTTTAATCAAATCAATAATCATCTCATTCGGAGCTCTATTGACCAAGATATAAGCGAAATACTGAAGTATGTTTAGTGAAATATTCCAGGTCATACTATTCCAATAGATTCCTTCACTTCATTCAATAAATCTTTTTCAAATCAATCCAGAAACATATTAATTTTTATGGATAGGTAGAACAATGTGTTAGGAATCTATTGGTTTAAGTCTCATGGAATTTGGATATCGGGTGAAGAAGTTATAACAAAAAGCAAAGTATGCTCAGGAAACAACCCCTTTAGATAAACAAGGAAGTCGCGATCGTACACATGTACGACCGCGATGTGCCGGGTGAACCAATGAAGTCGTGATCGTGTAAAAGCACGATCGTGATCTAATTCTTCTTCACCACATCTGATTTTCTTCATCTCCTTCCATTTTTATTTCATTTATAGATTTACACACTTCTAAATCATCTATACTGCATTTCTAACTCCAATACAAACTCTAAACAAATTAAATTCAAGTTTACACTTTAAAAATCACAAATCCGAAACTTTACATATACTTTCTCTCTCTACTGTACTTTTTTCAAATCTTTGTTCTCATTTCAATCTTCTTCAATTAACATATAAAACGCTTAACCAAATTTTCCTGCTTCATTTCAGCTCAAAAACACAAAACAAATAAAAAATCCAAGGTTCACACGTAAACATCAAAAATTAGATTTCTCATACATGAAAATTCCATTTTTTGCATAATTACTATACTTTACGTTTCATCATCCACTTGTACAATTACTTTCACCATTTTATTTCACTTCCCTATCATCTAAACTCCTTCTCAACATAACTCAAAATCAAGTTTATATTTAAACACTAAAAACCGATACATGCATGTATTTCACCATTTCCAGCCTCTCTCTCTCTAATGTTAAAGTTGTAACACTAACAACTAATAAACCAAAACAGAACCCATAACTATACGATGTACTCCACATTTTATGCTATGGTATACTTCACTAAGTTTCTCTTGCATGTAATCGGTGTTACATTCCCACTGCTCAATAATATCAACTCATCTTTCTCATCACTATTATCAAATCTAGTCAACTTACATAACTCATGCATGTACTCATTTCTAGTGTTACAATAACATCAACTTTAGTTACAAATTATCTAGAAAACTATAGCACAACTTACTTGTTTCTTCAGCAAAAATCCCATGCAACAGTGAAGAGCAGGGCTTTGGTGAGAATAAAGCAAAAAATGAGAGAAAATAAAGAGCTATTGTGATTTTGTCTTACACACTTGTAATATCGTACTTTCTTAACTCATTGAAATGTGGCCCCATTGCATGTGAGCGATTTGTCATCCATAAAAGCTACCACATATCTCCAATATGTTATGCCATTGGTCACACAATGAATGATACCACATGTCAATAATTCGTAGGTTTAATCATACTAATTTTTATGTACCAACATAACTTATTCCTTGACAAATTTCCTAGTCCAAAATTCCAAAATACCTAAAATATGCCAAAATTGCCAAATCACATTTATAAATCCATTTTACCTAAAAATGTCATGAATGCATGTACAATTATTTTGTATGAGTCTAAAAATTCACAAGCACATAGAAGTGGATACTCAATTACGCAGAGCATATAATGCACTGTAATTCCTCAATTTTCTAACTCCTAACATGGGGTGTTACAAAAATCTAGTTGTCTTCATCTTGAAGTTGAAGTCCCTTTATGTTTTCATCTTGTTCTTAGAACATGCTTTATGTTTGCAAGCTTGGAAGGTTATGTTAGCTTAGTAATTGAGGAAGCTTTGTGCTAAATAAGTAACTGATTTCTTGCCCTATTGTGATATTTGTTGGTATAACATTCATGACGATTGAACTGGGATGTATTGCATAAAGTATTGATGATAAAGTTGTGCTCGAATTTGATGGATGAATGGAGGGATTCTGTTTTGCTTTTGATACTAGAAAATAATGGATTGTATGTGTGGTTTAGGTAGAGATTTAAAGTATCAATGAGGGTGAGGTTATATCAAAGAGGGATGTTATTGAAGTGTTCTTGAATTTGACAAAGTTAAGGTTACATGTATAATGCTATGTGGTGAATAACCAAATAAGTAGGGTTTTGAGGAGATTTAAGTAGCTAATATGGTAGTTAGAATTGCATGAATTGAACTTGCATATGAAGGTATGAATTGTGGAAACTAGGAAGTGTTTGATATGTCTTTAAGGTTGATGAATTCGTGGAAGAGTGAGGGAAGAATGTAAGGCATGATCATGGCCCTCAAGTGCAGGATCGTGTCCTGGTCATTTTAGATTATGTTATGATTGTGGCTCACAGCACGCGATTGTGGACTGGATGTTTATCTTCTGTCATGATTATGGGAAGGTCCCTACGGCCATGTGCAGTGCCTTGGAACGATTAGCTTAGTTTTGTGCAATTATTGAAACAAATGATGATAAGTCACTCTAATTTGGTGTTTTTCGAGTTAATTAGGGCTAAGTTAAACTTAAATGGGTAAATGAATATTGAAGAACACGAGGGTAGTATGAATAGGAATTTAAATAAATGTATGATGGATGGATTAGGCATGGATTAAGATCTTTGCATAAAGTTACATACCCAGAACATCAATTGAGTATGCATGGAACATGGCACATATATATATATATGAATGATTGTATATTCATTTGAGTGAATAACTTAATGATGTGTGAACTATATATATATTGCATGACTATAGATGTTCAAGTCAATCGTCAATACTTAGATATTGCTATATCGTAAGGCAATAGTTTATTGGAGCATAATGTAAGTCAACCTAAATGTGAAACTTAATTATATATGTGCTTCTGTTTGAATTATATGTGTAGTGATTCAACCTAGATTTGTAAACTCAATTATATGTGTGCTTCTTTTTGAATTATATGTGTAGTGAGTCAACCTAGATGTGTAAACTCAATTATATGTGTGCTTCTGTTTGAATTATATGTATAGTGAGTCGACCTAGAAGTTTCTCACTATGAATGAATTGATTTTGTTTAACTTTTAATTATTGAATTGTTATTTATATGAATGTGATGATTCCGAACAGTGATAGTCTGAGGAGCTTGATATTCACGAATGTATTAAAAGTGCTTTCCAATTATATATGAAATGTGGAATGTGTGAATAACTAGAATACGAATACCAGACTTAGATTCGAAGGAAGCGATATATGACTTGTGTGCATCGAATGAGGAATAATGAATATAAAATTTGAAAAATGTCACATCTCATTACATTGAAATGCATAAACAGATAAAGGAGTTATGACCGGAGTAGCCAATGTGTGAAAAAGAGCTTTAAGCTTAGAAATGTGATAAAGAGCCTCAGGCTTAGATGTAATGAGTGGTATCCACAACGGATATAGGACATAAATAAGCTCAATATCCACGATAAGTACGAGATAGTATAGGCACTTGATCACAACAAAGTGAAAATGAAGTAGAGTCATATGTTCATTTGTATATACATTCATATGTATATTAAATGATCAATTTGATATGCCTTATTGAATGATTGAATTAGCATGCCTTATTGAACTAAGGTGAAATATTGAATTACCTAAATTTGAAGAATGTGATGTGGTATGAATTACTATATTATATATTACAATTGATGAAATGGACTTTATAATTGTTATTATGTTTTGACATGAGCGAGCACATCTTTAATGGTTCACTCACTGAGTTTGTAAACTCATCAAAATTACAACATTATTTTTTAGGTATAAAGGAGTGCTAGCTCCTAAGTTGATAAAGTAGAGATATAATACCTACGTTTTGGGGACAATATGACTCAAAGGTCTAGTCAGTTGACACTGATGAGTCTAGTTAGGATATTTTGGTTTAGCATCCCATTTCATGCAACACACTTTGTATGGAGTTGTAGACTCTCATATGTTATGAATTGTACTGACAATGTATGTTTATGTTTGTTAATGGAATGGGGAAATTCATTCTTTGAGAATCTTGTGTTATATATGATGCCATAATTAAGATAATGTAATATGCTTCAACATGCCATTCCCATAGGGTATGCGCTTGGATATCTTTAGTATGCTAGGTAAATGCTCTATGAGAGTGGTATGTTACAAATTAGATATTTCCTTGCACATATAATTCTCTTCACCTCTACTAACTTGACGTTTTTAAGAACATCTTCATCTTCTAGGTAGTTCTTTTGCAAGATTGCAAACATAAGACAATTAAGCTATCACCACCTTAAAAATAATGATATATACCTATTGAAGTAATTTATTTGTTGATCTCACTATAATAGTAAACACCCATCTGGACCCTCAAACTAATGCATAACCTAAAGTCAAAGCTATTAAATTTCTAATGTTAAAGGAACAAATTAGGGCATTATTATATGAGAAGCAGCAATCCCTTAAGAGACCATAAACTCACACCCTCAACCATTGTCTAAGGGGTCTAATCTACACCCCCATAACTAGTGCTACCATAATAAAGCCTAGTATAGGATATCCTATTGATACTTGACATCCTAATAGAGCCATTATCAATAAGTTTAAGATGCCAACCATAGACACTTATAATGACATGTAAGACCTTCTCAACTGTATGCATTGATATAGGAAACTCAAAGACATGTATGGTATATCTAGCATCATAAAATTTGAAGTCTTTTACTCTACCTTAACTAGTGCAATTCCAAACCTTTCTCCTAACCTCAATAACTACTTTCTAGTAGTTATCCATAAACCTAACATTGATAACACAAAGGATAAAGAAAGATTAATCATAATTCAATTTTGATGAAACTCAAATCTCTCATATTGATGTGGGAGTGGTAGCAAGAACCTGTATAAATATACTAGGGCCTTGCTAACCCTTATGGAACCTAATGCAGAAAAAGTGAAGTTAAAGGTTTAAAGAATTATAGGTTAGAATATAGATGTATATAGGCTTAAAAGATAAGGATTACAATGACTGAACCCCTATTAAAAAGAATAATAAAAAATAATATGATTATGTCCTCAATTAAAAACAAGAAAATAACAAAATTATAAAAATAGAAAAACAAAGTGAGGAATGATTAAGATCTCCCTTTTTTCTACATATATGGTTATTTACTATATATTTACTAATGACCTAACTAAAAAACCAAAAAGAATGGCCACAAAACTTACTAAAAGAGATAAGAATCTATATTATTGCTTCTATCAATATATTGGCAATAAAATAAAGGATTGTAAGAATCTTAGAAAGGTATCCAACAACTTGGAAAAATAAGGAATAACAATTCATTTCTTAAAGGATAATGACAAAGAAAATGAAACTAGGGGTGAAAGAATAATGAACCATCTATAAAGATTAAGACCTGGGAAAGCCAATATAAAAAAAAAACTACATAAAGGGTGACACATATGATTATGTTAGAGGCGACCAAATGGGTTCAAAATCCCAATGAATGAAAGCACCATAAAGAGAGAACCATAATGAATCACATTATCATAACAAACTTGGTAAAAGGATGGAAGTCTTACAGATTACCTAATAGTAAGTAGACATAGATCCTTAATCTACCCCTACAAAGATGGCATGTTTGTTAATCTATTAATTTCTAATACTCTATTTGAAAGCATATTACTAGATAAAAGAACCATTATGGATATCTTGTTCTATGATCCCTTTAAGGAAATGGACATCCTGATGGATAAATTGAAACATGTCACATCACTCTCACTTAGCTTTGGGGGTGATTAATGTATTCATAATGGAAGATTACCCTATCCATGACATTAAGAACACAGTCAAGATAGTTAAAAAATATGTAAAGGCTTTACATAGTAAAAAGAACCTATTTATTGTAACATCCCACCCCCGATGGGAAGGGTAGAATAGTAATTTGGAAAGGGCTAAGAGTGTTTAGATTGTTTTGCAATATATATGCATATTCTTCCATGTGAATAGTGAAATTTGCACATGAAAATGACTGTACATGCATTCATGACATTTCCCGGTATATGTGCCTAAATGTGATTTTATTGTGAAAAATGTGGTTTTTGTGCGTGAAAATTTATTTGGAATGGATTGTTATGTGTTTTCTATTTTTTGGGGAATTTTGAGAATTTTTTTAGAATTTTTTGGGGAAATTTTCCGGATCGAAAAAATCGCCAGGCGGCAGACCGATTGGTTTTCGGTACTGGAAATTTCTGCCCAATGACACCGGATATTGAAGTAAATAATTTTGGGTTTGTAATTAGAGCCATTGGATGGATTAATTAGAACCATTGGATGGATTAAGGGTTTCTTATTAAATAATATTAAATGATTTTTGTCTTTTCTTATTTAAATGCCAAGTGTCATATGACACATCTTACACTCATTTAATGCTTGTATTTTGTTCTACACATTCACGATTCTTCTAAAGGGAAAGAGTGAAAAATTGTCTTGGCTTCTTCTCATCTTCACCTTCGTAGCTCACACTCCTTCCTTCTTAGTTGGTTTTGTTTTTTTTTCCTTTGTTACCAATTCCCACCACATTAAGCTCTCATATTCTACTTGCTTCCTCTTCCTTTGTTCACAAAAAAAAAGAAAAAGCAAACCTAAACTCAAGTTGATGGTGATGTCGTGTATGTGAAGAGAGAGAGAGAAATTGGAGTAGTTAGAAGATTGAGAAGATTTGAA
>JANIPM010000232.1:54141679-54152657 GCA_027478405.1 Erythroxylum cassinoides
AAAGTTTATGCGTCATATGTTTAAATTCATATCACACAATTTAGTAAGTAAGAATTCAGAATTCGGTTATCAGATAAAGTACGGTTCTTGAGATATGAAAAACTTGGAAGAAAAACAAGCCACGTGCTCTGGTAGCAAGACTTGAATGATTAACCTTGAGGTAATGAGTTACTAACTAGGAACTACCAACGTGGAGTAGGTTGTATTATTTCGCTTACCAGTGGAAAAGCAATTAGTTACATTCAATAATAAAATTTCAATGACTGTATTGTTTTCCTTCAACGTTTATTATTTCAAGTTTTTTTGTCTGATTCTTGATTTTAAAAAAACAAGGGAAGTAAATTAATTAGATGAAATGCATAGTTAATCAAGATCCAATAATAGCATCCATTATCAACTTATATAAGAAAAAGAAGTGGAAAAGAAAAGCAGATAAATTCAGGAATAGTCATTAGTCAGTAAAAAAAGATACAAAAAAGTAAATGTATACATTTCGTCACATGTCCATTCTATGCCAACTGGAGGAGTAAGATAAGATGGCCCAAATGGCATAAGATGAAAAAGCACAAAACGAGAAAAGGGAAAACCGCTCGAGTTCTTTGGACGAATCATTCAGTCCTTTAATTTTTTTTCCCAAATACAAATAGACGAAAAGGAACCCCTACACTAAGCCAAGTGCGGCACGTGCTTGTCACTCTTTTGCACGTGAGCTCTCCATCCTCTAAATTCGCTGTATCCACCCCCTCACTTCCCTTGTCTCTCCTTATTTCCTCGCCTCTCTCCTCTCTTGGCAACCGCTGTCCAAGAAATCCTAAGCAGTCCTTGTAAGATTTCTGTTTTCGCTTATAACAAGGTATTGACCTTTAATTTTTTTTCATTTTTCTATTCAAATCTTATAACTTTCTCTTCTTTTTTCGTTTTCTTTTTAGTTCAATACATTTTTTCTACTATTTTGGTTGCTTAGAAGGTGATTGCGACCATTTTAATTTTGGGTTTTCTCGTGTGCTTATGCTTGTGGACCTAGTTATTGCGACCATAATTGAGCTAAACTAAGACGATCCTATTTCTTGGTTTTTTTTTTAAATTTTTATGTAACTAAGCTACGAATTCATTATCAAAAGATAACTACTATATTCTTTTTATTTGGCTTTCTTATGACGATTCATCTTAGAGTTGTGTTAGCGCCTCGATGATTTATTTTTCTTTTGTCAAAATGTGATCTTTTTTGCTTTTGAGTTTAAAGTTAGTTGATTTTTCTCACTACCGGAAATACCTTATAATTTGTTGTCGGTGTGGTTTAATCTATGTTGCGAAATTTGGAGGCTTTTTTTAACTTCTTTTTTTTCTGATTTTCCTTTAATTTCCCTCCTATTTATTCTCAGAATTTTTTTCATTATTTGTGTGCTCATTACTTTCCTCTTGATTTTTGTTTGTATCTAGAAAGCAAGAATCTCAATTTTCTTCGTAAAGGATTTTTTTTAGAGATTTTTAGGAAGGATTTTTGTCTGTGAAAGATATCAGTAATTCAGTAAGCTGGAGATGCAAAGTCTTCATGTACTTGCTGAATGTGTTTTGATAATGGGCGAACTTGTTAATTTTGATATTAGGTATGGTTTTGGTATGTACACTTTCTTTGCAAACAAATGAGGTTCCAGCGATTATAGGTTCTCTATTGGCATTAGTAGTTTCTGTACAAGGATAAAATTCCATTAGGAGTTTACTGGACACAGCTGCCATCTTGCATTCATTGGTACTATTGTTTTCATTATGAATAACCATACATATCTCCCTTTTTTTTGATGCAAAATTTTGCCTTCATTTATTTTTCTTAACCATATTAGAGCTAATCAACCTTTGCATACAAGGAATCTCTGCTGTAGGTATGGAAAGTTTGTCTTTCCATATGTGTGTTCTGTTTCTGACCACGTGGCTCTCACGTGCTTAGGTCTTCTGTATCTGGTTCCTTTTCCAATCCTGTATCCGATACTTGCTCTGCAGTTGTTACCTCAGAGGAGGTTTAGTTTCTTCTTCTCATGCTGATGTTTCATTTTCTTATTTAGGTTAGCCACTTCAGTAATATTTGATAGTTTCTTTTACTGTTTTCTTCTGGCGTGGAATTTTTCCCTTTCATATTCGACTCGGAGTGGCAACTTAGTTCCAGAATGAGTGATAGCTTTCTTTTTAGAATTGTTAATTATCCACGTCATAATATACAAACAATGATTTTCTGATTTTTCAAATTCTTATATCTGCTTGTGCTGGGCAGTCATTTTGGTTATTTTAGAAAGAAAAGAAAGAATACAGTGTGGTGTGCGCAGGCTTTTCAGTCACAAAAAACTGTCTTTTTTGTTTTCTTTTACTACGTGTTGCATTCTTGGTCTTCAATCTTGTATATTGATTTTAGTTTTTCATTGCCACTAAATCTGAAATCTTCATTTCGTGATCAACATTTTGAAGCCTTTTGCTTTGCGGTTTGTTGATTTGTATTGTTTTTTTAAATGCTAAGATTTTATGATATGTTTTGCTAAATTCATCGTTGTTTTCAAATACAATTTCATTTTTCACCTCCTTTTAGGAATGGATTGCTCTATGTCAAAATGAAAGAATGAGAATAGGAGAAATATTTTACAGCATGTTTAAAACAATTAGAGTGATGCACATGAACGTACTGAATAATTTATGTTGAATACAAAATGTGAAGTGATTGGCAATTATACGTATAGATTGGGCTCATAGGATCTATAGATTCATCATGTAAGGATACCACCATTTCCTTGCAAAATTCATTTTTGTTGAGCGACTATATCAGTTATGGATCATCCTCTGATGATGCTATATGTTATTAGATTTCATTTTTATCATGTTTGGATATCTTGTCCTTATCAAAGAAGTTTTCATTGTGCCACAGGATGTTTGGATACCAGGATCATTTTACGAAGGAAAATATTGTGAAAGGAATCCTCTTCTATTGTAACTAATCAGTTCTATTATTGCATAAATTACTTGATAAGAGTATGGATCGTCGCGACACTTCTGGATTTGTTAGTGGGGGTGGGATGTGTTGTTTCAGAGACATCTAACCCTACTTCCGTAGCTGATTTTATATTATAGTTAGAATATACCCCTTAGTTCTGTAGCTATTTATTAAACCCAGAAGACAGGTGTACTGTTCATTGAGACATATTGTTGGGAGATCAATTGGCTTCAGTCTTTCCCTGATGGCTGACAGGTTCCAGGACTTGGGTTTTCCTGCTAATAATCCTCCTAATGCATTCAAGATTTTAGGCAGTTCAATCCAAGGTGGACAAGCTGGGGTTGAATGCAGTGCAGACACTGTCCTACGCCTTAATTCCCCAGGTTTTTCAGTGCCATGCATTTCTCTCCCAAAGGGAACTAAACGGAAATGGAATATGATTAATGGATCCAAAGGGCAACATGTGGATTCTTCATTGTCTCTTGGGCTGCGCCACTCATCAAGTTCATCAGACAGCAAAGGTAGTTCAGCAACTGCTTGCACAATGTCGTCAGCTAAAGAAACAGATGAGGAGTCATCAATGGATCTTGAATTGGACTTTTCCCTTCACCTTGGCAATGAGAAGACACCCAGCCCAAAGAAATCTGCGACTTCAGATCTTAAAGGACTAAGACTGAAACCCAAGGTTGACCTGGAGTTAAGTCTCTCCACTGGGATCTCAGGATCTGATATCACAAGTGTCCATCCAAGCTCCAATTCTCTTGGATTTGGCGTTGAGATGCTGCAGGCCACTGTTGGGCATTCAAATGTAGGTCAAGGATCAATATCATGTCATCGGAAAACAGATATTGCATTGTTTTCATTTCAGGCTTCACAGAGTAAGGAGGCCAGCTTGTTCTTCAATCAAATTCCAAGGTCTGTTTATCTAACTGGTATTGTTTCAGAACCTTCATCAAGTATTATAACAACGCCAAAAAGTTCAGTCACCTGTACTTCTGGGATAACAGAGCAGCAACGACCTCATCAACGGGGATCTAGTTCCAGAACATGCCAAGTTGAGGGGTGTGGAAAGGGAGCCAGAGGTGCTTCTGGTCGTTGTATCTCCCATGGTGGTGGTAGGAGGTGTCAGAAACCAGGCTGCCACAAGGGAGCTGAGGGCCGTACTGTCTACTGTAAGGCCCATGGGGGTGGCCGGCGATGTGAATTCCTTGGTTGCACAAAAAGTGCAGAAGGTCGCACAGACTTTTGTATTGCTCATGGTGGTGGTCGGAGATGCAGCCATGATGGTTGTACTAGAGCTGCCAGAGGGAAATCAGGATTGTGTATTCGTCATGGTGGTGGCAAGAGATGCCAGAAAGAAAATTGCACAAAGAGCGCTGAAGGCCTTTCTGGTCTCTGCATTTCTCATGGTGGTGGTCGCAGATGCCAAGCCCCTGGGTGCACAAAAGGGGCTCAAGGGAGCACAATGTTCTGCAAAGCACATGGTGGTGGAAAACGCTGCACAGCCCCAGGTTGTACCAAAGGTGCAGAAGGGAGCACACCTTTCTGCAAGGGCCATGGAGGAGGGAAAAGATGTGCCTTTCAGGGTGGTGGTGTCTGCACAAAGAGTGTGCATGGGGGAACCAATTTCTGTGTTGCACATGGGGGTGGCAAGAGGTGTGCTGTTGCTGGATGTACGAAAAGTGCAAGAGGGCGGACAGATTTTTGTGTTCGTCATGGTGGTGGAAAGAGATGCAAGTTTGAAGGTTGTGGCAAAAGTGCCCAAGGCAGTACTGATTTCTGTAAGGCACATGGTGGGGGTAAGAGATGCTCTTGGGGTCACCCTGCATCAGAATATGGTATTCAATCTTCTGGTCCTTGTAACTCATTTGCAAGGGGTAAGACAGGTCTATGTGCACATCACAGTGGTCTGGTGCAGGATAAGAGGGTTCATGGTGGTATTACCTTGGGACCTATGGTTCAGGATCCCAAAATAAGCCAACCTGAGAAAGTGAAAGAAGCCATCGCTGAGGACATGAATGTTGATGTTGTGAACATTGCCTGTGATGCTGGAAATACTTCTGATTCGAAACAAGATGGGGTTACAAGTGCCTATATCTCTGTTGTGGAAGCAGGCATGTCATCAATGTCAGTTGTCCTACCAGAAGGTAGGGTGCATGGTGGCAGCTTGATGGCAATGCTGGCAGGTGGGTCTGATGTTGATTCAACCATCAAGCACACAGCGACCAGCAAGTTGTTGGAGCCAAAAGAATCCAATATCTTGCTTCAGAACTGGATGTGAGGTTCATTTGTTGCCCTTGCAATGGACGAGTCTCTTACCTATTTGTATAGCCCAGAAATTTACTTATTGCCTGTTGGTGTTAGAACTTCGTTGCTCATGTATTGTTTAAATTGCAAGAAGTTGTAAGAGGTTCAACAATCCTTGTGTGAGTGTTTTGGGGGAATCCAGTAGGACTTGCCTAGAGTCAGGTTTCTGATGTTTTTTCCTGTATATAAGCATAGATGTCTGGCAGAATGCTGACATACAGGCTGATGCCTGTAAAATGAGGTCAGTTTGTCAAACATTCTGGTAATAATAAATCCTTTGTCTGGGATAAGTTTGCTTATGTATCCGTTTCAAAATGAGATTATTATAGGAGTACTAGTTTAGACAAGGGGAACTATCTACAATACTCTGTTTCATATATTATCTTTGGATGTCTAGTCAATATTATTGCATTTCTGCTAGTTAGATGTCCTGTTGTTCGTACCAACGGATAAAAGCCCAGCAATATTCAGTGTCCGAATTTAATCTTGTTTCAGGGAATGGTTGAGTTGATACTTTTGCTTAGCCAATTGGACACGGATTCCTGGTCATTGTCCAAGTCAAGCACTGGAACTATGGGGAACTATTCTGCAACTTTCATTGCTAGAGATATAAGCCAATTAGTTTTAGGGTCCTTGAAGGTTCGTAACAAACATATATGCCAAGCTGTTGTTATAATGCTTGACTATAAGGTTTGTGACTTGGGATAAATTCTGTTTTTCGCATCAAAGGTGTTCTTTGAAAATAGAAAGTATGAATATGACCGTCCAACTGTAATTCATGAGCCTCAAAGATAAGCTCCGACTACATAGAAGCCTGAATGGTCGAGCTAAGCAGCATATTGATTCCAAAGAGAACTCATGAAACTTATAACCTTTTTAAGTTTGACAATAAAGATGAAAAAGGTCCTTTCTTTATTAAGCTCGTTTTGGTTACATAGAGTCATCAAAATCTGTTTTACTTATAAATGTGGGGACGAATCCTCTATACAGCATCATGCTTGAATTTGGCCATGTCGGCAAGCTTATCAACTGCTTCAACCAAGTGATCAAGCCTAGCAACAAACTCAATAAGCAGTGAAGTAAAAGTGGCAAGTGAAAGTGCTGCAGTGCTCTCTAACGCCTTCATTCTAGGCTGAAACTCCATGGCAGAAACTCCTTCATCTTCAAAAGCATCCACTTCTCTTGACGGCCATGAATGAAGCCTTCTCGACTGCTTCCTCATCATCTCATGGGAAGACTCCGTCAGCTGTGTTTGTGCTGTAGGTACTGCTTCTGTTGATTGGCTTGAGCAATTTTCTTGTTTGCTAGCATCGAATTCTGTCATCATCTGGTTTAGGGGGCCATCGAGAATGCTCGAGATTGTATGTGATAACTTGGGAAGTGGCTTGGAATAGTTATCCACAGATTCGAAATGAGGTATCAGGAGATAAGAATGTGTGTCCATGGCACGTTGAAGTCTCTCGCTTGAGATGTGGACCCTTTTCATCAACGAGGTTTCATGTCTTTGTTTCATGTTACTTATGTCCTTTCCCAAGCTCCTAACTAGTTCTGCCGCGTGGGTTGCTGCGTCCAAAATCTCCGACTGAAATGTGATCCGAAGGTTGTGAGGTGCCTACAGGAGAACAAAGAAATGCAAAATTTCACCCAATTTAGCACGTCTAGCATACTTTTTCACAGTAGCAGATCATTGAAAAGAGGGTGAAAAATCTTAGTTACGTATCAGAAAGTTGTTGGGGTGAATAAAAGGCTGTTGGTCCATGACCACTGGATAATTTTGGTCTGCAATCAGTATTTCTCTTCCTCTTGTATATATAGGAGACCTATATGCAAGCTTCTTCTTCTTCTTCTTCTCCTTTTTCTTTACTATACTTCTATTAACTTGATAACAGGTTTTGCTAAACCTTTGTAGTTTCTACATCTAATAGTAAAGATATATTGTTAAGGTATATTTTAAGTATCGTAGATTATGATTCAATGTATTAAAATATATTTTGAACTTTGTTTCAATTTCACTTTGTAAATTATACATTAGGTTATCAAGAAATTCAATTTCACTTTGCAAATTATAGCTTAGGTTATCAAGAGACCCTACCATATGTAGAAATTATTTCGTTTTACTTCAATTACCGAAAATTAGATGGAAAATTTTGACTGAGGGTATAGAATTCAAGGGAGTTCGAGTCCAATTGAAACCTAAGGGAGTCCTTGGACTGGTACAAAGCATAAGAGAGTTTAGATTTAGGCTTATGTAATCAACTATTAGACATAATGGTTCAATGGAAAAGATCAAGAAGTTTTAGGCTTTGCACTTTCCGGTTTACTGAAAGAAGTTGTAGAACATGATTCGAATTGGCATGAACAAGTCGGGAATATTGGGACATTTATTGCATATTATGGTAACGCGGCCAGTGGTGTGATTCAAAGAACAAAGAACAATAGAATATATCTTCAGAATTGTGTCCATCAGGGTTAGCTATATATCATCCCTTAATCAATGCAAACCAGTCAGCAGAACAAATGCTTTGTTCTGATGATGCTGTATCATGGTCCTAGTTCTATGATGCTGTATCATGGTCCTAGTTCTCTTTCCATGTATTCTTTCATGTTGATTGTTATAGAAGATTCTCCAGTTGTTGGTATATATGTTAATGTCTTGTCGGGAACTGATTCCCCTAAAGATGAATATGAATATCCTATTTATGTGAAGACATTGATACGCAACTAATGTTTACCAGTTGCATAAACACGGTGACGTCAATATGTTCAAACTCGTACCCCAACATATAGTGAGAGATGGAAGATTTGTTATACCTGAATCTCAGAGTGCAGAACCCCATGAAGGGCCATGACCTCATAAGCACAGTGTCTTAGAACTGCTCCTACTTTAACGTACTCAGACCAGGGATAAAAGAAATGTCGAAACCTGCCATGTGGTGGCTCCCATTTTGCTGAATTAGCCTTTTTTAGTTTGAATACAGAAAGAAACAATGATATTGTCATTTAATACGTAGGAATACTGCTTTGAAAAATTGACATTGATTCAAGCATGTAGATATGTACCAGGGATTCCAGTTTCGTGGAAGAGTTCAGGGTACTTCTACATTTCTTATAAGCGGGCTCATCCGGGAACTCATCCATCACCGTCTTGGAGAATTCTGGATGCTCTAACCCTTCATCTTCCAGATATTTTTTCACACATTCTAAAATTTCAGACTTGAAAACGTAGCATCAGTGTCCAAGTGTCTTGTATAACTCAAATCTTTTTTTTTTATATGAATAACATTAAAGAATTTTAGATTTAGTGGTCTCTTAACAATTTATGTTCTAGTTGAGATAGCATCAACGTTAGCTGTTGGCTTTCTCATGATGAGTTGCTAAATTATCTATACTGCGGGATCCAAATGTGGAGAATGACCAAATTATCTTACCTTCAAGAGAGTCAGCCACCGAGTTGAAGCTTTTCACTAGCTCCTTATGCAATTGCTCACCAGCCCATATAGGAAAAACCAGCACGTTCACGAAAACTGCAACAAACCCTCCAATGGCAATGGAGTACAGGCGATCCATTGCAGTCCTGATAGGATTCCCCATCCGATAACCAGAGACTATGATCAAACAGTAGGTGAAGAGTATGACCCTGAATCCATACTCATACGGCACAAGTGATGGCCATAACTTCATGAACGATGTAACAGCCCCTGCAAAAAATGTTTGAACATAAATTTTTTTCAGCCTAATTAAATTCCTTCTAGTCCCCCTTTTGCTAATCTCTTAGAAATATAGATTTGTACCTATCACGAAAATGCTTGTGCCAATTATAATAGGCTCAGCAATCCTGCCACCGCATAGAGCTAATTGAGCAACTGCAATAGCCAATATTCCCGCCAGTAAGCTTCCTAATGCTCGATTAAATCCTCGGTTGAAGGTTGAGCCTTTAGAAATGAAGTTCATCATCAACAACCAACAGACAATAAAAGTAAGATAGATGACCCAAATTTGAGTTAATAAACATATTATTGTGCATGCAGAAAAGTACGTAAGAGACGTATGATACATATACATGTATGTGTATTTGTGAAGCATACCAACTGTATACTCAAACATGATTGCAACAGTGAGGATAGACCATATGATATTGATGCCAAAAATGTCGTAAGGTGCCCGGAACAGTATGAGTAAAGATACTAAAAGAACAGCTAGCCCCACTTTGAATGAGAACGTAATTCTGTTAGTGTCCTCTTTGGCAAATTCCCAGACTCTCCAAATCCAAGCTTCACAGGAGGACCCATCGGAGCAATTTTTCTGTTTCCTTCCAGTTTCCATATGCTTGGATTTGGTGGTCGGTGCCGGAATGTTGATCTGAATGCTACCTTTCTTTCCATTCATTCTCCAACAGTACTAACGGAGTAATGTGAAAACTCTTCTGACTAAACTTTCAAAGAGTTTGGATAGGTCGACTTTTAGTCTGGTACGTTTCAAGCTATGAATTCCTTGAACTTGTTTGTTTTTGATAGGAAGAAGAGAGTAGTTAATATAAGGATATGGAGTGCAGCAGGTGCAACTGGGGAAAGAAAGTTTTCTAGTCGGGATATCATGTACAGAGCAAAAGAATAATACAACAATAATACTAGAAAAGATGGAACTAAAAACTTGGGATAAAAGATGCTTAACATCAATAATGCTGCATCGAATTGGAATCTGAAAATGCATTTCCGATTGCCACATTATTAATTTTCTAGCTGTTTTCAAATATCTTCAAAACAGATGCGTGCGTGTTATGCAATGGTTCTGGATAACGTTTAGAGATTATAAGAACCTATCAAGAGACTATTATGGCATTTTCCCTGATCGAGGAATGATGTTGGTGTTGGCTTGATGATGACAAAGTGATCAATTTACCAATATATATTTGTGTGTGTATATATATATACACACACTTACTAGCCGACTTGTATATATATACTCTGGTGATGATACAGATGATCTGACGACCTTTCACCAATTTAGCTTCGGAAAAAATCCGAAATATATTTGAGTCCGTAACATATCAATGAATAACTTTTCTGTTGGTGGCTTCGGTAGATTTAACAATAATCTACGCGCTATTTTTCATGTTCTCGTTTACGCACACTGTTATTTAGTTATTAATCATTTATTTAATTAAAGAAGATTTTTATATTCTACTAAAAATTAAAATCAATTCACTCTCAGCTAATAAAAGTTGGGCCAACACCTACTCATTTTATCCAGCCTAATTTCAGTTTCTCATCAAGCTCACAAGAGGGCAACTATATTACATGTGGGAAACTACAACGTTGGAACAAAATGAAACTCCATAATTAGTTTGGGATATAATTACATTGACTAAGAGTACTAATATATTTGTTTCACCATCAAACAAGTTGCTAGGATGATGACATTTGAGAGATATCTGGTTCCCTCATTCTTCGGGTGCTTGGAGAGTACAACTGATAGGTGCATAATTGATTGTATAATTTTTTCATAAAACTTAGTGATTAATGATATGAAATTGCTCAAGATACTCACTTTGACTTATATATGATTTTAGGCATAATTCAGAAGCAAAGAAGTAAAAGTAAGTCGAAAGCACGATAATTGAACCATTTTCTGAAGATGAATATTCACTTGTCTTCATGGATTAAGAAGAAGAAAATTAGAGGAAGGAGAAAATAAATT
>JANIPM010000232.1:54229293-54242156 GCA_027478405.1 Erythroxylum cassinoides
TTGTAGTAATGGGAAAAGGTGAGTGTGACAAAGGGGGTGAATGTGGACCATGTGTTAGGGGTGCTGTAGAGGATAAGGGTGCAGCACAGGGCAAAGTAGGAGAGAAAAGTTTACACACTTTTGTATTAATCTTTGAACTATTTATAGTATATAGAGTGAACATCAAATCCCCATATATGAGGGATTGATGCAATCAAATTCAAATTACAAAAAGAGATTACAATCAGAAAAATATCTACAGTTGGATAAGATACAGGAGCAGATTATAGATATTACAGATCTTCCTTAATAGAACATTTAGTAGAACATATGTACTACTGCTTTTTGGATGAACTTTTAAGTTATCATCAAATCCCAATTGCTCCAGAAGATCAAGAGAAAACAACCTTCACATGTCTCTATGGTACATATTCCTATAGAAGGATGTCGTTTGGGTTTTGCAATGCACCTGCCACATTTTAGAGGTGTATGGTGGCCATCTTCGATGATCTAATCAAGGACATAATTGAGGTATTCATGAATGATATTTTTGTCTTTAGAGATTCAATTGATCTATGCTGGTATTAAATTGGGAAAAAAATGCCACTTTATGGTGTGGGAAGGTATACTTCTAGATCTTAAAGTTTCTCACTGAGGGATTGAAGTGGATAAGGCCAAAATTGAAGTTATAGAAAAGCTACCACCTCATTCTTTGGTTAAGGCAATAAGGAGTTTTTTAGGTCATGCAGGCTTTTATAGAGAATTGATTAAAGACTTCTCAAAAATTGCTAAGCCCTTAACCAAGTTGTTACAAAAGGACATACCTTCCACATATGCCAAAGAATGTTTAGATGCTTTTAACATTCTAAAAGAAAAGTTGATCATTTAAATTAATGTTTGACATAAGTGACTTTGTAGTGGCAGCAGTACTCGGAAAGTAGAAGGACAAACATTTCAACCAATCTACTACGCTAGTAAGACTTTGACGATCACTCAAGAAAATTATATGACAACAGAAAAGGAGTTACCATATGTGGTTTTTACGTTCAACAAATTTTGATCTTATTTAGTATTGTCAAAAGTTGTTGT
Source organism: Erythroxylum cassinoides (assembly GCA_027478405.1). Taxonomy (NCBI): domain Eukaryota; kingdom Viridiplantae; phylum Streptophyta; class Magnoliopsida; order Malpighiales; family Erythroxylaceae; genus Erythroxylum; species Erythroxylum cassinoides. The sequence goes on from JANIPM010000232.1 coordinate 54,230,362, forward strand.
GTATAATGACCATCGGCAATAAAAAACTTGTTGAAAAAACATGATGCTAAGCCTCAGTTGATAGATGGATTTGCTATTGTAGGAATTTGATTTAGAGATCAAGCATAAGAAAGGGGCAAAAAACCTGGCAGCAGATCATCTATCAATCCTAGATACCTTCTTAAACTAGAATCCAAAATTGGAAGAATGGAATGAAGAGGGCATTGAAGATACCTTCTTGGAAGAACATCTTTATAATGTGGAGGAAGTAAGGAAAACTAAGACCCCTTGGTTTGTAGACATTGTGAATTATTTTGTATCTAAGGTCTTACTAAAAGGTCTATCTTATCAACAAAAGAATAAATTATTTACTAATTTACGGGATTATTTCTAGGAAGACTCATATTTTTTCCACATTTATGCAGACCAAATAGTGAGGAGAAGTGTTCCTCACTTGGAGTCGTGGAAGATTTTACACCATTGTCACACAAGACCTATAAGAGATCACCATAAGGTAAATAGGATGGCCCAAAAGATATTAGAGTTAGTTTTTATTGGCTGTCAATTTTCAAGGATGCTTAGAGATATGTAGCTTCATGTGATCGATGCCAAAGATTGGATAATGTATCTCGCTGGGATGAATTACCCTAAAATTTCATTCTTGTTTGTAAAATATTTGACGTGTATGGTATTGATTTCATAGGTCCATTCCAAAATTTGTTTGGTAATAAATACATCCTACTAGTAGTTGATTATGCCTCTAAATGGGTGGAAGCATAAGCTCTACCAATTAATGATGCTAGGGTGGTCATGAAATTTCTTAAAGGTATACTTTCCCATTTTGGCATACCTAGGGTGATTATCAGTGATATGGGTATGCATTTTTGCAATGCATAATTCAAAAAAGTGCTTAAAATGTTCGAAATTAATCATAGAATTCCCACCCCATATATTTTCAAACTAGTAACTAAGTCGAGGTATCCAATAAGGATTTAAAACAAATTTTGGAGAAAACTATCGAGCATTAAAGGAAGGATTGGTCAGTTAAATTAGATGAAGCTCTATGGGCTTATAGGACAACATATAAGACACCAATTGGCACTACACCCTATAAGGTGGTATATGGAAAAGCATGTCATCTCCTGGTTGAGTTAGAACGTAAAGCATATTGGGCTATTAAACTCAACTTTGATCTTCAAACTGCAGGTGAAAAGTAGAACTTCCAAATTAACAAACTGGACGAATGGCGGCTTATTGCTTAATGAAAATTCTAAGATCTATAAGGAAAGAGCCAAAAGCTATCACTATCAAATGATTAAGCAATCCCGAGAATTCTAAAAGGGAGATCAAGTTCTCTTGTACAACTCTCGCGTGCAATTATTTCCTATTAAGCTTAAATCAAGATAGTCGAGACTATTTGTTGTAGAGAACATATTCCCATACAACATAATTGAGGTAAGTCATCTGCACAAGGGTACCTTTAAGGTTAATGACCATCGAGTAAAGTTATATCTTGGGGAAGCTTGATGCTAATAACAGAGACATCAATTCAACCGAGCATCCTTGAGTACAAAGATATATCGACCTAAAGATGTTAACCAAGTTCTCCTTCGGAGGTAGCCCAAGATTCAAGATTTTTTTCGGTTATATTACTTTTGTATTTTTATTTCATTTTTAATATTTAATTGTTTTCAATTATTTTTTTTATTGTTATTTCCTTTATTTCTTTTTATCCTTTCTTTTTCTTTTATTTTTGCAAGGATAAATTAGCATTGGATAGATCAAAATCAAGATATTGCCAAAATCAGTAAAGTACGAAACAACCCTCTCACTGAGGACAATGTCCAATTTTAAGTGTGGGGATGGATTTATTGAATTTTAAACTAATTTCTTCAAGTTTATTATAATTCTAATTATAAGTTTTATTAACTAATGTCTTAAACTAATTGAGATTTGTTCATGAATACTATATTTCATTATTGAATATTGATTGAATTGATGTGCAATAGGATGATGGTTTGAACGGAATACATTTTCTAAGTCATATTTTTTGTAATCATTGAAATTTAAATTTGAATGAAATTGCATACTATTTACACACACTTATACCTAATATTTTCATGATTTTTTTAGCCTAAAGAGCATATTTTCAAAATTTTTAAAGCTTTTTTTATTCTTTCATATGGCTTATCATTGTATATAGTGGGATAATTCTAGAACTTGCTTTCTTGTTCATGTTGAGACCATATTTGTGAACATTAGAAGCATTAATGTTGTGCCAAAATAAGTTCTAAAAACCTAGGCTATCCCACGAGTAAGTATACGAGGTAATTATAATTAAATACCTAGGGTCGTCGCTCAAGGAGATGAAATTGATCCACTCAAGTTAACTTTGAATAAAAACAAATGCAATCCTAAACACTGTAACCCAATTTATTGAGAAAAAATTAAAGAAAATAAAATAAAATAAAAAGTAAACTAATTTAATTAGAGGCAAACAACAGTTGATGAATCAATATAATGAGCTCTTGAGAAATTAATTTCACTAATTTGATCTCCTATGCATGACTAAGGCAAATTGATTGAATAATTGTCTTGCCAAAATTAACAATTAGGTTTTAAAATTAAATCAAATAATAAACTCGATCTAACTTTCGTATTCGACAAGTTTATTTATCCAAATCAATTATTTAAACCCAACTCATAATTACTTACTTAAGTTAATATATTTCTAATTCATAACTTCAGAGTCTATAATTTTTGATCTAATATTAAATTTCTTCTCTTGATTCTTCATTTAATATCAAAATAATGCCAAACTATTACATCCAATAAGTTCAGAAATTATAGAAAATAACAAGACAATCAAATAGTAATTTAATCATGCATAATCGATTAAATCATATCCTTTAATTCTCAAGAATAAATAATTAGCCCATAATGGAATAAAATTGTTCATCATATTCATTAAATTCAATCTCGTTTTTAATGGTAAACAAAGAAACAAATTTAATAAACAAAAGAAATAAATTTAACAAACAGAATTGAACTCTTGAATGGAGAAGAGTTAGTGATGAATCTCCTACCCAACGTATTTACCCTATGTTTTTACCCTATTGGCTTTGCTCACGCTCTATGGCATCTGCTCACGCTTTCTGTCTTTGTTGTATTCTATTCTCCCTAAGAAATTGTTGCTCATATCGACCTCCTTTTTATTTTTATAAATTGCCTCTATTTATAGAGAGGTTCTAGGGTTTAAACTGATCTTTTTTTAGCTGTAACCCTGTGTGATTGCTTGATTTTCTCAATGTAATTTGCATGTATTGAAATTTTTCACTAGAGTGACAATTCATTGCACCTAGGTGGCACCTCCTTTTACTCTAGTGACTCATCCTCTCACTCAGGTGACCTTTGGCCCAATTTCTTTCTACTCCTTTTCTTGCAATATTCACAAACAACTCCATATAACCTAATTTCATTCAAATTTAGATTAAAAGACAAGAATTTTTAACGAAAATCATAATATAAAAGCTACCAAAATGAATAAAAATTAGATACAATAACTCTCATATACTTAAATTATGCTTGTCCCTAAAAAAATTGAGAAAAATAAACTATCAAACGAACAAACATTGAAAACAATAGTTTTCCTAAGTAATAGCCAAAGATATCAAAAATCATTTTAATAAACACAACCCAAGAACTTGAAACTCATAATACTCCATAAACGAGCTATTCTCCTCATACTTTAGCAAAAAGTAACAAGTACTTCAATTAAAAAAACCATTAACAAGTATGATAGGCACTCACTCCACTCTTCATCCTCTCAAGCATTCAAAGGTAGGATATATTCACTCATCATTCATTTTATATAAGGCAACTACTATAAACTTGCTTATTATTCCAATCTCCACCTCTCATATCAAACACAAACATCGATATGAAGGTCTTTATTTTTTTATTGTAATGAGGTCAGGCTAAGGGTAGGAAAAAGGAAAATCAAAGGTTAAGATCACATAACTAATTGAGCATTTAAAATAATATAGAACAATGAAGCTAAAACACTCAATTCTTTCCTTTCATTTGACAAAATTAACAGTCCCCTTTTCTTCTCTCTCACTCTTTTTTCTTTGTCTCTCCTCTTTCTTTCATTTTTTGGTTGTCTTCTTTTCCCTCCTTTTCTTTTCTTTTTCTTTTATGTTATTTACTTTTTTTATTTGTTTGGAATAAGGAGATCAAGTGTAGAAGAGGAAAAATGTAGAAGAGAGATACAAGTTGTTACAACCATACCTATTCCTAACTCAGTAGCCAACTATATGATATGATTCTCCCACATTTATTCAAGCAATTATTCCCTAATTCCATTCATATCATTTCAAATGCTCAACTTGCCCTTATGTTAGGTATAATGAGGGGATAAATAATCAAGTTTAAGGAAAATATTTTGGGCTTAAAGAAAGAAAGAGTTTTATGTTAAGCTCAAAGGAAGCTCACTAAAGGTAAAATTATGTTGGCTTTTTAAGCAAGAAGGGTTAAAACCTAATTGCCTTCATCACTACTCACGTAATATGTAGGTATCTCAAAGTAATTGATTATATTGTTTTCTTCTCAATTGCTCCTTTCCAAAATGGTTTTACTTAGTGGCCATTCACTTTAAAGGTTTCCTTTGTTCTCGAATTTTCTAGTTTCTCAACACCTACTAAAAATAGTTTTCATCACAAATTTAACAACAACATTAGCATCAATAGTTTGGGTGGGTGTTGCTTCTACCCATTTAGACAAGTAATCAACTGTAACGAGTATATACTCAAATCTAAGAGATTTAGGAAAAGGGATCATAAAATCAATGCCCTAAACATCAAATAATTCAATAGTCAATTGGTTAGTTAAGGGCCTTTCATTTCTTCGACTTATATTTCTAGTTCGTTGTCATTTATCACCTTTTAAGTAGAAGAAATGAGCATCCTTAAACAAAGTGAGTCAATACAAACCGCTTTGAAGAACTTTGGAAGTAGTTTTTTTCCCTCTAAATTTGCCTCTATAGTGGACTTTATGACAAAAGGTCAAGATAGTTACCTGCTCTTCCTCTAGAATGCATCTCCGAATGATTTCATCTTCGAAAATCCTATGGAGCAATGGATCATCCAAAAATAGTACTTGCTTAAGTGGAGAAATATTTTCCTTTCCTTAAAATTCATGTTAGGTCTCAAAATGCCACAAGCAAGATAATTCATATAGTCAGCATAACATGGCACTTCACTAAGAACAAATAACTACTCATCCGGAAAGTTCTCAACAATTGCATGTTTCCTTTATTGTTGAAGAGCTTCCAAGTTAATACCCAACCTAGATAAACGATTTGTAAGAACATTTTCACTCCATTTTATCTTTTAATTCCACATCAAACTCTTGTAACAACAAAATCTACCTAATTACCTATGATTTTTCTTGAGTTTTGGTCAAAAGATATCTAAGAGTTACATGATCAGAATGGATTATAACTTTTGACCTAACAAAAAAGATCTAAATTTTTCCAATGCAAAAAATCACCGCTAACAATTATTTCTCAGTGGTTGTATAATTTATTTATGCATCGCTCAAAGTTAGGCTAACATAAGAGATTACACGCAAAGAGTTCTCATAGAGATCCATTCTTATGCTTCAATTGATTTCTGTAATCACTCTAGGATGGTGAAAACTTCTCTAATAGCACATTTGCTTGCAATGTCTCATACATACTTATGCCCTCTCTTAGCACATAGTATTTGTGAACTTACTCCACCACTTGTTTTATCATCCACCATCTAAAAGTGCAACCATTTGCACACCATTTTTTTTTTCTTTCTAGCATCATCTTCATCATACTTCTTTTATAGGGAATCTCAAATGACCTTGATAAATTTTTTATTCACAAAAAGATCAAATAGAGAGTTAGTCATATGGTTTAGCAAATGTCCTCTAACTGTTTTATTATCTTTTTCAAAGGATGTGGCTTTAACAAACAAAAGATCAAAGAATAACACGTAATATATTTCTAGTTGCTCAAACAAAATAAGCTATTTTTAAAAACAAAGTTTGTAATTAGTTCCATCCAAGGGTTTGAGTTTAGATATATCAGGTAAGATTTTTTTTGTTGATACGACCATTGTTGTTTTTTCTTCTATGAATTTTGCTATCAAATTGAATGGAAAATAAATGTATCAGTAGAGAAAAGAGGTAATAAGAAAAACTTATCAAATGGTTGTATTGTGGTATATTCACTACCTTCAAGCAAATTTTGGCATAATCATGGTATAATCAATGATGTTGTCTGCTTCCCAAAGTTAACACAACTAGTCCTTGAACTCATGCAGTCGAGGTAGAAAACTTGGAACTCACAAAAATATCATCGCCTAGAGAAAGTCTTACTAGGTTTGGCATAAGGCTTTACCTATGAAAAGAACAATTGGACAAACCAACATACAGAATGAAATCAAATTTTAAAGAATAATCCTTGGGTGAGGCCAAAACTTGTGGAGACAAATCTAGAAACGCTCGAAATAGTTAAGAAGAAATAGAAATGTGTAAAGAGCCAGTCAAAAAATAACTCTTTAGTGAAAAATAAAAAATTTTGGCTCAAAAGTATTGGAAATAGCCTAATTCAAATCAATATCTTGCACCCACTCCCATTCTGGATTCGGGGGAGGGCAGTGCATGTACGAAGTTGACTCAAATTTGCCCTTTCACCAAAGTATCAATGGACAAGCTGTAACATCCCATGTTAGGGGTTAGAAAATTTAGGAATTTCAGTGCACTTTATGCTTTGCATAATTGAGTATTTTACTGTTATGTGCTTATAATTATTGTATATGCATTCGTGATATTTTTTGGATAAAATAGATTTATAAATATGATTAAATTGTGAAAAACTCATTCGGAGACTACTGGCATTATTTCGAAATTTTTGGGAATATTAGGAATTTTTTCGAGAATTTTGGAATATTAAGAAAAATAGATTGATGGTATTTGGACTTGTCGCACTTCTTTATGGATGACAAATGGCTAACATGCAATAGGGCTATGTGTCAATGAGTTAATTAAACACGTAATCACAAGTTGAGAAAGATGAAGCTCATTGTTTGTTCTTCGATTTTGCTTGTTTTTTTTCCTCAACACCGAACCTTGCTTTTCTCTCTCACTGCTAAGTTTTTGGTGCTATGAATAAGTTTGATGATGTTTCACGGTTGAGAAAGGAGTACATGCATAATGGGTGCATGAAGCATTTCGGTGATAGTGCAAAATACGCATGAGTTTGTTTTCACTATACATGTATGAATCTGTTAAGTATTGGTATAAATGGTTTTAAATGAGTTTAATGATATGGAATGTAGCTTTTGGTGAGGTTGTGATAATGAAATGATCTAAAGTACTTGTGTTCTTGAAAATGACAGAAGATAGAAAATGTAGAAATTTGGAAGTTGCGTTAATGAGATTCAAATTTTTTTATGTTTTTATTGGATCTTAGATTTTTTTATTTGTCTGAGTTATGATGAGCTGAAATGGAAGTAGAAGAATTAGTCTAAGTGTTATACGTGTTCATTGAATAAGCTAGAAGTGAGAAATCTGGAGAAAAATGGAAGAGAGGAAGAAGATGCAAACCTGTAGTTGAGTTTATGGAAAAATGGTTGTTGAAAAAGTTGGGATGTCGTGATCGTGAGATAAGAGGAAGAAATAGATTATGTTTGGAGGTTTAAAAGCACTACGGTGACTTTGCTGGGTATGTTGGGAGTCACCATCGTGCTTAAGCATGACGGTGACCTTGCTGGTATGATTGGGAGTTCACCATCGTGCTGTAATCGAAGGGTTGACTCACCCTGAGCACTTTGTTTCTTTTAGCCACAACTTTGTCATCCGACCTCCAAATAACATGAGACATAAACCAATAGATTCCTAATACATTTTTCTACCTCTTCATAAAAATTGGTAGCCTTATGACTTGAATTGAAAAAGATTGATTGAATCAAATTGAGAGAATTTGTTAGAATAGTATGAACTAAAATATTTTATTGAACATACTTCGGTATTTTACTTATACCCTGACTTGTAGAGATCTAAATGGGATTATTCTTAATTTCAATTAAACTAGAGACATAGGATCACAAATTTTCTGAAGAGATTGAATTCATATTCTGCCTCTAAGAATTTCATAATTTGATTGGAAATTGATATAAGAATTCTATTGAAGCTTAAGTACAGTCTGAGATCTTTAGAGTATAACTTTCAGTATAAAGAACCAAATGGAATGATCTTGATCTCATTATAAACTTAAGACTTGAGAGAACAACTTTCTAGAAGGAAATGTTATCAAATTACCTCATCTACTTAGTGTGAATAATTGAGCAAAGTGGACCCGAAAGTTAGTTGTTAGATAAATCTGGATTGAGCAATTAAGTATGGTTTCATATGATAGATAATGTGACAAGATTAAGGATAAGAAACCCAGGAATTTGTCATGAACATGCATCATACATATTCGGTATACATGAATGTACATAAATGAATTCATAATCATGCACAATAGTAATATGTGTTTGTGTTAAATGTTATAGAGGAACACATAAAGCGACCACTCCCAGATTTTGTCGGGACTTCGACACAATAAGCAAAAAGGAAGCTTTAGTAAGTAATCTAGTAAGAAATTTAGTAAGTAATTCAGTAAGTAATTTTTGATAGTTTTGCTTTGACTGTTTTGTTTGCTATTGATTTGGAACATTGAATGATTTGCAAAACTATAAGAATGTGATAAGCTTGAATACATGGTATGAAAACATTGATTGATATGTGAATTGAATTTTAAACATTTCTGTTTTGGGATTTGTTAAGTCCTAGTTGTAGGTAAATAGGCATGTCTAAAAGGGTCTGTAACTACTTCTATGAAACTTCGATGTCTGGCACTTTGGTGTCTTCTGTTAATGGCACTTTGGTGTCTTCTGTTAATGGCACTTCGGTGTCAAGACTTCAATCTCTTATGTGACACTTTGGTGTCAAGACTTTGGTCTCTTCTGTGACACATCGATGTCGAGACTTCGGTCTCTTTTGTATAAGTCCTGTTACCCCCTCTATAAATGGATTTAGCAGTCATCTAATTTTGTATTATGATATCTGTTTGATTCAGACATAAACTAAATTGTGTTCTGATTCTAAAGGTTTATACCCTCTTGTATTATGCAGTTCTATTAAGTATAAAATTTGTTCGGAAATGCATTATGTCTAATTTATTATTGAAGCAATCTCTTAATGCAGATTAGTTATTACTCACTATTCTATATGGTTAGCACGGTGGAATTGCCAATGACCAATAGAGTATGAGTTGTTGTTTTGATAAAACATGTATTTTTGCTCTTATGTTGGCTTGTATCTCAAGTGTATAACTTTGAATTGTTTTAATAACTATTTTTAGGCTGATTTTGGTTTGAAACAAGTTTGTTTCAGCGTATAATATGATGTATATTTGTTCTGAATTGCTTCTAATGGAAGATTTTGAATGCTATGCTTTCGTGAAATGTTTTGTTTTGTTTTTACTATCTTGTGTGGCATCCACATACCTCCCATGGGGTATTTGGAAGTTACAAGATAAACCACACATACTAAACATTTCAGCTAATGATTAAAGAGAATAGAAAAATCAAAGCTAAATCAAACGGTATTAGCAAGTCAAATTCGAACACATGCATACACGATTGATAAACTCCATGATCATCACGATGAATAGACGTCATTTTGCAATCAACCACTGTTTCAAAACAACTGATTTTCCTAATCCTGTACAAACCACTGGGACATCACCACTACCTCCATTTCCATCTATGTTCTCTTGAAGATTTAAGGAAGCTTAACAAAACATATAGTATATACAATCAGATGTTTATATAATGACTTCATAAAAAAATAAAGAAAGAGAGGTAGTTTAGATGATACTAAGAACCTTGAAGAAGAACATCGGCCATGGAAGGCAAGCGGTGATTAGTGTATGAAGAGGGGATTTATTTTGCATTGATTTGTTCTTTATTAGGAATAATTTTGCCACATTCCTTCCAACGGAGCTCATTTCTGCCATCAAAAACTAGTCGCTATGTTGACATTCTGCGATGAATTAATGTTAACAGTTTGATTCTTAAAAATCAATAGAAGAATTATTATTTGAATGTTCCAACATGCTAGCAATGTTAATTTTGTGATCCACAAAGTGAGACTACTTCATATGATGATAAGGATGAGAATGTTAAGTGTGTGTGTGTACTATATGTAGGGGATGCATAAATATCCCTTCTAACTCTGAAATATGATTCTTCTATGTACATAAACATCCTTTGTAGAATCATCTAATAAAAATAGTTGTGTAATTATGATTTAGCTTTAAATTATCTTCATAATTAGCTTGTTAGTTTATAGCTACTCCATTATATTTATTTTTCAATTATGTGTATGCTAAAAGATTTAGTCTTTTAAGAATAAGAGTAATAGGTTGCCAGTTTTGAGCTCTAATTGTTATGTCTAACACAGAAACATAATTGACCAAATTTCTGGTTTTGACCATTGGACTTTTAATTGTTATGTGTAATCACAACCTCATCATGCTTTAAAATAAATTGATCTTGAGGGATATATCTATATATTATAAATGGTACAATCAAACGTAAATATGTACATGAACATCTGTTGCAGAAGTAGCCTTCATTCAAGCATTTCATCAAACAGTTGGGAGGCTTTTGCCAAGCAAGTATAGAAGGTAGGAAAAAAAACGTCAACCCATACACGTCAAACATAGAAACACAAGAAACCATCTTCTAAAAACAAACACAAACAAAAACCTATACACCATAAGCATAACACAAAACTCACAATAAACTCCTAAACATAGCAGCAATACAGAGTACAAGAAGGACGGTCTAAAAATAGAAAAAAAGAACGATATCAACATAGATAATGACACTTCTTTGACGGTGACGACGACAACTCAAGATATGACCACAATAGAGGGGACGAAGCTTATTAGACAGTGAATGAAGAGGAATGTTGACGACTAACATGAAAATGAAAAGAGGTTTGTTTTATTGTTAATATCCTAGTAAAAAATGACTTCATTTCTTGTTAAACAAAACGATGCCATATTTGATTAATTCAGAAAAAATATAACATTTGGCGTCAATTAAAAAAACCGTCGCAAAATAGTGGGCCATTACCATTTGGCTTCACCATTGGTAATGGCATGAAGATAACATTATGTTAGCTACCATATATAATTATATCACATTATGTTAGCTACCATATATAATTATATCTCTTTTGATGTAATTAAAAAATAATTACAATATAGGAAACAATGGAAATCAATATTAAATATTAATATGATATTCTTAATAATCAAACTAAATATATTGAAAATGATTGTAAGTGTAAAATTAAATTTAGTTAACAACAACATTATTTTAAAAATTTATATTACAAACATCACAAAATTAATTTTTATTAAATAAATACATTTTTTGTATTAGTGTCTTTTAAAATATATGTTTTGAAAAATAAACTCTAATTACTATATATAAATTGGGTTAAATTTTCTAAAATTTTTATATAATAAAAAGGAAAATTCTATAAATACAAAATTCAAAATAAATTAATGTTCTTATTGTTGGACCAATGGTGGTTGACAAATTAATTCCACTTATGTTTTGATAATAATAAAATGTATAGAATTGTTTAAGAAATTGTTTCAGGTATTTTGGATTGATATTCAACAAAAGAATTGTGCAAATCAAGATGGGCAAGTGTTTAAT
>JANIPM010000232.1:54539249-54550312 GCA_027478405.1 Erythroxylum cassinoides
CTCCATTCTCCCTGAGGAGCATTACTGCTCTGGTATAGGAGGAGCTTATTCAGCTCTGGATACAAGGCATTCATAGTTAATCACCTTGTAATTGCCTTATACGGCTATTATTATCAATATCAGTATAGTAAAACTTTAGTGTATTCGGTTAGAGTTCTAACATTTTTCCTATCATTTTATTCGCCTATTGTCTCTTTGGTGCCTTTCTCTTCTTTTATTGGTTCTTATAAGTAGAAATTTCAATTTGTAACAAATAAAGAAATTTCATTTTGTAACAAATAAAGCCTATTGACACTTTTTAAATCTTCTTATTCTACAGGTTTCATTTTGTTTTCTCGTGTATCCATGCTTGGTGCTTCAATACATGGGACAGGCTGCATTTCTTTCCAGAAACCCTTCGGCAGTGTCCTTGAGTTTCCATATGTCAATACCTGGTAAACTTTCATAGAGTTGATCTACCTTTTTGTCTGACAAGCTTTGATTCCTTTGGCAATCTTCAAACCTGCCATTGTGACTGCCTTAGATCCACAGACTTAGTTCTTCTCAGGGGTTCTACCCATATATTATTATATTGCTGAAAATTTACAAATCAGTGATTTTGTTTGCTCACTGATTACTGTGTCAAGGTATGTTCTTATTCGGCATAGTTTAGATTTGCTGACTTAGTGCATTTTTCTAGGAATTTTTGTTTTGAGAAAATAGAGAATATGAGAAGAATGATTTTTTGTATATTATATTAAAATGATACAGGTATTTATACAAGAGTACATAAGGTAAATTAGGAAATTAATTCCTATGATTATACTAAAATCCCTATGAATATGTTATTTACATTAACTGTTTAATCCCTATGATATGTTACAATTTGTAATAGTTATTTACTACTACTATATTCTGTAACACTCTCCCTCAATTTAAAGCATATGTTAGCTAATAAACTTGAATTATGATTGTTAGAGTCATAGATGGAGTTATTAGTTAGAATCCTAGTTGGAGTTATTATTTATTAGTTTCATTGCTTAAGTTAAATAGTAGTAGTTTAGTTTATCAAGAATTGATTTTTGTAAGCCTATATTTATATAGGCATATTTTATGTTTCATGGGATAGCAATTTACCTTATAATATAGAAGAATGTTTAGCCTCTATTTCTCTGTTTCATTTGCCTCTTCCGTATTTTTGTTGTTCGACAAATGGTATCAGAACCAATGGTTTGGTAAGGGACGAGTATGGAGATGTTGGTTAGATCCTGTGGTTGCTTCCCCACGAAGAAGGGCAGTGAGACTCTTGGTGGGCCCAGACCAATAGACTTGAAGGGCTCTTGGTGATGCCATTTACTTGAGCTGCTAAGCAAAAAGGCTTTCGCTCAAGTGAGAGTCCAAGCCCAATGTGAAAGTTCACACTTGAGAGGGAGATTGTTGAGATATCAAGTATGAGTAGGAATCTCACATTAGAAAGAGATGGAGCTAATGAAGGACATATAAGTAGAAAGGACTCATAAACCTAAAGCCTTACAGTTTTAAGTTAAATTGTGGTGTCAAAACCTATAAATATATCCCCTCACTAGGCCCATATTAAAGATCTCTGATGTAAGTGGACTTCGCAAATCTAGCAAGTGGTATCAGAGCTAAAAACTATATTTGAAGCCACAGTAAAAATCAAGATGAATGGAATGTTACCGTTTCAATTTTCGAAACTTAACAAGGAGAATTATGATAAGTGGTGTATCAAAATAAAAACATTGCTAGGATCACAAGATGTGTGGGATATTGTAAAAAAAAGGCTACAATCATCCGGAATGTGAAGAATCGTTAACGATGGCGGAAAAGGAAGCGCTACAGAAAGCTAGAAAGAAGGATCAACAAGCACTCATTCTTATTCATATGTGCTTTGATGAAAATATGTTCAAAAAGGTGTTTGCTACAACTATGGTAAGAAAAGTGTGGGAGAATTTACATAATTATTTTAAAGGAAAAGAAAAAGTAATTAAAGTACATCTACAAACTTTGAGATGTGACTATGAAAACCTCTAGATGAAGGATTCTGAATCTATAGAAGAGTATTTTGGCCGAGTTTTGACTATTGTGAATCAATTAAAGAGATATGGAGATTCGATGGAAGATGTTCGAGTGATTGAAAAAATTCTTCGGTCGCTAATTTTAAAATATGATTACATTGTGACTACCATTGAAGAATCAAAGGATTTGGATTCGATGTCTATAGATCAACTTTTGGGTTCATTACAAGCCCATGAAGAGAGATTGAAGAAATGAGAAGAACAGGATGCTCAAGAGTTGTAGGCGAAGACATGGAAATCATGCAAATAATGGAAGTCGTGGTCAAGGCTGGAATCATGGAAAAGACAGAGGAGGCAGAAATAATTCGAATGATAACGAATAGTCAGATTTTCAGCAACAATATCCAAGAAGATGTGGTAGAGGCGGATTGTTTCAACGAGATCGTGGTCAAATATCCAATATATAATGTTACAATTGTGAAAGATTTGGTCACTATGCAGCAGAATGTAAATGGAATTCAAATGAAGAAAAAATCACAAATTGTGTTGAGGTTGAAGAAGAAGATGATGAAGCAACTGCCTTTTCATTAATGTGCATTGGTGGCAAAGAAAGGAGAGAGGAGTCCTAGTATCTCGACTCAGGAGCTAGAATTATATGACTGGTAATAAAGATTTATTTTATATTCTTGATGAATCTGTTAAAGGAAATATTTCTTTTGGTGATAAAACTAAAGTTCCAATCAAAGGTCAAGAAGAAATTTTGATTAAATTGAAGAATGGAGATCATTAGTTTATATCTCATGTTTATTATGCTCCTACTTTGAAAACAAATATATTGAGTATTAGATAACTTTTGGAGAAAGGCTATGAAATATAGATGAGAAAGAGTGGATTGGTCATGCAAAATGGAAAAGGAAGATTGATTGCAAAAGTGCCAATGTCGAAGAATAAGATATTCATACTGAAGATCAATAAAGATAGTCCCATATGTTTAAAAGCTACGACAAATGATTTGTCATGGTCGTGGCATCTTAGGTTGGGCCACTTGAATTTCGATGGATTGGAGCTATGGTATAAGAAAAGGATAGTGCATGGCTTGCCTTTTATAAGTCATCCTGATCAAATTTGTGAAGGTTGTATGTATGGTAAGCAGTCTAGGAGGAGCTTTCCGATGAAGTCTCTATATCGAGCTACACAACCACTCGAATTGGTGTACACTGATATATAAGGTCCTATTGCACTAAGTTCATATGCAAAGAACGGTACTTTTTATTGTTTATTGATGATTATACTAGCAAGACTTGAGTTTATTTTTTAAAGGAAAAATTTGAAGCAATTGAAGAATTTAAAGCACAAGTTGAGAATGAAAGTGGTTATCTAATTAAAACAATTTAGACTGATCGAGGAGGTAAATTCACATTGAATAAATTTAATCAATTATATGAGTATCTTGGTATTCGACATTCTATGACGTTTCCCAGATCACCTTAGCAAAATGGAGTTGTGGAGCGTAAAAATAGAACTATTCTTGACACGGCTCGTAGAATGCTGAAGAGTAAGAGTATGTCAAAGGAGTTTTGGGTTGAAGCAGTAGCATGTGCGGTGTATTTGAATAATCGTAGTCCTACAAAGAGTCTAATGCAAATGACTCCACAAGAAGCATAGAGTTGAAGGAGGCCAAGTACTTTGCACTTAAGAGTATTTGGAAGTATTGGCTATGAGCATGTTCCTGATGAAAGAAAAAGTAAGTTGGATGATAAGAGTCAAAAATTCATATTTATTGGCTGTGCTAAAAATTCAAAAGGGTACAAATTTTACAATCTTTGGAATGGAAAAACAATCATTAGCTTAGTTTGATGAAGAAGGCTCTTGGGAGTGGAATGTACCACAAGATAAAAATTATGAATTTCTTCTTTTGTTTGATAAATTTTTTGATGCAGATAAGTCCCAAAGTCAAATTGTTACTGATGTTACACCGTAAACTCCTCCACGTAAAGTTCAAACAACTCAAACGATTTTATCTCCACAAAGCACCTCTGAGAAGCCACATCTTATGTGAAGTTTAAAAGAAATATATGAAGTAACAGAATGATTCTACTCTATTTTTTTGTTAGCAGATACGGAACTAAAGACTTTTGAAGAAGTTGTCACAGTCGAAAGATAGAGATTTGCTATGGATGAAAAGAAAAAACAATTAAAAAGAATGATACTTGGCGATTGATAGATCTTCCAAAAGGGAAGCAACTTGTAGTAGTAAAGTGGATTTAGAAAGTGAAGAAAAATTCAAAAGGAGAAGTAGAGAAGTACAAAGCTCGACTTGTTGCAAAAGGATTCACTCAAAAAGCTAGAATTGATTATGATGAAGTCTTTGCTCCAGTGGCTCGCTTTGAGACTGTTCAACTAATTATTTCATTGGCAGCTTAATAGGGATGGAAGATTCATCAGATTGATGTAAAATCTGCCTTCTTGAATGGAACTTTAGAGGAAGAGGTTTAGTTAGAACAACCATTGGGTTACATCGTTGAAGGACAAGAAGACAAGGAGCTGAAGTTGAATAAAGCCTTATATGGTCTTAAACAAGCTCCAAGGGCTTGGTATACATGTATTGATGATTATTTTCAAAAGGGTGGTTTCTCAAAATGTCCGCATAAGCATGCCTTATATGTTAAGGAGAACAAGAATGGAGAAATTATGTATGTTTGTTTATATGTTGACAATTTGATCTTTATAGGTTGTAATCCTACGATATTTGAAGAAATTAAGAAGAAAACGACTGAAGAATTTGAGATCACTGATTTAGGGCTTAGGAATTATTATCTTGGAATTGAAGTGAAGAAAAGTGAAGATGAGATTTTTCTCTCACAGAAAATTTATGATGAAGCAATTTTAAAGGAGTTCAAAATGGATAGAACCAATTCAGTCTCAACTCCAATGGAATGTGGGATCAAGTTTCTAAATTTGATAATGCTGAAAAGGTAAACCCAACTTTATTCAGAAGACTGGTTGGAAGATTGCGATTTTTAACTTGTACAAGACCAGATATCTTGTATGGAGTTGGTGTCATTAGTCATTAGTTGGAAGCTCCAACTTTGACACACATGAAAGCAACAAAGAGAATTTTTCGATAAGTTAAAGGAACACTAGAGTATGGCTTATTTTATACTACTGTAAATAATTTCATATTACCTGCATTTAGTAACAGTGATTGGGAAGGAGACATCAACGATCAAAAAAGTACAAGTGGTTTTGTTTTCTTTATGGGAAGTACTATGTTTGCTTGAAGTTCAAAGAAAAAACTGATTGGTACACTTTTAACTTGTGAAGTTGATTATGTTACAATTGCTTCTTATGTTTGTCATACTATTTGGTTGAAGAAGTTATTGAAAGAGCTTAAATTTGAACAAGATAGAGCTACGGATATTTTTGTTGATAATAAGTCTGCTATTTCTTTAGGAAAGAATTCAATTTTCATAATAGAAATAAACATATAGACACCAAGTACCATTTTATAAGAGAATGCATTGGGAACAAAGAGATTTAATTGAAGCATGTGACATCTAAAGATCAAGTTACCAATATGTTTACCAAAGTTTTAAAATGTGAAGATTTCTACTGATTGAGAGCGATTCTTGGAGTTACTAAAGGTTGATTACAAATTTAAAAGAGGGTGTTAGATAATAAACTTGAATTATGATTGTTAGAGTCCTAGTTGGAGTTATTAGTTGGAGTCCTAGTTGGAGTTATTAGTTATTAGTCACATTACTTAAGTTAAATAGTAGTAGTTTAGTTTATCTAGAATTGGTTTTGTAAGCCTATATTTATATGGGCATATTTCATGTTTTATGGGATAGCAATTTACCTTATAATACAGAAGAATGTTTAGCCTCTATTCCTCTGTTTCTTTTGCGTCTTTCATATTTTTTGTTGTCCAATACTATAGATATTGATCATGTCCAACTTGTTACAAATATAATTAACCTAATTCCTAGGTAATGCTTTGGTGAACACATCAACTAATTGACTCACTGTTCTAACATCTGGAGTTAAGATTGATCCATCTTCTAGCTTTTCCTCAATAAAATGACAGTCGACTTCTATATGCTTGGTTCTCTTATGAAGCACAGGATTGTTTGCAATATAAATAGCTACTTCATTATCACACCATAAGTTCATTAGTTTAGACTAAACAAACTCAAACCCACCATGTCAATGATGTAGCCATATAAATATTTGGATTATGCACTTGATCGAGATCAAAAACTCTATTTATTACTCTTCCAAGAAACAAGATTGCCTCCAACAAGAACATAGTAACCGGTGATAGCACGCCTGTCTGAAAGATCTCCTCCATATTTAGCATTTGTGAAACCTTTTATAATGCGGTGAACATGATTTTGATATAAGATATGGCACGCCTTTAGATATCTAAAAATATGAATAACAACATCCCGATATGAGGTTCTAGGAGATGACGTGAACTAACTTCCAACACTTACTAAAAAGGCAATATCGGGATGAGTGATAGTAAGATAGTTCAATTTTTCCATAATCTTCCTAAACTTTTTAGGATTTTCAAGCAAGTCTCCATGTTTAGCTTTTAACTTCACATTTGGTATCACAGGCACATCACATGTCTTTGCCTTAATAAAACCATCATCATTTAATAAATCCAGGCAATACTTTCTTTAAGATAGATAGATCCCTTTATGACTGTGAGAAACTTCAATTGCTAAGAAATATTTCAATGGTCCTAAATA
Organism: Erythroxylum cassinoides; assembly: GCA_027478405.1. Classification (NCBI taxonomy): domain Eukaryota; kingdom Viridiplantae; phylum Streptophyta; class Magnoliopsida; order Malpighiales; family Erythroxylaceae; genus Erythroxylum; species Erythroxylum cassinoides. Next base: position 54,546,022 of record JANIPM010000232.1, read on the forward strand.
CTTTGTCTGAAAGCGAACCCCCAAGGAATGCTTTCAACCTCGTGATCTCAGCTTTATCACTTCCAGCGACCACTATATTATCCACTTATACAACCAGTAAAATGTATTTAGAACTAGATGATGCAAAGAATAATAAGTGATCGTATGCACTTCTTTGTAAGCCAAACTCAATCACTACAGTACTAAATCTCCCAAACTATACATGAGGAGATTGCTTCAAGCCATAAAGAGACTTTCTTAATTTGCACACTTTCCCTAACTCCTTTGAGCAACAAATCTAGGTGGTTGCTCCACGTAAACCTCTTCATGTAAATCTAAATGTAAGAATGCATTCTTCATATCAAGAATTTCTTTGAGATAGATAGATCCCCTTATGAATGCGAGAAACTTCAATTGCTAAGAAATATTTCAATGGTCCTAAATCCTTTGTCTTAAAGCAAGCCTAAGAATGCTTTCAACCTCGTGATTTCAGCTTTATCACTTCTAGTGATCATTATATCATCCACATATACATCCAGTAAAATGCACCCAGAACTAGATGATGCAAAGAATAATGAGTGATTGTATGCACTTCTTTGTAAGCCAAACTCAATCAACATAGTACTAAATCTCCCAAACTAGACATGAGAAGATTGCTTCAAGCCATAAAGAGACTTTGTTAATTTGCACACTTTCCCTGACTCCTTTGAGCAACAAATCTAGGTGGTTGCTCCATGTAAACCTCTTCATGTAAATCCAGATGTAAGAATGCGTTCTTCATTTCAAGTTGGTGAAATGCCCAACTGTAAGTAGCAGTTAAGGAGATAAACAGTTAGATAGAAGAAAGTTTTGCAACTAGAGAAATAGTCTCGAAGTAATCCACCCTATATGTCTGAGCATATCATTTAGTAACCAACCAAGCTTTTAATCGAGCAATAAAACCATCAGGATTCATTTTAACAATAAACAGCCACTTATAGCCAAGGTCCTATTTCTTTGAAGGAAGAGAAATAAGATCCCAAGTATGATTTCATTCTAAGACCATCATCTCATCTTTCATTGTAGCTTGCCAATCATCATGAGCTAGTGCTTCAACAAGGGATGTTGGAACAACAACAGAGCCTAAAAAAGCTACAAAAGACTTGGAGGAAGGAGATAGAGCATGGTAAGATACAAAGGAAGAAACAGGGTACAGGTGTGTTTACGTTTACGAAAAGCAATAGGAAGGTAAAGGCTAGCATCAAGTAGTGGTGAGTAATTTGGAGACGAAGCAAAATGGGTCAGTTCTATATCCTAGCCAATAAGAGGTGCCTCAATAAAATGTTGCACACGTAGAGAATAAGCCTAATGAATAACAAGTTGAGAGGGAGGAGAAACTACCTATTCATTGACAATATAAATAAGAAAATCATCCCCTAAATCACTAGAGTGTGAAGAAGAGGACACAAGAGAACCAAAGAAATGTGTATTTTTGAAAAAGGTAACAGATATCAAGTAATGAACCAAAGAAGGAGAGTAACAATGATATTCTTTTTATCCACGAGAATATTCCAGAAAGACACACTTAAGAGATTTAGGATCCAGTTTTGAGACCTGAGGTCGTATGTCTTGAACAAAGCAAGTACAGCCAAAAATTCGAGGAGTAAGAGGGAATAATGTAGATGAGGGAAAGAGAAGGGAATATGGAATCTTATTGTTAAGAACAAAAGAAGGCATTCGGTTAATTAGGAAACAAGCAATGGAAATAGCATTGGCCCAGGAAACTTTTGGGACCTACATATGGAATATTAGTGCCCAGAAAACTAATAAGTGACAGTTCTTTCCCTCTGCTACACCATTTTACTGAGGGTAACAATACATGATGACTGATGAATAATACCATGCTGAGAGAGAAGATTTAAAAGTATGGGAAATAAATTCTTGAGCATTATCACTTCTCAAAATGCAGATGGATTTATTGAATTAAGTCTTAATTTTAGTATGAAAGGCACAAAATATAGTAAACAAGTCTGGTCGAGATTTCATAGGATAAAGCTAAGTAACCCGAGAATAATCATCAATAAATGTCACAAAATAAATTTTTTTTAGACAAAACAGGACAAGGACCCCACACATCAGTATGCACCAAGTAAAAAGAAGACTCAACTCATTTATCTAGTCTAGGAGAATAAGATACTCTATAATTTTTAGCAAATTGGCAAGCTTCACACTCTAAGGTAGATTCTCGTTTAAGACTATGACATAACTTTTGTGAAAATTGTTAGAGATAGATGACCAAAATGATAATGAAGCTGCAAAAGATAAGATGAGCTTGTGTAAGCAATCGATTAAGGTATTGGTTTAGAAGTCAAATCAAGAGCATACAAGCCATTCAACAGACACCCTTTACGAATAATCTACTTCGTTCGGAGATCCTGAAAAGGAAACAAAAAAATTATTTGAGACTTTTGGTGAGTTGGCTAATAGATAATAGGCTAAAAGGGAATTGTGATAAACATAAAACAAATGATAATGGAAGAGATTTTGTGGGGGTTATTATAAAAGAGGTAAATCCTTCAACTAAAATAACACAAGGTAAACTAGTAGTAGATTTAAAAGAAGAGAGGATACTTGTGTTGTTGGTCATATGATCGGGAGCACTTGAGTTAATAACCCAAGATGAGGTGGCCGAAATTTGTTGATGGGCATTAGTTAAACAAGCATACTCATCCATTGAAATTGTGATAAAAGGTAAGGATGAGTAAGCAAGCAATAAGACGCCATCCTAAGTAGCCACATTTGCAAATTTTCTATTATTATTCTGATCGGAGTACTTGGAAAGCTTACCATGTATTTTTCAACAATTCTTTTTAATATACCCCTCAACTCTAGAGTAATTATAAGTATGAGGGTTGCTACTATTCCCAGCAATAGAACCACTACCATTTCCACCTTTGTCACAACGATTAGCATTTGAAACGTTACTAACCAATGCCATTCTGTCATTGGACACCGTATAAGAAGTCATACCACCATCTTTACAAACACAAAGCAAACAGGCATATACTTTCGTAAAGGAAGGAAGTGTCTCACTAGTTAATAATTATATGTGTGCCATGCCATATTCAAAACCCAACCCTGGTAAGAAATATTATTCCACAATCTGATTTTCTTGTTCTTGCATTTTCTTTATGTCATCAACAATAGGAAACATAGCTCGCTTTCCTCCAAAGGCTTGTTTCATTCAGTATAATACTAAAATAGGGAGCAATCTTTTTGTTTCGCTCGATAAATCTTTAACAATAAGTTATGAACATGAGACAAATATTGTTTGCAAGCATACAGAAATTTAAGATATTCATATAATTCTTTTACACAATCACAATGATTTAAAACATTATCAATAGTTGGGTATAATCCTCCATTAACTATTTCTTTCAAGCAACAACATCCATCTTAGGATGTGGATTACTAGTTAAATGACCCTCCAGTTCTACACTAGCCACAAATCTACGAATAATCCTTTCCTTTGTGCATAATTTTTTTCTTCCAGTCAATTTTATGTCGATAATTTTGGATAACCCAATGAAATTTCAATAATAGTCTTCTTATCGCCACCCACGTCACTACCCTCAACTATTTAAATCAGTCCCAAATGACAATATCAATCAAATAAAGGAGGAAAAGAAGAAGTCAACCTCAATGCAAAAAACTGAAATAAATTCAGAGACACTCACACCAAGGAAGAGAGCGACGAAGGACTGTCAACCCACACCAATACAAATCAGCAGTGCCTGGAAGAAACTGACTGGATATTTAGACAGGGACGAAGGAGGTGACATCGGAGGAAGAAATTGGTTCGGCAAATGGTAGCTCATCCGTCCTCAAGCGTCGACGCATGGGAAGGATGTCTGGGAATGTGGCAGTGCATGTCACTCACATGCTGGAAATCCGACGACCGGATTTGAAAGGATGACCTATTAGCACCCATAGAGCCTTATGAAGGAGGAGGTGAGAAAAAAAATTCTCTCAAAATGTGTCACCCACAAACAGCACACTGTCTCAATATAGAGTAGAAATCGAAAAAAAAAAAACTTTCAAGAAAGAAACCCAGAAACTTGACGAAGCTCTAATACCATGAGACAACAGAGAAAATGAGAAGAATGATTTTTTTATATTCTGTTAGAATGATACAGGTATTTATACAACAGTACATAGGCTAAACTAGGAAAGTAATTCCTATGATTGTGCTAAAACTCCTATGAATATGTTATTTACATTAGCTGTATAATCCTTATGAATATGTTGCAGTTTGTAACAACTATTTACAGCT
>JANIPM010000232.1:54550412-54564309 GCA_027478405.1 Erythroxylum cassinoides
TCAGAAAATAACAACACAAGAGAATTTACGTGGAAACTCCCAAACCGGAGAAAAACCACGGGCACCGAGAAGAAAATTCACTATGTGAAAAATTCTTACAATCACACAATTTTTCCTCTCACCCAATCCTCCAATACACCAATACACTCATAAAGAAATATACAAGACAAACTTTCCAACTCTCACCTCAAAAGAGGAATTTAACTAGAGTCAAATTTGTCATATAAATCTTTGACTTTGGTTTGGTGTATCAACTAAGGAGGTAGCAACTTCTTTATATAGGTAAGAGCCTTGCCCCAATTGTTGTCTCCAACCAATATGGGACAACAAAGGAGCCAAACTCAACAAGTAGAAATCGAAAAGAAAAAAAAGCTTTCAAGAAAGAAACCCAGAAACTTGACGCAGCCCTAATACCATGAGACAACAGAGAAAATGAGAAGAATGATTTTTTTATATTCTATTAGAATGATACAGGTATTTATACAACAATACATAGGCTAAACTAGGAAAGTAATTCCTATGATTATGCTAAAATTCCCATGAATATGTTATTTACATTAGCTGTTTAATCCTTATGAATATGTTACAGTTTGTAACGACTATTTACAGCTGCTATATTTCTGTAACAAATTTCTTACTACTGCCATTGTCTAACAAAAATGTATTTTATTGTGGTTCTTGATCTCATTTTCTTTTCCATACTTGTTGCAACAAATATTGATTTTCTTCTTGCTTTTTCAGTCCATTTCTCAGGTCTATGTTTATCCTTTTTCTCAGATTCATTCTCTTGGCCAATCATGGCGATGGCAACTTTAACTGCAATAGTTGCCAGTCAAGCTGCGATCTCAGCCACTTTTTCAATTGTCAAACAATGCTATACATTAGGATGTTTTCCACGGATCAAAATTGTCCGCAAATCAGATTGGAGTAATCGCCAGATATTTATCCCTGAAATAAATTGGATCCTTATGATTCTTTGTTTGTTGGTTACAGTAGGTTCTCAAGACACTAATCATATAGGAAATGCTTACGGTTAGTCTTCTCTACCTCTACACATATTTAGTAAGGTGAAGTCTTTCCGTAATTGGTGAATCCAGATTATGATTGTAATATTAAAATCTGATAATACATGAGAAGCTTAATTTGATTTATCAGCACATCCTGAGTCCAATTTTTGAAATTTTGGAGGCCATTGTTTTATGCATTAATGACTTCTGGGTCTGCAGTGATAAGCCCCTAGGCACAAGTTAAAAGCAGACATGCGATAGATGCGTCCTGAGGAAAAAGAACTAACCTTCCATTTCCTTTACTATGACTTTGATTAATAGGGTTACTAATAAATAATTCCTTTCCAAAATTGATAAATGAACACATCAGTGTTGGAATCAACAAAATTCTATTGGAAGATAAATTTGAAAGAAAAAACTAGAGTTTTCTTCAAGTTTTACTTACTTGACCTGCACTTTTCTGCTACATAAAAATGAATGATGTTTAGGAATGTGATCTCATCTGTAGTCTTGCAAACTGCTCATATTTATCCCTCCGAAAGACTTTTTGAATGTTAGGCCGACGGCCACATGAAAAGCATGGGTTGTGATGATCTCACTGGGAGCTCTGGTTTAACTGCATTAGCATTTATTATTATCGCTGTTGACTAAGTCCTGTTTATGATGTAGGTTAAGATATATTAATAACTTAGATCACGTTTCCTTCATTTGCTAGATTAGAAAAACTAATTCTGTAAATTTGATTTCAGGTATCGCGTGCGTTATTGTGATGTTTTTGACTACTCTCCTTACTTCATTGGTTATCAACTTTGTATGGCATAAGAGTCTGCTGCTAGCGCTTTGTTACTTTTTACTCTTTGGAGTGATAGAGATAACCTTCTTCTCATCTTCTTTTATGAAGATTCACGAAGCTGGATGGGTTTCTCTTCTGCTCTCTGCAGTTTTTGTGTTCTTGATGTATGCGTGGCATTATGGTAGCAGGAAGAAGTATCTACATGACCAACATAACAAAGTACCCATGAAATGGATTTTAAATCTAGGTTCTGATCTTGGGGTTGTTAGGGTCCCTGGGATTGGCCTTATTTACACCGAGTTAGCAAACGGAGTTCCAGCATCATTTTCCCAGTTCTTAACCAACTTGCCAGCATTTTACAAAGTCGTCGTGTTTGTTTGTGTTAAAACTGTTCCAGTTCCTTTTGTGCCCCGAAAGGAAAGGTATCTTATTGGTCGGATAGGTCCAAAATCTTACCGGATGTATCGCTGCATTGTTCGAAATGGTTACAAAGATGTCCAAGAATACGAAAGTGAATGTGATTTTGAAAATGAACTAATGATGAGTGTGGCAGAATTTATCCAACTAGAAGCAGAAGGTTCCAGGACTGCCGACGGCTCGATTGATGGGAGGCTGGCTGTTGTGAGGACTTCTGAGAAGTTTGGGAAAAGAATTGAAGTATCAGCATCAGGAGAAATTGGAGAATGCAGTTCAGGCCTCATGGCAACTGTAACTAAAAGCAAGTCACCGACGCTACAGAAATTAAAATGTATGTATGAGCAGGAGCTACCTCGACTGAGTGATAGGAGGAGAATTCGATTCAAGTTGCTGGATACGGGATACAAGGATTCAAATGTTAAGGAGGAACTCCTGGAACTTCTGGAAGCAAAGCATGCTGGGATAGCATATTTAATTGGCCATTCTTACGTTAAGGCAAAATGGAACTCATCATTCTTCAAGAGGATTTTGATCAATATCTTCTACTCTTCATTGCGTAAAAACTGCCGAGCTCCTGCCGTCAGCTTGAGTATTCCTCGCATTTCTCTTATTGAGGTGGGCATGGCCTACAGTTTGTAGTTCTCTCTGGTTTGCCTTCTCTAGGAAAGTAGGAAGCAGCCAGCAAGTCATTTATGTATTGACTCTGTTAAATTAGCTCTCTGTTTCTTTTTCTTTTTTCTTGTTGTTCTTGTTGCGTATGAATAAAGGCTTCGAGAATAGTGTGACCATCGTATGGATTAAATGTTATTCCATCATATACCTTTTGAGATAAATGCATGTCATTGTGCAAATTGAGCGCCTATGATTATTACTACTTACTAGTGTTATGGATGATGATGCCTTGGAATCATGCCAGTGGAGTGCAAGTGCAGCTTCCAATCTCTCAGTCTCCTCGAGAATTCTCCTCTAATTGGTTATTATTATTAGTTTATTACTATTAAACATATCAAGAGATATATTAAATTAAATAATTAGATTAATCAATTTTAAAATTAAAAAATTACCACCCAAAAGTCCAATTTCCTGAGTCCTAGGGCACTAACCCTCTGTGCTTCAATTCACACCTACAATTATTACCTATTAACTTCCCTATCGAATATCTAATTCCACGCAGCAGCCCGTCTCCTTCCACAAAATCAAGAGCAAGCTCCTCTCAGCTACCAATCTGTCATTTTTCTGCGATTTAGGGTTTCCCCTTCTTTTTTTTTTTCTCGATTTTTATGTGATGGTATAATTGGAGTCTCCAACTGTTCCTAAATGTTGAGCTCTTGTTGCTCTCTATCTGTATCCCACCGCCCAATTCTTGTCCCTTCCTTATCCAAATTTAGGGTGTTCAAGCCACCCGCCAAATCAAGCTGGTTTCTTTCTCCGTGGAACTGTCGTATCTTCGACTCAAGTCCCAAGTTACCCAGAACTGCAAATGTATAATTTCCAGTTTCCTTTTCTTTATTGAGCTCTTGGACCTTTTATCTTTTTTTATTATTATTTTTCTTCAGAAATTTAAGCATTTTATTAGAGTTAGCTATTGTTTGCTAACTTGGAAAAAGCAAGGAACAGAATACATAAGAAAAGAAACCCTGTGTAGCCTATGGCCCTATTTTACTAACTGAAATGGTTAGAAGCTTCTAGACCTCTGGTGGATGATAATTATTTGCTTCTATTCTGAATTTTTTTTCCTTAATTTCTCAGAGACCAAACCTAGGGCTTATGGTAATATTAACTTTTTGATTTTTTTTGGGTATATGCGTGTTTTGTTTTGTTATGCAGAAATGGAAAGTTTCATGTTTTAGACATGAAGATTTCTCTCCAATAAAACCAAAGTCTGATGGTGCTGAACATTTCTTACCGGAGGAATCAGCGAAGCCTGAAGTTGATAATTGTACAAATGTTAAACGAGATTGGATATCTAGTCTTCGAGAGGTATGTTCCTCTGCAGTCTATTATTTTAATGGTACGTTGTTCTTAATTTAGTAGAAGAAGGCATCAGTGTGAAAATGAATTTTCAGAACTTGACAAGTGAAAAGAGTTACGTTTCTGGTTTTATTGGCGATTGCAAGTTTGGTATGAGGGAGAAGGGCGGGTTAGTATCATTTGTGCTTCGGGGGGAATCTCAATTTTTTGACCTCTGTTACGTTTATGGCTTTCTGACTCTTCTATTTAATGTCATATGAAGCCATTAAGATGAAAAATGTAGTAAATTCAGGTTAATGCTGTAGTTGGTCCGTATCATGTTTAAAATGGATTTATGCTTTCTATTACTTGTCACTTACTATGATCTGGAGCTGCTATTGTCTTTTTTTTGTAAGAATTCTGCTGGTACTGTTTGCTGTCACATCATTGAGAAAGAAAAGAAAACTAATATGCTAGTGAATACATATCAATTACTACTGAACTTTTTCTTTTGTTAGACATAGTTTAAGAAGTAAATAAGTGGATGACTTATAGTTTCTTCTTCATTCTGAAAGTCAAAACATTATAGTATGCAATTGAATGTATACACATGCTTTCTTAGGATACCAGTTTTGCATCTCACTGACTACTGCGTTAAATTTCAGGCTGCAGATGTGGGAATTAGGCAAATTGGGGGCAGGTGGACTGTGCCATGGACAGCAGAGACCATAGTGCAGGTAATGGTTTACTAAACTGTAGAATGATGGAAATCAACAAAAATTATGGGTTAGTATCTGACTAGTAAGTCTTACTAGAAATTGCCAAAGATAGTAACTGCAAAAAACCATTACCGTCAAGTGGCAAGCATTAACACTGCTTATTGAGTGTTGTGGCATTTTCTAATTCCTAACAAAATTTCTAATGACCAGGTGAATAAGATTGATTTTGCATATTGCTTCTTTTCTTAGAACTTTTTGAATTCTTTAGTTCCAGAATGTTATATAAAATTGGTCATTATGCATAAAACCTGCATTCTTCGGCTGAATTACTCGAAATAGTAAGAACCATAATCTGTACTTATAAAATACTTCCTGGAGTTGCAGGTTATGCTTCTATGGGTTGTTTCATTCTGGTTTATAGGATCCTGGGTGATTCCTTTTGCAGCCCACATGGCAGGCTTCAGCAAGGAATCTCTAACATTTAGAGGGCAAGCATTGTTCAGCCTTGTAACGGATGTAACTGAAGGTCTTGCTGGAATTGCAATCCTTCACCGTTGCCTGTCTCGATTTCGTCCTCTTCCATCTGATTGGTTTAGGTTTAGCCTGAGAGGGAATTGGCTGTTGGATATTGCTTTTGGATGCCTCATGTTTCCTCTGGTGAACCGGCTTTCACTGTTCAACCTTAGCCTATTGCCCATTCTACCTTCAACACCTGTTACTTTCTCAAGTGTTGAGCAGTCAATTGCAGCACGAGATCCAGTAGCAATGGCGCTCTATGCAGTAGTGGTCTCAGTGTGTGCTCCTGTGTGGGAGGAGATAGTCTTTCGGGGTTTCCTTCTACCTTCATTGACCAGGTACATGCCGGTATGGTGTGCAATACTCATGAGTTCAGTTGCCTTTGCTTTAGCACATTTTAATGTACAGAGAATGCTACCGCTAATTTTTCTTGGGGTGGTGATGGGGGTTATTTTTACGCGATCAAGGAATTTAATACCATCTATGCTTTTGCATAGTCTGTGGAATGGTTTTGTGTTCCTAGATCTAATGAAATAGTTCTTTAGCTGTGTACTTGTAGAGAATCAATCTGTTGATCCTATGTTGTAATATCTCTTGCAAAGCGTTGAACATAGGATTTTTGAGAACTCTTGTCTACTTTAGATATGTACATCTTGACCAATGTCTTTGGATTTGACGATAAGGACACAAATAGAACTCAAGTAGAACCATTAGCGGAGATGACAGGCCATTCTGTTACAAATTAATTGTAGCATTATATGGCCCGAGTTCAGGTCTGTAATTATGATAGTCAAATAAAGGAAGAAGATAGTCCCTTTTGGATTGTACTTCTTAGCAACGTGTAACAGCTAATGACCACTTTCACTTGTTCATCTGTCATTTTCCATTCGTCTTTGTTCTGCTTCAAATTTTGAAATTCTTTTTCCAATTGCAGAGAGCTTTACTTATTACCTGTGTAAAACATTTGTTGATTTAGCCAATGACCACTTTCTCATGTTCATATTGTCATTTATTTTCATTCTTCTTCGTTCTCCCCCAACTTTGAGTTTTCCAACTGCTTCAGTGTAATTTATGAGGACGACTAGTATGTAAATGAGTAGGAGTATTGAGCAATATCTGAGCAAAGCAAAACATGGAGTGGAGAATGGAGAATCGGTGTACTTAACCAGGCGTCATCTGAACGATGGAGAATTCCAACCAAAGGCGTATATAAATGATGGAAATCAGGTTGAGATTCAATCCTACAGAAATAATTATAAGTTTTTTTCGTATTTGATTTCTTGAAATTAAGATTACTTAAAATTTTATAAAATAATTAATACAAATTATAATAAAGTATGAATTATAATTCATACCTTATTATTAAACTTAAATCATTTTTTTCCTATCTTTGGAATTGTTTCTAAAATTGATGTATTTTAATCACTATAATCGTACAAGTTTTCGGTTTTTAATAGTTTTTTTAAAATAAGTTTTGAGAATTTTACAACTGATATAGAGAAGGTTATGTAAAGAGTATTAGCTTTGTTAAAGTTTAAGTTTATTTATAATAAGATTTTGATATTTTAGTAACTTAATTGAAAGTAAATTTTAATTTTAACTAAACTTTATTTAGAATTATAAATAATGTTAATTAAATATCAGTTATGTTTAAAGAAGATCTAACATATTGATCCTTATTTATTAAATATCTTATATTTAATTATAAGTTTCTCAAACGTTACAATTAATTTCAATTTAATTAAAAGATCTTTTTTCTCTTTAAATTGTTCTTTATGTGTAATTCATTAGGTTTCTAAATATATTAGCAATAGATGCAAATTTCAACCATAAATCATATTTATGATTACATAAATTAAATTATTTTAATTCTTTAATTAAATAATTTACATTTGTAGATCAAAATTAGCGTCTAGTGATACATCTTGATCACCTAAATATCTAAGAATGTCAAAATAATTTTTCTTTTCATGCATTACTTTTTGATATAATTTAATTCTTTTATCATACAATATTTCAATTAGACATAGAGTATAAAATTAATGTCTACTTTATTTTGAATCTAATCATATTAGTTCTTCGCTATTAATTATTAATTCAATCAATGACATTTACAATGTCGTTTACTATAGTCAAGGATTTCCTGAAGCAATACTAATAGAGAAAAATAGAGCATTCTCTCTAATTATTTTAGAGTAATGAATCTTATATTGATCACTCAACTGCCTCTATATAATTCATGTTATATCCAATGACTACTGATCAAGTTCTTCTTAACTAGAATAGGTCATAAATAATGTCAAAGCATAACAGTCCATATACAAGATAACTTTAAAAATCTCAATTTAAAGGATCACTAATACAATTATTATGATGAGAATTTCTACAAACATACAAGTAATATTTCAAATGAATTTCTTATATAGGGTCAGTTCAATAAACTTGTCCTCTAACAAACACTCACATGTTTATTTAAGTATCTTCGTATTTTAGTCTGTGAGATCAGCTACTTCTTTCATAAAGAAAAATATAGCTTATGCTAGTCTTTTACGTTATATTAATGTTCAATCTTAATAATAGAACAATGACTAAAAACAATTTAGGGATAATATATAAAAATAATATAAATCTCAACATAATTTCATTTGCAATGTATAGTTATCACATGGACTTTATCATATACATCTAAATATTTATAAGATAAAGAATACTTTTAAATTATTTTTTCACTAAAGTATAACTAATTGATTGGCTGTAGGACATAACTCAACAATCTCTCACTTGCATTAGACCAGTCATTTAAGTATCTTATACCAAATCACTATATGACGATTATGTTACTACTAGCACGATGACTTAATAAGAGTTTTTTTAAGATTTTTTATAGTGAGCACTTATTTAAATCTTATAACTTTCATCTAATTATCATCATAATTCAGAAAAATTGCCTAAGTATATCCTTGGATCTTTAGTGAAACCTTGGCTCGTTTTACATGCCTATTGGCTCAAATGTTCCATAGTACATTACTATCTTGAACAATGCAAAGAACTATATTAAGTTCATTAAAGAACTTATTGATTCATTAATCATTTCCTTAATTAGCAACCACTGATATATTGAAACCTTTGCAATATTGTTCAAAGTAAAATAGACTTTAATTAGGATTTACTTATAAATTTAATATCCATATAACCTTAAACTGAAATATCAACTCATACATAAAATAATGAATTTCTTTAATACTTCATAATTATCAGATATCTTAAATACAAATATCTTTGGATCGTTAACTATGTATTTGGACTTAGAATAGGTAATAAGAATAGATAAAAACTTTCAATCTATCTTTATAGATCTAATTCCTAGAATTAAGTTGTTATCTTTTCACATCCAATAAAAGTTGTTCTTGGAAATTATAGTTTCAACAATTGAAAATTAGAATTTTTGTTCTCTATGAACAATATGTCTCTAAATACTCTCACTGAAGAGGACAACTATATTCCCACTAACTTTCTTATAGACATGATAAATTTACGGTCATCTCTAAAATAAACTATTTGAATTCATCATGAAAGTAAATTTTTCAATATATTGTATCCTTTCAATTATACATCAAATGTATAAACAAAGGCATTAGTTTTAATTGGATGTATTGTCATAAGGTTTGAACTTTTTAAATTTCATCTTACTCCCGCTAGTTATCTTAAGAATCATTCTCCTATAAGTATTTGTTGAAACAAATAATTTGTTCGATAGCTTTGTAAGATCATATCCAACATTTTGGATACTTGTAACACTTTATTACCTAATTTAGTTCTAAAATTAATAGATAATGTATGCTTCAATTTAGCATCACATCTTTAAATAATTAACTTTGACACTTTCAAAGACTTAGCATTTCATATCTAATATGAAATATTACTAATTGATATAATAAGGTAAGTCATTATACTAGGCATATCTATAGAAGAAATAATATTCTATCACACAATATCTTATATTGTATTTTCCTCCTTATATAAATCTATACTCTTATGAAGTTTTATTGTGAAGGTATTTAAAAAAGAATCTCATTCTCTATAGATAACCAAAAATTTAAAACTTGCCAAATCAACCTCATCGAAGTGCTACAACATTCTTAATGCTCTACTTGTTTGAACTGTTCAAAATTTTAAATCATTATTTCATTTAATATATATGACTATATCACATAAAGTCATTAGTAATCTAAAGAAACATATACATATCACGCTTTTACATATTGTTATGTAATCTTTTGTTTCCTTTGATCCAGTTATGAATTCAAGTTATTTTGAACGAAAACGTTATTTAAAAAATGCCATCATGTATTTCTAAATTATCTACATCTAATATGTTTTGGTCTTCATGATTTTGTTCGGTCATGAAGATGCCAAGGAGTACTAATTTTATGGTCATGTAATAGTTGTTCATAATGATTTAACTCTTGTGTATAAAATTGATGTAACCGTATTTTTAGATCTAAAATTTCCTGAATAGGTTGTAATGTTTGAAGATTAGTAATTAGTGATCTAAGGTATCTATATTGGTGTTCCCAATATCTGGACTACATAAAATGTTCATGTTTGAGATATTCTATAAATTCGATATGTTCTTCTAATGGATGACAAATAGAACAATTTGTTCGTTGATTACAGATCGAACAATTATAAGGATGTGATGCCATTATCTAAATTTTCTAGGTCTATCGAGTCCATATTTATCTAAAATCCATTGTTCGTTTTGGTCTAATAATTCTTGAATAATAAATGGTCGTATACTTAACCATTCGGTATATAACTGATATAATAATCTACGAGTTAATCCTTGGTAAAAAAAACTGATCTAAGAAAAGACATATATCGATTGGGATAAAAAGTAAAGAAAGTAAGTAAAATAAAGCACATAATTGGTAAAGCATAAATAATTTAAATAAGAGAGATAGCTAATAAACGAGGATAATGCATAACAAATAAATAAATGAAAAGCATATTAACATATTAATTTATAAATGTCTTTATGATCACGTTTTAGGTTTTGTCAATTATTATATTGAACATGTTTCATTATATACAAATTTTGAGTTAATTGAAATATTCTGTGTATTATTATTTTGTTTAGCTTCTTCTAATTTAGCTTTATATTTGTTAATCCAATATTTATGATTGTCAGCCATTTCTCGACTATTGTTAATTTGGGTTTTTAATGTAGATTTTAAGTCAAAATAATGCATAATAACTGAATTTTATTAGAAATAAAAAATACAAGATCGATCTAATCGATGAGTTTTTTTATTGTTCTTTCATAAAAACGCCTAGTTTCAATGATCAATTCCTTGAGGTCATTTGCCATTTTAATCATTCTACTTGGTTCATACATTTCTCGATGTCTATAAACATCAGAGCTGCTATGGGCTTGTTTATTGCGTGCATGATATCTAGCCGGCATGTTGTCCAGTTGGTCTTCTCGTTCATAGGTTTCCTTGATGGCATTTTTTAAATAACGTTTTCGTTCAAAATAACTTGAATTCATAACTGGATCAAAGAAAACAAAAGATTAGTCTATTAGTAGTTTAATTTCAGATCTAAGCTCTTTTCTTCTTAGCTTATTTAATCGTTTTAATTCGGTAAAATAGGTAATAATGTGAAATCTATGAGAAATATCTTCTTAATTAGAAGGGGTAACTAGTGTTTGTTCAATATAAAATTGATTTTGTTGGATAATATGATCATAACTACTGTCTCTATTATAGGTAATTACAATTAATTCTTTTAATTATTGCTTGTATTCAAAATAGGTGCTCATGATGATATGTAGAAATTCATATTAATGATATGCAGGGAAAATAATAGAACTTGCATATAGAAATAGCTTAAAGAAGTATAAAATGTTGATGAAATAGTCTTAATAGTTGTACTTGTTTCTCCGGGAACACTTGAACGCCAATCGGTAGGCTAATAGCTGAAAGGAGAGTGAGGTATAACTAAGAAGGAATTTTATTTCATACTTCAGAAGGTGCTGAAGGTTACATTATATAGAGGCAAAAAAGAGAAAAGGTCAAGACAGATAGGACCTATAAATAGGAAAGATTCTTGACAGCTAAAAAGAAAACGTAAAGTAGATGCCTGACAAGAGAAAAAATAAAAAGAAAAGAATATTACTGACAGAAAGCAAAAGAAAAAGCAAAACGTACAATAATTTACATATCTGTACAAATAAGAGGGGCCTACATGAAGCTGTTTGCTTTCGTCTTGTTTATTCTTCAATTATGGCTTCAATGGATCTAGTGTCGTCAGTCCGAGTTGTAGAAGGACAATACTTGCATTTATGTTCTGGATGTATCTGCATTTGATGACATATAGCATATTTCCAAGTTGCATTGAGATCATTGAAGATTCCTTCCATTGTAGTGAATGGAATAAGGAATTGTTTGATAATTGGTAGTACTTTTGGCTAAATGGATTGTTTATATGCATAGATCATTAGTAAATTTAATCCCTTGTAATTGATCTTTATGGTTGACTCGATATTAATTTGAGCTGCTTGTATATGTACTCCTTCAAGGCAATTGAGGTTAAACTGATTTATCAATTCCCAGTCAACTTGTTGATTGGGTGCTGTGTCTATTGCTGGATAGATACCATTGCTAATTCCAATGGTGAGGAACGCAATTTGAGAGAGTACAATGTCTGCATTTTGAACTGTATCACTTTCTTTAAAGATAGGATAGCTCATCCAAATTTTGATATAGATTTCTTTATCTTTAGCAAAACAATCCTTATAATTTTTGATGACTTGGATAAAACTTGTGGGAAATTCTGAAAGGATCTGCAAATTGGTTAGATATAATGTATCTATGAGTCCACTTTGAAAAAGTAAGAAGGTGGTTAAAGGTTTAGCTTCTGGAAGGACTATTGCTTTGGGTCCGAACTTTCCACAGTTTAATGGATAATAATGATAAATTTTATGGGCTTCGGTCTATTGGTTGAGGTTTTGAAAATAGTCGAAAAACATTTCTGAAGTCAATTTATGGGCTTCAATTTGTAGACTTCTTGTAGGTATAGCATTGATCTAGTCTAGATTAATGGGTTTTCCCAATGACTGCATCTTGGTTGTAGAAGTAGGTTTTTCTAATGCTTGTTTATAGAGGGGTCTCAATCCTGGATTCTGTTGTTTATAATCAGCAAAAGCCTTCTCTGCTTCTGCTCTAGTTGCAAAACTTTTATGTACAATACCTTAATGTCCGGTAATATGGATTTCAGCTTTATGTCATGCATCATAGAATCCTGCCATAGGTCCATTATAAATCACATATGTTTTTTCTTCGGATTCATCAACTTGTTTTTGAGATGGAGGTGTTTGTACTTGGGTTATTTGCTGAGGAGTAATAGGAGTAGGTGTAGTAACTGAAGAAGTAATGGGTATATGAGTAGTGGTAGATACAGAAGTAGCTTCGGTTTGAGCTTGTTGTTGGTCTTTGGTATTTTGCTTTAATACTTGAATTGTAGTTTTCAATTGATTGATATCTTTGGTGATAAGTCCAATCTGCTATTGAAGGTTAATCAATTCTACTTCTTTTTGGGATAATGCTTCTTCCAAATTTACAATGACTGTTTCCATTCTCTGATTAATATATCTGCAAGAAAATTGTCAGAAGATTTGACGTATTGAATAGAAAATTGGTATTGATTTAACTCCGATTGCCACCTGATTAGTCTTCCTTGGTTATAGTTGCCGTGTATATTATATCGGATGAATCCACAGAGATATTTTGAATCCGTTTGAATTTTAAATTCAACCGGCAATAGATCTATACGCTACTTTCTCAATGTTTTGAGATAAGCCAACATTTCTTTTTCATGTATAGGATATTTATATCCGGTGGGATTGAATGTCCCATTGATATATTTGCATAAATGATATTTCTTTTGGTTGGGTGGTTGTGCCAAAAGGCATCCTACCCATGTATCTATACTGACATCAATTTGTACCATGAGTGTATCCATCCGAAGATAATTATATAGCATTGGTAAATTCATACATAAAGCCTTGAGTTTTCTCACAGCTTTGGTATCTGCATCATTCCAGGTCCATTGAGTTTTTGTACTACATTTTAACTGTAATGATATGGAAAATTAGTAATCTTTTTTACAATATGGGGTTGTAATTTTAAATAACCATTTTGAAATTCAATGCCTAAATATTCTATATTTTGTTGAGCTATTTGTGCCTTGTTCTTGCTTAAAACTAATCCTTTCTCACTACATCGTTGAAAGACTATTTTAAACTTTTTCAAATTATCTAATTTATCTTGATTAGAGTAGATAATAATATCATCAATGTATACAAAAGTAAATTCTTCTAAGCCTTCAAGATTGTTATTCATAAATCTTTGATATATACTAGGTGCTTGTTTAAGTCCAAAAGGTAATACATTCCATTGATAATGTTTTTGAGGAGGAAAAGTAAAAGCTGT
>JANIPM010000232.1:54601626-54625717 GCA_027478405.1 Erythroxylum cassinoides
TGCACTGGAGTCAGAGACTAGGGTCGGGATCAGTTCGCGTCTGCATTAGTGTCTTTTTGAGTCATGTGTAAATTAGCATTTCTGTGATTTCCACTGAATTGAACTGTTATGGTATAGGGCCCCAATTGATAACTGTATGAGTGAAATGTGATTACTGAATGTATGTTTTGGATTTAAATGTTGTAAAGTTGCATACTGAGTTTTGTACCGAATTTGAGTGCGTAGCTTACCAATTTCGTGTGGCATGGACTCGGCTATCACCCACGATATCGGGTTCGGGTCTTACGGGGTTGGGATGCTACAATGTAGGAAGTTGTTGATGAAAATATTTTAATCTTTTAGGGTTAATGATCAAAGATAGATTTTGATGTATTTGTGAATGATTTTGGGTTAAAATGGAGTTGGAAATGAAATAGAAGGGATGGTTTATGTTTAAAATGGGTTATTTCTGAGAGGTGGGAAGAAAAAAAATCTAGAAAATGAAATGTTTTGCGTTACCTCTGTTAAAGTTCACCACGGCAAACTTTGAGGGATGACGTTCGCCGGAGTAAACTAGTGTTTTTCGGGTGAATTTTTCCTCTCGGGAAAAGTTCGCCTCATCGAATATATTTTGGTATTTTAAACATAACTTTTGTGTAGTTATCCAAATGGAGTGATTTTTAATTTGGAGTAACTTAGACACATAGGGCTACAAGTTGTGTGAAGAAATTAAGTTTAAATTCAGACTCTAAGGATATCAAATTTTGGATGGAAGTTAAGTATAGAATATTGTTTCAGTATAAGGATAGTCCCAGCATGTTTGGAGTATAAATTTTGGATATCTGAACCAAATTGAATGATTTTGGTGTCATTGGAAACTTGAGACAATGGGGAATATGTTTGTAGAAAGAAGTGTTGTCAAATTTCTTCATTTACCTGATCATAAAGATCATGGAAAATGGAGCCGAAAGTATGGATTTTGAAGGGGTTATATTTCAATTTTAGCATTTTTGGATTATTGACGCCTTATGAATTTCCTTTAAATATTTTTTAAATCAGAACTTGGTTTGTTATAGGAAACCAAGCAAGCCCTATCTGAGAGCAAGAGGAAAGACAACAATGAACTTGGATTGTCAAGCAAAATTAGGTGGGTAATATATTTATGGTTATTGTGTAATGTGGGCAAGTGTCTTAGGGTGAATATATGCTAAAGTGCTTGAATTGAATGCATGTGTATTGTATGTCAACTTGTTTGTTAATGAATTTTTGTGATTGTTGAAAATGCATTGTGATTTATGAATTATGATCAACTTATGCCATTGAAACATGTGATGGCATTTTATAAGAATGAAAAGATAGAAAAGCATGAAAGTATGAGCATATGATAAAATGATTATACGCTTCTGTTTGGGTGAGAGTGGAACCCCTCCCCGGTGAGACACGTGTCCAACGTCCTATATGACATCTGGATGCGCATCTCACGAGGGAGGAATTCCTCACCATAAAAGGAAACTCAACTTGAACTTATATTAATGTCCTCCGAACAATTCTTGTCAATTCACCCTAATTTTCCTCCAATAAAATTAATCTATTTAGGGCTCAAAATTAAAATCCAATACCTAAGCTAAAATGGAATTTCATGCCTCTATAACAATCAGAAACGAAAAGCACTTCAATCGGAGCTTCCTAGATCAAGAAATCACCGAAATACGGAAACATGTTCAATATGTCTGACTAATTCTCTCTCTTTGATAAAATCTGACAAAATTCAACTTAATCTAAGAATTCTAAATTTTTGCATGAGGGGGTAGAATTTTTTTCTTCGAAAACCAATGCTTTGAAAATCGAGTGAATCGGAGGCCAAATGAAAAAGTTAGAAGCAAAAGAGTGAGAGGAAGTTTAATTTGGAAAAAAGGAAAATGAAAGAAAATCAAAAATGCACAAACGGCATCGCGGTTGTAAGCTGCTCGCGGGAACAAGGCCCTCGCAAGGTGAGGCGCTCGCCCTCACAAGGGCGCCGGCGAGTCCGAAATTCCATATATATATATGTATACATATGATTATTTTTCTTTGGGAACCAAACATTACACCTGAAATTTTTGAAAATTCATAACTCTCTATATCGAATTCCAAAACTCGCAAATTTGGTATCAATAAAAAGGTGAAAGGAAGCTCTACAACTTCCATGAAGGATTGAAAAACTAGTTTGGCCTTTAAGGGGTCAAAAATTGCTTCAAAGTTTCTGCCCAAACTCAAATTCTCCTACACAATGCCAAAAGTTTGAAAATTCATATCTTTTAACACACAAGCCTAGAAATGTCACATTTTACCTCATTGGAAAGATAAAGAGATGATCTAAAAATTTCATGAAGGGTGCAAAAATCAATTCGGTTATTTAAAGTGGTAAAAACACTCTCAAAGTTACTGCCTGTTTAAAAACCAATGGAACAGTAACTTGACCAAATGAACAGTAACTGCTTTCTTTCTACTCTTATAACTTTTTACTCCTAACTCCAATAATTGCAAATTATACATCATTGGAAAGGGGAAAAGATAATCTACATTTTCTATGAAGAAAGCAGAAACCAAATCAGTCTCTAAGAGGGTGACAAACCCATCCAAAGGTACTGCAAAATTTTAACCCTTATCAACAGTAACTGAAAACTTTCAAACCTTATAACTTCTTCATCCTAAGTCCAAATGCGACAAATTTTATATCATTGAAAAGCTCTAAACATATTCTACAATCTTCAAGAAGACCTCTCAATTCAATTCAAGCTCTACGAAGGTCTAAAACCTAATTAAAGTTTCTGCCTATTTTTTTTGAAAAATTGGACAGCACCTCCCATAAAAGTGTTCTAGCCAAAATCTTCAAGTTTCTAATCCAAACTCCATTACCTGCATAAAAACTCAATCTCCAAGCTTCCACAACACAACCCAATCCAAATATATCTATCTACTTCAATGGCAGTAACACACTCCTAGGATTCTAATTGTTTCCAAACCATAAAGTAATCTCACTTTACTCTTTCCTTTTTATCAATTGCAACCATTCAACCATACATTCTTAGACAACATAAACAAGATACATTTAAAATTCAAACCTCTTATATTTACATGGAAATAAGTTAATACAAATCTTCAGAGGGCATTCTAGCCCGATTACATCCAAAATGGTAAAAATGAAAGTACAAAGAACAACAATTATCCAAAATGCTAGCTAATGCTTTGTTTTCTCAAAACATGACTTCAAAAGCAAAATGCATCGGAGTATTGCCCTAATCCCGATGTGGTGACTCGGTTTCTCGCTCAATACCTGTGGAAGGGAAATGAGGGGGGGTGAGCTCAACGGCTCCGTGGGTAATAACTTAATAAACGAGAAATAAGTAAAAACCATCATTCATTCATTCATTTTCAAAACAATGACACATTAATAAAAGCATTTTCACTTTTCAAATCTCTTCACAGAATTTATCACTTCAAACAATTTACAAACTTAAAACATCACAAAAAACCTAACATTTCACAAAATCACAAACAAAGTGGTTCGGGTGGATCCGAAACGGAACGTACTACACATTCCCGCGAAGCGGTCATGTGTAGCCGTGACTGATGGAAGTCCTTGAAAGGAATTCCGGTGCCACTTGCGGGCAGGCGGGAGAAGCCTATGGTTAGACAGGTGCACCTGACTCTGACTGGATCACCACAAACCCAAATAAAGCACATAATTCACACAATTCAAAACCAATTGCCTCAACTGGCATTTACAAATTTATTTTCACATAAATTGCCCAAAATGGCAATCTTTTTCCGAAATCACAAGTTTTCATCTTTTCCACTTAACAAGTCATTAAATAAATCATTCCAACATAAATTCATAATTAAAGAACATCACATACAAGTTCAAAACATCAACAAGAATAATTCCTACAAAAATTCTAAGTCATTGGAAACCTTAATTCACATTTATTATAAAAACGGTAATATACCCATTAACTCAATTATTAAGAAATCACCCACCTTAAATTCCTTTAGCTTGTAGGATGCTCAATTTGCCTTGGCTCTTCCTCTAATTGCCTTAAATCACCTTCATTAAGCATAATTATCCCATAAGAACATAGGATATCAAAATTGGACAATTTTAAGGATAGGAAAACTTGAATTAACACCTACCTAACTTAACCCATACCTAAACTAAGCTATTTAAGCCAAAACCTACCTAAAATACCCAAGAATTTCGAAATTTTCTTACCTTAGAAGATGACCCACGAAATTCTCTTTTTGTTTCTATTGGAAGATTAAACCTTCCTCTCCACTTTCTTCTTGAATAAAACTCTTAAACCCTCCTTTCTAAAGCATAAGCACCTAAGCTCTTACTTCTCTTCCTCTTCTTCTTCTTCTTCTTCTTCTTCTTTTTCCTTAGCCGAAAGTCACCATTCTTTTTCTCCTTTCTCTTGTAAGTTTCGTGTGCTTCTAGAATAACCTAAGGAACTTTGTGTCTTAAACTTTAAAAACCTAAGCCCTTTTATCAAAACTACGTAGTTTTCATTTAAGTCACTTATTTTCCTCCTTTCCTTACCATTTTCGTTTCCTTCCCTTCTCCATACGACTACCTCACTTGTTTCCCATATAAACCAAATCTTTTACTCATTTAATGACATTTGAAATGGGCTAAAAGCCCATCTTATAAACCTTAATCCTTAATAACATTCATGATCTTCCTAAAAAGCCCTTATATCATCTTAATCTTTTTAAAATCTAGTAACTTATTAAAACTCTAATTTAACTAATTCCTTTCAATTTATAGTTATTAATGAAGCACTAAAATTCCAAATTATTCTAACTAAAAGAAATTATCAATCTAAACCTCAAAATAAATCAACCAAGCTTAAAGCAGATCGGGGCCCAACACGAGTTATCTACATGCCCAAAATCTACTTTATGGGTCACAAACCTTTCATATAAAAAGATTTAGATAAGCCCTCCTTTAGCTTTTGGATTCTACTAATGTCTTGACCTATAATTAGCATATCATTAACATAAAAAAGAAGAATGAAGAAGTTATCACCTGAGAACTTTTTTAAAATACATATTTTCTCCTCGAACCATGATCCATCATAAAGGAATTAAACTTTTGATACCATTTCCATGGAGCTTGTTGTAAGCCATAAAGACTTTTCTTCAAATTGCTAACCATATTTTCCTTACTTTTGGCTTGGCAATCTTCTGGTTGCTTCATATATATCTCCTCTTCTAAATCTCCATGAAAGAAGATTATTTTAACATATTGTTGTTTGAGTTCAATTTTCAAATAGGCAGTTAGACCCAAAACTATTTAGATTGAGGTAATTTTGACTACTAATGAAAAGATTTCATTAAAGTCAATACCCTTTTTTTAACTGAATCCTTTCACTACCAACTTTGCTTTAGGCTTTACTAGCTTGTTACCATCTCTCTTTATCTTGGATACCCACTTGTTCTTCAATGCCTTTTTTTTTCCTTTTGGAAGCTTTGCAAGCTTGTATATGTTATTCTTCTTAAAAGAATCTATCTCTTCCTTTATAGCTACGAGCCAGAGAACTTTGTCTTCACAAGATGTAACCTCTCTTGTACATTCTCAGGGTCCACCTAGCAGTAAGTAATAGGAATTTAGAACTTGTACACCACGTGGAAGGTCTTTTCTCCCTGGTCAACTTTCAAAGCTACGTTTCATTAGCTTTTGGATGCAGTTGTTCCACCTGCTCATTATCCCCAATGAATTCATCTTTATTATTGTCTGGATATGGTTCATATAGCTCATCATTATCAAATTATATCTTATCATCACCATTTTGTGTTTGGTCACTTGATAGGTATAGATCATATTATGTTTTGATATGTGTTTTAATGTATTTTTAAGTGTTTCTTAGATGATTATCATATGTATAGGCTTAAAATTGTGTTATTGAGTGTGTTTGTTTATATTCTAAGTATTTGTGTAGTTTAGAGCATGAATTCAATCTTAATTTTATGTTTCATGAGGTGTTTAATTTGTTTTTGAATGTTGGAAATTAGGAAATTGAAAATCAAAGAAGATGGACAAAGCTAGAAGTAGGACATAATCATGCCACCTTGGAGCATAATCGTGCATGGTTTGAATGGGAATGAATAGTCTCTAATAGGCAAATCTATAGGGCATGATTATTCCACCAAGGGCACAATCGTGCCAAAAGGTTTCTAGAAGTGAATTTTTTCGTTGTTTTAGGTTCGGGGGTATTTTTGGAACAAAAAATGTTGAAAATCCTTAGTTACACCCCCAAGACATTAAGCTATTATTTAAGAATGTGAAACACATTAAAAAAAGAGCAGCAACCATAATTAAAAGTGAATCAAAAGTGGGAGATCAAGAAGAACATCAAGGAATTCCAACTTTCTAAATTAAGGAGCAAATAGAGTTTTTATTATTTTCCTTTAGTCCTTTCACTATTCTTGATATGTAATCTGAATTCTAAGATGTTAAAAATATTCATGAAGTTCTAAATTTTAGAACATGATTTATTCTGAATTTATTTTATGACTTTAATTATTGTTGATTTCAATACATAGTTTAGATGTTTATGATAATTGTTAACTCTTTATAAAAAATCGAGACAGTAAGTCAAAACTCATTAGTGTTAGATTGTACAATGAGATTTGGTAGTTTAATAAACCCACAATTATCAAATTAATAATCATTCAAAGGGAGACCTTGTTTAAGAAATTAATTATTTATTAGATAACTTTAGATCTAATTAAAATCATTAAGGAAAGTTTTATGAATTGAGAGATTGCAAATGTGGAAATTTTGAATTCAATTAGGGTTAATTAATTAGATCTTGAGAGAGTGTAATCAATACCTTAAGAAATCTAAGATCAAACACATAATTGGATCAACAACATTAAAGGAAACAAAATAAGAAAAAAAATAAGTCCTAAGTATTCCATCTTGATCAAAACCCTAATCTTATTAGCAACTCATTGTTTAATTGATTATTTGCTTCATTTTGTTTATTTGTTTTAAATTAATTTATTTAATTTTATTCAAATCCATTATGTGTTACTTTAGACAAATTTAGGGTTCAAATTGTAAGTTATTTTATATTCCTCATTGGAACGATAACCTCATATACTACAAGATACAATCTGTATACATGCAAGTATTTAAAGTTTTATTATTAGATATAAACTTGCTAAACATCACACATTTAATCTTTTTTCACTTGTAGATTGCTCAATAGTTAAAGGAATTGGTGAAGAGCTAACTACGCTATTTGATGAGTTGCACTGTGATGATTTATCTCCACTCAGAAAATCAACACCTCTCTCCTTGTCTTGGAATACCACATCTTAACTCCAAACTACTTTTTGTTCCTCTAGGTCGTAAAGCCTAAAGCAAATTGATCACTACAGTATCCAAAAAAGATGTAAGGCATCGACTTTGAG
This sequence comes from Erythroxylum cassinoides, assembly GCA_027478405.1. NCBI lineage: Eukaryota > Viridiplantae > Streptophyta > Magnoliopsida > Malpighiales > Erythroxylaceae > Erythroxylum > Erythroxylum cassinoides. Next base: position 54,609,067 of record JANIPM010000232.1, read on the forward strand.
TCAAACTTCTTTATTTGATCCTTGGGTATGTTTCTAAACATCTTACAGCTAATGAAAGCATGATATATGGGATCCTTGCCAGTCCACGCTTTCTCAAGAATCCAAAAATCTAATGGAACTAAGGAAGTTTGATTTATCATATAGACCGTTGTTCAAACTGTTTCTTCCAAAACTGTCTTTGGAAACCTAGACATTATGGGCATACAAAGAACCTTCTCCATAATGGTTTGTTCCTTTTAACAAACCCCATTATGCTGTGGAGTCCTTGGTTTGGTTTTCTTATGTCTAATTCCATGTAACATACAATATTCTTCAAACACCTTAGAAATATACTCTCCTCCATTATCTATTTGCAGGCATTTCAACTTCGCTTTCTACCATAACATGAAACTTCTTGAAAGTTTCAAACACTTGACTCCTAGAGTTCAACATGTATACTCAAGTATTTCTCAAAGCATCGTTAATGAAGGTAACAAAAAATTTGTTACCTCTTAGTGACTCCTCTTCAATAGGAGCATGAACATCTAAATGCACCAACTTTAATAACTTTGACTTCCTTTTAGATCTTCTCTTGAAAGATACTCTATGTTGCTTTCCAGCCAAGTAATGATCGCAAGTTGTGAGTACTTAACTAGGATAAAGGAATTTATAGCTAGCAAATTTATTCCCTTTTCATTTATGTGTCCTAATCATCAATGCCATAGATTTAGTGAAGATTCCTCTTTGGCTGTGTATACTTCTCCACTACTGCACAACTTTAAGTGTGTCTTATATAGTGAATAACATAACTCTCTTTAGGAAACTATTATTGTGCTTTTGGATAGTTTCCACTTCCTATTACTAAAAGTGTACTAAAACGTTCTTGATCTAACACATTTGTCGATAACTAATTTAGCATTAGATCAAGGATGTGTCGTACATCTTAAGGTCAGTAAGAACCCAATGTTTGTCTGAACTTAGATATCACCCATACCGACTATCTTGATAGAACTTTGGTTTCCCATCTTTACACTAAAAAAATCTCCACTCTTGCAATTTAAGAAGCACTCCTTTGTAACACAATGATGATGCTCCCATGTTGATCAACCATTTAGAACCAAAATCAATAACATGGAAGCGTTCACAAGTTGCACAAACTAAGGACACCTTGTCATCTATGTTTGAGGCAGTTGTAACTGTACTCTTATCATCACTATCATTTTAATGATCTTCCTTTTTCTAATCTCTCTTCTATTTATAGCAGAACCTCTTAATATGTCTTAATTTATCGCAATAGTGACATGTCTTATTGTGTAATATCCTGCCTCCTAAAATTGTTAAAAGATTAAACTGTTAGATTGAATCACTTGAGTTATTTCATCTAAGAATTTACGAGGTGCATTTCATTCACATGTATAATATTCGTATACACATATGAATCATGATTTAGAAAACATTGCAAGATAGTATATGCACTCAATTGACATGTTCTGGGGTATGGAACAAAAATGAATGTGATATGGATGTGCATTCCCAATGTTTTGCATTTTGATTTACCAATAACATGAATTGATGGATTATAATTAGTGAATTGGAAATTTATTGTTACAATTGAGTAATTGATGAGGTGATACGTGCATTTAGCATAAGAAAAATGTTAAAGATCAAGACAAATTGATACATGGGAATTTAGGTTGATTAGGCTTACAAAATGGTGACATGTGGCATTGGGAATAAGTGACAAATGACTCAATTAAATGGATGACAAGTGGCTTGAGTATAATTGCGATAAGTGGCCTTTTAAGTTTGTGAAAAATGGCACTTTAGACTTGTGACATGTGGAGCAATAGAATGGTGACATGTGTAGCTTTACAAATGGTGGCATATAGAACCTTATAATTGTTGACATGTGTAGCCTTACAATTGATGACATGTGTAGCCTTACAAGTAGTGAAATATGGAGGATTATATGAGTGACATGTGGAGCCTAAAGTAGGTGACACATGGACCAATAGAATAGTGATATATATGGACCAATAGAAGGAGAACCTAAGTACCAATAGCATGGTGACACATGGACCAATGAAATGGTGACACATGGATTAGTTTGGCCTTCTTGAATTTTCTAAAGAAAATGGATGAAAAGCCAATAGAAGTGAGAGTGAAGGTCTGCCATAAGGTTAGAAGAGGGAGAAAAATGAAAGTGAGAAGAGAAGGAGAGAAAAAGTGGAAGAGAAGAGGAGAAGGAAAGAAGTTATCAAGGTAAGTCAAAATTTTGGTTTCAATTTCATCTTTCTCTTTTGATCTGTCTTTCATATTCTTAGAGCACGAATTTGAAGAAATCAAAGAATGAAAGTTGTAAACATAGGTCTTAACTTCACCTCTGTGAAAGTGGCTTGACAAAATAGTGATTTGAGCTCGAGTTATGCTTCTTTCCTTAATACTGGCTGTGATAGACCCTTGTGCAGGAACCTTATATTATTTCTTAATTTCTGAGGACTTTAGAGTCTAAATTAGTGAAAACATAAAATATGAAAAATAATCATTGATGTCTGATTAATGTTTCTATGAAACGGTTTTATTAGGAGATGCATTGATAATGATTTATTGAGGTTTGAGTATTAATTGCCAGTCTATTTCTTAGCAAAAATAGGACATAATTAAAGGGAGATGCTGTTTATGTAATTTTTGGATATATTAAGACTAATGGAAGTCTAGTTTTAGGGGGCATAAAAATCATGGCATTTGGTTTTTTGTATAGAGAGTTATGATTAAAAGAAGACAGTTTGTTCATAAAGGAATATTAGGAAGAAAAGGATGTAAACATTGCACATAAGGTTAGATCAGCTTGATGGTTGAGGAGTCATTGAGCAAAATTAGTAAGTGAATTATTGACCTATTGAAATATGTTAGAATAACATCAATGATGATTGATTAGGGATGAATTTGGTTATGATGGTGTATGAATATGAGATATATGTTTGAGTAGTAAATACATTGTTTATTTGTATATATAAGGGCTCGAGAGTGGTGAATCAAGAAGGTCGTATCGAGGATTGTTGAAGTCAAGGGAGTGTACACCTTCTTTTGAGGTGAGTTGGAGAAACTAGATCTCTCAAATGGGATTAGGACATCTCATGACATGCATGATGACTTGTATGTGAATTTTGAACCTAGGTAATGCATAGTAGAATTGATTCTCAAATGGATGCTAGTATACTTGTGTTTTAAGAGACGAAATTGTTTTGAATAACACTTTGCACTTGGAGTGCAAAAGATGACTTTTATTGCATGAAATAATGTTTTGGAATTTACTTATAGATAATCGAGTCATGTATGCTGCATGTATGTTCTCTTTTGGCTTAGGGCCATGACAAGATTTCATTTTATCGATTAGACCAATAAATAAAGGCATGGTTCCTTACTTGATTTTATCACTTAATATTTGTATATAATTTTTCTAATTGGTGAGGTAACGATTGACCAATTATGTGCTAGGTACAATAGATTAAGTGACCCCCGTACCTTTGACCCTGGTACTTAAAAGTTGAGTCCCTATATCGACACCTTTCTACGAGACTTGCTGGTGATTGCACACCTAGAGGCCTGGTCACTGACGAGGTCATCACCTAGATCATGACACTCCTGTCGACTGTAGTCCGAACTCACCATAGATGAAATTTGAGCCAACACTAGGAATCGATGGGTGTGCATAGTAGTTTGGCCAACTAGTGGCAACACACATGATTGTTTTAGCCTATTCTAAGATTTATTTTCCTGACAAGATTTGATTTATACATGTGATCCTTTTTTGCTCTTGTGTAATGAAACTGAAACCTATGTTCACTGGATGAGTGATTAATAGGTTAGGCCTATGTGGTTCCTAACTAGTATACGTTGTGTCATAGACCAGGCCTATGTGTTTCTATGTCATGTATGTTCACTTTCTAGGTGGTTATGTGCATGCTAGATGCGTGAAAAAACCTATCTTTAGATTATCTAGACCGTCTTGGTGTGAATCAGGTTGTGTTTGTGATATATATTTTTCCTACTCACTGAGTACATAATGTACTCACCCCCTTCACTTTCCAACCATATATGTTAATTTGGAGAGCTTAAAACTCTGAGTATATCATGCGATCTTCTGACATTTTTAAGGCATTACCGCACGTAGGTAGTCTTTGTTTTGTACTTTTGTTGTATAGTGGCTCATGAACTATTTTTATTAAATTGGCTATGTTGTGATGTTTTATGATTTTGTAAATTAACTTTTGATTGTCTTATGGTTTGTAAATGACCTTATGTATAAACCATTTGTACTGTTGTTGAGATTGCTCTTGAGTAGACTTAAAAGTCTAGAAGTTGTGGTAGACTTTTAAATGTAAATATAAAAGTGCGTTTAAAATTGATTTACACGTATTGGGATTTTCAAACTATAGTCATTGTGCTATCCAAATGTTTTCAAAGGATAATCAGTTAGCCTTACATAGTCGGGTTAAAGGTATCGTGAGTATCCTTAGCCTAGGTATGCGATAGTTGTCATGTACCTGATGTGGTATCGGCTCATGACATAACGTTTTGGTCACTTATGGGCTTTGAACGATTTTTAGACTTGCCATAACCTTTGAGACTCCTACTCTTATTCCTCCCTTTATGTTCTATACCAAAAGCTTGCACGCTGTCAACTCTAATCTCCTTTCTTTTAATTTCTTCATTAAACATAATCTCTTTGATTACATCCAAAGTAAGCACTCCTTTAAGATTTGAGTTGCTAATCATCACCACTAGTGTTTCTCAACTATCCGGTAACAAACTCAGTATGAACAAGGTTTGTAACTCATCATCAAGAGTGATCTTCATTGTGGTAAGTTTGTTGATTATGTCTTGGAAATCACTTAGATACTCCTATACTGATTTCCCAGCCTTCAAACTCAAATTCACAAGTCTTTTAATCAAAGAACCCTTTTTATGAGTAGTCTGCCTTTCATATAGACCTTCTATCTTCTTTCATAGCTCAAAAGGATATGTTTCTTGAGACATATAGTTGAATATGCTAATATCAATCCATTGCTTTATATTACCTAGAGTTTTCCACTTCATCTTGTCCTATTCTCCATCTGACATCTTTTCAGGTTTTGAAAGAACATCATCCTTTACACCTCTATCTATATTAATAGGATCAAAGAGATCCTTATAGTATAGAAGTGACAACAAGTTTCGAATGCATTGCAAAATTTACCTAACTCTACACTCTAAATTTTTTTTGTAGCTATGGTGAGTCGGGATCACATCTATAGGGAATGTTCAGTTAATTCTCATAATGAAAATAATTGATGCAAAGGAAATAAAAGGGAGTTTTGGGTTTAATGCAATTAAGAAAATAAAGTAAAACTAATCTAGCAAACATAAATTATGTAAAATAATAAAAAACGATAAAAGTGATAAATTTATGTAAAATCCGATTCTAGGATCAATCTTGGCCTAAACACGATAATATTAAACATATCCCATTATCCAAATGTTTTCGTATCTCTCCTTGAATTCTTGATTGTGGACTAACAATATGCTTTGTTGATCCCAATTTTCACTTATATTGTGTTTAATTAAGAGATACCCATTACTTAAACTTAGTCACCAAATAACCTAGGATACAATCTCTAAATTCAATTTTGAAGCCACGTTACGAAGTAAAAAATGGATCAATATAGGTAGTAACCTCACACGTTTGGGTTATCTAACATAAGTTTTATTATCCCTAACGATTCAAGATCACTAGTGGCTACTAATGAACATCAAATATAACAATTATGAATTATATTCAACATTCTAGCAAAGGGTTTATAATAGAGTAATCTAAATAGTGTATCAAGATCATCTTTAGAAAACCCAATTCCATACACATAAACAACAATAACAGTCCGAAAAGAGAGATTCATTAATAAGATGATATAAGTTTAACCATAGCTCGGGCATCGATTTCATCTTTGAACTGGTGTTGGGAAGTTGGCCTTTCTTCCCTATTAATCTTCAAGATGAATAGCTGTTGTCGCCTCCTTCCATCTTGAAAATCGAAGAGGAATTGATGATGAAGCTCCTCTCTCAATTATTCTCCTTTAGTCGTGTCAATCAAGATGATTTGATTGTTGTCACCTCTTTTGCAGCTGTCACTCATCTCTAAGAAATGTGGTTGTTGTCACCTCTCTCCCCTTGAAAATCGAAGAGGAATTCATGATGAAGCTGCTGTCTTATTTGTATTGTGTCGAGCCACCTCCACCAAGATGAGATAATATGTTCATTATATATTCAAAAGCTATGTTAAATGGGATCGTTAGTATAAAATGGGACAACTGGGTTAAAATGGTAGCATGAGGTGTCTCTTGATAGGTTAAAATAAGGCTTGTAATTCATGTTATAGCTGTGGTCTCATGGATATAACATTTTAATTGTTACAACCTTGAGACAATGCTCACGATTGTAACATTGGAATTAAAATGTTACATATGCATGCAATTCATCTTCCATTTTTATGCTCTATCTTATCTTTTCTTCTTTTAATCTTCTTCTTCTTGCTACATGAAGACAATAAAGTATGAACATTGAGAAGATGACTTAATAAGTATGATTTCAGGTCACTTTAGCTCCTTTATTCTTGAAATGTATCTAAAATCAAATACGAGCTAAAGTGAATGTCCTAAGCATTTTAAGCATTAGTCACTAAGTGTAATGGATTAAAAGTGTCAACATTTAAGCACATATCAAGAAGGTCCTCCATCATGGCCTCCAAATTGAGTGATTTGATGATGCTAACTTGATCATAGAGCTATTTCGACCTTCCATTATGGTGCCTTTGATACTACTTATTGGGGGACAAATATATATATTTCTGAAAGATCAACTAAATATTAATGACAAGAAAGAACTCTTCAAGTTGTAGCAGCAAAAAAGTATAAGAATAAGAAACTAAATGATGAAACAAATACCAAGATTTAATGCTAAAAACCCTCCAATGTAGAGAGAAAAATCACAGGACAAACTGACAAATAAATCCACTAAACTCAATAAGGATTTACACGAAAAGTTGATCTCTTACCACTAAAACAACAAGTTGTCTCATAAAGTTTGAGGATTGAATCTAAAGTTAATATCACAATCAACAATTACTTAAACCAATCCCCAAAACGATCAAACAAAGACGAGAATACAATAATCTTTGCCTTCTTTATGTTTTTCCTCACTTTTGTATGTTGTGACTGCACTCTCTAGAAAAACTCTTGTCTTTTTCTATTTAATATCACAAAATAAAATTTTATGTAATTGATTGTGTATCTTTCATGCACTGCCTTTTATACATTTTTAAACATTTACAAAAACTTACATAGTTGATCTATACAGTCGTCTAAGTCAAGACATGAATCATAAAGTTGTCTACGATTACCGAAAGTCTTAAAATAGGGTTGGACGCTCAATATTAGTCGGCAATGGATTTATTGGTTCAAGTAACACAGATTTTAGTTCTTAATGTAGCGCACTTACTATTTTCTGGTTCCAAATAAGAACTAGTTGCCATTAGTAATAAAGCATCATAACAAAAGTGAATTTTAATGCATACATATCTTTTGCAACCATAATTGGCGATGTTTTTTTATGCTTCTTTTAAGGTGATCTTTAATGTTAAAGTTCTTCCCTGCAAAGAATATTTTTATACGAGAATCTAAATTCGATCTTTCAATAAAGACCAAGCTTGTACTTTTCATACTACCTCCATTCAAAGTAGGACATTAATAAGTTGAACCTCCCTAATTCAAAAGATAAATTACATGAACCTAATTTTGTCTTTATCTATTTGAGCCATTTTCAAAACTCTGAAGATAATTAATAATATTCTGTAATTTGAGCTCATACTCCTCCATTCGATACTTGTGGTCGATATTGACGTTCCATCGTTACCGAGTCATTGCCAAATATATATATAGAAACTAATTAGTTGGTTACTAGTATATTTAGATAAATTTTGTTTGGTGGTTGAGGCTAATAGGATTTGCTATTGTTGAACAACCAAACTTTATATTTAAGTGAAGGAGCCATAGATCAACATCACCGAAGCAAAGCCATTGAAATCATTGGACAATCTCTGGGATTTTCAGGTTTGTTAAACTTGAAGATGCCGGGGAAAGCACTACACGCCATTTTCTTACTCTCATGTCTTCTATATAGTGTTCCTGGTAACGCCTTGCCTCTGTCCACGAACAACAGATGGATTGTGGATGCGAAAACGGGAGAACGTGTTAAGCTGCACTGCGTAAATTGGCCTTCCCATGTGGGAGCTATGTTGGCTGAGGGTCTGCACAAGAAGCCTTTGGACTACATTTTATCCCAGGTGGTGGATAACCAATTCAACTGCGTCCGCTTTACGTGGGCAACTTACATGTTCACTCGTCCAGAGATGGGAAATCTCAAAGTCCAACAATCTTTTGATATGCTGAACCTTTCAGATGCAAAAGAAGGAGTGGCCAAGAACAACCCTTCTCTAATGAACCAGACACTTCTTCAAGCTTTTGATACTATAGTTGATGCAATGGGTCAAAAGGGCCTGTTAGTCTTGCTTGATAACCATGTGAGCATGCCGATTTGGTGTTGTAGTGACAATGATGGCAATGGCTTCTTCGGTGACGCGTACTTTGAGGCCCAAGAATGGATTAATAGTTTAATCACTGTAGCTCAACGCTACAAGGGCAAATCTCAGGTGTGTTAGAAATTTTCATTTCAATATGTTGCTTATTGGCATCTCTTTTGATAAACGTCTTTCTTTAGGACTAACCTTTTATGTTTTTCAACGGTTTGAAAAAGAATATGTAATATTATTTATTAAGGCTTACTTTTGTTACAGGTAATTGGGATAGGTACACGAAATGAGATGCGTGGTCCTCAGCAGAATGAAACCCTTTGGTACAAATACATCACCGAAGCCGCAAATAAGATTCATGAGGTCAATCCAGATGTGCTAGTAGTGGCCTCAGGCCTAAACTATGCCACAGATCTCAGTTTCTTGAAGGCAAAGCCCTTGGGGTTCAACTTGGATAACAAGTTGGTCTTAGAGGCGCATTCTTATGCATGGAGTACAGGCGATGGAAATAGCTGGCTAAACCAACCACTGAATGAGGTTTGTGCTCAGAAAATCCAACTCATAGATGGAAAGTTTGGATTTTTAAACAATGGAGAGAATGCAGTTCCTCTATTTATCGGTGAATTTGGCCTCAACCAGCAAAATGTGAGCTCTTTGGAAGACTACTACTTGAGCTGCTTGTTGGCATATATCACTGAGAAGGATTTGGACTGGGGTTTGTGGGGGTTGCAGGGAGATTACTATTTTAGGGATAACAAAACTTTTCATGAGGAAACATTCGGTCTGTTGGATGTTAACTGGAATCTATTAAGAAACCCTAAACTACAAGAGAGGTTAAGGCTTGTGAAGACCGAACTTCAAGGTTTGCCTACATTCTCATTGCAAATAGTATACTTATTTTAGTATTGTATTATTCTAGATAACTCATACAAAATGAAACACCTTCTTATGAATGCAGTGCCAAGAACAAATTCTTCTTCATCCTACGTGATTTATCATCCACAAACTGGTAGCTGTGTCCAAACAAATGATAAAAATGAGTTTTACGCCAGCGAATGCCGGAATTTTAGCCGATGGACTCACGATAAAGATGATTCTCCGATAAAGTTGGTTGGTGTTAATTTATGCCTTCAAGTGACGGGTGAGGGACTTGCACCAATTCTGTCAACTACCTGTTCCGGACCACAAAGCACTTGGAGATCTGTTTCCAGCTCTAAGCTTCACTTGGCTGCCAAAAATCAAAATGGAGAAGATCTATGCTTAGAGCTCGACTCATCTAATCCTACCAAGATTGTGACTAACAAGTGCATTTGTGTTGCGGGCGATCCTAATTGCAAAGAAAACCCAACAAGCCAGTGGTTCAAGTTGGCTTCGGTAAATGTGAACTAGAAAGGGTTCTTTTCAAGAAATTCTATGGGCAGTTGTCTATAGAAGGCTGATCATCTTCAAAGAATTCTGTCCTGTCCAAATTAATGTTGGGAAATCAAAATGTGCGTGATCATATTATGTTGGCTAGTAAAAAAAAAAATATTTTTCGTAATTTCTTTAAAATTAATATCTCTTTAATTCTATAATAGAATTAATCAAAAGATATTATAAACATGAAACCTAAATCATAATTTATCATAAAGTTTACTTTTTTTATTAACTCTTTCACGAAACTGATTTATATTACTAAAAATTATTGTAAGTCACAAGTTCTCCTGAAGAACCGACACATATTTATATTAAAGTTTAGAACTTTTAATAAGTAAATAGAATTATAATTATAATTTAAATACTAATTAGGTACCAATAAATTCTAATATCTCATATTGGTCCTTATTAATTAAAGATATTTGACTCTAAGATTCTCAAATTGGTTAAATCATCTTTTTTCTTTTAAACTATTCTTTGTATTTAACTCATTAAATTCCTAATTATGTTGAAAATGAATTTAAATTATAATCTTAAATTATATTTAAGATCAAATAATTAAATTTCTTTAATTTATCCTTAATTTTTAACTAAAATTATTTATATCCATTAATTAAGGTTAGTGTCTAGCAATACATCATAATCACCTAAATATTAGGAATATAAAAATAATTTTGACTAATATCTTGGGGCATATTTTTCTATTAAGCCCAATCATATTATTTCTTTAGCTTTAATAAGTGGTTCTTCTAATGACATTTGAAAATTATTTTCAAATTATCATTTAATCTAACCAAGAACTTCGTAAATTGATAGTTATAGAGAGCAATAAAATATTCCTCCTAATTATTTTCGGTAATTAATACTCTATTGATCACTAACTACCTTTATATATTCATGCCATATAACTACTAAGCCAGTTATTCTTGATAAGGATGTTATGTTAAAATATAACAATCCTTGTATGAGACACTTGAAGAGCTAAAGATAAAAGATTATTTATACAATCATTATACTGCATATTTTCACACACACACTCACATACACATAAGCATAAGTAATGTTTCACATATAAATCTAATAATGGGTCAATTTAATAATTTTATTTTTCAATAAGCTCCTACACATTTCTTTAAATATCTTCATTATTTAGTTTATATGATGGACTACTTCCACTGTAAGGAAAAAAATATAACATGTACTATTTTTCCATTTTTATCAATATCTAGTCTTCTAGAGCAACTACTAGGAACAATATAGAGATACTATCTAAATATAAAATAAATCTTGTAATTATGATCTTGTCATAACTTCATTTGCTAAGTATATTTATCCCATAAACTTATAAGTTACTTAACTAAAAAATATGCATAAAATAAAGATTAATTAATTATGTTACAAATATATAACTAACCAATTTCTTGTAAGGAATGAACCAATAAATTTTCACTAAGATAATTACTCAAGTATCATATATCATATCTGTATTTGATGATCATGTTACTATTGGGACATTAATTTAGTTAGAGAATTCCATAAAATTCTCTTTAGAGAGAACTTGCTTAAACCTTATAACCTACTCCTCAATTATCTTCATAATTAATAGTAATTGCCAAGATACATCTTAGATCCTTAATAAAACTTTATCTCCCTTGTATGTGTAATGACTCTAATATTCTATAGTATATTGTTTTTTTAATAATACATGGAACTATGCCAAGTTCATCAAAGATCTGCTTGATCTAAGTAGCCACTTTTACCAAATAATAATGTATTATAGCTTGATTAGTGATTGATGATGCATTAGAAACTTTCAAACTCAAATAATATCATTTAGAGTAAAATATACCCTAGCTAATTATTACTTTTTTTCTTTTCAAACTAAAGTTCAAATTTATATGAATTTAAACTAAAATTTGAACTCATACATAAAAATAATGAATATCTTTAATACTTCATAAGTATAAGATATCGCAAATGCTAAATATCTTTAGTACATTTTCTATATGCTTATATATATATATATTATTCCTAGAATCTAAGTTATTATCTTTTCATATCCAATTAAGAGTTTTTTTTAATTATCTTATTTTTCATTAATTGAAAAATATGAGTTGTTCCTTGTAAGTAGATGTCATTTACATACTTCCACTAAAGAGTAAAACTATATTACTACTAACCTTCTTGTAGATATGATACAACATCAAATTATATTTCTACTAACCTTCTTACAGATATGATACAATATCATTCATCTTTGAAAAACTCTTTTAATTCAACATGAAAGTAAATATTTCAATGCCTCTCACACTTTGAGTATATATAAAAATGTATCAAACAAAGACTAGTTCCATTTAGATGTTTTATTATTGATCGGGTATTTGATGTGTGTAAGTTTTAATAATACTCTCGATAGTCCGCAAGTGCATAGTTCATTCATGTAGTACCTAAGGTGTCGATCCCACAAGGAGCGATAATTTAATCCCAAAATCTAAGGCTAAAACAAATTGCAAAAATTCAATATGTAACGAAATTAAAATAAGAATTCAATTCAATCAATCAAATTAAATTAGAAATAAATCATGAAAATATTAATAATTCAGCAATTGCAGCACACACTTAAGAATCAACCTAAGGGAATTACCAATTCAGAGAAGGGAATTTTACCTATCATTAACGCCAACCTGATTGATTATGAATTACCGAATTATTGGATCTAGACGATCTTAGGGTTGATTGCTCTCTCTCGAGTTAAAACCATTAACCTTAAATTACAAACCCTAATATAACTATGAAAATTGCAATCTCTCAATTAATAATCTATCCAAAACCCTAATTAGATCTAAAGTTTTCCAATAAACTATAGGGAACCTATGTAAGATCTTTCTTTGTATAATTATTAATTCGATTTAATTCTTATTCTATTAAATCACCCAACTCTCATTAGCCCAATTTAATTTTTTTTATTTAATTCACCCTCTCAATTTATTATCAAATTATGCAATCACAGAATTTAATCACAATAAACCCAATAAACATAAAAACAATCAGATTTCATTAAATCATGAATAAAACTTTGAAGGTGAGTTTAGTACATCCTCAACATTTAGATTTTATCATCAACTATTCAATCCAATTCTATACAATGATAAAAATAAAAATAAATAGGAAATACAATTAAAATAGAGGATGGGAGGCAGTGATATCCAAAAACCTCTTAATTTAGAAAGTACATCGAATCGATTACTTTTCCTTTTATCTCTTCCTTCTTCTATTCCTCAATCCCTTACTGAATTCTCTCTAGGGTTTCTCAAAAGTGGCTTATGCAAAAGCTCTTTTTGCCTTTTTGTCTTGTTCTTTAAATATCCTTTGTGTTCTGAGCAGCCCTAGGGTTTTTCAGGGTCCGAAAGGTCTAAAAAATTCCTTGAAACTTGACTTTTTTCAGTGTCTATATGTCTGTTGATGCAGGCCACGGTTATGGTCTTGTAGGCCTCGATCATGGGCCACATCTGAGCCTTCTGTCATGATTGTGGCGTGCAGGCCATCGTGAGCCATGCCTTGGTCTTCTGTCAAGAGTGGGTCACGATCATGGGCCAACTCTGGTGCTTCTATCATGAATGTCTCTGAAACTTCTCCGTCCTTCGATGTTGACCCCAAAACACTAATAAACACATCAAGGTATCTTAAAAAAATAATATTTAAGCTCAAAAGCTTGTACTAATCTATAAAACACAAATAATTAACAAAGTAACACAATTTGAACCTAAACATATACTAAATGATTGAATTAACGAAGAAACACCTATCAAACTATGCCCTAAAATATGATGCAATTTACACTTATCACATCTCCACACTTAAATGTTTGCTTACCCTCAAGCAAACAAAAACAGTTAAACAAATAAAAAAAAACACAAAACATGCAAATACAATAATGAGATAATGACTTCAACTTAGCGAAATAAATTCAATTATAAACACTATCCTTTAAGTAGTTCTAACTTATTAACAAGCAAAATCCACATTTAAGCATCTTGGACTAAATGTACAATTAATCAAAATTTTAGTGTCGAGTCTATTCACCTCTATCACTTGCACACACACATTGATAATCATTCAGTCAAAACAAAAGTGTAGCTATTCCTCAGGAGGTTTTCATGAAAAATCAAGCTACTAACAAGTTTGGTAGGTTTTTCTTTGAAAACATTCTTTTTATTGATTTTTCTTTAAGGACATAAACCTAATCTTTTCACACGTAGGCAAACATTTGTGATGAATGTCGATATGGTTACTTAACCAACCCTTGTTGTTATTAAGTTGCTTAGTTGGAATGTCATTATAGCCTTTTTTACACGAAGGCACACATTTATAATGCATGTCTGTAGCACCCCCTTACCCCAGGATACACACCGGGACACCCGGAGGTCATTCCAGTACATATCCTATGATAAAGGTGAGTTACGTTCGATCACTACACTCATTTCGAATGGCATCGTTTCATTTATCACTTCTAAAACATCAATAGAAAATCACAATATTTTTAAAACCAACTTTCTCCTCACTTCATGTCTCAAATCAAAAGTCTACATTGTGTCTTTCAACCTTTTCTACACCTACATTCACAAAACCTAGTACAAAAGTACTACATGAAGAGGAAAATATATCAAATCTAGCTAAGCCATCCAAAAATCCCAACTGACCAACCTTTGAGCCATGACTTCTCTTGTTAAAACACAATCCACATGGCAGTGGAGCCTCTCAGTAGTTAGGGTCATCTCTCATCCCTGAAAAGACAACGTTGCAATTTTGGTGAGTTTTGCGAACTCAATGAGGTAACCATTATCGATGGTTTACTCAATTCATGAAACACATCAATTCACATTACAATTATTTCACAATTTTGCAATTCACATAAGTATTACATTTTCACTTAAGCAGAAGCAAATTATGCATGTCAATTAATCAAACTTACATAACCAAATGCATATGAAATGATCATGAGACTCTTTTCCAATTGTTACGTTGTTGTGACTGAGTGCCTGAACTGTCCCGCATCTATTTTGGATATTGGGCTCATTAATAACTGTCCCTTATTTGTGGAGGATACAGGGCTCATTATACGTTAAACCTAAGACTCTGAAACACTTTTAAGCTCGAGGCTCATTTCCACACATTGAGCTTTAAGCTCTGATCGTTAGCTACTCTAGTCACAACTTCCATTATCTGACTTTGCATGCATGAATGGAATGCACGTAACATGATTATTCCCTTGATAAAACAGAAAGGTTTGCACATTCACATTCAAGTAGTACTTCAATATCTCAACCCCCATCGCACATTCATCGGACCTTCTGTCTGAAATCTAAAATCAAATCTCATTCATTCATTTCTCAAATCATAATTATAAGCAAACAATAATTGAGAGAAACCGTTTAGGTTACTCACAAGTTTCTCCTGAGCTAATGCCTGGAAGATCCGACAACGTCTGGAAGCTGACATTCTAGTTACTCCTCTATAACAAATAACATACACAATATCACAATCTCTTCAATCATAAGTATCCAATGATGCACGTGTATGAAATAACTTTTGTAGAATGCATGCTCATGACAATCCCGGGTATCGTTCCTTTATTCCGATCACATTATCAGTCCTATATCTGAAACTCATCTAAGTATGATTCATGCTTAGGTTTATGCCTCATTAAAACCATCAAAATCACAATTCATTATTCATTTGGAATCCTATAGATCCAGACATAATCAAAACACTGAAGTATGTTCAGTGGAATAACCTCAGTTCATATAATGTAAAGGCGTACTCACCGTACCCGTTCCACGTTTCTCACTCAATCTTTCTTAATTCATTTTAGATGACTATGATTTTTAGGTGGAGGTGTAGGGTAATGTCTTATGAGTCTAATGGTTCAAGAAGCAATTCATTTGGGCTCCTATAGAATAAGTTATGGACAGGCGAAGAAAGACAGAAGAAATTGAAACCCAGAAGGAAGAAAACTCAAAAGGAGCGAAACTCAGAAGGAACCAAAATACAGAAGGAATAAAACACAGAAGGAAGAAAACTCAGAAGAAACAAAACTCAGAAGGAACCAAAACACAGAAGGAATAAAAAAACAGAAGGAGGAAAACTCAGAAGAAGCAAAACTCAAAAGGAACCAAAACACAGAAGGAAATTCATGAACAGTAACACAGAAAGAGTTCATGAACAGTAACATAGAAGGAGTTCATGAACAGTAACACAGAAGGAGCGAAACTCAAACAATACAAAACACAGAAAAAGATGACGTCATCAATGACGTCATCACAGAAGAAGCAAAAAGGCAGAAGAAGTAAATTTCACTTTTGAACATCTTCCCTTATAAGGACCCTGCCTTTCACATCTTCCCTTATAAGGACCCTGCCTTTTAGCTCAGATGTCCATAGCTTTCATACTATATATTGTTGGGAAGATGAAAAGGAAGATTTATAACTTTCACAAAGGCCATTTTAACAAATCTATGTAGATTTGTACAGAAGTTTCACGGAAGCTTCAGATCAATCTATTTCTATTTCAACTCCAACTTCACTTTTACATCACCAAAACACTAAAAATCTTTCAAAAACTAATTTTACACTA
>JANIPM010000232.1:54866825-54880878 GCA_027478405.1 Erythroxylum cassinoides
GAACCTTAGGAATCAATACTAGAATAGTTTGATTCAAATCTGGTTCATAGTGCTCCAGACGGAACACTGCCCGAATAAAAGCCACCACTTCCCCGTACATAGGCTAATGGGTTGAAACTGAGAAAGGTTGTTCGGAGAGGGAACCTTAGGAATCAATACTAGAATAGTTTGATTCAAATCTGGTTCATAGTGCTCCAGACGGAACACTGCCCGAATAAAAGCCACCACTTCCCCGTACATAGGCTAATGGGTTGAAACTGAGAAAGGTTGTTCGGAGAGGGAACCTTAGGAATCAATACTAGAATAGTTTGATTCAAATCTGGTTCATAGTGCTCCAGACGGAACACTGCCCGAATACAAGCCACCACTTCGTGTCCTATCTTACCTTATTAATTTTGAAAATAATTACGCATTGAACCCATCTATCTCAAGGCTTTGTTAGGGTTTATAGTAAAAACCACACTCTTAACTTTAGTTTCATGGACTGGAAATGCTAGCTCATGAACTCTTTCCGCTGAGAGCGGAGGAAACGCACTTGAAATCAAGAACTGCTAACGATTATCATCTTCATTTCTATACAACTGGACAAAAAAGATCCTTACTAAGAGTCTCAGTTGCTCTGGATCAGATATCACGAACCCAGTGCCATCAATTAGTCATTCAATTTTCATTTTCTTCCTTTTGGATAGAGTGATAGTATGATAATATTTGATATTTCGATCACCCTTGGATATCCATTCACATTTGGCATGCTAGTGCCAAAAAAGTTCCTCCTCACACAACTCCTGTGACAATTCTTTGCTCAACTTCTCCTAGAAATCTAATAGCGAATCCAAATTGTCGTCCTTTAGTGCCCTCTGGATACCCTCCAATCGAGCGAGGAGTCTTTTTTTCTGATTGAAGATATTACCAAAAATGGATTTATTCCATCGCATCAGGTGATTAGAGAACTTGGCTAATGATTTACTTAACGTCTCCTCCACTGGTAACCAATGCTTCGCTACCACTTCGTCAAAAGCCGCATGTGTTAGCCAAGTGTTTTGAAAACAAATCACTGGAGATCCTGTGACCCTCGGGTAGGGGCTTGTTATTTGGAGCAATGCAGGTCGGTGATCTAAACCAAGAAATGGTAAGTGATGATTTACTGTATGTGGAAATTTCTTGAGCCAAGACGACGAACCAAATACTATATCCAATCGAGCTTGTACCGTTCCTCTCCACCAAGTGAACTTCGTTCCTATAAAACCCAAATCATGAAGACAACACCCATGCACCCATTCCTTAAACAGATTATTCACTATCCACGCTATCGTGGCTCCACCCCTTTTGTTCGAAGTCTCCATTTTAGCATTAAAATATCTGCCAACAAGTCAAGGTCTAGAAATAGAGTGCCCTATCCAGTTTAACACTGACCAGAGTACATTTTGAGTAGAAAATTGCGGACTAGTATAAATTGGAGTAAAATCGAAAGAGCAACTACCATATTTCACAGTGGTATGAATAAATTGACGATGGGCTATGACCACTAATATATCAAAGTCATTTGTCCAAAGCAACCATATTCCTCCAGAAAAACCTTCGACTTCGACTCTAATCGAGTAGTCAAATCCCAATTTTTTGACTACTTCGTTAGCCCTAGCTCCACTAAATCGTGATTCCAATAAAACTAGCATGTTGGGTTTATAATTTCTTATATAAATATGAAGGATTGTCTGTATATAACTCTCCCCCCCCCCTAACAATTCCAAATTAAAATCGACATCAGGATCGAAAGGCATGGTCGGGCTTACTTGCCTCGGCGGGTAAAGTAAAACTTCCTGCAGCTACAACCTTGTTTTCCCTACTCAAGAGTTCCATCCCCCGCTCCACGTCGGTGTCGAATATCGATCCGTAAACTTGTACGTTCGGAGGGTTAGTAGGAGGGGGAGCGTCTACATCCAACCGACCCCTACAGTCCACCTCTGTTTGTTCGACTCCTTCCATTAGATGGCGACTCTCTGCTACCTAAGGGACATTTTCCACAATCACTTAGACTATCGCAGATTAGAAAAACCTTCCTTGATGAATTTTAAAATATTTTTAAAACATTAAAGAAATCACATTTTCTCAATTAATAAGTGAAACATACTTTAACCAAGAAAAATATATTTTCAAATAAATCAAGAAAATTATTATTTACAAACAAAGAAATACTATCCAAATATGTATAATAATAATTTTCTAAATAATTTATTTCAATTAAATTGAAATAAATGCTTTAATTAAGAAAGACATTTCTTAATTACATACGAAATTTGTTTAATTTTAAGGAGTTTAACTAATAAATTTCAATCTAATTGAAAATAACTAAATCTAATTCTAAAAGCAATTTTTTAAAATCTAAGTTTAAGAATCAATCCAATTTCTAAACTTAATCAAATTAAAAATAACAAATATAATTTTGATATTTATTTTAAATTTTGTATTTATATGAATTTAATTTATTTAAGTTTAAAATATATTATTTCATACTTGAAAAATAATCTTATTAGAATTACATTAATCATTTCCCTACATAAGTCTGGTTCTTGGTTTAGGTTACATTAATTTTGTGATCGAGCAAGATGGATGATACTTTAGTGTCAAACACCATCGGAACTTATCCATATTGCCAAACATTATTTATTTTAGCCTTGGGATAATTTGATCTTGCTGCCAAACAAATCCTTTTCTCAAACCTAGTTTCACATATTAAAACCCTAGCCATAAAAGATGACGTCGTGACCTTCCATCCCTCCTACTGCTAGCTATTTACGTTGTGCCTACCCTGATGAGTATTTCTAACCGCAACTTGGTTTTTTCTCACATCACCGCATATGCAACCTTTACTGTCGGATGTCGCCGCTATCTCCTTAACTTTAGTAGCCTATCGTCAGTGACCAATCGCTGCCCAGATCTAACACTCTTATGGAACCAGTCGCCTCCCTCAACACCAACTGGTGGTAGAGATGCAACCACCATGAAGACCTAATATATTGATAAAAAAAACAACATTACACTCTAGCTGCTGCTATATGAGCTTCTGTTTTATATTTCTCTGTTTTTTTGTCATACATGCATTACAAATATAAGGATCTTTTTATTGGCATGAAAGTCGATTCACTCACGCTTTGACAGTTAACAACAGGTACACTAACTAACAGCTATAATTAATAAACTTTGACAACTAACAAAGTGATAATCCTAAGTAATAAAACTCATTTGTAGTCTCTAGAAGAACCCAGAAAAGTTCTACACGGGTTTGTCTTCTAACACTCTTCCTCAAACCCAACTTTGCATACCAAGCTTTTTTTGAGTTTGTGAAATACATCAGTCTTCAAAGGCTTTGTAAAAATATCCGCAAGTTGATTTTTAGTTATGCAATGATTGAGCTCTATAGTTTTGTCTTTAAATTGTTCTCGAATAAAATGATATTATGTATCTATATGTTTGCTTTGTCTATGTGACCTTGAATTTTTCGCAAGTGATATAGCAGATTTAATGTTAGTGTATATTGTAATCGGACCTTCTTGTGTGTGATATATCTCAGTCAAAATATTCTTCAATCATATTGCTTGACGTGTACATGCTCCTGCAGCAATATAATCGGCTTCACACGTCAAGAGAATAACTATTTGTTTCTTTTTTTATGACCACCAAAATATTGTTGATCCAATATAAAATGCATATCTAAAGGTGTTATTTCAACATCTAATTATCCACCATAATCACTATCTAAATAAACAATCAACTTTAAATCTTGAGAATGTGTATAAAATAGATCGTGATTTGTAATACCTTTAATAGGCCATGATTTATTATACCTTTAGCATATCTTAAAATTCTTTTTCTACAATGAAGTGATCTTGTTTTTGCTTCCCCATATATCTACTGACCAATCCTGTTACGTACATAATATATGGGCTTGTGAAAGTCAAGTATCTCAAACTTCCGACTAGACTCTTGAATAGTGTTGAGTTTACTCTCTATTTGAATCTATTCTTAATCTTACACTTGTTTTTACTGGGCATAGCCATTGGCTTGCAATCTTTCATTCTAAACTTGTTTAGATGATATTGATTCGAAATGAAGTTGCGAATGAGGAGTAAATGAAGTAGAGAATTGGGTGCAGTACATTGGTGGATGAATGTAAAGTACGTATTCTAAATTCAGAGGAAATTTAGGATCGATCTAGGCCAGATTAGAGAAAGTATGTCTTCTAGGAAGTTGTAAGTCTTTCTTTTAGCTTTTCAACGACATATAGTATGAAAATTTTGGACTTCTAAGCTGAAAGTTATGGCCCTTAAAATGGAAGATATATTCTTCTGCCTTTTTGCTTCTTCTGTGATGACGTCATCTCCTTTTGTGTTTCCTTTGTGATGACATCATCTTCTTCTATGTTTTGCTTCGTCTGTGTTTTGCTTCTTCTACCTTTTTGCTTCCTCTATGATGACGTCATCTCGTTCTGTGTTTTCTTTGTAATGACGTCATCTTCTTCTGTATTTTACATCGTCTGTGTTTTGCTTATTCTGCCTTTTTGCTTTTCTATTTTTTTCTTCTTCTGTCTTTTCGCTTCTTCTGTCTTTTTGCTTCTTCTACCTTTTCGCTTCTTCTGTGTTTTGCTTCTTCTGTCTTTTCACTTCTTCTGTCTTTTTGCTTCTTCTGCCTTTTCCCTTCTTCTATGTTTTGCTTCTTCTGCCTTTTCGCTTCTTCTGTCGTTTGCTTCTTCTGTCTTTTCGCTTCTTCTGTCTTTTTGCTTCTTCTGTCTTTTCGCTTCTTCTATGTTTCGCTTCTTCTGCCTTTTCGCTTCTTCTGTGTTTTGCTGACGCATCTTCTTCTGTGTTTTGCTGACGTGTCTTCTTCTGTGTTTTGCTCCTTCTGCTTTTCATTTCTTCTGTATTTTGCTATCTTCTGCCTTTTGTTTCTTCTGTGTTTCGTTTCTTCTGTGTTTTGCTATCTTCTGTCTTTTTGCTCCTTCTATCTTTTCACTTCTTCTATACCTATCTTCTGTTCCATTTTTTAATCCTTCATAAGATGGAATTTATATTCGAGGTCTTCATAAAAGTTGTATCTCTTGAAGTCCTCTTTCAAACCATCTAAAGAATACCTAAATCCGATAACTGTAAAGAAAGTTATGTCAATTGTAAAATATCTTTTGTGTTACTGTTCATAAACTTCTTCTGGGTTACAGTTCATCTTATAACTTCTGTTCCTTTTTTAATCCTTCAAAAAATGGAATTTCTCTTTGAGGTCTTCATAAAAGTTGTAGATCTTGAAGTCCTCTTTCAAACCATCTAAAGAACACCTAAATCCTATAAATGTAGAGAAAGTTATGACAATTGTAAAACATCTTTTGTGTTACTATTCATAAACTTCTTATAGGTTACTGTTCATCTTACATCGTCTGATCCATTTTCACCCCTTAGATGATAAAAATCTAACCTCAAGGTCTTCTTCAAAGTTTTAGATTTCAAATTTATCTTTGAAATCATTCCAAGATGATCTTAATCCAACATCTCAAGTGAGAGTTATGCCATTTGTCCCGAGACAAGCTCAATATGATTGAGTACCAAATCTTGTTTGATACTTTCGGCCATAATTTTGTTATCCGACCTCCAAATGAAGTGATTCTTGAACCCTTATATTCCTAACACTTTTATTTTTATGTCTCCATGAAAGGTTATAGCTTTTGGTGTTGATTTGAAAAAGATAGATTGACTCAAAGTAAGGGTATCAATGGGAAGAGTAGGAATTGGATATTTTACTGATCATGCTTCAGTATTTTGATGATTTCTATATTAGTAGAGCTCCGAATAAGATGATTCTTATTTCAAGATAAATTAGAGACATGGAGCTACAAATGGTATGAAGAAGTTGAAATCTAATGCAGTTTCTAAGATGTTTAAATTTTAGATAGAAATTGTGCATAGTATACTGATTTGGACAACAACAGTCCAAAAATGTTGAAGTGTATTTTTCAAATCACTGAACTAGATGGATTGATTTTAGTTTCCTCAGGAACTTAAGACAAGGGAGAACGCTTTTGTAGAAGAAAGAGTTATGTCAGAATATTCAAGGTTGCTTTTGGCAAGACATTTAAGTATAAAAGACATAAGGCATAAATGGAACGACAAATGGGACAATTCTCAATCATTAAGGGCATAATTGAAAGAAGAAGTGTTGTCTTCCTTATAAATGAAGAAGAAAAACGTGAATGGAGAGAAGAGAATAACAAAATGAGGAAGAAAGAGAAAGAGAGAATGTCATGAAAAAGAGAGAGAAATATAAAGAGAAGAAGAGAATGAGAGAAATAAGAGAAAACAAGTTAAGGTTTCAATTTCCTTAGCCTATAAGAGAGATTTTAAGGTTGTTCAAGAAGAGAAAAAGGTAGAGGAAGAGAAGAGCTTCCATTTGAGCCAAGGATCTCTTCATTTGGTGCAGAAACAACAGGATCGAAGAGACCTATTTCAGTTAGATCAACTCACAGAGCACATATTAAAGATACAACAGGGAAGAGCCTTGGAGACCTCAGGTTGTTTGCAAAGAGAAAAGACATTGTGAGCAAGTCGATAAGCAAGGAAATCAAGGTAGGTACATGTTTATAATAGAGTAAATAAACTACTACTATTTTCTTTAAATCAAAGAAGTTTTCTGATTTTCATTTGCATCATATGTTTTGCATTATTGCTTATGAATGATTCTAAAATCTGCTATATGTTTGTTACATGGTTTGAGTGATATCTTTTGGAAAAGATGCATATTTATGAAATCATGTTTTCAAGAATGGTTTTCAAGATACATGTCAAGCATGTGAAAAACAAGTTTTTATGAAAATGTGCTATATGGACAAAATGTTTTCAGTTCATGAATTACATGTTATGTGGGTTTGTGGTGGTCCCCTAAGTTAAGTCACGTGCACGTTGACCCAAGTTTAAGGCTTCTCCCACCTGCCCACTAGTGGCATGGAGCTCCTTTAAGGACTTCCATAAGTTCACGACTACGCAAAACCATTATGTGGGATTTCGCTAGTACGTTCTGTTTACAGCTACACAGGATCCTTAGGAGAAATGCATAGTACATTCTATTTTAGATCCACCTAAACCATTTTAATGTGCTTATGTGTTCATGATTTGTCAACAAGTTGAAAAATGCATAAATTGTGTCGTTTGTGATTTTGATTACTTGACAAGACAAGAATTTTGAGAAACATGTGTTTTACAGACTCAATGGAAGTTTCTATGGCAAGTCAAACAATTTCAAAGGTTTTTGCTTATCTTTTTTATTATAAACAATTTCCTACGAGCTTTCAAGCTCACCCTCTTCCTGTCCCCACCTCCAGGTGATGGGTAAGAGAAGGAGTGAAAGAGAGTCAAGGCATCACTTCCAATTTGCTTATGTTGTATTTTGTGTTAGTTTTGGGAAACACAAGGCTTTAGTCACTTTTCAAGAATTTGTAGCTCATATAACTTTTATATTTTGAGATTTCGGACTATGTTGTAATCTGGCTTGAAAGGCCATTATAGCTTTGTAAAACCCTTTGTTTTGAGGGTATTGAAATGTGAAGGATGAAAATTAGTTGTATGTAATCTATTAAAGAGTATAATGAAGTAAAGATATGAGAGTTTTATGATATTTCCGTAAGAGTTGGACTTCGCTTTCAGAAATAGGATCCAACATTAGAGTAATACGTTTGTTTTGATGTTTGCTTGTCATGGGCACACCACCCTTGTGGGATGATGTCTAATAAGGGTTTTGGAAATAACCCTATCGGATAATATGCTCAGGCTTCATGATTAGTTTCATGATTTTCCAAGAGTTGGGTTCCGGCAATGGTGCCTAACAAAACCAAAATGAGTTGTTTAAGGATAATTAAACTAATAACTTACTTAAACAAAGTAAGTAAACTAATGGAAAAAACAAATAAGAAACATTAAGAATTCAAAATTTTCTTATATGAATATCCAATTATCATGCATTGATTTATTTGGGTTGAAATAATAATTAAACTAATGTATTCATGCCTTCCTTCGAGAAACATAGTTATTTCTAACTGGGTAATTACCATTCATCGATGTTCATCTTAACCTAATTAAACTAACAAGTGTAGTTAATCTATTTGTTTATCATTGAAGTCTATGATATCTAGCATTAAAGTGTTTATTCACGTTGTGTATAGGTCATAATTCACCTGTCAGTCTATTTTACAATCCTTATGATTGAATCTATGATGGTCAATAACAAATAAAACAATTAATATCAAAGATGATAAGTCAACCAATGACTAACCAAATCATGTATTTATAATTTGACACTTTTCAAATTATAAATACATAAGTTGTGGAGATGTGATATTATTGCAAGCTTATAGTAAGAGTTCAACTACATATTGATTAAAAATTTTATGCTTTTCAACCTAAACACTTGAGTGCATTGAGTGAAATTTTAGTAAGGATATAAAGATTTATGTTTTTGATTTCAATGCAATTATTGATGTGATTATTGTTAATATTGACTT
This sequence comes from Erythroxylum cassinoides, assembly GCA_027478405.1. Taxonomy (NCBI): domain Eukaryota; kingdom Viridiplantae; phylum Streptophyta; class Magnoliopsida; order Malpighiales; family Erythroxylaceae; genus Erythroxylum; species Erythroxylum cassinoides. Next base: position 54,875,359 of record JANIPM010000232.1, read on the forward strand.
AGAAAGCTAATTTTAGGATAATTTAATTCCAATTATGATTTAATAGGATATGATGACATATATTATGAAAGGACAAATTGAGATTGATGATGGATTGATGTTGAAAGACGTATAATTTTTATTATATTTTTCTTGAGGATAATTAAAAACTTAAGTGTATGGATGTTTGATAGATGTACAATTTACCATATTTATACCCCATTTTGATAAATTTTTTCTTGATATTCTATACTATTATTGTATATTTGGTGCTTAATTTGCTTCAAGTGTGTTTACAAAGTATAATTGCCCTTACAGACTTAAAGAGAAGAATTCAGATGAAAACATAACATAAAATGAAGATTCGAAACATAGAGGGGATGCAAGGGAATGCAATAACTTGTTCACTTCTCTCAAGTCATGCAGATTTGTGAATTTTGGGTATTGTAAGTTATGCACGGTTTGATACACAACCCTGCATCAACTTGTTCATCATCTAGAACCCTAAAATTTACTATAAAAGGATATATTCCAAGGCAATTTGAAGGAGAATACATACAAAGATTTCTAGAGACTTTGAGAGGTGACTTAAGGAGCGATTTTGATCCAAAGAAATGGAAAACATGAAGAAACTAGTGAAAGATCTAAGAGAATACAAGATTAAACCTTTACTTGCAAGAATATTCAATGGGAGATAAATAGGGAGATTTAGAATTATGATTCTTTTATTTTATAATTTGTTTTCTTTCTATTATTGTTTGATTTCGTCTTTAATCATGTGTAACTAAATTCCTTTAATGTCTAGGTTAGATGAACCTAATGTTGATAGTTTAACATGTTTTAATTCTTTTATTAATATAGTTGGTTTAATTGATATATTATAATTCTATTATGTGATTAATAGATATTCTATTAAATCTGGAACATTAGATCATAATCTGATTTCATAGCTTAAAGATTGAGAAATCTTTTTTTGAATAAAACTATTGTAATTGGAAGGAGTTGATTATAACCTTATAGATAGGATGGCATAAATATTTTGGATTGGGGTCAAACCTAATAGAGGGATTCACAAATCGGTAAAATGATCGTATAAACTTTAACTTGAGTAATTTAGTTGAAACCCTTAAGATTAATTGTTATTAGAATCAAGAGAGATATTAACATAACATAGGAGTCTCCACGGTCCAATAACTCAATAAAACAATTGCATGATAAAAGATCAATCTATTAAGGGGTTTCAAGGGAATTCAAAACCTAGATACTAAGTCTTGATATCAATAATCTAATTCCTTCTTTGTTCAATCTTGTTGCCTATTTCATTTTACTTGTTTTAGTTTTATTTTATTTAAATTAAATATCAAAACCAAATCTGTAGACTAGATAATAGGATAATAGTAACTACTATTAATTATAGTCCTCATGGGATTGACCTCTACTTGCTGGTACTAGCTATAACTATATCGTGCACTTATGGTTATTTCATAATTGACTAACTCAAAAATAGTAAATCAATAAACAACACCCTGAAAGCCTTTATAACTAGCAAGAAAATTAAAGAAATTGAATGGAGTGGATCTTGTAACATTATTAATCAAGCTATAAATTTCTATAGGGCTATAGTCAAATATCAATGAAGGTCCGAAGTTAGGCCCTACATCATCCATTTTTGATTAGCAAGAGCTCTATCTAGCTTTCTCCTTAAGAGTGATAACTCTATTAGTTGTCAGTCTATATGAAATGATTACCTTAATAATTCATATCTATGACTTTAAGATTTTATATGGAATTTTAAAAGGCTTTACAAGGGCTTATAGATTTCATACATACATTTAGTTTGGAGGGGAATAAGCTACTATTGAAATCAATAAGAAGTAATCGGGGTACATTCATAGTTGTAGTTGTGATGTTTAGTTCCTACCACAATTCGTTCTTTAGAAATCTAGAGTTAGCAACATTTATGAAGCTTAGACAGATCTTAATTTTAAATTCTTTAAAGGTAGTCTAAACATGAACAGCTTGCGCACTAGTTTAAATGGAATGAACTTCCATAAATGCATTGTTAATAGCCACTAGAATTCTACCATAATGATGGTCTTTATGATTTGTAACTAACTTTCAATCTTGCTGTAAGACCTAATACAGTTGTTGATAAATGCTTAATTAACTATATGTTTACTCCCTAATGTTTAGTGATTAATTTATGCTACATTTAAGTTACTAATTTTTTTAATATTTTGTTTTAGGTACAAATTGGAGGAATAAGAATCAAAATGAGCTAAAAACATATCCTCGAAGCTATCCTATTAATGTTTAATCTTATTTGCATTTATAGAACAAGTAGGAGATGAATTAGGGTGAAGATGGGACAAAGAATGAAAGAAGCAAAGTTAATACAACTTACACGGCCATGTATGGGATCATGTAACTCACTAAAAGCATGTAGGAGTGTGAAGATGCAGTTTTAGCCTCTCATGTTACCTACATAGCCGTATAGTTCACTTTAAATGTGAATGTTCATGACTTTTGGTGAAAATGACACATGATCACCTACACGCCTAAGTGTGTAATTGTATGTTATGAAAAACCTTAATTTTGACTATAAAGGGCATTTAATAGGCAAAATGAAGTATGAAGAGTTTAGCGACATGAAAGGTGGCATATTTTTTAACCCTTAGAGAACTATAAGGAATTAACCCTCATCATTCTGGTTCTAAGGAGATATATGAAGTAAATCGCTTGTTAATATAGAAATCACGTATAATATGCAAAATACACAAGAAGGGGGTTGAATTGTGTTAAATCGTCTAACATATTAATCTTTAAAATCTTCTTACTTTTCTTGACAAATTCATATGATTATAAAGCAACACACTTAATTTGGTGAGTAATGCAACAACAGAATTAGTATCTATTCTTCTAACAACAAGAAAGTTGAAGAGGTCAGAGTTAGAGAATATGACACTGCGATTTATACTGGTTCACCCTTAACCTTGGGCTACGTCCAGTCCTCATAGTTCTTCTAAGATTTCACTATCTCTTCAACCTTACAAGTATTATTTCTACACTTGTAGAGCCTCTTCAGGTCTTTTTCACAAAGTATTCTTTATCTGCTTCCTTAGCCTCTTCAGGCTCTAGCCTTTCTTTCACTCGAAAAGATATTGTTTGAGCTTCATGTTACAGTTATATTTGCTCTCTTTCTTTCTTTCTTTTCTCTCAGAATATTTTTCACAGCGTGAGCATTTGAGCACAAAATTTCTCTAAGTATGTTTTGTACATTCAGAATTCTCCTTTTTTAAAAGTTTATGAATATAAATAATATTTATAACCTAAATCTCCAATGGTCTTCTTTAAGAAATCTACTTGCAAAGTCTTCTAAAGTTTGTTATTAGTTAAGTCTTGTAACCAACTCTAACTAACTGATGTTCTAGTGCATTCTTCAATTACATCATCTTGTTTAGATTCGTATGCTTCGTCTAGTGTCTTAGACATAATCACTTCGTCTGATCCATCTTAGACGTTTTGTCTTATTAAACTTTTACTTAAGTATTGTCTTAATTTGATGATTTGTGCCACTTACATTTATCTGCGTACTTAACAAATTCATCCAAATAGTTCACACACTTCTATTATTAATATTATTTGACTTTCATCAAAATCAATAGAAGAAGTGAAGTCTTCTTGACTTAACAATTTCTCCCTTTTTGATGATAACAAATAATCATAATATTAGATGATAAAAATAATATTCAGGCGAATAAAGCAAGATATACAATTATAAACAAAAAATTATAATTATAATTATAATTCTCCTTTCTACTGTTCTCCCCCTATTTTTTATTAATAAAAAAGATAGTTCATTTTAGAAGCTTCAAAATTTTAGAATACATTTGTTGAATATCAGTACGGATCGTCTTGAGGTCTTCTTCTATAGAAACATATAGAAGTGTTATTTCCTTATGAAGATCACCCACTGCATCACCTAGTTCATCAACCTTAGTAGAAATTTCTTTAATGTTTTTAGCTAAGGCTTCCTAAACTTTTGTTAGCTTGTGACTAGCTTGATTTCATTTGATGAAATTCTTCAAGAAGTCCAAATTAACAAAAGCATCTTATAGTATTTCACTAAGTGGATGAGTGTGTTCAAAAATAGATTGTTTTCTAGGTCAATCTTCTAACTCTATGATTTTATTAGAGGGTAATTTAAAAGGTTGTTTTCCTTCAGGGATATCAAGATCGTTAGGTCTGGGTAGTTTGTAAATCAGTTGCCCTAGAAGGTGTAAAATAGTTTTAACTGAAGAAATGAATGAGTAAATGCACAAAGGTTTCTAAGTTAAAATTAATACCTTCAATTATGATAGTTTTGTACCTACCTTCTGATATTGTGCCAACTACCTTAAAACTTTCGTCTTTGATTGAGCTATGTGACATGTATCGTCTATGTTCTTCACTAACGCTTGAATTTCTTCTTCTGTGAGATTATCTTTGTACCTTCCAGGAAATTTCTTCTTCTTTCCTTTTTCTTTGCTTATCACTGGTGCTAGGTGTCTAAGTTGTACATCTGATACAATCTTGATTGTAGTTCTACTTGTTATTGGATAGGTTTTATAAGGATATTTAGTCATCTTCAATGGATATGGTTATATCTTTTCATCTCATAGAATACTATATAGTCTTCGTTCTTCAGGACTTAGAAGATGTATCGTCTGATCATTTACTATTATAGATTCAACTTAAATCTTAACTGTCTGTTTAGAAAGTTCTCTGATGATAATTAAACTTCTGTTATGATCAGTTGTTGACTCTTCTATGAACTTCATCTTCAAATCTTCTTTCTGTATCGATTGAGGAGGGTTGTATGGTACTAGCTGTTGTTTAAACGTCTATGTCTTTTGTAGAACATCAGATGATGAAACCTTCTTCTGAATAAGTTTCGTCTGTTTTTGATCCTCTACTGATTTGGAAGAGAGTTGTTGTTGAGGCTTCTTCTTCTCAAGTACTAACTTCCTTTTTATCTCTGTCTCTCCAAATGATTGTGCTAGTTGAGTCTAAGGGATAGAGACAATTGGTTTAGTAGGCTACTGTTGTTGCTCTTGCTCCTTTTTACTTTCAGAATCTCCACAAAGAATCAAAACTTTCTACTTCTTTTATTCTTGTTATCATAAGGTCATTAATCTTGGTGACCTTCTTGACTTCTCGAGTCTCTCTGATTGGAGCGTCTCAGTCTTCCTCTTTAAAGACACTTGATGAGTTGATTGTTTAACGTTGCTTTCCTTCATTTTTGGAAACGTCTTGGCTTGTATCTGCTCATCAGACGATAGTTCAACTTTTTTCTCTACTAATATTCTTCCTGAAGATCGAGGTTTTGCTTGTATTTCTTACGGAACATTTTCTTTCTTGCTTCGTCTTATTGAAAGCTCCCCCTTAGACTGTGCTTTTGGTGTAAAATCTACATCCTCTTCGGCTTTAGTCTTGATCCCCATTTTGTGAATATTAGAGGCATTGATAACACTCTTAACATTCATCTTTACTCTGTTTCCT
>JANIPM010000232.1:54992260-55002289 GCA_027478405.1 Erythroxylum cassinoides
GTTTATTAGAAATCTTAATTAAACATGTTTTTATTTTCAATTTAAATGTTACAAATTTTAACTAAATTTTTATTTTTTTAAGAAAAATCAGAAATTAAAAACAAGAAATAAAATTTATTTTCAATTTTTATGTTACAAATTTCAACCAAATTTTTATTTTTTTAAGAAAAATCATAAATTAAAAACAAGAAATAGAAACTAAAAATAACAGCAACAAAAAAAGCCTTTAAAAAACAATTTTTGACATGCTAGAAAATAGAAATTATAAGGGCCAAACAAAGCCAAACTCCGATGCGCTACGAATGAGAGATAGAGGATGAGCGGAAAGGCGGCGACGGCGTCGGCAGCAAGGCTAACAGTGGGGAAAGGGCAGAAGTTGTCGAGTTCAGTGGTGAACACATTCAGAGTGACGGCGGTTGCGGAGCGATTGTCCTTGCACATGCAAACTGCTCACCATAAAAATCCCCAAGAGTTCTTCAGTCTCTGTCTCTCCCTCGCCAGGTTTACTAGATATATCATACTTTCTAGCGCAAAATAAAACAACAACAGCAAAAAAGGAATTGGAGATAATTCCATTGGTGAATATGAACAAAAAACGAGATCAACTTGCAAATTATTTGGTTCCCACTGTATAAATTGAACATATTGAATGTTGCATTTTGTGATTATCACTTTTGTTCTGATATCAGAGGCATTGACTATGCTGTTGCCAATAATGACGTCCCACCCAATGTGCAATCTTTGCCTCGATTGTTGACTGAGGTAACATCTTTACTTCCTCATTCTATTGCTAATAACTAGTTTTATTGCTGCATTTTGCTTTTATAGAACATATTACAGATCAAAATGACATATATAAGCATTTTTATTGTACTCTTATGTCGGAGATATAAAAGAAGCAATATTTGGTTCAAATATTATCCCTAACTGCTCTGAATAAAATGTCTTGATGTTCCAGTAAAAATGCTAAAAGCAATTTATTACCATTGAATAATTGTGGACTTTCCTCCTGTTTCGATCTTTTTGTTTGTGGTATCTGTCAATATCGGAGAGTTTTGCTAGCTTTTATATATTCATGTGCAATTGATTTTTCTCATGTTATTTTTGTTTGACCTTAGTATTTAAGTAATGGCATGGATTATTATTATCATGGTGATTTTTATCTACTTTCTTGTTATAACAATATATCTTGTCTAGGGAAGATTAACAAAAGTTGCATCACATAATTGATTCTGCAACTAAGTGGATCAAAATTCTGTTATTTCCTGAGGGAAAAATTTATGCTTTGACTCATTTTCCATTGTCAAATAGGTCTGCAAGCACAGAAACAATCTGTTCCTAGGAGCAGGTATCATGGTCCTGATGATTTCTGTAAAGGTATTTGAAGCATGGTCAATTTTGCAAGAACCTTGTACTGATGTTTTCCATCATATTTCGAATTATTTGCTGTCTTGTGCTCTGTTTGGTTTTGGATCATTAATATTGGTTCCTATAGCTTGATAGCATTTCATCATGTTGGGAGTTGTAGGAGTATATGTAATGTCTGTATTGTTCCTTGATACTGACTTTTTATCACATTGTAGAATGCTTGTGCAAGAGGATGGTTCTCAGAGAAAGAGAGTCAAGAGCTTTGTGCTCTTGCTAATGAGGTCAGCTTAATGTTTAATGGAAAGTAAATTTCTAGTGAGTTGATATTGTTATTGCTAAATGCTTTGAATTTTTCTCTACCCGCAAAACCTAGATAGGAGGCATCTTTTGCAGTCTTGGAGGTCTTAACAATGAACCAAGCAATTACAGTTCAATAATTGCAACTATTATGTCAAGGTAATCCATTCTTTTATTTTATATGTGATTGTGTAATTTTGAGTGAACAGCTTCAAATTTCCATGGTTTTGGAAAGACCAGTATTGGTCATTGTATATTTCCTGTTTGTAAGATTTGATAAGTTTGTTATTACTTAAATTGACATTTAACATGTCTAGATGCTCACTTCCATGTCTTATTTTCTCTTCAAGTATGCCTGTTGTAGGTCTTGTGTGTATCAGGGCGGCCACCTTGCTCGACATCTATACTATTTTCTTTATCCACTTGGTTTTTCTTTTCACCTCCATTTCCTTTCTTTTGTATTCGTGAGATTTTTTCAGAACTTATAAGAGAAGATGTAAGATCAAATTTGAAAGCCTTAGTTCAAATAATCATTTTATTGTTATGATCATAAGTCATATGAAAAGAGACAATGCATAAAAAGGTTCATGGTTTTAAATATCCATTTAATGAAACTTAGCGTTCAACTTGGTTTTCTCGTTGTTTTATGAAAGAACCTTCTTTCTTCTCTCAATTTGCTTCTCAAATGAATGAAAGCAATATATACATATATATATATATATAGAGAGAGAGAGAGAGAGAGAGAGAGAGAGATTTTGAATAAGAGCTTGAAGTCAAGGGCAATGCTCTTAAAGTGTTACACAACATCAAGAAGAGTTTATAATAAGTTAAGAGATAATATCCCTAAATAAAGACGCTATGAAGGTTGTAGAATCTCAAAGTTCATGTATAGAGTCTTATCTGATAGCTATACTGCCTAACCTCAAAATATTACTAGTCAGAGCTTACATTGAAAGAAGGGTACATAATCTGAAACAAAAATTGAGGTAGCTCCCTGATTTGCTATAATATTAACGATGGCTTATGTGTTAGAACTACATGGTCCTAGGTCTCTAAGCATTGACACAGCCTTCTCATTGATTATGATGTAGTATCTTTTAGATGTGTGCAATGGCTATTTACTTGTGCATTAGATCTAAGATTGAAAGTAATCAATTGTGACCAAAGAAAAGGATTAGAAAGCAAAAGTGTAATTTTCCCTCTTCCAAACCGATATATAAAGATATATTCAATACTTTTTGCTTTTTTCTATGATATTATACCTAGCATTTCTGATTAATTTCCCCGTTAAGGTGACAGCACTATTTGTATTGACTTCTTAATGAAGTGATGAAAAAATTATGATGCATTGTAACTGCTATTGGTGATCTATTATTTTTTATCGGTTTTGTACCTACTTAATTCCTTTGTCAATTGGGTGAACAATTTGATACTGAATTGTAAATTTTGTCCATTTGTATCGTTGTATGTCTTAGCTTTTTGACCTAGTACTTGATCTATGTCTCTCTCCCTGTAGGTTCTACCCATTCATGACTATGGGCCATATACTCGCTTTTCTTGAAGTGAAGGTGAATACCTATGCTAAATTGGTTTTGTAACAATATTTTATTAGTTATTTATTATACTATCCCAATGCCTTGGACTTGTTATTTCCCCTGAGGTTCTCTTTGTTTTATTTTTAAACCTTCTCAATTTTTCCCCTTTTTTACGTGCCCTGCCTAGTTATACACTGACTTGTTATTGATTACTTTTATTATAGCCTGGATATGAAGGCTACATAAAGGATTTCCATATTTCAAAGGATGTAGCACATTCTCCCGAGGAGAAAATAGTAAGTATCTGTATAGCCTGACTTTTAAATTGCAAACATACATGTAACTGCTACATGTAAACTAATAAGCTTTACAAGAATAAGAGCATATGGGATATGTAAAAATAAAAAATCTGCTCCATCCTATTAGTATATTTCTGGATCTAATTTTTATAAACATTCCTGAACAGTCAGTAGGCAATATCTTTGATATCATTGTTTTGATATTTAATTGGCATGGCTTATTAAATTTCGTTCCATATTATGTTCTTGCTACATTATTTAGTGGTTTTCTACTCACACTATTTTGTAAGCTTATATGACTAGTCATGCAACTGGCTTCCATGTAAGTTATATTTCTTTTTGGTACTTTAATCCATAATTTTAATAGCTAGACTTGATAGTTTCTGCTGAATCAATTGCCCATATTTACAGGATACGAAAATTAGGCATGGCAAAGCATTTGTAGCTTTTGCAAGACAGACAATAAGTTCCTTCATTTCTTCTACTTTTTGTCTGCGTTCTTTTCCCTACTCTGGGGAGGCTGTTCAATGTAGCTATATGGTTATTATATGTCACCACAATACACTCATCTGGATAATGGAATGCTAATTCCTCAACCATTATACTTTTTTTATAAAACATTTTAGTTGTTTCATCTGAGTGGAAACCTTTTATATAAGTTCAAAGTTGTACTCAAACAAATGGTTGTTCCAAGCTCAGCTAGGTGTATTGATGGGGAAAACAAAAATTTCTACATTCTTGCTAGCATTTGACGTGATGATTGATTGGATTCACATGCATATGTCACTTCCACATGACATTGCTATGTTAAGTTTCCATGGTACTGTTTTGTTGGTTAATGTTGTTTCTTATCACTCTTATCTTAGGGATTCTGCTATATCTTAAAGATTATGATTGATATATCTCCTAATAAATGTAGGAGATACTTATTCCCTAATTATGGTAAGAGGTATCCGGTATCCCTAATTTATAGGAAATCCAGTTTTAGGATTTCAGGTCTCTAATCTATATAAGAGACAACATTGTACATACTTGTATTATCATACAATTCCAGTAAATACAGAAATATATTCTTTACCCTAAATTCAACTTGTTTAAACACGTAACTTGCAATAGCATTCTATCTATATGCTTAACTGAATCTATGTAAAAAGGTTTTTTCTTCAAATGAAAATATTAAAAGGTTGTGGATTTATTGGAAACAAAATGTACAAAGCCTAAGAACAGTTTTTTTGGTTATCTCTATTTTCCCACATGACATGAACTTGATACCTTTAGGGAAGACTAGCGTGTTTAAAATGTTGGGGGTTTCCAGTTGGGAACTCCTCTTTTCAAACTGATTGTTCTGCAACCTTGCAAGATTTGGTTTGAAGTGGACGGAGTGGTGCATGGATATTGTTTTGAAACTTGATATGTTTATCTTTACAGAAAACTGGAAATAATAGTGATGTCTGTGGGCTAGACTTTAGAGGTAGTGCCATTAACCTCGTGCTTTCACCTTTTTGTTGAGATGTATACCAAATGTATCTTCTGGGAAAGTAACATTAGTTCCTTCTGACATGAATCCAAGAATGTAATACTATAGTGCTGAATTGATCTCAAATTTTTCCTCATTGTTGATGATATCGTGACTTCGGGAACTTTCACAAAGCTGTATTTGTTACAAATAGTAGCTGAGGAAATATTTTGGTAATCACTATTGAACTTTGCATTTGCCCTTTTTTTAGTTTATGTGCTAGGAAATATTTTAGTAGTCACTATTTAACTTTGCATTTGCCTTTTTTTATTTTTATGCTTTTATGTGCTTGTAGTGTGATCCTTATATTAAAATTTTGTACTCCCTCTAACTGTTACTTTTCTGTTATTTGTCTCTTTGCATGCAGTGGTTATTTGTAGCGCAGACAGATAACATTGAGACATCTGCATGTATTATAAATCCACAAGAAGTGAGGTATGCTTCTGTTTTTCTTTGTTGTTTCTTGTAGAGCTGTTTGAGCTGATTATCAGTTAGTTTATTTTTGTAGCTTCCTGTTCAACGGAAAGGGAGTGGACAGAAGAACTACTGCCTTAATGGTATTGCTTGAATGCAAACTTTCTGACATTGATGATGTGTAGGAAATTTTTGGTGAAAAGGCTTCTGATAATGTGTACCAAAATGTATTTTCCTTAGGACTCTGGACCACAGTTGCCAACTAATGTGACTTCTATGCTTAAATATGGAACTAATCTTCTCCAAGCAGTTGGCCAGTTCAAAGGTATGCTTGAGCAAACGTTCTTCCATTTTGTGCAGATTTCACTTTTTGTGTGATTTGATCTAACACTATAGCTTTTCAAGGTCATTACATCATAGCTGTTGCCTTTATGAGTGTGACAACATCATCTGAAAGTCCTTTGCTATTAGATTATGTTCAGTCTGATGTTACTGAGCCAGATCCAGGTATGTGTTCAGGAGAAAAGGAGATTGTAGCTCTATTTCATTGATCAAATTATTTCAACCTGTGTTATAATAATACGATTTTACACTCTCCATATCATAATTATTAATTGGGTGTTTTAGATTCTGACATAATTGAGGGGCCATCACGTATATCGCTTAACTGCCCTATAAGGTATGCAATTTATTTTGGTATTTCCTCTGTCAGTATGATCAGTTTTCTTTCATACTCCATACTGTATACACGTGCATACTATGGACTATTGTTGATTTGACTTTTCATGTGTCGTTAGTGAATGATACTGCTATTGGAATTGTGATTGATGTCATCTGAATCCATATGTATCTTGTTGTTTCACCAAATTAAACTTTAAGCAGCAGCGGCTGATTGGTTTAGTAAGGAGTGATTCTTTTGTTAGTGAGAGCTTTCCTATTAAGATCAAAACCTCTAGGGAAAATAGAATTGTGTGTTTGTTCTTGGTTATACTGTTTATTTGATTATTTAAGTTAGCAATTTTTGACTATTTGATGATAAATCTGAAATAAATTTGTTAAGGCACCATCCTTATTTGAATTGGTTTTGACATTTTTCTACTCACCCCCAACTTTCGGTAAGTTAAACAATCTCATCCTGATTGACTGCTGCTTATCTCAAACAGCTGTACTCGTATCAGAACTCCCATCAAAGGGCATTCTTGCAAACATCTTCAGGTGAGTCCCACGTACTATGACACCTTACTAAATGTAGGAAGTTGGTTGATGTTTTTTCATCATTTTCATTTCATTGAACTATTTTACCAAAATTTGGAAGTTGGTGCCGGGGTCCTAGACCAATTCTCTAATACACATTTATCTTCACGATTAAGCTGGTTTAAAATAAGATCAAATGACAGACCATCATACAGTATTCGAGACTTAAATCTGTGAGAAAATTCAAACAACTTCAATTTGAGGTTATCCAACATTATATTAAAAAAAGCCATCCAACTTAAGAATTTAAACTCAGTGGATGCTAATATCTAAATCGCACGTTCAATTTTGAGGCTTGGACTGAATTGTATATATAATTTAAAACATTTTAAAGCTTTTTAGTTACGATTCATGTCAAATAACATTTTTTGTTTTTTTCCTGTTGTGTTCTCCAATGCAGTAGAAAGCATTCTCGTTGTTTCATTATCCTCTTTACATAAAGTTGATTGTAGTAATTTGGGCTCAATTTGTTATTTGGATTGGTCATTCAGTATATGGAATTCTTAAATTAAATTTAGGGAATAAGCTGACATGTTCCTTTGTTGCTCATCATTTTTCTGTAATTATGATTTAATTTAGACACAATTGTTTATGAATCTATCACAGTTTTGTCCACTTTAATCATTTGGCCCATCAAAATTCACATTTCCTCTTTTCTCTGTTTTATAGTAATTTGATTGACATGAATTTATTTTTGCTTTAGTGTTTTGATTTTAGTAACTTTGTCAAGATAAATTCAAGAAAGCCATCTTGGCGCTGCCCACATTGCAATCAACATGTATGCTACACTGATATTCGAAAAGATCAAAACATGGTTAAGGCAAGTAGTTTGTCGATTGGATTATCTCTGTAGTTATGTTCTATAAGAATCATGAATTCAATATCTAATAATTCTTTTGTGTTTTGTATTTTACAGGTTCTGAAAGAAGTAGGGGACAATGTTATTGATGTGATAATGTCTTATGATGGGTCATGGAAAGCCGTCTTGGAAAGTGATGACGATATGTACAAGGCACCCAGCACATATTCTGATTGTCAGAAAGAAAAGACTGGGGGGGGAGAATCTACGACTTCAGCTGCCCTTCCTCCAAGTGTTTTGGATCTTACAGTGGATAATGACAAGATGGACACTGTGGCCTTTAGAGAAATTGAAGATCGGAAACCTTCTCAGGCTTCTTTGCAAAATCAGCCCATTTCTAATGATTTAACTATGAAATCTCTGATGAACGATGCAAATTTTAATGAAAATATTGGTACTCAGCTACATGATAACTTTTGGGCAAGTCTCTTGAATGCGTGTTCTGAGGCCTCACCCACCAGGACAGGGGCACAAATATTTGATGGCATCTCTCAGCCCATGCCTTCCCCTATTACATCACATATATTGAGCGATGCCATCTCTCCTGCACTCATTCATAATGGTGGGGTTCATAGCAATCTTGTTCTCAACGAGTATGCGGGGCCATCACAGATACCCAGACATATAAACAGAATTCCAGTAGCTATTCAGGCTCTCCCAGTTCCATTTCAAACATCAGCTCCACCACCAAGAACTGCTTTAGCTGCTTCATTCACCAATGCCTCGAGTGTTTCTTCTCCAGGTGTCACAACGCCAGCAGCACCAACTGCAAGTGGTTTCAACACGACCTCTAGTGATACAAGACAGCATCAGTTTCCCTCTTACAGGATTCCACACCAGATGTCATACACGAATCCACCTGCATTGCAGCTTCAACAAATGGCTCAGGTTTGAGACATATTCAATCTTTTTTAATCACTGTGCATGTGGTCTCTGAGAAGAGTGATCTTGGGGAGACGGGAAACTGAAAGTTCAAAAGGGAAACAACATAAACTTAGTGGCAGATAAAACAAAAAGCCGTAGTCTGAAAATTAAAATCCTCACAACTCCTGTGAAAGGTGCTTGTCCTTGTAACTACATAAACATTGGGTACAATGTAAAACTTCTAATAGTCCCTATTCGTACTTGCTCATATAGGTGCCATATTTTTCCAAATTGTTAGTTCTTATTCTTTAGATTCCGTTAAGCCATTGAGGAGTTTAAATCAGTGTAAAGAGCATCTTGTTTGTCTAGTTATTGAAAAAATATCGTAATAACACTCCAGAAGGTTTATATATCTAATATTATACCTATTAGAAAGATTTTCACTCAAATCTTTTGTACAGGGTCAGTCAGCTCAACCACAAGCGCTACAAACTTCAAATCAATTCTCAGGCGGTTCACGACTATCATCTGGATCTCAGAATATGTACCAACAGCAAGCTTTCCACATGCCACAATCCAGGGGTCAGTCACCAACTATTAGATCAACTGATCCTCTTCAACGAGTTCAGGCTCAGCATGGGGCAAATGTTGCAGTGGGAACTACGTCATCTCACAGCCAGCAGCCTAGAGTAATTGCTGCACATCGACCAAATCAAATGGCTAGACAGCCTCCTGTAGTTTCAATTCAAATTCCAGCAACCAGAGTAGGAACACCACTTCCTGGTCATCCTAATATGATTAGGTCGCCAATCACAGAGCAGGGGACCAATGTTCCAGTTGTTCAGACACAGCCATCCGGTGCTGATGGTCTAGTAGACTTATCATCAGAGCAAAATTGGCGACCAACAGGGAGAATGCGTGGAAGCCTGACAGGTAGACCTTATTCTGCAGCTCTTAGAGAGCTCATGATTCAGCCTACCTCAGAAGCTCAACCTTCTACACAGCCATCAAATTTGACAGCCCCTCCATCTGGCGCTTCACCGGCCCTTCAGGCACTTCTTGCGAAGAGCAGGAACACAAAAGTACGTTGCACAGACAATGGTCCAGTGGATTGACCTGCCTATCTGCATACCGTTGGAATTCCCCCATATTGCATGTGATAATTGCTCCAAGTTATATATTTGGCTGTATAGAGTGAGGGTGCCTAATTTCGCTAGACAGTTGCGTTGCAGAGCAACCACATGTTTTAGCTTTTCTTATTATAAACATGTATATAGGCTCGGGTATAAAGGACTCAAGGTTAGGGGTAGAAAAGGCCTTACCTGGCCTGGACCCGCAAGACCTAAACTTAAGCCCAAAAAGAGTTAACGCGTGCTAATGAGGCTGAAAATTCGAACCCGAGTCAGGTTAAGTTTATGTTGACTTATAGGCTTTGGGTGATATTTTGTCAAAATTGAGTTCATTTTATTGATGAGTTAGGTCTACCTTTTTTATTATGCCTATTCAAGGTTAAGTGATTGTTCTTGATTTTGAGCTTTTATTTTGGATTTTGTAATAGTCACCTTGGCTTTTGATGTTTTGAGATAGTTATCTATAGTCATCCCTGAATCTTTATTTTGAATT
>JANIPM010000232.1:55010172-55020427 GCA_027478405.1 Erythroxylum cassinoides
ACAACAATAACAACAACAACAACAACAACAACAATAACAACAACAACAACAACAACAACAACAATAACAACAACAACAATATCAACAACAACAACAATAATAATAATAACAATAACAACAACAACAACAACAACAACAACAATAATAATGCTAATAATAAGAAGAAAAAGAAAATATTGATAATAATAACAACAATAACAACAACAACAGCAACAACAACAATAAAAACAACAATAATAACAATAACAATAATAATAATAATAATAGGGAGAAAGATTGTCTTTACTTATTCTGCGTTTTACGGAATAGGTAAAAACAGGGAGAGGTTTCTTTACTTATTCCTAAAAGTGTAAACTTGTGATTTGTTATTCTATATGTTATTTTTTAACTAAACAATAGAATAACTATTCGTTTAGTAATAATAATAGCATAGCCACGGGTTGATGAAGTGCTGAGGTGATTTGTATTTGATATTTAAATATTTATAACAAGACTTCTTCAAAATAAATAGTGAGACAGAGAGTGATAGAGATAGCGCTAAGACCTATAACTTGCTTGACCGTCGGCGACTATTCCCTTCTTCTCAGCTTCCCATGGCCTCTTCTTCTTCCTCTTCTCCTCTTCGAAACCTCTAGCCCCGATCTCCCCCTCTACATCTAGACCTTCCCCTTTGCCCCTTCCCACTAAACCTAATCTTCCCCGAAACGTAAACCTAAACCTTAAAAACAACACCCACTCTTCGAAACCCTCGATAGTTGCAACTGCAACCCAAATGCAGTCGACACTCTCCCTGAAAACGCCTTTGACTCCCTAATCTACTCAACCCCCCTCAACCCCCCAGTCACTCGACTCCCAAAAAACGAACACAACTTTGGAGGAAGATCGTTAGTCTAAAACTTGAAAATCTGTGGTTTCAGATTTGATCGAGGTGTCCAATGATGCCAAGATATTGGCATACTACCCTCCCGAAGTCAAGGATGAGTAGATTTTTGTCATCTCTCCATCGGAACTTGCGAGAAAAGAAGCTGCCCAATTCAGAACCACATTGATTGGTTTCTTCATTGGTAAGCACCCTGCATACCCTATAGTGTAAAGGGCTCTTTCAAAAGCATGGCTAGCCTTTGGATTAACTGATACCTTGATCACTTAATCAAATAAATTCCTATTCAAGTTTAATTCGGGAGAAGGTCTGAATGCAGTATTAGAAAAGGGCCCTTGGCATATCCAAGGGAAACCTTTATTCCTAAGGAAATGGAGCCTGAATGCTGGTGAATAGGAAGATATTTATCATGCCCCTGTATGGACTAGGTTTCATAACATTCCTTATGAGTATTGGAATAATGAGGGACTGGGTAGGATAGCAAATGCTGTAGGTAAACCATTGCTTATGGACACTTCAACAGCTAGGATGTCTAGGGCTCAGTATGCCCGAATGTGTGTGGAAATTGACCTTAAGAGTAACTAGTTGGTGAGCTTTCAATTGGCTATTTATAGTGAAGATGGGGAAATCACATTTAAAGAAGTCATGATAGAATATGAGTAGAGACCTGAAAACTACACTCATAAGAAGAAATGGAAACCTACTAGCAGACTCTTTGAAACTAGATTCCAAGATGAGCTGGAAAAGGAGAAGGTTCCACAACAAAGTGGAACAAACCAAGAGATGGAGCTTGGGTAGAAACATACCCATAAGGAATTGAAACTCAATACAATCTATAAAATGTTGTAGCTAATCACAGTAGCCACAAAGAAGTTCCTGAAGGATGCCTTGAGGTTGTCAACCCTCCTACTATAAGCAATTCAAGTAATTCTCCTTCCTCTCCTAAATCTGATTTGGCTCCAGTTGAAGTTCAGAGTCCGAGTCTAGCAGAGGTGGCTTTTGTTACTAGGAAGACTAGGAAATTTAGGAGGAAACAAAAGTAGTGAGTCTTAGTTTGTGTTTTGTTATAACTTTAACTTTTTGGAATGTTAGAGGTCTCAATAATTCAAAGAAGCAATTAGTTGTGAAGTCTTTTCTTACGTTATTATCTGGCTCTTTTGTTTGCTTGGTTGAATCTTGAATCAAATCTCCTTCTCTTTTGAATAAGATTTGCTTCTCCTTATTTCCTAGATGGCCTAACTATAATAATTTAAATCAAGCTTTGAATGCTAGAATTGTTCTCACCTAGAACTCGGACTATTATAAGTGCTCCCCTATTATCACTACTGACCAATTGATTCATGTGGAGGTTAATCCTCTTAACAATAATTTAGTCTTTCATGTGACTTGTGTGTATGGCTCCAATAACTTGAATCATCGAAAGTCCCTTTGATATGCTATTTTTGACATCAATCTGAGAGTGGGGAGTCACCCTGGGTAGTTGCTAGAGATTTTAATGCCATTTTGTTTCCCCATGAGGTTGTACCTCTGTACCTCTAAGTCCTTCTACTCTTTCTGGAACGAAGGACTTTTGGGAGTGTG
This sequence comes from Erythroxylum cassinoides, assembly GCA_027478405.1. NCBI lineage: Eukaryota > Viridiplantae > Streptophyta > Magnoliopsida > Malpighiales > Erythroxylaceae > Erythroxylum > Erythroxylum cassinoides. The sequence goes on from JANIPM010000232.1 coordinate 55,012,634, forward strand.
TTGATGACTATCTTTTATATGATCTAAATTCCACTGGTCCTAGTTTTACTTGGTCCAACAAACAATCAGCTGAGCTTTTTATAGCTAGAAAGTTAGATAGAGCTCTGGTCAATTTAGTTTGGAGCTCTGGCTTTCCTCGGTCTTATGGAGTGATTCATCTTCCAAACATTTTTGACCACTCTCTTGTAGTGATTAAGGCCTTAGGGAATCAGCAAAAACGACCTTCTCCTTTCAGATTCTCCAACTTTTTAGCTTCTCAGGACAACTTTCTTCAAACAGTAAAAGATGTTTGGTCTACTCACGTCCAAGGTACTTCTATGTTTTGTGTGGTTTCTAAGCTCAAACTAGTCAAAAGGGCCTTTAAACCTCTTAACTCTGATCAGGTAGGGAATCTTAATGCTAGAGTCGTCACCCGTCAAGTTGCCCTTAGCCACATCCAAGCTCAAATCAATCTTCCACCTAATAGCCCCCTTGCTCACCTAGGAAAATCAAGCCATCACTAATATGATTCGGGCCTTAGTAGACCAGGAATCCTTTTTCAACGAGGGAGATAGGAATACCAAATTTTTCCATAACTCTATCTTGTCAAATAGAAATAGGAACAACATCCACTCCTTACTTTTGGGTAATGGACGTAGGATTGTTGAGTTTGAAGAGATCCAAGATCATCTTCTAAGTTTTTTTCAAAATTCTATTGGAAGCATGAAAAAACTGTCCTCCTTAAGAGATTATGTAACAAATATTTTTCCTTCTCTTATCCCAGAAAATCTGAAAAATGATCTCCTTTCTAAAGTCACAATCCAAGAGATTACGAATGTTTTTAATTCCTTCAATCCCAATAAGGCCCCTGGTCTAGATGGTTTTAATGGTTCTTTTCTTTAAGACAACTTGACACATTGTCGGGGGAGATATCTCTAGAGCCATTTAGGAATTTTTCCATCATGAGAGGTTACTCAAAGAGCTTAACTCTACATTTATTTCTCTTATCCCAAAGACTAATCATCCTTTCTCTGTGCATGATTATAGGCCAATTTCTTGTTGCAACCTTATCTATAAGGTCATTTCTAAGATAATGGCAAATAGGCTAAAGACTTGCTTCCCCACATCATCAGTCCTAGTAAAAGTGCCTTCATAAAAGGCTGTCGAATAGGGGACAATATCCTTCTAACATAGGATATCTTTAGAAATTACCACCTGTCGAACTCTTATAAGCGTTGTGCTTTGAAAATTGACCTCAGCAAAGCTTTTGATTCCATCCACTGGGATTTCCTTCTGAATGTTCTCTTAGCTATAGATATTCCTCCCACCTTTGTTAAGTGGATTGAAGAATGCATTACCTCCCATCGTACTGGATTCTAATCAATGAACTCACTCCAAATTCTTTCATGGTAAATCAAGTTTAAGATAAGGGGATCCTTTATCCCGGTAACTATTCATCATCTGTATGGAGGTTTTCTCGAGGAGTTTGGAAGCTTCTATTGCTAGAAATAGCTCATTTAAATTCCACTGGAGGTGTACAGCTCTTAAACTTTCCCACCTTCTTTTCGCTTATGATCTCCTATTGTTTTTTTTTCATGTTGATCTGGTTTCAATTCAAACTTTACGTACCTGCCTGAGCCTTTTCTCTAACATGTCTAGCTTGGATATCAACCTTAGCAAGAGTCATAGTTCTTATCTTCAGATATAAGTCATTTGGCTCATCAGCTAAAAGCCCTAACAAGCCTTCAAAGAGGCCACCTTCCTATCCATTACCAGGGGATTCCCCTCTTAATAGGTAGACTTTCTAGGAGTGATTGCATTCCCCTTTTGGAAAAAATTGACACTATAGTGAACAAATGGACCCATAAAACTCTTTCCTATTTTGGTAGACTTCAGTTGGTCATCTCTGTGCTCTCAACTTTTCACATGTACTGGTCTAGTCATTTTATCCTCCCTTCCTCTATCATTAAGGATATAGAGACTAAAGTAAGGAATTTCCTGTAGTCTGGGAATGCAGTGTCAAACTCCCATGCGAAGGTCAACTAGAATGACCTTTGTAGACCTAAAAGAGAGGGTGGTTTAGGTATCAAGCACTTATCTACGTGGAATAAGGTGCTCATAGGCAAAAGAATCTGGGTGTTTTTTAATGATAAGGAAGATTTGTGGGTCAGATGGGTGCATACCAATATTCTTAAAAGAAAAACTTTTTGGAATGCTTATCCTAGTAATAATAGCTTTTGGAGTTGGAGGAAGTTATTACAAGTTAGGGATCTTATAGGGAGCCAATTCAGATTTAAGATAGGAAATGGGTTGTCTACTTACTTATGGCAAGATCCTTGGCATCTAAGAGGTATTATGAAGGACCTCTTAACTCCCATAATTATTAATGGCTCAGAGTTACCGATGAATGCTAAAGTCTTCGACGTTATCAGTAATTATATCTGGAACTGGGGGGAAGCCCCAATTGAGAATATTCACACCTTGGAGCCCTTACCATACCAACCGATGATTCTCGACCTGACAGATTGGAATTGCTAGCAAGCCCCTTCAAAATCTACTCTAATGCATTGCCTACTCCACCTTGAGACCTCCTAATCCTTATGTCCCTTGGTACAAACTAGTCTGGCATAAAAGAACTAACCCAAGACACTCTTTCATCCTTTGGTTAGCTTTTCTTAATAAGCTTCAAACGAGGGACAAACTTCTCTTTTCATTTGTCCCAAATCCCTGCTCCTTGTGTTTCCTGGATAATGAGTCCATTGACCACCTGTTCGTTGAATGTACTTACTCAAAAGTAGTTTGGACTCAGTGTTTAAACCATTTTCATATCCATTTACCAAACCTACTATCCCTTCAAGCCTTTCTAAGTTGGATCCACCTCCTTTCAAATCACTTTAATATTCACCTCAATGTTCTCATCATTCTTCTATCTGTGGCTGTTTATAACATCTGGACTGAAAGGAACCACCGAATCTTCACAGACAAAGCCTTGAAAGTTGGGAACATAAGCACTAGAGTGGTCTTCCAAGCTATGGAACTTCTCAGTGCAAATGCTGAAGTCAGGTAATTTTGTGTAAGGATCTTTTTCGCTAACGTTTGCTTTGTAGGTTGTTGTATTTCTTGACAATAAGATTCCATCCCCTATTGCTGGTGTTTCAGCGAAGCGGATGGAATCAGAAGAATTTCTTTTGGGTATCACCAAGGAAGGATGAGAGAGATGAGAGAGAACAATGTCACTTATGTTATAGGTACAAACTTGTCATCAAGCTGTTAGAGATAAGATGGAGGCAAGAAGTAGAAAAAAGACCTTGTCACTTCGCCACATTGTTCAGTCTAATTCAAAAGCACTATCACAGATGTCATATTAACATTAGGATCCAACCTCCACAGTTGGTTCTCAAACACTCAGAAGCATTCCATAGGTCTCCTCAAAATGAAAGGATGAGAGTCATTATTGATGTTCTTATTCCTAGGTGTGCGTGGGCAGGAATATGATGGATGAAAGAGGCTAGGAGATTAGAAGATCCTATTCTTTCTCAGCAAAGTGCAGAACACGGTTAGGAGGATCAAGCAATCAATTTTTCTGGTCTTGGCTCTAACGGTATTAACTCTTTATTTTGTTCTAAGTTAGTACATGTTTGTGTTGGCTGGTTGAGATGCTCCTTCTTGCATCAACTTAGTGGGTAAATATGTATAGGCTGGTTGTTTACAGAACAATATTGTAGGGCTCCGCACGTCCATAGGATAGACTATCCCTTTTGGTTTTGTATAGAGTTTGGCTCTTGGGCATCCTCTTGATATACATAACTCTTTTTTGATCTATTTATATAACTGGTTTATGAAAAAAAAGTTTAACTTACAGCTTATTTATGAGCTTCAGTTTAGGTTTTTGTCATTTAACCATTTTTTAGATAATTTTTGGTATTTTTAAAACATTTTGTAAAAAATCAATTCTATTTCGACCGCTCATCTTGTAGCCAAATTAAATTAAATATCGTTGTTATTTCTTACATTTATGTTGAGTTTAAATGTAACATAGAATGTTTCTCATAAATTAATTTTCATATTAATATATTGATCTTTCTATTGTTATATTCCATATTGTTGTTTTTAAGGGGGTAAATTATTTATCTATATATAGATTGGCTAAGAGTCTCCTCGTCCTGGTCTTCCCATATCCTATTAATGCCACAAGTAAACTAAACGACATTGACGTAAAAACAGCTGATTCAGGAATTTAAAATTTATAATCCCATTTCGGAAACATTAAAGCAGAAGTTCATCGGGACGCACAAAGGAGTAGATATAGTTTGTAATATGGGAATGGAGGTAGCTAATGACGTTGAGGAGTGGGTGCTAGTATCTTATTCTTAACAAGGGAAAAATTATACAATCTTTCTGATTCCACTCAAATTTATTCCTTGGCCACACTTGCTTATACCCGTCACGCAATCTCCATTCCGCTTTGATCTCATATCTTGCTTTATCTTCCACTTTGATCTCTAAATCTACTGTCTATATATGCACCACTAGCTATGAGAGAATGATGAATTAAGTTCAACAACATTAGAGCTAGCCAAATAGGAATATAAATACCAGTCAGTCAGTCCAAACATAATGCAGTTAAGTTGCAATGGGGTACAGATGGGGTCTTGTAATAATACTCTTATTAGCTTGTGGAAAAAGGCTACGAGGACTAGGCACTGAAAACGAAGGGTTATGCTTGACAGCTTCTAACTACAAAGGCGCTCTTAGCAACGCAATCTTGTTTTTTGAAGGGCAACGTTCGGGGAAATTGCCAGTAAATCAACGAGTAACATGGAGGGGAGACTCTGGTCTCTCAGATGGCAAGCATGACAATGTAAGCTTAATTACAAATATTTCTTCTTTCTTATGCTTAAATTTGATTTCGGAATACCCAACTCAAGAGTCACAGCTGAGCTGACTGTCTTTATATTCAGAAGCATGCAATGCAAGTATGTAGGTATCTAAAAAGTAGTTATGTTTTTGACAGGTGAATTTGAAGGGAGGTTACTATGACGCCGGTGACAACGTCAAATTCGGATGGCCAATGGCATTTACTGTTAGTTTATTAAGTTGGGGTGCAATTGAGTATGGAAAAGAAATTTCTAACGTGAACCAGCTGGATTATCTCCATAATGCTATACGCTGGGGCACTGACTTCATTTTACAATCTCATACTTCATCCACAACATTTTATACCCAGGTACTATATGTAACTTACTCTCCTATCAGTTGGATTCAATAGCAACTGTGTTGAATTTTCTTATCTCCTAGGTGGGAGATGGAAATGCAGATCACCAGTGCTGGGAACGGCCAGAAGATATGGACACACCTCGCACTCTCTATAAGATTACTGCTTCTTCACCAGGCACTGAGGCCGCTGCTGAGGCTGCTGCTGCTCTCTCTGCTGCTTCCATTGCCTTAAAATCTGTCGACTCTAGCTATTCTGAAAGGCTACTACGCCATGCACAATCAGTGAGCCCAAATCCTTTTTTTATTATTAGTTCAATTTTTCCCAGTAAATTTTTTTTATAAATGTTTGGCCATATGGATGTCTACGCTTCCAGCTATTTGATCTGGCTGACAAGTACAGGGCACCATACAAAGCATCTTGCCCTTTCTACTGCTCTTATTCAGGATACCAGGTAAAAAATACAGGAACTTACATCAAGCAAGGATTAGGGTTAATTATGTGTAGGTGGACTTCACGTAGAGTTTCTGATAAAAGTGTTATGATTGCTCAAGGATGAGCTTTTGTGGGCTGCTACTTGGCTATACAAGGCAAGTGGAGAAAACAAGTACTTGAGCTATGTCCTGACCAATCAACGCTGGAGCCAAGCTGTGTCTGAGTTCAGTTGGGACAACAAATATGCTGGAGCTCAGACATTACTGTCAAAGGTTCAATCTAACGAGTCTACTTTTTATTTTCTCTTGACAGCCTGAAAGGCACGTTCATTCAACTTCTCTGCAGGAATTCTATGGTGGGAAGAAGGATTTGGCCAAATTCAAGACAGATGCAGAATCGTTCTTTTGTTCTTTGCTTCCCGGAAGCAGCTCTGTACAGATTAGGACAACTCCTGGTATATGTCATTGTAATCAAGCATGTTTATCTTCAATCCTTGACACTTGCTAATTATTTTTCCGATGACTGATTTAACATCTGCTACTTAAGACGGCTATATTTTGATCATTCTATCGAAGAAAGAAATTCTATATCCGGATTTTTAAGACCAATTGATGAACGTCCTCGGTACTAAACTCTTGGCAGGCGGACTTCTTTACACAAGGGATAGTGCTAATTTGCAATATGTCACAAGCTCTAGCATGCTTATGTTCATCTACTCTAAAACACTGACTTCAGCTCATGGTAGTAACCTCCAATGCGGCTCCGCAAAATTCACTGCCCCCAAAATTAAAGCCTTCGCTAAATCACAGGTATAGCTCACGAAACTAACAATAACATACACTAAGACAACCAAAAAAAGGACCTATAATCCATCTCTTGTGCTTGGTTCTAATTCTATTCAAATGGTTTTCAGGTGGACTATATTCTGGGGAACAACCCGATGAACATGTCATATATGGTGGGCTTTGGGACCAAGTACCCCACCCAACTACACCACAGAGGTTCATCAATACCGTCCATCCACGAGCACCGAGCAAAGGTGAGTTGCAGTGATGGTTACTCAAACTATTACTACTCCAGCAAATCAAACCCCAACACACATGCGGGTGCCATTGTTGGTGGACCTGATTCTAATGACCAGTACAAAGATTCGAGGTCAGAGTACTCTCATGCTGAACCTACTACATATATGAATGCCGCCTTTGTGGGTTCGGTGGCTGCTTTACTAGGTGAAATCAAACCAGAATGTTCATCATTATTGGAGGTTGCTACGTCCAGGAAAGTTGTTGATTAAACTGAGGGTACGTAGAGTTGCCAAAGCCAGTCATTGTCATGTTCTCAAGTGAAAGAACAAATTCTCAACTTATGGGAATGCATTAGTTAACTCTTAAATCTTAATAATAATTATATATGTTATGCTTCTTGTTAACTAACACAAAGAACATGCTTAGAACTTTCCTTTGCTAATATTATGTGACAATTTCCACACAAAAAATTTTATTTTATTTTTTTCTTAATTTTGTGGCTTGAAGATATTCCGTTAGATGTGATTAAGCTGACTAGAAAAGGATATAATAGTAAACTTAGAGCTGCAACTTTTATCTATGAGCCAAATGTTTTTTGTGTTTGAAAAAGTAAAGAATGGCAAATGAATACAGTTGATTTACTTTTGGCTTGACAAATTTGGTAAACTACTCTAGTAGGTTAATTTAATTTCAAAATGAACAAAGGTGAACAATGAGGCATGTGAATTCAATATTGATATAATATAGTATTTTAAACATCGTATCAGATATCAAACTAGTTAAAAAAGAGGTCTAAGATTTAAAAGTTCAGTCAGTATTCAACCGCTATGAAACAGGAATATAATAAATAAGAAGTAAAAATTATAAAATAATAATAAATTTAATAATTTAAAGTAAGATTGAATCTAAAATAAAATTTAAAATAATAATAAACATAAAAATTGTATTTCTATGTTATCATTTGAATAACTCTAAAAGTTAAAATATTTTGAGAGAAAGTCAATAGAAGTGATTCCTTTAATCATACTTATTTATAGTTTTAATATTATTTTTTAACATATTCTTAAATTATCTTAAGCAAAATTACTTATATACACTAATTAAGAATTTAATTTATTAAACAAACTTATAACAAAAATA
>JANIPM010000232.1:55148029-55159936 GCA_027478405.1 Erythroxylum cassinoides
TAATATTCCATTAATCTTTTTAGGAAGTGTAAAGCCTCTATCGTGGATCTTCTTGACATGAAGCCAAACTAGTTACTCGAGATATGACCATTGCTCCTCACTCTCTTCTCAATTACCTTCTCCTATAATTTTATAGTGTGACTAATTAGTTTGATATCTCTATAGTTATTACAATTTTAGATGTCCCCTTTATTCTATACTGAGTTTCCATTTATCCAACATTTTGGTAGACTTAAGGATCATATTGAAAAGTTTGACTAGCCAAGTAATATCCTCTTTGCCTAGGTTCTTCCACACCTCTATAGGTAACTCATTGGGCCCTACTGGCCTTCTACTTTTCATCTCCCTTAAAGCTCTTTTAATTTTATGCCTTGTATTCTGCTTGTAACGAGTTAATTTATGAAACCTCTCGGATGTGCGAAAATAACCTAAAGATATGTTGTACTATATGTCTTCATTAAAAAGGCTATAGAAGTACCTCTTCCATCTAATATTAATGTCATTTTAAGTTATGAGTGCTCATGTTACTTCATTTCTCATACAACGAACTTGATTTAAGCCTTTATTTTTTCTTTCCCAAGCTCTCGCAAACTTAAAAATGTCTTTTTCTCCATCTTTAGTTTATAATCTTTGGTCTAATTTCTAGTAAGCTCTGCTTTTAAATACTAAGATTGTCTTCTTTGGCTCTGTTTTAGCCAATTTGTACATTAATCTATTAGCTACTTTCTCTACCTCTGTGCTACTATCCAATAGAGCTTTATAGGTTCCCTTTTTTGTCTTAACCTTTTCTTGTAAATTTTCATTTCTAGGACTTCATCTCACTACCTTAGGCCTTTTATAAAACTCCAAGATCTCTTTATCTATATTCCTTAAAAGAGTTATTACTCTCTCCCACATTTGGCTAACATCTTCTTCTAATTTCCATTCATCTCTAAATATTACTCTGTCCCTATGTTGCTTCTCCATATCCCCTTTCAAATTCCACTATTTGACTCTAGTAAACCTCTTAGGAATTCTCTCCTTTCTCCATCCCTTAATTTTAAAATCTAAAATTAACAATCTATGTTGAGTTTACAAGCAAAGATGTAATATCACCTTACAATCCTTGCACTTAGATCGATTGTTTCTCCTTAAAAACAAGTAGTCAATTTGATTTTTAGTGATTCTACTCTTAAAAGTCACCAAGTGTTCCTTGTTTTTCTTAAAAAAAAATTGATTATTATAAACTCAATTGCTACCGCAAGATCCAATAAAGTTGTCATACTATCATTCCTGTCTCCATACCCGAGACCTCCTTTATTCCATAGATACCTGTCTAAGGTTGCCCCTATATGACCATTAAAGTCTTTTTCTAAAATAACTTTCTCGTTGGGGGGATCTGCTAAATCACCTCATCTAACTCTTTATAGAATTGGCATTTAATTTGTTCGTCCAAAACTACTTGAGAAGCATACATATATACCACATTCAGTACAACACCTTTCACCATAATTTCATTACTCCTCTTTACCCCCATAACATGACTTATAACTTCCTCAACAACCAAGATGACTACCTCATTCTGTCATCTTGAACAATCCAAGTAACAAAGTTTGAACCCATTAATCTCTTTTGCTTTGGCCCCTCACCACTTTGTCTCCTAGACCACATTATATGAATGTTATATTTATTTAAAATCTCCACTAATACCAAAGACTTTCCTATAAGGATCCCAATGTTTCAAGAATCTATCTATAATCTATCAACATCTTTTTTCTCTGAGACCCAAAACTCACTAAAGGACTAGCCCTTGCTCTATCATTGGTAGTCAAAGCCACCACTCTTATCCCAAACCTTAACACAAGCTAAAGAATACAAATCCCTAAATGACTCCAAAATACCTTAGGAGACTAACCAAGGATTTTTAATAAAGGTTTGAAAATTGCAAGTACACACGATCATAAGCAAATAAAAAATTCGTTAGTCCAAAATCTTACTCAATACTAAACTTAGGATTATGTATAATGCTAAAATTCAGTATTAAACAGTTAAAACGAAACAAAAAATATTGAAAATTATAAAAACATAGAGCACCGTTCTTGAGTAATTGAATCTCTTAAATGAGCCTAAAATACTTAATTCAGTAAAAACTTGATGGATCTACTGAACTAATCCATATCGAATTTGTACATTCATTAGTAGTATATTATTAAAAATTTTCATTTGTGATAGTAAATCTATAAAATAATAATCTTGTAGACCAATTAAAATATCTTAAAGTAAATATTATCGTTTTTAAAAACTCATTCTCTATCGATTGATAGGAGTATATTTACCTATTATTCAATTAATCTTAAATTGAGGTAAAATTTTGTCAGTTAAAATTTTCACATAAGTAGTTGTTAGTAAAATTGTTAGAAAAGATTTATTAAACTCATCGAATAAGAAGTTTCTTTATATTTATACACTTTGATAAGTCTATAAGAACTATCAATAAAATATCGACATGGTTCGAAGCATTTGCTACCATTTCGATTATTTCTAAAAAGAGTTAGGAGAATTTAATGGGAATGGATCAATGGAATCCATATACCATATATGGGTACGGTAATATGTGCTTCCAAAGAATCTGACACCCACAACCCTAGTTAGTAGTGTATGGCTTTGTATGACCACAAGAATAAGCGATAAATTGGTCCCCCTACGCACCCTAGGGAATTAGGGACGACCTTAAATCAAATCAGGAATCTTTGATAATCTAAAATCAACTTTCACATCCCCGCCTTTAATTCCATTCCAGACATGAAACAGTTAATTAGCACTGGTTTGAGACCCTAAATGTTTAAATAAAGCGAAAAAAAGGATGGTATATAGTTACATTTGATGCGACTTGTACTTGAAAAAAAAGACACTAGAATATCATAATGGTAATTGTTCTGATCAGAAAAATTTTATAATTAATGACTGATTCCTTGTTTTGATCTGTAATAAAATGTATTTACTTCTTATCAGCAAATCAAGTTCATCTTTTATTAGGACATCAAATAATATTATTCTAAAATTATCAAATTTTGTCGTAAGTATCTTTCGTTCAAATTAGAAGCCGTCCAAAAAGATTCTGAATCATATACACTTTCACACTTGGGAAACACAATTTTACACTTAAGCCGCACAAATTGTTTTAAGTTTAATTTTTGCCTCTTTTCTAGCTTATATAATATACCTCACTTTTGTATTTATTATTTAGTTTTCAATGTTATTAACGATAAAAGTATTAATTATCCCCAGTCAGAAAGACGGAAAAGAGAATGGGTCAAAGCAGTGCAGCAAGTTGCAAGAAGTTGACGTCGCTTATCCGGAATATGGGTGACTGAAAAGACAAAATGCGTATGCATGACGCCGTATCCGGGGTTATTGCGTAGAAATCAGGCAGCTAGATTAATGCAAGCATTTTCCAGTTGTCTTCGTACCGACATAAGATTCATTTTCTTTTCTATCCACCAAATCTCCTCCTGTTTTTTCCTTGAATTCCTGTATCCGCCTACGAAGAAATAGACCATATAGTATAGGGGGTAGGCACACAACTCTGGAGTAATTAGCTTTCCACCTCCCAGTTCTGGATATTTAGGACCTTACCATATCAACACGGTATGGTGGTGGTTATCTACTGAGGAGAAACTGGACTTCCTTTTGGAAAACAAAATATGGGATGCAAGATATTTGAAGACTTTACATTCCTTTGACTACTCGTTCAAAATTTTCGGCTGGATTCAACTAAGGCACAAGTTGTTTGAAGACAAACTTCTACACCTTTGCTCCAAACTTAGAATGAGGCATTAAAATTTTTCTTGTTTATATATCACGACCATTATTGTTTTCTATAAAATAATATTTTATGTAGACTAATTTGATGCACCATATTGAACGTAGGTTGGGGGTTCATGTTGAATTTAGAGCATTAACAAGTGCTTTATCTTTTTAATTTTCAAGTGAAACATAAAAATGAGTGATCATGATTTAACGGATAGTAATTTGTTTGACCTTTTATTCTATGATAAACAATAGGAGATCATTTTGAGGAAACTATACGTGTTGTCTCTTAATATTTTTATGAAAATTTAAATAATTGTTTAACATTTTATAATTTATAAGTTTATCCTTATATCAAGGTTTTTATATAATAACTTTTATTTATATAAAATTTAATAATAAAATAATTAAGAATTTTTACTCTATGATTAAGTTTATATATCTTTTACATTAATTCTAACATTTTTTTGAAAAGGAAGAGGTAATAAATTAATAAATAATGAAACTTATAGCCCCAAAATGAGGTTCAAGGGAGGTACTCTTCAACTCAAAAGAGAAGACATCAATTTTACCTACATAGTTTCCAATCTATTAGAATACATTGGTCAGATATTCAAAGAAAGAAGTAATTTGGAACTCAATCTGATGCAAGGTTCTTCATAATAATAAGTTCTCTAGTCCCAATGATAACTTCATTGCTAAGTGATTCAATAATTGATTTGCGTTTGGTCTCAAATCTTCTAGCATTTCTTTTTTTCCATATAGTTTGCACATAGAGCCCTATAGCTATTAAGTAGATCTGCTCGTCAGTATTAAAGAGATAAACTTGTGTATATAGCTAGTCGATTACGTTGGAGATAGAGTTATCTAAACCAATCTAGAGGCATTTCTATTTCACTTGATCCCAAATGAGCTTAGCTGCTGAGCACGTGAAGAACAAGTGATCTTTGGATTCATTGTGTACTGAACATAGTGGGCAGTATTGGTTTAGGTTGGGATAAGATAGTATGTCAACAGTATTGAGTCTATTCCTGATGATGAGCCGTAGAAGAAAGGAAACAATGGGGGGATGTGGAACTTTGTGCCAAATGATTCTATTCCAATCAACCTTCGGATTTCTCTGCCTGATCAGATCCATAGTGAGCTTATTTGTCAGTCTGGAAGTAGGTTGATCGTTCCAACAAAACGTATCAGATCTAGACGGATTTGGAGAATAGTGAGGCTGCAATTGAGAAGTCTATCATGGAGCATCTAGGAATTCCCATTGATGAAGGAATTGAGCTTAGTATGGAGAGGAATAGTACAGAGATCAATGAGGCTAGGAGGTTAATAAGAGAGCCTTGACTAGACCAATTGTCGAACTATAGAGAGTTTAGCTTCCCGTTGCAAATTTTACAAGAAACATCATCTTAAACTAAGTTCCTCAAGTGAATAGATGTTAACATGAAATATGGAGATTTGTTTTAATTTATGTGAAAATCTTCAAATAGATTTATTCCTTTATAGATCATTTGTATTATAATTACACATTATCATTTTGGTAAATATTACAGATGAATAGTATGTTTGACACATAATCTAACAGTAATTTAGAGTAACTTAGTGTTTTGTTAAAAATCAAGATTTTAAAATTAAGTTACATTAAAGCGTAAATAAAATTTAATTGGAAAGAAGTATATAATATTAGAATTATGAACATGCTAAAGCTCATTTCAAGGATATTGGAATTCAAAACACAAATAACTATTATCGTTTCTAAAAAATATATTATTTACACTATACTAAGATAATGACTTTTGAGAATAGTATTAGAATGTGTGACCTCTTAAGAAGATTTTTATGTTACAAAATTTACCTACATTGATGCAAACATAATTTCTAAAAGGGGATAATTTATCGATGGTTCAACTAAAAATTGATATTTCCTAAACTTTCCTCCAAATATTCAAGTTGAGAAATTGCATATAAAATAACATGAAAACTATAGGTATATAGGAAAATCACTTGATTTTGGTATGATATTGGGATATCTAAGGCCCTCATTAAGAGCTTCTTATATTACAAGCTCTCAAACATATTTTTTTTGTATATGTATTTCACCATAAAAAATATGACTATTAGCTATGTTTTTCTTCTTTGCGATTTCAAATTCATAGTCAATAGTAAGTACTTTACTATGAATTTTTAAAGTTCTTGTTATTCTTTTATTTGTGTTATCATTGCATAGTAGGATAATTTTAGAACTTGTGCATGTTGAGACCATATTTGTTAAATTATAAACATTAACATGATAAAGGCAATTAGGTTAACCAACTTGTTTAAGTCTTTTTCGTTGACTTTACCATACCATTAAGATTAACCTTTAGGAATAACTAAGTTGAGCCTTAGCCTTTTTTGTTGATTAAAACCACATATTAACTTTAATCTGATTTTTCTTTGAAGACCTACTTATTAATTTAAACCTTGAAGGTTATTTACTTTTTTTATATTAAGACCTAAAATTTGTGAAAGGTTCAATACTTCTTGAATTGTGGTACTGAATGTTTATTGTTTTAAAAAAAGTGAGTAGTACCGATTGAGTAGCATTGAAAAGACTTAAGTATGTTTCGTTAAAAAAGTCTTGTATTATTTCCTGTAGTAAATTTCCTTCAATTTAACCTTTTTATTAGCCCATTCATACCTTACCTAAGCCCCATTACAACCTATATAGTTTCTAGTCTTTACATAAGTGGTGGGGATGTGATTTTACTACAAGCCTATGGTAATAATTCTGCTATTCATTAATTAAGAGTCTTGACACTTTCACCCTAAACACTTGCATGCATTGAGTAAAATCCTGGTGAGCGTGTAAAGAGGTATACTTTTGATTTCAATGTGATTATTACTATTATTACTTATGAAGTTAATTTTATGACAACTTGATTCTGATTGCAAGTCATTTTGATCTGGTAGGATATAATAATGTCTAATATAAGCAGAAATATTAAGATTAATAATGGATTGATGTAAAAATTATAATTTTGATTATAGTTTGCTTAAGGATAAGAAAAAATTTAAGTGTGGGGATATTTGATAGATGGTTAATTGATTATATTTTAATCCCATATTTATTGTATTCTTGCTTAATATTTTATAATTTTGTTATATATTTGGTGCTTAATATGCTTCAAGTGTATTTACATGTGATAATTGCCTTCACAGACTTAAAGGAGAGGATTTCAGACGAAAACGTAGCGTAAAATAAAAAATTAGCAATTTGGAAGGAGACTGTGTACTTTTGTGATATTTGATGATTTCCAATTATGCATATTCCTATATGCGGCTATGCAAACGACCGTGCATAATCCAAAGTTTTAGGTTTTCATATAAATTTGACGTTTCGAAGGCAAAAAAGGGTGGAAGTAGATGGCATTATTCTCATAGGTTCAAAGGCGATTTCAGAGGTGATTTAGAGCTTAAGGAGTAGAAGATGTGGGATTTTTGCCAATAAATCCATCAGAACATAAGATCGAATATCTACATTGTTAGAATATGTGATAATGAACAATGAGGGAGATTTGGAATTATGATTCTAATGTTCTCTATTTTGTTTTCTATTTATATGCATATGATTTTATGTTCGCCGATGAATAACTAAATTTTCTATTAGCATCTAAATCAGATGAACCCTAATTGGATACTTTGACACGTTTTGAATCATTTGTGAATGTAATTGTGTTTAATGATTATTAAGATCCAATTATCTGTTTTATGTGTTATCTATTAATATGATTTTTAGACTTTTATTTGATTTCATACTTAATGATTGAGAAATCCTAGGTTTGAATAGATCTACGATAATTGAAAAGAGTTGACTGCAATCCTAGAGATAGGACAATGTAAATCTTCTAAATTAGGGTCAAATCTAATGGAGAGATTCATAATATGGTAATGCAATCCTATAAGATTTTAAACTGAGTAATTCGGTTAAAGACTATAGGATTAGTTGTTAGTAGACTCAAGGTCAAGTACTAGCATACCTTAAGAATCTCCACATTTTAATTAATCAACAGCATAATTACATGACTAATAATCAATCAGTTAAAGGTTTAGGTAATTGATATCTCCACATTTTATGATCAATCAAAATGCGTATGCATGACTGATATCAGTAATTAATTTAGTGTCGCCAATTCCTTACTTTAGTTTGTGCTACTTGTTTACTTAAATTGTTTAATTGAATTAATATGTAGACTAGAAAATAGAATATTAGTAATTACTAGTACTTATCAACCTTGTGCGATTGACCATTACTTACTAATACTAAATTTTAACTACTCACAAAATAGTCCAATTAACCTGCCCAATATGCATCCGTGTATCCTTTAATGTTGGAAACACTATTCTTTGAGAAGAACAAACCTTTTCCTAGAGAGCCTATCAAGTACCTTAAGATTTCGATATACTGCATCCACGCATTCTTCACTCTACTAATGCATAAATTTACTAACAACACTCATTGCATACACTATATCTAACCTAGTATTCTAGTTTTAGTCAAGATTTTAAGTATGCATTTTCTTTATGAAAGAGAAATTTGTTGATCTATCATTCATTTCAAATTTAATGGCTAAGTGTTTTTTGTAGAAGCTTCATTTATTCACAATAATCTCCTGTCAATACCTGTCATTAACATACACAATTAAAACTGTAACATTACCTTCTTCGTGTTGTGTAAATAAGGTATTATCTGCACCACTTTTTTATAACCAAAAGGTTTCATTATTCGAAAATCTCCCAAGCTAGGCTTTAGGTGATTCCTTAAGCCCATACAATGATCTTTTTTAAATTTGCAAACTTTATTTCTATTTGATAAACCAAGCTTCACACCTAGTGGTAGCTCCACATATTCCTCTTCTTCTCGATCCCCATTAAGGAAAACATTCTTAACATCAAACTATTTTAGGGGACATTCCCAATTTGTTATAATATAGATAAGAATATGGACTATATCTAGCTTGGCTATTGGTGCAAAGGTCTCTTGGTAATCTACTGCATACTTTTATGTATAACCCTTTTTAGTTAACCTCGCTTTATATCTGTCAATGCTCCCATCAGCCTTAAGTTTCACTGTGTATACCCATTTACACCCAATTATTTTTTTCGTTTAGAATAATGAAATAAGGTCCCTAGTAGAGTTCCTTTGCAAGGCTTCCATCTCTTTATTCATTGTCTTAGTCCACTTTGGATCATTTAAAGCTTTATGCACATTACTAGGAACAAAAATATTGGATAATTGATTAACAACAAGTGTATATGACTCATACAATTTTTTACTAGAAACAAAAATTACTGACAAGGTATTTGACATTGGCATTGAGATCAACTTCATATTGTTTCTTTAGTACACAATTGTTCGATCTTTATAGGTGTCTTATAAGAAGAACAAAAAGAGGAATCCAACATTATATACAATTTTTTAGTTTAAGGATCATAACATCGATACCTCTTTTAAAAATTTGAATATCCAACAAACATAAATATTGTGCATAAGGATCAAGTTTAGTTCTTATGATGCTAGGGATATGCGTGTACACTATACAACCAAAAAAAATAGGTTTATAGATGGGGAGATGAGGAATTCAAAGTAAGGATTGCATTTTTTATTGAGGAGTTTGAAAATCTAACACCTCTCCCTAATAAAAATGTGGCTTGTTCATCCTAAAGAGAGAAGTACAAACCACGTCTAATATTTATCTATTCCTCCTTTCCATTAAGTCATTCTATTGTAAAGTATAAGTGCATTAGGTCTAATGCCGAATTCCAAGTTGATTCAAAAAATTTCCAAGAGTGGCATCCATAAATTCCATGGAACTATTAGTTTGCCACATTTGAATTGGTTTCTGATATTGAGTGCTTAATATGTTATGAAATTCTCGAAATGTTATACAAACATCACTTTTTTTCATAAGTAGTGATATCCAAGTCATATGGGTACATTCATCAATGAACATAACAAAGTATTTAGCCTTAGACGATGAAGGAATTTTTGTGGATCCCTATACATCCTAATATATAACTACAAATGACTTAGAAGTTCTATTTAAACTAGGAAAGTAAGGAACACAATGACTTTTTGCAAGTTCACAAACATCACAATAAAAATTTGAATCACTTAGTTTGAAAAAAGATGTGGATATAATTTTCTATGATTTCCAAAAGAAAGATGACCGAATTGTTGATGCTATAACCAAACATTTGGTTGGCTTTTTCTTGACATTAGTTTTATATGCATGACTGAATTTTTGTCTTCCATTCTCTGTTAATTTCAAGTAGTATAGCTTGCCTTATTTAACACCATAACCAAGAGTCTTCTGGGTCAAAATATCCTGAAAAACATATAATGAAGGCCAAAAAGTTATAGTACATTTTAGAGCTGAAATAATTTGTCCACAAGTAGGAGATTATACTCAAAAGATGGCTCGACTAAGATTGAATTTAGTGTAAGAGAATCAGACAAGGTAATAGATCCATGCCTAACAATAGAGCATATAATACCATCAGCTGTGGAAATAAAGGATTGAGAGGACAAACTGGTGGACTGTAATTGGCTAGAATCTCTAATCATATGAATAGATGCATTTATATCAATAATCTAGATATTTTTCCTAGAAATTGTAGATAAAATAATTTTCTTACCCACAATACCTCAATGAGCAATATTTGCCATAGGCACTAACATTTCCTCTCCCCTAGATTCCACTTCATTCATAGTTGCCACCATAGCTTTTCCAATAGCCTTTTTTCGTGGTCTTTCTAGAAAAATCCCACCTATTAGGATAACCAATAATTATGTAATAGTGTTGCTTCGATTAACCTATTTCACCACAATAATATAATAACAAAACACTCAGTAGGAATCCTGCTAATATGTAGAGTCTAGGGAAGTCTAGTAGTACATAGTCTTACCTCTAACTAGTAGAGAGGAGTTTCACCAAAATAATGACTCACAAAATTGTAGACTTTCCAGTAGGTTGATTTTTGTGATTCTTTCCTAAGCTAGATGATGATCCTTGTCGGTTTTGATTAGCCAGCATCATTGAGTGTTTTGAGATTGAGCGAGATACTCCCATTGTCTATCTTTGTTGATGCTCTTTCCTTACATATGCATATTTGCTTTCCAAATCAAGTTTTAGGCTTTACGTATGATCTCTCCTCAAACTTGATCAAATTCATAATCAAGTCCACTTAGGAAAATATGAACTTGGATGTAATTGAACTACTCCTTCAACAGTCCCTTCTTAAGAAGTTGATTTACAATCAATTTCTTAAAAAATAGCAACAATTTCATGGTAGTATGTTGATAATGGTCTACCATCTTGTCTAGTTGAAAAAGATTTTTTATTCAATTCAAAGAGACATTTTATCTATCATAGAAAGTTTTGTCACACAACCTCCCATATTTCTCTGGCAGTAGGAAGACAAATAAATTGTTACATCAACGATGAACTTATTGAATCAATAAGCCAAATTTTCACTCTTTGACTTTTAGTAGTCCCTTGTCAAAATTTTGGTCTTTAGATGCATGTTTTTTATTATCCTAGTAAGATATCCAACCTTATTGTGTGGTTCTATTCTCATCTCCATAAGTTAAGACCATAATGAGTAATTGATCTCCTCTAGTATAATCCTTGGTGGAAAGCATTATAATCTTGATGGATGATAATTGGTTGTGTTAATGGGTTATTCGTTGTTGCTATATCAAGAGATTTGGGAATCCATTTGTTTTTCAAGTATAGGTTTCAAAGTATAGGACACAAATAGAGAAAATAAAGTTGAGAGTGTTGGGAAACTGGGTTGAGATATGATCCTGACCATAGCAGAATAATCATGAAACTTTTTGTGACTTTTGATTTCTCGAAAATCAAGATCTTTTTAATTATATAAAATGATTAACACAAATCATAATAAAGTGGAAACTTAATTCGTATCTTATGTCAAAGTTTGATTTTTATCTTGTTGTATCCCTCGAACTATTTTCGAAACTAATTCGTCTCAACTACCATAGCCTCATAAGTGTTCGGTCTCTAACAATATCCACACACAAAATTGAGAGAACTCTGTAACTCTTACAGAGAG
>JANIPM010000232.1:55167114-55178188 GCA_027478405.1 Erythroxylum cassinoides
AAATGCCTTCAACAAATGCCCCCAAACTCAAACTTTTGCTTGTCCCTAAGCAAAATTAAGAAAAATTGTTCAAAATAAATTCAGGAACACTCAACAATTGCAATTTTCAGAATTGTAGTAACCAATTAAAATTTACCTTTAGCCACTTATCAAAGCATACCCACCTTTATAGTGCAAGGACACCAATGCTCGCTCAAACACACACTCTTTAATTCAAGTCTAATTAGAAAACCAACCAACTCACAAGAGTAGAGAAAAGCCAAATAAATTAAAAGGCAATTTACAACCCAAGAGACTTTAAAGGTATTATCAAATTAACCAATCCCATAGGCAAAAATTCTCCATCCCATCTCTACTAATTTTTAGCACTCCTTCTAAAAGGATCAAAAGGTCTTATTAGGGTTGTTGGGGTTTAAACTCAACCTAGACCAAGGAAAAAGGCTAATAACAGCTCAAATGAAATGGAAACAATTATTCAAGAAATAGGAAAGTGTAAGGAATCTCTTCCTTTTTTTTCTTTTTTTTCAAAACAAGGAGGAAAGATTTTTTAGGCTACCGATGATATCAGATTATAAACGTGATTTCCTTGAGACTTATAAGAATATTGGGACTATCTTACCAACCCAACACCACCTCATATACATTGTTGGTTGGTCTGTATACCATCGTGTCAAGCTTGTTAGGGAACCAACAACATCATTTGTTGAAATACAAGTCACAAGAAGGAGTACGTGTGGTGATGTTGATATGGGATGACAAAACTCAAACATGATAACATGTTATGAAAACAGTAACAATCATAAGACTTGACTCAATATCAATGAATTCCTAAGTTCCAAATAATTGACTTTCCCTCAAACTTAGTTTCTTGTGTACTAGGAGCAATAAATTTATACCCTTATCCCTTGAAGAAACTGAAAATACAGAATATCTACAAAATCCTCACTTGCTTGCTCTTTTTTTTCTTTTCTTTTTCTTTTTTTCAACCCCCGACATATTCTACTCGTAAATAATCATTTCTACATGAAAGGTAGGGAATGCTTGGCTTATGGCTTGGTTAAATGAGGGTGCCAAAGAAATAGAGATTTTACTTAGGCTCAACTTGGCTTCAAGAGGAATATAGGGTTATTTTAAGCCAAAGTTAGATTGTGGTTCATAATTCAAAGAAATTTGCCTTGATCACTTCCTTATCAAATTTGTGCTCACATTTCGCCTCGATAGGCCTAGAGAACTTGTTTTAGGATTAGTGAACCTCACTAGGTTCCAACTTGCCTAAAAATTTCATAGATAATCGAAACTTAAATGGGACGGAAGGGAAGACTCAAATCAAAGAATATGAGTAAGATTAAACAATTGGAAACTGAGCACTAGTCTGAAATAATCTATCCATAAACCTTCTAAAGGTAAACCCAATTAGGTCCCAAACAATTCTCAATTTTCCAAAAGTGAGGCCAAAATCAAAACCTTTAAAGATCAAAATTTCTTAATGTGGTATTCCTTTTTAAAGCTCTCATTTGCAAAAATTTGATTTGGAAATTTAATTATGCAAGAAAAATGACTATATAAAGGTTTGTCAAAAAGATGAAAAGGTAAGAAATTTTTGCAAAATTATGCTCACCCACCCAAACTCAGATAGGACATTATCCTCAATGTCAAGATGCGCAGGTACAATTTGAAGTAGGTAAGTAAAAATATGCACAGTTAAGGACAAAAAGAATATCAACAGTTTGTCGCTATGCAAGGTGATGCATGGTCATGCATAATGCCCAGAATTTAGAAATATTGCAGATCAAATTCAAACACAAACAACCCCAAAATTCAATAATATGCTAAGTCATGAGTAAAGAGGCACAAAGAACTTCCCTGTAATGAGCTTGGATCATTTTCTTCAGAAGTGTAATTCCTCCCATCAAAATTCACTTGTAAGGTCTAGTTTGCTACAATTAAAACAAAGAGGAACGTTAATTTTGGGTAAATAAAATAAAAAATTAAAAAACTAAAGTGTGAAACTTAGGTTGCCTCCCAAGAAGCGCTAATTTAAAATCCTTAACTTGACTTGGCTAAATGTTTGCTCAAGGGTCAGGGTTAGAGAGGGATCGAGTGGCCCCTTTTTCTATTAGAAATCTAGCCACTAAAGGCTTTAAGCTCTGCCTATTAACCTTAAATACTCCAATTTTGGGATCCTCAATTTCTACCGCATCATGGGTATAAACCTTAACAATCTTCAACGATCCCGACCACCTCAACTTCAACTTTATGGGAAATAGCTTGAGTCGTGAATTAAATAGCAAGACCAAATCTCCTTCCTTGAACTCTCTTTTGATAATATGTTGTTCATGCCATGTCTTCGTTCTTTCCTTATATATTCGGGCATTCTCATAAGCATCTTAGTGAAGTTCCTCTAACTTATTCAACTGAAGCAAACGCCTTTCTCCAGTTGCCTTGAAGTCAAAATTAAGCTTCTAAACATCCCAGTATGCTTTGTGTTCTAGCTTGACTGGAAAGTGGCATGACTTCCCATACACTAGTCTGAATGGAGTAGTTCCAATTAGGGTCTTGTACACTGTTATATAGGCCCAAAGAGCATCATCTAACCTTAAAAACTAATATTTTCTTGAGGTGTTTACTGTTTTCTCCAAGCTGCTCTTAATCTCCCTATTTGAAATTTCGATTTACCTATTACATTGAGGGTAGCAGGCCAATGCTAACTTGTGGTATACCGTATATTTCTTCAAAAGGTTAGTGAATGAGCTGTTGATAAAATTACTTCCCCTATCATTGATAATTGCCCGAGGAGTGCCAAATCTGGTGAAAATATTTCTCTTGATGAATCTAATGACCACCTTGGCATCACAAGTTGGTGCAATGATGGCTTCCACCCATTTGGAGACATAGTCGACCCTACAAGAATATATTTGTTTCCAAGAGAATACGGTAGTGGCCCTATGAAATCTATCCCCCAAGCGTCAAAAAGCTCTACCTCTAGAATTCCTTTAAGGGGCACCTCATGTTTCTAAGAAATATTTTCAACTCTCTGGCATTTGTCACATGCTTACACAAAATTTCTTGCATCCTTGAAAAGTGTAGGCTAATGGAATCCCCCTTGGAGAACCTTTGTTGTCGTCTTTTCAGAACTGAAATGGCCTCCGTAGGGGGACGCATGGCAATGATTCAAGACAGCTAGTACTTCTTCACTTGGTAAACATCTTCGGATCACCCCATCACCACAATGCTTAAAAAGAAGAGGCTCCTCCCGTATATAATGCTTGAGCTCTGAAAAGATCTTCTTCTTCTGTTGTAAAGCAAATTCAGGTGGCAAGACTCCTGATATAAGATAATTCACATAGTCAGCATACCATGGAACTTGTAATGTTATTGCAGCAATTGTTTGTAATGAACATCACAATTCTGGTAAATCTGCACAATAGAACAAATGCTTGTCACTGAAGGAGTCATTAATTAGTGGTTCTTCTTGAAGTGGTTCCTTTTGATCTACAGTGAGCCTCGAGAGGTGATCTACGACCCAGTTCTTAGCTCCTTTTTTGTCACGAATCTCAAGGTCAAATTCTTGAAGGAGAAGAACCCATCTTATAAGCCTTGGTTTAGCCTCCTTTTTCATAAGTAGATAGCAAATGGCTGCACGATCTGAGTAGACTATCACTTTTAAGCCCACGATATATAACTTGAATTTACCCACTGCAAAGACTATAGCTAGCAACTCCTTTTCAGTCATGGCATAACTGATTTGAGCATCATCCAATACCTTGCTCGCATAATAGATCACATGGGCCACCTTGTTCCTTCTTTAGTGTAAAACAACTCCCACTGCATAATCTGAAGCATCACACATGATTTCAAAGGGGAGGGACCAATCTGGGGGTTGAAGAATAGGTGGCGAGGTCAAGGCTTGCTTAATCTTGCAAAAAGCATCAAGATAAGATTAGTTAAAATTGAATGACAGATCATTACTCAGTAAATTAGTCAAAGGCTTTGCTATATGAGAAAAATCTTTAATGAAACACCTATAAAAGTTTGCATGTCCCAAAAACTTCTATTCTCCTTGACTGAAGTTGGTGGAGGCAAATTCGCTATCACTTTGGTTTTAGCCTTATCCACTTCTATTCCACGGTTGAAGACTAAGTGGCCTAGGACTATTCCTTCTTGTACCATGAAATGAAATTTCTCCCAATTTAGCACCTGGTTAAAACTTTGGAAAGATTAGCTAAACAAGAGTCAAACGTTAGTCCATAAATGGAGAAGTCATCCATGAATACTTCCATAATTTCCTCAATAAAATCTGAAAAGATTGCTGTCATGCAATACTAAAACGTAGCTAATGCATTAAAACGTAGCTAGTGCATTATACAACCCAAATGGCATCCTTCGATATGCGAAGGTACTATAGGGGCATGTGAAAGTAGTCCTCTCTTGGTAATTAAGGTGAATGGGAATTTGAAAGAAACTAAAGAATCCATCCAAATAGCAAAAATAATCATGTTTAGCAAGTCTTTCTAAAATTTGGTCAATAAATGGCACAAGGAAGTGGTCTTTACAGGTGGCCTTGTTCAATTTTCTGTAATCTATACACATTCACCATCCTGTAATTGTCCTAGTTGGTATTAATTCATTACCTTTTTTACAACTGTTAGACCACCTTTCTTGGGCACACAATGGATGGGGCTTACCCAGTTACTGTCGGAAATAGGGTATATAATACTTGTAGCTAATAGCTTTAAGACCTCTTGCTTGACCATATACTTCATGTTTGGATTTAGCTTCCTTTGATGTTCAATTACAGGTCTTGTGTCATCCTCTAAGTGAATTCTATATGTGTAGAAAGATGGGTTGATTCCCTTCAAGTCTGAAATTTTGTACCCAATTGCTTGCTTGTGTTTTCTAAGCACTCTTAAAAGTTTATCAACCTGCTCAGGGCTTAAAAGAGCATTAACAATGATTGGATAGGTCGAATTAGGGCCTAGAAATTCATACCTGAGGTTAGGAGGAAACAGTTTCAATTCCATATTCGGAGGTTCTTCTTTGTTCGAATCAGGTGATAGTTTTAGTTTAGGTTGCACAGTTTGTGTAGATCTTTGCACAAACTGTGCATCGAGCATCTGTGCGAATTCAAAAATTTGTGATTCTTTCTCTGTAAATTCTATATTACCCTCTGCAGTTGCTATAGCCTTCACTAAGTAGTGTTCCAACGAATCCTTTGGATGGGATTTTCTGAATTCAGCACCAACCAGCTTGTCAATAAGGTCTACCCTTAAATAAGAATCCTTGTCATCCATAGCCTTCATTGCCTTTCCCAAATTAAACTGTATTTCTTCCTCCCCCACTTTCAAAGTCATTTTCCATTCTTAACATCTATGATTGCTCCAGCTATGGCTAAAAAGGGTCTCCCAAATATAATAGGTATGTTAGTATCCTCCATTTCTAGCACAAAAAAGTCTATTGGGATAAAAGGACTTCCAACCTTGAGAGGCACATTTTCCAATATCCCAATGGGATATTTTATGGACCTGTTGACTAGCTGCAATGATATGGTAGTTGGTTTAAGCTCTCCGATGTCCAATTTCTGACAGATAGATAATGGAAATAAGCTCACACTTGCCCCCAAGTCACATAATGCCCTCACAATTGTTGTGGTTCCAATTTGGCAAGGTATCAAGAAAATTCTCGGATCTTGAAGCTTGAAAGGGAGTTTGTTTTGAAGAATGGACCTTGATTCCTCTGTAAGAGCCACAGTCGCGTATTCCTCTAGCCTTCTTTTGTTGGATAAGATTTCTTTCAGGAACTTGGCATAAGTAGGCATTTAGGTAAGGGCTTCCGTGAAGGGGATGTTAACATAGAGTTTCTTCAGAATGTCAACAAATTTTCCAAACTGTTAGTCCAGCTTAGCTCTATGAAATTTCTGAGGGAATAGGATTGGTGGCTTATATAGTGGTGGTGGTGCTGGACCCCGCTTCCGAAGCCCAGCATTCGGAATCAAACTTAGTAGCAGTACTTGCCCTCAACTATACTACGCCTATTTCGGGACATTTAGCAAAACTTCCCCTAGAGAACTCAGATTAATGTATTCTTTAGATGGTTTGAAAGAGGACTTTAAGGTCTACAAATTTCATGAAGACCTCAAAGACAGATTCTATCTTCTGAAGGGTCAAAATGAAACAAAAGATAGGTACAGAAGAAGTGAAAAGATAGAAGAAGCAAAAAGATAAAAGATAGCAAAACACAGAAGAAATGGAAGACAGAAGAAGAAAAAGGCAGAAGATGGCAAAACACAGAAGAAACAGAAGACAGAAGAAGAAAAAGGTAGAAGATAGAAAAACACATAAAAAACGGAAGACAGAAGAAGAAAAAGGCAGAAGATAGCAAAACACAGAAAAAACGGAAGACAGAAGAACAAAAAGGTAGAAGATAGCAAAACACAGAAGAAACGTAAAGCATAAGGAGCAAAACATAGAAGAAGACATGTCAGCACAACATAGAAGAAGACACGTCAATAAAACACAGAAGAAGACGAGTTAACAAAACATAGAAAAAGACGCGTCAGCAAATTACAGAAGAAGCAAAAGACAGAAGAAGCGAAAGGCAGAAGAAGAAAAAGATAGAAAAAGCAAAAAGGCAGAAGTAAAAGACAGAAAAAGCAAAAGATAGAAGAAGCAAAAAGGCATAAGAAGCAAAAGACAGAAGAAGCAAAAGACAAAAGAAGTGAAAGGCAGAAAAAGCAAAAGACAGAAGAAGCAAAAGACAGGAGAAGCAAAAGACAGAAGAAGCAAAAGGAAAAATAAGCAAAAGAGAGAAGAAGCAAAACACAGACAGAGCAAAATAAAGAAGAAGATGACGTCACCACAGAAGAAACAAAGAAGACGATGACGTCATCACAGAAGAAGCAAAAAGGAAGAAGAAGTGAAACACAGATGAAGAAAAAATATAGAAGAAGATGAGGTCATCATAGAAGAAACATAGAAGAAGATGACGTCATCACAGAAGAAGCAAAAGGATGAGGATACTTCTTCCTTTGCAAGGACCCTAACTTTCAGCTTAGAAATCCAAAAATTTCGTGCTATATATCGTTGGAAAGCTAGCAGGATAAGCTACAACTTTGCAGTAGACAACTTTAACAAATTTTACCTCAATTGAGCCCAAATTTGCCCCTGAAATTGCATACGATTTCTATACCTAGAAAAGACTTGGATTTGAAATGAATAACTATAAAAGAAACATGGATATACACCTGTGGAACTTTTCAGTTCTAACTTTTTTACCAAAACAACCAAAAGCTCATACATAACTTTAGTTACACTATTAACATTATAAATAAAAGTTTGAAACAAAATACAACGTATAAAATGATCAACTTTTTAAAAATACTATGAAGTTGTCCAAAAGTGATTGAACTAACTTAATTTCAAAAGTTTCTAATATCTTGGAGCTTCCGATGCCTTGCAAGGATTGCTAACCTTCTTGTTCTGCACTTGAGGAGGGAGCAGTGGGGTGAGCTACACAGTTCAGTGGCTAATATATTCATAGTCATTGGTAATCGACCAAAATCAAGCATATGTATATATATATGTCTAGCAATTCTAGCATTTATCATTTAATCAAGCAATATGAACATTTATCAGATTTTGCTCATAACACATAACACTCAATATGCTTCATACTTGACAATTTAAAATGCAATGCACAACAAATGGCTCGAGGGTTCCATGAAACAAAATGAGGAAAACTGAAGTTTACCCCATGAATAGAATGAGTCTATTTTTCGGAGTTCATATACCACAAGCGGGTAGCCGGGAGAAAGCTTATATCAACGTGCACGTGATGAATAAAATGGTTCCACTCTTGCCCAAACAGAGGCACATAAGCATGCTCAAATCATTTTGTCAAATGCTTTCAGACTTTTCATTTATACAAAATACCATGACAAATATCAAGGCATAACATTGATCAAAAACATCATTTATTTATTTATAACACATATCCACACATAGGCAAGAATTTGCCCAATCACACAATAACTATAAATACACTACCCACCTAAATAGCTCGCAAAAACCAAGTCAAGTTTGCCTTTTCTCTTGCTTTTGGTTAGGATTTCCTTGGTTCCCTACAATAACCAAGGTTCCATTCAAAACAACATTCCAATAAAATTCAAACACTTCAAAAATTACAAAAATTTCAACCAAACACAAAATGAACTCAAATCTAACCTACCCATAACCCATTTAGGTTAGAAAATCCAGACCTAGTTTAGGAACCCTAAAAAGCAGTTGGTTCTCTTACTCCATCTTCTTCCCACACTAACTTTTCCATTCTCTACACTAACTCTTTTCCTTTCTAACTCCTTATACCACAACACCACTCATTCATTCAATAAAGTAAGAAGGAAAGATGGTTAACCTACCTTAACAAGTTTGATTTCTCTTATTTCCTTCTTTCACCAAAACCCTTCTCCTCTCCTCTCTCTCTTAATTTCATTTTCTCACTCCTCTCCCTCTTTAATTCACATTTTTCTCCTCTTTATAAGCAAAACAACACACTCCTTTCCCATTCCTACCCTTAATGAGCCCAAAAAGTCCATCTTACCCTTAATTATAAGCTTACGTTCTTCTATGCTAAAGTGATCTCCCAGAAATGTCCTTGAACATCCTTATTATATTAACACTTTAATTTTTCACTTACCAATTCAACAAATCCTACTAACCTTGACCTTATTATATTTCCAAAATTAAATCTATCAAAACTCCATAATTATTTTAAATCATGCTTACTTTAAAGAAAATTTTTCTAAGGTCCAACAATTCTCCACCTTAAAGAATTTTGTCCTCGAAATTCTTACCTGAGACATTGAAGAGGTGTCGATACTTCTCCCTCATGGCTTCCAAAGGTCCTCACGTGGCCTCTTCCATAGAATGGTTTCTCCACAAAACTTTAACCAGCCTTATAGTCTTGTTCCTCAAAACCTTGTCCTTTGAATCTAGGATCTCCACTGGTTGCTCCTCATAAGTCAAATTACCCCTTAACTGAACCTCTGTAGGTTGAACTATGTGTGAAGGGTCCGACCGGTACTTTCTCAGCATTGATACATGAAAGACATTGTGAATCTTAGATAACTCTAGTGGCAAAGTTAATTTATAGGCTAAAGGTCCGATCTTCTCAGTAATCTCATAAGGGCCTATGTATCTCGGACTGAGTTTGCCTTTCTTACCAAACCTCAAAACCCCTTTCCATGGAGAAGCTCTAAGAAACACTTTGTCTCCTACTTTGAATTACATCTCCCTTTTATGTGAATCTGCACAGCTCTTCATTCTGTCTTAGGCTGCTTTAAGTCTCTGCTTAACTAATTTAATCTTATCAATAATGACTTGCACCAACTCAAGTCCTACAAGTCTCCTTTCACCTTCTTCATCCCAGCAAATAGGAGTTTTGCACCTCCTACCATACAAAGCTTCATAAGGAGCCATCTGAATTCCTGAGAAATAGGAATTATTATAAGCAAATTCGATTAAAGGCAAATGATCGTCCTATGAACCTTTGAAGTCCATAACACAAGCCCTTAACATTGCCTCCAATGTACGTATTGTTCTTTCTAATTGACCATCAATTTGTGGATGAAAAGCTGTACTAAAATGCAACTTAGTTCCCAAATCCTTCTGTAAGCTTTCCCAGAATCTGGAGGTGAACCTGGGGTCTCTATCTGAAACTATGGAGCTTGGAATCCCTTGAAGTCTAAAGAATCTGTATACTTAATTGGTAAGAAATGTGCGGACTTTGTTAACCTATCCACAATTATCCATATTGCATCGTGCTTCCTACTAGTCCTCGGTAATCCCATCAAGAAATCCATCGTAATCTTCTACCATTTCCATTCGGGTATCGGCAGAGGCTTAAGTTTGCCTAAAGGTGCCAGGTGTTCAGCTTTAACTTGCTGACACACTAAGCATCTTTTTGTATATTCTGCAACTTCTTTCTTCATTCCTTTCCACCAGAAATGCTCTTTCAAATCTTTATACATTCTCGTACTTCCTGGGTGCATAGCATAAGACGCATTGTGTGCCTCATCTAAAATCTCTTCTTTTAACTTTAACATGTCTAGAATGCACAGTCTGTTACCTACCACCATCAATCCATCTTCTCTGATCTCTATTTCAAAAGGTTTACCACTTTTAATCTCTTCTTGAAGTCTGCTCAAATACTCATCTTGTTCCTGCAATTTCTTAATCTTCTCATTTAACACTGGCCTCACTCTAAACTTAGCCAATACACAGCCAGATTCAGCTTGTCTCAATGTCACTTTAAATTTGGCTAGTTCCGTCAACAAAGGAAGGTATACTGTCTCTACATGTGACATAGTGGACTTCCTACTCAGTGCATCTGCTACTACATTAGTTTTCCCTGGATGGTAGTCTATCATCAGATCATAATCTTTTAATAGCTATAACCATCTTCTTTGTCTCAAATTCAACTTATTTTGGCTCATCAGATACTTAAGACTCTTATGGTTTGTAAACACCCTGGTGGTGACTCCATACAAATAATGTCTCCAAATCTTTAATGCAAAAACTATGGCC
Organism: Erythroxylum cassinoides; assembly: GCA_027478405.1. Classification (NCBI taxonomy): domain Eukaryota; kingdom Viridiplantae; phylum Streptophyta; class Magnoliopsida; order Malpighiales; family Erythroxylaceae; genus Erythroxylum; species Erythroxylum cassinoides. The sequence continues at coordinate 55,177,695 of JANIPM010000232.1, forward strand.
GCTAACTCCAAATCATGCGTAGGATAGCTCATCTCATAAGGCTTTAATTGCCTAGAAGCATAAGCAATCACTCTATTACCTTGCATCAACACACAGCCTAATCCCTTCCTTAAGACATCACTAAACATTGTGTATCCTTCACTACCCAAAGGCAAAATCAAAACTGGTGCGGTTGTAAGCCTGTTCTTCAATTCCTCAAAACTGTTCCGGCATTCCTCTGTCCATATAAATTTCTGATTCTTTCTTGTCGATTTGGAAAGTGGAGCTGCTATTATTGAAAAGCTCTCCACAAACCTTCTATAGTACCCGGCCAATCTCAAGAAACTTCTCACATCTGCTACATTCTTAGGTGCTTCCCATTTCACAACCGCTTCTATCTTCTTTGGATCCACATGAACTCCTCGCTTTGAAATCACATGTCCAAGAAATGTCACTTCCTTTAACCAAAACTCACATTTGTCGAATTTGGCATACAACTCATTCTTCCTTAATGT
>JANIPM010000232.1:55274795-55297431 GCA_027478405.1 Erythroxylum cassinoides
TTCAACTTCATTTCAACACAATATTACTCAAAACAAATTCATAAACTACATTTGATCATTAACCCTAAAAAAGAACACTTGCCTATATCATTTATCAACAACTTTCTACCCATATTCAACTTCCTTTGAGTTTCATTTAACACTCTTGAAATTTAAAGCATAACTTACTTGTTGAAGCTTCAAAATCTTCAAACTCTTCAAGATTTCACAAACCCTAGATTTTCTCTTCTCTCTTCTTCTATTCTCTTGCTTCCCTCTTCTCAAACAAGCCAACAATTTTTCTTCCTCTAACTTATACTCTTAATAATCATACAATGTCTATTTTGCCCTTCAATACAAGTCTTATACCTTTTAACCTTAAGTGTCTTGCCAAAAATGCCCTTATACAATCTTACAACATTAATACTTTAATTCCATCAATTTACCCATGTCTTAAAATCTTACTAACCTTGTCATAACAAATTAACTCCACAAATTAATCTATCAACACCTCATAATTCATTTAAATCATGCTTAATAAATAAAAAAATTAGGGGCCAACACCTTTTATCATGAGTGGTGAATCCTTTTTTGGCGACTCAATTACCTCCGAATACCTCAAATTGTACCCAATTGCCACCCTATGAGTAACCCTTGGAAGGCACTGATGAATTGAGTCAAAATATAGGATCAGTATCTGAGATATCCTTAAGCACCTCAAGTCAAAGAATATTTGCACCATTGCTATAATGAGACTATCATTGACACTGGAATAAAATATCCATATGATGGTCTCATAGTAGGTCAATCAATGTACTTATTACCCTCAGCAAGCATCCACATGTTAACTATAAACAACTCATATCTACAGCTTATAAGATCTACTATTTGATCTAATCAAGGAGTATCATATGCATTAGTCTATCTAGATTAATGATATCCCATCTCATTAATCCTATGACTAGGAAAAGTTTAGATACTAACATAATTACAAATGATAGGAGTCTCATTATCATGATCTCATCATGATTTCCTCCATGCTATGCTTTGGGTCAAGGAATTTATTAAATCAATTTAAGATCAACATCAAATCCATAAATGTATGAATGTCAAAATAATGAAAAATTCCTTTAGTAATCATAAAATGATTTATACAATAAGTGCTAAAGGTGATTGCCTTTAGATCACTTCTCTAACAACCACATGAACATAACACAAAGAGTGCTCCATCTAAAACAACATCTACCTTATATACAATACAATCAAACCACCCATTCAATACAACTTTAGGAGGAAAGACTAATCATAAATAACTTTGCCAAACGTATGCATTTCCTCTTTGATATTTTTATTCAAACATACCCCCACACTTATACTTTTGTACATCTGCAATAACAATCAACAAATGCGTCACTAGCTTTAAGGCTTGGGTAGGACATTTGGTTAAGTTTAAAAGAAAAGGCTAATAAAGCTCAAAGGGGTTTAACAAAGGAAAATTCCTATAAATGGGTAGGTTATTTAGCTAATATAGCTTGTAAACAACAAAAAATGCCTAGTCATTTTCATAAAAATGCATGTGATAAAAATGTGGTCTTGAATGGAAAATTAAAGCAAAGTTAGGATGTAGATGTCATGAAGGTTGCACATAATAAAAGACAGTGAGACTGATATGAATGTGTCAATCTAATACAACTTAAAATTTCACTAGTTTTTGCCTACTACTAGTCATCGCTCTTTTAAAGATAATGCATATTAACTAATCACAAGAGCAAAAGTACATGTTCAAGTTGCCATTGATTTTTCTGATCAATTCATACTCTAATTATGACTATATAATATTAAAAGCAATAGAAAATAAGAAAATTTTTTATTTTGTTTGTTTGACTTTGAAAATTGCTTAAAAATCCTCATAAGCCACAATTAAGCTTAAAACATACATAAAAACTAAGATTTCCATCCCTACATTTAAAACTTACATTATCCCTAATGTACATCAAATGTAAGAAATGGAGCATTTCATGAGAATAGCAAATGTGAAAATGTAAATAAATAGAAATTGGCTTCCCTTAGATTGCCTATCAAGCAACGCCTTCGTTTATTATAGTTGACTCGACTCTCTGTTGCTTTCATCAAGTGACATTAGTCACGTCTTCTAACATCAATACTTCCAAATCCTCTATTTAGAGGCCTTCATAATATGACTTCAAGTGATGACCATTCACTCTAAATGTTTTTCAATTTTCAAACTCTGTATCTCTATTGCGCTAAAAGGAAAGACATGAGTAATAACAAACGAACCAATCCAACAAGAACACAACTTTTCGACGCACTATCAAGCTTTTCCTTGAAATCATCTTACCATGAAAAGCCTTCTTCTTCTCCTTATATATCACGGCATTATGGTAGGAGTCATTCCTCATCTTCTCCTACTCTCGAATCTGCAACTTCCTATGTGCATATGTCATCCAAATTCATGTTGCATCTTTTGATAACCCAATATGCCTTGTGTTGTAATTCCACCAGAATATGGCATGGCTTCCTAAACACCAGTCTATACGGTGACATCAAAATTGGTGCTTTGTAAGCTATTCTGTAGGCCCATAGTGCATCGTCTAATCTTATGCTCCAATCCTTCCTATTAGGCTGCACAGTTTTCTCCAAGATCAACTTACTTTCTCGATTTGAGACTTTAGCCTGCCCATTGGTTTAAGGATGGTAAGTGTGCATGATGTGATATTTCTAAACATTGTCTCCATCACCCTGTTGCAAAAGTGGGTTCCTCTATCACTAACAATTGCTTTTGGTACCTCAAACCTAGAAAGAATGTTAGCCTTAACAAAATTTACAATAACCTTTGCATCATTAGTTCTGGTGGCTTGGCTTCCACCTACTTAGAAATATAATCAACTGCAAGTAGTATATACGTAAAGTTAAAAGATGGAGGGAAAGGTCCTATAAAATCAATACCCCAAATATAAAACATTTAATAGAAAAACATAGGGTTTTATGGCAATTGATCCTTTTAGGATAAGTATCCTGACCGTTGGCATCTATCACACGATTTGCAAAAGGTATATGCATCTTTGATGGCCAGTAGAAACCACTCTCCAGAACTTTATGAGGTGTCCTTTTCACTCCAAAATGTCCTCCACATGCATACGAATGGTAGAAGGCTAAGATCGAGGATGTTTCACTTTCAGATACACACCTCCTAATGACCTAATCTGCGCAGTGCCTCCAGAGATACGAGTCATCCCAAACTTTATACTTCTCTTCATTCTGATAGGTGTAAATTATACTATGTTTTGATAGATATTTAAGTGTGCTTTTGAGTATTTCTTAGATGATTATCATGTATATAGCCTTAGAATTATGTTATTATTAGTGTTTGTTTATATTTTAAGTGCTTGTACGATTTTGAGCATTATTTGGACCTTAATTTTATATTTCAAGAAGTTTTTGATGTGTGTTTGAGTGTATGAAAATAGGAAATTGAAGAAAAGAGAGAATTGGAAGTATGGAAGCTAGCCACGATCGTGACAGAGAGCACAGACAGCTATTTCAGTGAATTTTTACTTTTTTAACATGCGACTCTTTTGGTAATTTTAAAGTTTTGGGGCTATTTTTGGAACCAAATTAAGTGGGTAAACCCTAGAAAGAACCCTAAAAGCCTCAAGAATTATTTAAGAACATAAAACACTAAAAAAGACAGCCGTCATCTTCCAAGTGAGAGAGCAAGGAAGAGTAAGAAGAGTAATCCAGAATTTTCAGATTTTAGATTTAAGTTCAAATCAAGTTCTTTGTTTCTTTCCTTTGTTTATTTCATTAAAATTGATGTGTAACTTAGGTTTGGATATGATACTCATATTTAGGATGCCCTAATTATTAGATTTGGATTTGTTCTTAAGTTGTTTTGTGACTTGATTGTTGTTGATTTCAATTCAATTTTCTCGTGTTGTGATGTTTGGGTATGCTAATACTTCGATAAAAAAATGAGAGAGTGAGTCAAAAGTAATTCGATTAGGTTGGGTAACGAGAGTTAGTGACCTAATCACTCTCCCAAATATTAAATTGGTAATCATACGTGTTGAAGTTATGTAAATATAATACTTTGGAAAGCAAGTATATTTACATTTAACTTAATCTTCTTCCATTTACAGTTTTATAATGAAAATATTTATTATTAATAAAACAAAAGAGTTTGGTTTTATTTGTATAAGCATAATATAATTAGTCATAAGGAACCAAGATTCTTTTGTTAATAATGTACATAGACATGAAGATGTATAGGAAACATGTATATTATTATAATCTAAATTAATTGATTCACAGTTGAATAATCAAGTTGATCGCTTGATTATGGTTTAGATTGTAGTGTTGTGATTTATCTCCATATAAGTAAAGGAGTTTACTTTAAAGGAATGATGAGTTTCATATCATGATAGTAGTTGACTATTGATAATAGCACTATTAAATGAATCTAGAATCAAGTATGTTTTGAAGAATAAAGTAGGTCGTTACTTTGGTCTTAAAACATACATTTAGTGTTTGCTTATTATGAACCAGAATCTTGATGAGCAACTCGTATGTGTTTTATTATAATTCTTGATATGATCGGAATAGATTTTGACAGAGTATTAATCCAGTGTCTGCATGTTGGAATTATTAATTGAAACATGTATCAGAAAACATTCACTCAAATAAAGAGTTTCTAGTGATATCATCACTTCTAGATGTTTTATGGATATTGGTGATTGAACTGGCACCAGGAGTTTGATGGACTAGTTACCCATCAAGTCTTAACACCAAGATGAGATATTGTTTGTTAATCACTATATAGAGTAAAACGGAAAATCTGAAAGAAAAACCAAGATAAGGGCAAAGTGGTAATTTTACCCTTTGTTGTGTGGATGACTATAATAAGGTTCATAATAGGATTTGCAATTAGACATCTTATTTGAAATATTTGTTCCCATAATATTTAGTAATTCAAGAGTTCAACTAATTTTCTTTAGTAGAATGACATTTAGTTAATAAGCTAGAATTAATTCTAATGAGATTAAATTAATCATAGGCTTATTGGAGCTTGAATTAGCTAAGTCCAATAAAATTTCTCACTTGGCTCAAGGAAGATTATCAAGTAAAGTAAGAAATATAAATGGAACTTTTAAAGCCCGTGATTGAATGTTGGGCTTGCACTAATTAATGCTTAATTAGAAGCCTAAATGAGCATTTAAAAATAGGCTAGACTTTGGTTTAGTTACATTAATTAGATTAATTAAATTAAAACAAAATTCTTAAAGAAATGGAAGGTGCAATTTCTGTTTTATTAGGGTTGATTTAACAATCTCCCTCTTTTTGATGATAACACATAATCAAAATATTAGAAGATAAAATAATATTCAGATGAATTTTTTAATAAAATTCATAGTTGACTGTAAAATGTATGGACGAGATAAAAGTTTGAGGAAAATATAAGTTAGTGATAAGCTTAAGGATGTAATGTGTCCTTTTTTATATTGGCTGGTTATGATGGATTACTTTATATTGTACGTTAAAGTGTATTTCATGACATATGAAATTGTAGTTATTATGGTTCCAATAACTATAATAAATAGAATAGATATATGTATAATATTGAGATTACAAAAATATTTTTATTATTTTTCTATATTCACAATTGAATTTAAACAAGAGTTTTATTGTTCCATCTTGGTTTCTTATTATCATGTATTAATTATGTGAATAACTTATGATCTAAATTTCATGTTACACATATGTTTAATATGTTCTAGACATTGTGATGTCTAATTATCATTTAAATATTATATAACTTTAATGTTATATAGCTTGCATATTTTAGTATGTTATGTCAATATATGTACCTTGTTTTGTTGTATAATTTAATATGATTGATTACTTAATTTAATTATATTTCTAACATTTTTTGAAGAATAAGAATTGCATTAAGCCTTAAAAGGCAGACAAATAATGTTCCAACACAAAGGTAAGGTTAGTAAAGCTTAATGAGTATCATACATTACAAGGACTAAAGACAAAAGAAGACACTAGACATTTCCTAAAATTTTTGTCTATGTCTACTGATTTGGAGCCTGATGTGTTGTATTAGCTGCTTGCTGAATTGATCATAAGGAAGCTCCTGTTAGAAATTTAGCCTTATGATTGTTATAATCAGATTTCTAAACATTTAATCAACCAGAATCACACGCAGATCGAATAAACAATGATATATGTATAAATAATAATACTAACCTTGATCCATTGCATAGCGAAAACGTAAACATCAAAATTTAATGGATTTGTGTTCTTCCAAGTTAAGATTCAGAAACCGAATGAATTCTCCTTATGGAACAGAGAAAACTCAACACAATCTTTTTCAGAGAAAATGTCAAGAAGAGAGTCTAACTTAGAGACCACAACCCTATTTATAGTTGTTTATTGACTTACAGGCCATTGTGGGCCCATTAATCACAATGACTCGTAATGGGCTTCTATACATCAGGCCCATACTAATAATTAATTAATATTTTTGTAGGTCCAATTAATTTACTATTGTTAGATCACATTTTATTAGGCCTATAACTGATATAGAAATCTATGTACATATATTTATACACGTGACCCATAAAATTCTAATAGCTCCTTGTCATGAAAGATTCTGCTATTTCTTCCATCCACTATGGCTATATTTTGTATGTCTTATTGCTTAATTTCGCATGCCCTAATACATAGTTTATCTTTTATTTCATATGCTTTATAGTATATTTTTGTGTGTCTTTACTGCATATTTTAATCAAATTTGATAACTTAAGATTTATCATTATACAAATATGTGTACGGTTCCTCATTTATGTACTAAGATAATACAAATTCTCTTCTCTTTCCTTTAGATTTTCAAGATCATTAAGGTAACAAGAATTCATCCTCGCTTATAATAAGAAAGGAGACTCTTGATAGTATTGTATTGAAATAATTTAAAAGGTATATTTCTCTTGTATTTGTATAGTATACTAAGGGCGTGTTAAAATTTCGTCCAAGTAGGATTATTTAGTACATGAATATTAACTTATGAGTCACAAACAAGAAACTCCATGTTTATTTTTTCGCTTTATTATTGTTATCTTAATTTTTCTTTGATCACTTTCTATCTTGAAGTGTAAATGACATAGCTGGACACAACATATCATAGCCCAAATATTCGAAAGGGAAAATGTATCACCATATAGCTTTATAAATGAAAATGCATCCTCCTAAGAAAGGTTTTCCCTTGTTATCTCCCAAGAGTTCAAATAAACATAATTACGGGTCAGATAATTTTCATGTTTTGAAATAAAGTTATTATTTACAACAGGGAAAGGCGTCACTTATAACAGATTGCTGGCGTTCTTTCAAGTTTCAACTTTACAATTTACACGGAAGCAACAAAATGATATCTTGGTCACATAGTTCACTCCACAAAGTTCATTTTAACGTGAAGAATAGAGCTGCAAGTATGCTAAAATTATTTATATGAATCTTTACGACACATTTTTGTGCTCCAAAACGTAAATTTCAACCATGGGAAGGTTCGTTGCAGCCATAAATGCTCCGTATAACATTTGACTTGAGCTACGTTCCACTGCAGAAATAAATGTTTATTCCAAAAGTGTAAGTGACATAAAATTGCTAACATCTTAGCAACTAATCGTGCACAAGATACTAGTAATTAGCTACAATCGTACGACAGAAATGGACTTTACAATCATCTTGGTTTCTTAACGAAAGATGTCAATATAGTGTGAAATAAATAGTTATCAATTGCAACTTCCAAGCTCAGTTCTTTTTGTAATATTATACAAGATTACAGGACAATCTCCAGAATCAAAACTTGAGCTTCTATGACCAATTTACTTCTTCATGAGAAGAATAACAGTGTGTGCAGCGATACTTCTGTTCTCGCCAAGACTATCAACCTTCTCGTGAGTTTTTGCTTTCAGATTTACGACAGAAGGGTCTGCCCCGAGCAACTCAGACAAATTGTTTCTGATAATCTCCTTGAATGGGCTGAGTTTTGGTTTTTGAAGTATCAAGGTCGCATCTAAGTTTCCGATCTCATATCCAGCTTCGTGCATGAGTCTCACCTGAAATCAAGCACATGTCACATTGATTGAACAATGTATATCTGCTTAAATTATAATTTTTAGTAAGATTTTTGGGAATAAAGAAGAAGAAAATTCACAAGTAGCTCGCATAAAGACACTAAGATAATGCAACAGCATGATAAAACCGTCAAATGTCCAACAAAGAGGAGCCTGCATGAAATTGAATACTATCATATCCTTCCCATGATTTTAGCTAAACCCTTCAGGTTGCGACCCCAAAGGCTTTCCTTGCACCCAGAGATGACTACTGTAACACTAAAAAGGAGCCTTCTTAGAGACAGAATGGACAAGAAAGCACATGAGTTAAACATTGACAAGTAACATCATAATTACTTACGCAACCTTTTCAATAACAACTATTGAACTTGAATTACTAAAACCACAGGTAGAAGCATTATATGTTTTTTGTGGGCCAGGAATTTACAGAAAAGGAACTCCTATGACAAATTGCACCATGTCCTGCCAAGTTTCCAGTTCAAACTAGAGAAGGCTGCAGTAGTTCCATATAATTGTTTGTAAGTCAACAGAGAAGCACATATATGAAGTATCTTTGTCTTCCATAATGGCAGAGACTAAGAACATTCTAGTGATCCTTAAACGCTAACATGAATAATAAGAGTTTCAGATCAAAACATTGGAACAGAATATCAGGTAAAGACTTGGTTTCATCCATTGCATAATTGGCCACTATCAAATGCGGGAAGTATCAATCAGGAAGCTAGGCTGACAATTCGGAATGGAGTTAAGATCTTTAAGTTTCCCATAAATGCATCAAGCAAATAACTCACAGCTTCTTTGACAAATACGGATGACGGTGCTCCTTTCCACTTCGGATCGTTATCAGGGAAAATCTGTCCGATATCAGGGAGCCCTAGTGCCCCCAGTATTGCATCCACAACACAGTGCAATAACACATCACCTGCCAAGATCAATAACAACTCCGTGAAAAGGAAAAACAAAAAAAAAAGGGTCTTAAGTTCCAATTAGCTCCCACAGGAACTCGTACAAAGAAATAATCAGAAGCCTAATTTTTTGGATCCCAAATTTCTGATCTTACAGACCAAGTCAGATTCAAGCAATTCCTGAGAAGCCAAAGTTGCTTTGTTTTAAATTGAGCAAATATGTTTAGAAAAGAACCACTCTTTGTAGTCCACTTCATGATCAAGTACAAAAATCCGACAGGAACAAAGATTATAAATTCTGAACAGGTCAGTTCTTAAAAGACAAAAATCAACCAGAAACCCAAATAAGAATCAGAGGAAAACAAAAATACCATCAGAATGAGCCTCGCAGCCTCTCTCATGGGGCACATCAATCCCACCAATGATCAAAGGATACCCAGGCTCCAACCTGTGGAGATCGAACCCGTGACCCACCCTGAAAGGCAGAGACTTTGAGGCTTTACTAGACGTTGTCGTTTGGTCTACTTGTACGGCGGTGGAAGCAGCAGCCGTAATCGAAAACTTGGGCGTTCTCCGGAGAGAAAGGGCCGATTGTCGGAGGAAGGTGGGATGTCTAATGGTGCATATGGGAGGGACGGAGAGGGTGGCCTTGGCGTTGTGGGTCTTGCTGCTGGTGGTAACTGGCGAAAACGTGGTGTATAAGTTGGCGGACATAGCCATCTCTCGAGGTCTCTGTGCTAAGGAATGGCCTGTGCTTTGTTGTGTGGTGACACCGAGTGTTATTATTTTGGTTTTTATTTCTGGTGGTTGGCTTTTGTTTGTTTAAAACGTGGGAGTATCCACTGAGGGCCGATTCTGATGCCTTTTGTTTATCGTTTCTTGGGAGTTGGTAGAGCACAACTAGATTGACCGTTTTAATTATGCTGATATTGAAATGTTGGCTTAAAGTATTGTAATTTGATTTGACGGAACAGAGCTTATTCTAGTTATAATTTAATAACTATTTTTAATATACACTAGAAATTATTATTTAATAACTTAATTATAGATTCGAAGAAAACAAAACTAATTTCTTTTGTTGAATTCAAAGCCAATTTTTTTAGCACACTGTCATTGACTATGCCAAGAATTCTTAATCGGAAAATGTTGACCTAAAATTATCAAAATAATTCCAATTTCCGAGGGAAAAGCTGATCAAATCTGACCCAAAAAGAGAAGCGTAAGCTTGTTGTTTAAATGGTTTAATGTACCGGCAACTACTAGACTCCGTCCCTTATCATTTTTTTTAATTGTTCACGAGATATTTTAGGAGGGTCTCAATTATAAGAAGACACCTTTAAATCATCCACATTCAGACTAATCCTCACTTGAGCCGGATAGGTCCCTTACAGGAGACAAAACTCTGACCCTAAGTTTTAAACAGCTGTATACATGAGGAAAGTTCGAACTCACAACCTCATTTAAACCAGGAGAGTCCCTACCACTTTTACTTCTCATCTTTTAGCTCAGGTAAAATGGGTTTTATAGATAAATAAGAATTATGCTCGATGCAAGATCTGATAACACTTTTTATCTTGTATACCTAAACTAGGAAGCGCAGCAAGTGCGTGACTTTTGATTATGGGAGATGAATGTCTTATTTCTCACCATATTTTCTACGCAAAATGACTATAATACAATCTCATTTTCTCTCCGTGTCTGCTACAAACCAACCCTTGTCTTACTAGCACCCGCTTCCTCTGACCAAAATTCTAACTTTGAATTGCAAGAAACAATGAAGTGCAAAACGTCAATGTGCATAGTGATAAGCTCAATTTTGGCAAGTAGCAAGCACAGACAAGACTTGCAACCAAAGCTCCACAACTTGTCAGTTAACTGAAATATTAAGACCTTGATATATCATCACCCAGATGTAACCTCTTTTTGTACATACAAAATGTAACCGTATGGCTTTACAGTTTTCTTAACAATAAGCAATACCTTTAACTACAACAAACGCATGTGGGATATGACTTATATATACACCAACAGTTGAATTCATGAATTTGATACGAGCAACTCAAGTTTCTTATCAATGAGATGCCCTAGGGTGCTTGTTTCCATGCTCTGGTACTAGATGCTCAGAAGCAGCTCTCTTAAGTCTCAACTGTAAGAAGAGAAAATCGCCAATAAGCTCCAATGAATACTAAGTAGACAATTGAATGGCATCAAATTCACTACAAACCTTGTCCTCCGCTCGCTCATAGAAGTTCCTCAGGAGAATATTTTTCGCTTCAGTAGTTATAACTGCAAACAAGTTTCAGGAGTGCGAGTAAAGTTGATGCTATATCATTTCAGACACACTGGATGAAGCGCTCAATAAGAGTTAACAAAGTTACAGCTGATTATTTGCTAAACTATGCAACAGCTTTTGTACGCACAATCTTTTGCAAAATGCTTTTCACAATGCCAACAACATGCATTTTAGAATGCTTCCAGATATCCTTATTACACTACAAACCTGATGCCATCTCAAATGTACACTTGTGTTAGGATCTATGCAAAAACCAGTACTGTCAGAAAGTTATCCCACTGACCTCAAAATGCAACATCATCATTGAGATTTGGTCATATTATATTCCTTTGAATATTATGTGCTGAAGAATTTAATATGTCCTTAAGCTAAGACGTTCTACTTGATTGATCTCAAGGGAACAATGTTCCTATTTTTGTCTAGATGATCTATAGAAAATAACTTCAAGTCTTAATTGAAGAAGTTGTTAATGGGTTTAACTTAGAAAATTGGGTTAATTGAAAAAAAATTCCCAATTTTACAATACTAGTTCGAACCTTAAAAAGTGATGTTAAAATACTCGAACTTTCAATTTTTTGCAAAAATAACATGACTTTAAGTTCTCTGTTAACGTTGCTAACATGATATGCATTTTAGATTTTTTTTTTCACCACATAGCAACCATGTAAGATGGTGGTATCACATAGAATATTTGTCGTTCAATAAAAGATATGTTAAAATATTGAAAAGCTAATAGGCTTCCTTCTCCTCCCTGCTATTTTTCAATGTGCTTTTATTTCTACCAAGCAATGAAACCAAACCGATTGTTAAAATGCTCTTTGCAATGGAATCAACAGCACTTGACCCATTATATAGGCCTCTGCTTCGTACGACAAGTAAAATATTATTATCATTATGTTTCAAAACAGAAGCCAAAACATCAATCAAAGGAGGACTATGCAGGACTTGTGCCATGAATAAGTTGTTGCAGAACATGAATAAGTTGTTGCAGAATCTCTCTTGCACCCATTTCTATTAAAGACTCGGTTTTAGGAATCAGTGGATTCATAAGCTTTGGAATCAATGGTGCAACAGTGCCTGAATAATTTTAAGGTTAATTAGTTTTACATACTTTTCGTATAAAATAAAAAAAAATTCCTACTTGGCAACATTGTATAATGTAGCAGCCATGTGACAAAAAGAAAAATCTCACATGACATGCCATGCCATGTCAACAACGTTAACTAAGAACTTAATGTCGGGTTATTTTTGCAAACAAATTAAAGTTTGAATATTTTAGTGTCACTTTTTAAAGTTCGGGCTACTATTGCAAAATGGAGTAAAGGTGGAGACTTTTTTACAATTAACCTTAGAAATTTTTATCAAGTTATTTCTCTTTTGGATGCATCATGTGACCCATTCTTGAAACTGAATAAATTTAACATCAAGGTTTACTACAATTATCCTTTTTAACCTTTTGCAATCAAGGTTGCACTATTATGCATGCTATGGAGTTGCATGAACTTGAATAGATAACAGCTAACAAAGAGATGGAACAGGAAGCACATAAGTTAAGCTGGTAATTTCAGGGTATGATAGTCAAGTTGGTCATCAAAGGATACTTCATTCATATTCAACCTAAATTTTCCTCTCATATTATTTTCATACTAGAAGAATCTTAAATTATTTACCACGAGTAATTTCTTCCTATCCAACAAGACATGAGGAAAATTTATTAGACATGCAATTTTAATATTGCACCTTGCTCATCACTCCTCTAGCTTGTTAAATGTCTCCATTCCTTCCAAATTTTCATATCCATTACACAATTCTGAAATATGTATACTATAAAAATTGATCAAACAGAATATGCTTTCCTCCAACCAAGGAAACATTTAATTATAAACAGAGTGAGAAAATACAGCAAAATATGCACATACAAATTAGAGCAGCAAAAACTGAGAGATAACTTTCAAGCCTACCTCAGTCATTGTACGAGGGCTTAAAGTGCCAAAATTTCCATATCATAACCAAAGCCCAAGGAAACAAATTATGCAGAGGAAATCTTTTCCTTACCTTGATCTGGTGGTGGAAGAGTCCGACTATGAGTAGGATGATAGGTGGTAGGAGTCATTTTCTAACGAGAAAAGAAAACCAAAAAACTCTTAATGAGGTCTTAACCTGAAGTGATTACCTAGCATCTCGTCACAAGTAAAGCAATTGAGAATGGAAGGTCAAAGATCATCTGTTCATATTAACAACGAAAATAACAATAGAAAGCAAGGAAGTTCGATATCTTGTGCTTAATTGTATGAATAACTTAATTTATCACTTCTATAGGCATTTAATTCTGAAACAATTGTGAGTTCATTTTCTTTCTAAAACTTGTCAAATAAAATTCATAGCTGCATTATGGTTTCCATTGACAAGCACGCTCAATCCTGGTGTTGTGCTTAATTAGCAACCCATTGGCAAGGAATCTATTTAAATGAAAAAATTTAACCTAGGAGTCTATTATATTTCTAAAAGGATGAAATTTCAGGTCATTGTATGCTAAATATGAAAGTTATATGTTTTCCCTTATAGTTCCAGAAGTTAAATCAGAATATCATACAAAAACCTGCATCTTAAGTTAACAGTCACGGACTCTACATTTGGTATATAGGTTAACTGGAAGTAATTCTCAACTTCTGCAGATTCTTCAATTTGTTAACTCCTGAATCTTAGTGGAGAGTTGATAAGTTTCTAGAACAAGGTAAGAAAAATCTGTATGATTGTATTAATTCTTTAGCTGAATGAAAATGACAAAACTGGATTTCGAGGACCAGCACCTCCAGCCTATGGCTCACACACTCAACAGTATACACAACCCTCTCTCCTCGTGTCTATTGCTTATTTATACTAAGAATCTGTTAGGAATCACAGATTCGGTTAGCTGACAACCAATCATGAGGTTGTCAGCCCACCTCCTCGCACTAACAGAATATATCTATATATATATGTATTTACCATATATATGTAAATTCATTTCTGCCCTTCAACTCACTTTTTATTCCTCCTAACATAAACTTGAGTGGTATTGGCTCTATCAATACTTCCCCCCGTCAGCTTCAACTTGTCCTCAAGGTGAAAGTCGAGAAATCTAGCTTTCATGTCTTTATATAACTCCCATGTAGCCTCGGAAACTGGCTGATCAATTAATTGTATGAGCACTTCTAAATCTGAGCTAGTAGTGGTGTTCCGAATGGCCAAAAGGGCAACTGGATAAACTGGGATAGGTTCAGGAACTAATAGATAGTCTGGAATATTCATGGTTGCATCAGCAGTACCCAAAACCTTCCTCAATTGGGAGACATGAAAAACAGAGTGAATTCTAGCTGTCGGAGGTAACTTTAGCCGGTATGCCACCGGGCCAATGCGTTGTAGGATCTCAAAAGGACCGAAATAGCGCAGGGCCAACTTATTATAACTCCTGATCTCAACAGATTGTTGTCGATAAGGTGCCAGCTTAACAAAAACCATATCCCCTACCTGAAACTCCACATCTCTTCTCTTCCCATCTGTTGTCAACTTCATCCTTTGCTGTGCTATTATCAAATGTCGACGTAGTTTAGCCAAGTTCTGGTCTCTTTCCTGCAGCAGGGTATCAATAGCATCTATAGCAGAAGATTGAATTCTGTAGCGAGTAAGAGTAGGAGGATCACGTCCATAGAGGACTTTGAATGGTGTAGTGCCCAATGTGGAATGAAAAGATGTGTTGTAACAATATTCAGCCCATCCCACCCATTTTGCCCACTGTTGGGGCTGTTTGCTGGTGAAACATCTGAGGTATGCTTCGAGGCATCTGTTAACAACCTCGGTTTGTCCATTCGTTTGTGGATGGCAGGCAGAACTATATCTCAACTTTGTGCCCTGCATTTTAGACATCTCTTTCCAAAATTTGCTCAAAAATATTTTATCCCTATCGGACACAATCGAATTCGGATAACCATGTAAACGCACCACTTCTTGAACAAATAGATATGCAACCAATTGTGCAATGTAGGGATGTTTTAGAGGAATAAAGTGAGCATACTTACTAAGTCTGTCCACCACCACTAAGATAATTGAAAAGCCCTTAGATTTTGGCAGCCCCTCTATGAAATCCATCGAAACATCCTCCCAAACATGCTGTGGTTCCAGCTGGTGACAGTGAAAGATACTTATTCTGTTGACAAATGAAGCATTCAGCCACAAATCTATAGACATCATTTTTCATTCCTCCCCAAAACAACTCATTGGCTAGCCTCTTGTATGTTTTTAAAGCACCCCCATGCCCTCCGATATTGCTTTGGTGGCTGTCCATGATAAGGGCTGGTATCACAGCTGACGTTCTTGGAATTACCAACCGATTCTTGTAAAACAAACGATTTTGAATTATTGTATATGGAGGATGTGCTCCACCATTAGCTAAAAGTTCCTGCTTCAACTTTGACAGTTTTGGATCAGCCTCAATCTCTTTGATTACCTGCTCCACATCCAACGCCCTAATCGCCATTACTGCCATTAGTTCCACCTGAGGAGGAACTCTAGATAAGGCATCTGCTACTCTGTTTTCCCTTCCTGCTTTATACTCAATGCTGAAAGTGTACCCCAACAATTTAGACAGCCACTTCTGATATTCCGGGTGCACCTCACGCTGCTCCAAAAGGAATTTTAATGGTTGCTGGTCAGTTCTAATGACAAATTCATGGCCCAAGAGGTAGGAACGCCATTTCTTGACAGCTAATACAATGGCTAACAATTCCCTCTCATAGGCTGATTTGTGGCGGCTAGAAGTGGACAAGACCTGGCTATAGTAAGCAATGGGGCAGTTCTCCTGCGTTAGGACAGCTCCTATGGCATTGGCTGAAGCATCGGTTTCCAAGATGAAGGGCCGAGTGAAATCTGGTAATATCAACACCGGAGCTGAAATCATAGCTTGTTTGAGTTGTTGGAAAGAGGCCTCACTCTCTTCAGTCCACTTAAATCCCTCCTTCATGAGCAATTGTGTCAAAGGCCAAGAAATTCCTCCATAGTTTTTCACAAATTTCTTATAATATCCCGTCAACCCCAAGAAGCTTCTCAACTCCTTCACATTTCCCGGCCTCGACCAATTAATCATCACCTGAATCTTTCTCATGTCGGCTGCCACCCCATCTCTTGATATGATGTGCCCAAGGTATTCCAATGTCTCTTGGCCAAAAAGACATTTCTTCCAATTCGCATACAATTGCTGTGATAGAAGCACCTTTAGGACTTCCCTTAAGTGACACACATGCTCTTCCCTGCTGGTACTGTAAACCAAGATGTCATAAAAAAAAACCAATACAAATTTCCAAAGGTAAGGTTTAAAAACCTGATTCATAAGAGACTGAAACGTGGCTGGTGCGTTAGTCAATCCGAAGGGCATGACAAGGAATTCGTAATGCCCTTCATGAGTCCTGAAGGTTGTCTTTTCTATGTCCTCTGTTTTCATTCGGATGTGATGATACCCGGCCTTTAGATCAATCTTCAAAAAGATAGTAGCATCCTTCAATTCATCAAGTAATTCATCTATGATAGGGATAGGGAATTTGTCCACTACAGTCACCTTATTTAAGGCACGATAGTCCACACAAAAACGCCACCCTCCATCCTTTTTCTTAACCAACAATACCGGGCTAGCATAAGGGCTAACACTAGGTTGAATGATTCTCAACTCCAACATTTACTTCACCAACTTCTCAATCTCATTTTTTTGAAACTAGAGATATTTATAAGGTCTAACCGTAACTGGATTTGCCCCCTCTTGGAGTACAATTGCATGGTTCTTACCCCTTTCCGGTGGTAGTGCCTGAGGCATGTGGAAGACCGCCTTGAATTCTTCCAAAATAGCCTGGAAATCGGGGTTAATGGGGTTATCATCCTTAAGCCCTGCTGCATCTGAAAGGCCCAATTGCAGCAAATATACCGAGTCCTCCTCTATGATAGTATGCACCAAACTTTTCAGGTTAATAGGTGTTTTTAGGAGTGTCGGGTCTCTTGTAATTGTAAGGGTTTGATCTCCTTGCCGGACCTCCATTGTCATCTTACTCCAATCTGTCATCACCTTGCCCAAAGTCTGCAACCATTTAACCCCAAATATAATATCATAGCTGCCTAACTCCATTGGTAGATACTCCTCATGGACCACCAACCCTTGTACCGACACCACTACCCCTCTGCAAATCCCTTCTCCCTTAATCTTCAGTCCATTACCCATAGTTATTACATACTTCGCCGTTGCTGCCAATTCACAATTTAGCGAATTCACCAACTCCCATGAAATGAAGTTGTGTGAGGTTCCACTATCTACGAGTATGATCACTTCTCTCCCTTCCAAGTCCCCCTTCACCTTCATTGTTTTCGGAAAAGTGAACCCCAACATCGAACCAACAGCTAGTTCCACTGTTTGTAGCATCTCCTCCACTTCATCTCCTTCCAACTCCTCCTCCTGTTATGTTTCTTCATCCATGGCAGCCAGAACTTGGAGCTCAACCTTTTTGCATCGATGGCCTGGGTTGAATTTCTCATCACATCTAAAACAAAGCCCCTTAGCCCTTTTATCTTGTAATTCACTCACCATCAACCTCCTAAATCCTCCCATGTTCGGGCTTCTACTTCCTTATTTTTGTGCCTTGTATTAGTAGTGGCCCGATTATTAACTAGCTCCTTCCTCCTTTTCTCCACCTTTGTGCTGTCATTTCTGGCCCCCAAATTTCCCCACCTTGTGCCTGCACCCCATCGGTGCCACCTCAACTCACTCATCCGCCTGAATTTTTTCTCCACTTGTTGGGACAACTCCATCATTTCAGCCAGATTCCTCGGTTTAAGAATCTGCACTTCCAGTCGAATTTCTTCCATTAATCCATTCATGAAAGTACTCTCCAGTACGGCATCTGGTAATTTAGGGAGAGGGGCCGCAAGTTCTAAAAACTTGCTAGTATACTCCCCCACTGTTCCGGTCTGCTTCACCGCCAACAGTTGCTGACACTGTGTACCTTCGTGAGCTGGACGAAATTTCTGCGTCACCAACTTCTTACACTCCTGCCAATCCACAATGGGTCGACGGCTCTCTACCAACTTGAACCAAGTTAACGCATCCCCCTCCAGACTCATACCCACGAGCTCCATCTTCTCCACTTCGGTGAACCTTCCAATTGAGAAGAATCGCTCAGCCCTATAGATCCACCCATCGGGATCATTTCCCCCGAACGTGGGCATCTCAATCCGTCGTGTCCGACAGTCTCGAACTCGCCTTGGCGCGTGAACCCTGGAGGTGGTTCTACGCGGTAGCTAGCCTCGTTACGCAGATCGTTGCTCTCATACTGTTCCTCTGTCGCTACCGGAGCTTTTCCCAGATCTCTCCTTCGACTGGGTTCGGGTAGATGCTCTTCGGGTGGGTGCTCTTTGGGTCGGGTCTCAACAGTACCACTCTCATTTTTTTTCTACGTCTGCATGACCGACATCATCATGCTTTTAATCTCTGACCGTAATCATTCCCCCATTTCTCTATTAACACTCTCCATTTTCTTCTGGAGCTCCGAGCTGTGGTCGTCCAGATGTTGCTGCCATTCTTGATTGGAACGACTGAGTTGTTTCTAGAACTCTTGGTGGGCCTGACTGATCGATTTCTGCATCTCCTCCCCATCTCTTCGCCTCTCTTCCCGAAGAAGTTCCAAGTCCTTCTCAATCCCTTCTATCCGATTATCCGCTTTCTTGGCAGCCATTACCCAAGATCAACTGCTCTGATACCAGTTGATAAGTTTCCAGAACAAGGTAAGAAAAATCTGTATGATTGTATTGATTCTTTAGCTTAATGAAAATGACAAAACTGGATTTCGAGAACCAGCACCTCCAGCCTATGGCTCACACACTCAACAATGTACGCAACCCTCTCTCCTCGTGTCTATTGCTTATTTATACTAAGAATCTGTTAGGAATCACAGATTTGGTTAGCTGACAACCAATCATGAGGTTGTTAGCCCACCTCCTCGCACTAACAGAATATATCTATATATATATGTATTTACTATATATATGTAAATTCATTTCTGCCCTTCAACTCACTTTTTATTCCTCCTAACATAAACTTGAGTGGCCTTGGCTTTATCAAGAGTTTAGATTTTTCCATTCTCTACAAAATCTTGAAGCTCTTTGTTGGCACCACTTTGGTTGATAATAAAGCATACCTTCACTCCTTTTTTCCACAAACACTATTCATTAATCCATAAAAAAATGAAAATGTATAACCATAACCTACCTCAATGAACTTGGGACTGATTACTAGAAGATTTGCCAAATTTATTGATATACTGTCCTAACTCCCCCCATCAAGTTCAGTAGCATTTTAGGCAGAAGATTGGCACATGAAACTCCTATCAATACAGCATTTTAATGACACTAATTGCACATGAAACTCCTATCGATATGTAATATCAAGACATGAACTGTTTCTTATCATAACAATATATCTACTAAGCTGAGCATTATGTTTCTACCTCTTGATGCATGGAGGCTTCTCTCCCCTAATTATAGCTTTCTGAAACTAATATGAACATGTCAAGAAACATTTTAAATCAGAGTAATGATAAATCTATAGGATCTCAAACCTGTGAATGCCAAACAAATTCAAGGTCATCAGTCTTTGTTGGTTATTCCAACTTGGTCCGTAGAAGGAAAGATAAATTAAAAGAAAAAAAGAAAACAATTGACCTTATGATGAGACAATATCTATGTTGTTTCACTAAACAAACAAGCGTCTTATATTATGCTTACATTTTTTATGCCACAGTTGGAAATTATTGAAGTTGATTGACCTAAAGCTTGCCAATCGATGAACTACATGTCAAACCAAAATGAAGCCTCCTTGACTGCCAATCTGCTTGCATCAACCTACCTCAACATGAGTTACCTGGTAACTCATCTACATTTCTGCTCATCAAAACTTCTAATAATCAGGTATACCCACTTAGCTTCGTCAATTGTTGTGCCAAACCATCTGATTCTCCATTCATCTTTTTGATAGACTAAATCCCTATCTCAGTCGAAGGAAAAAGAGATTAAAAAGTAAAGCTGCCATAATTTCTGCCCAACAATTACAGAGGGAATCTACAAAATCATGTGCCGGAAAAGATATGGCCTTTATTCACAACTCCAGAAGGTGGAACCTAATGCAAAAATAAATGACGAAACAACTCAAAATAGAAACTCGTAAACACAGGTCGATCCCGGATACTTAAATTCTAAAGTCCAACAAAAATATATCATAAGAATGTAGCTTTCTTTACAATTGAATTTAATCAAAACCTTATCTCAACTAAGCCAAGAAGCACGTCTTGCAACAAAGGAAACGACAATAAAATAAGAGAAATTTAACGGATCATGACAAAGACTAGAACTTTATACAACTACCAGCATTAAACAAGAGAAGAAAAGAAGTGGCATAAGTATATTGGAAACTCACAGAAGGATTAGAAGGATCGGAGGGTCGAAGTTGGCTGAAGTTGTGAGGGTCGAATGAAGGCCAATCACCAATCATAGACCCCATGAAAATGTCAGGCTTCTGTGCCAAAATCTTGAGAAATAAACAGAAATCAGAAAGAAAGCGATGTTAGAGACAAAAGGGAACAGTGGGTACCGTTCCGATTTTGGAGCAACTATAGCTTTCACAGTTTCTGCATCATGAAAATTGGTGTTGGGAGTTCATACAATACAATGGATGGCGAAAGAGAGACAAACACACTCATTCCAGTTGGGCTTTTGAAGCAGCCCCACCACTCGCCTTTGGTAATTTTCTACACACTACAGTAAGAGGTAATTTCACTGGTTTTGTAGAAATTCAAAAGCAGGTTCATGATATGCTTACCTTTCTGGCGTCCGTATAAGTATTTATACAGGAATATTGGACTTCAGGACTTTTTGATAAGTTTTTAAATCCACGTTATATTAAATTTATTTACAGCTAACAAATTGTCATCGACGTCATCATCATCACTATCATCATCATCATCATCCAGTTTGAAATATCGCAATTAAGTAGGGTCTGGAGAGATTCGATAGTACACAGTCTTACCCCTATATAATAGAGAGACTGTTTTCGGTGGACCTGCATGTAAATGAGACAATATAAGAATGATGTGGTATACCAAAATAATAAATGAAGAAAGAAAAAAGATAGGGAACACCTGAAGGAGGACAGAAGCCGCAAGAACCTAGCAGTATACACAGTCCATCCCTCTTTGTCACTCACTAAGTAAGGGGATTAGGTAACTGGAACAGTTAATCCTTTACCCTTATTCGATCCCGCTAAACTTTTCTATTCTGAGCAATCACCTCATTAAGGGCTAACTCTGACATATCCGCCTTGATCACTTCTCGCCAATTCTTGTATGGCCTCCATCTCCTCCTCTTATAGTCATTAAGTGTGATGCCCTCACAGCTTCGTACCGGAGCATCGGAGGGTCTCCTCCGCACATGCCCATACCATCTAAGTCTAGTCTCTCTCAACTTGTCTGCAAAGCTGGCTACCCGTAGTCTCGCTCTCACCACCCAGTTCCTAACTTTATCTCTCCTGGAAAAACCACACATCCACCTAAGCATACACATTTCTGCTACCAACAACTATCTGATATGCCTACGTTTAGGAAGCCAACATTCCGCCCCATATAACATGGTTGGACGAATCACCGTTTTATAAAACTTCCCCTTCAGTTTTAAAGGAATCTTCTTGTCACATAACATCGCTGAAGCACTTCGCCATTTGGTCCAGCCTAATCTAAT
The DNA here is from genome assembly GCA_027478405.1 of Erythroxylum cassinoides. Lineage (NCBI taxonomy): Eukaryota > Viridiplantae > Streptophyta > Magnoliopsida > Malpighiales > Erythroxylaceae > Erythroxylum > Erythroxylum cassinoides. The sequence goes on from JANIPM010000232.1 coordinate 55,296,932, forward strand.
ACATTGTACAATATCCGCATCGATATTACCATCACTCTGAATGACAGACCCGAGATACTTAAAACTCGTCCTCTATGGTATGACGTCGGTACCAATTATAACTGCCACCTCAGGCTCCACTCGGTTTCCTAAAAAGTTACATTCTAAATACTCTGTTTTAGACCTACTCAACTTAAAACCTTTTGATTCTAACACCTCTCTCCAGCAGTCTAACTTGGCATTGACTCCTTCCTTGGTTTCATCCACTATGACAATATCGTCCGCAAATAACATACACCAAGGTATCTCTCCTTGAATATGTTTGGTAATCTCATCTAACACTAAAGTGAACAACAAAGGACTTAACGCCGATCCTTGGTGGAGACCTACACTGATAGAGAACGCTTCCGTGTCCCCACCTACCGTCCTAACGCTAGTTAGTGCGCCTTCATACATATCCCTAATTACTTTAATATAGGTGATAGGAATGCCCTTAGCTTCCAAACATCTCCATAAGAGGT